>CM052700.1:95518058-95563399 GCA_028551405.1 Uromys caudimaculatus
CTCCATGCCCATCTGGATTATCGGTTTTACCTATGGAAGGGTGTAGCAGTTTGAATGCGAATGAGCCCTATAGGCTCAGGCAGCTCCTTTGACAAGGCTACAGCTCCCAATCCTTTCCAAAGAGTTCACCATCTGGGGACTAAACATGCAAATATATGAACCTATGGGGGCCATTTTCATTCAAACCACCATATAAGCCAAGTATCATTTTTATTTTCTAATTTTGAATAACATGCATTAATTATACATGTTGGTGGACCTCCATATAGCATGTGCTGATCAAATGCAACTTCCCCTAGCCCCACCCCCTACCACATCACCATTGGACTCTTAGCATACTTACTAAGGAGTCTTTTTAAACTGGTATCTCTAGAAAGCTGCAGCCTTGCTGGAAGAAGTAGGTCATTGGAGGCAGGCTTTGAGAATTTAAAGCCTCTTCTCCCTTCCAGCTCTCTCTTCTCTGGGTTTGCTCTTAAAGATATTGTTGCTCTGCTTCCTGAGGCCCCCATCATGACTGACGCTTACTGTTAGGCCTCCCCACCTTGATGACTTTAATTCCTCTGGAATCAGAAGCTAAAATAAACCCTTTCATGAGTTGTCTTAGGTCATGGTATTTTATTATAGAAACAACAACAGCAACAACAAAAAAGCAGCTAACACACAGAGCTAGAGACTAACATTGACAATATTCGTTGTCACAATCATCATGGCAATATACCACTGGATTTGTCTATGAAGCCTTTCCAGAAAGGCTTGACAGAGTGGGGAAGACCCACTCTGAACATGGGAGGCCCCACGCAATGGACTGGAGTCCTGGATAGCATTGTGAAGAGAACAGAGAAAGTGAGTTTAGCACTGGCATTTGTGTCTTTGCTTGGTTACTGTGGATGAAATATGACCAGCTTCATCATAGTCCTGCTTCCATATCTTCCCATCAACATAGGACTGTGTCCTGAAACTGTGAAACAAAATAAATGGTCCATCCTTAAGTCATTTTTGTCAGGTATCTTGTCATAGCAGTAAAATAAATAAATAATATGGTAAGGTGAGATGCATGCGCAGTACATGTTTACTTGAGTGAATGCTCAAAACTCCCTGGAACCTTAGGTATGCTCTATGGTTGCCAGCACTTACTGGATGTTGCCATAAAGTACTGTTGTGAGAATTAAACGCTATTTGCACAAGTGTACTGGAGGTAACAGCTGGAAGCTTGCATCTGGTATCTCCTGGACTCTGTCCTATGTGTTTTTATCCTTGCAAATTTGAACCTGTATCCTTCAAGCGAATCACTGAACTGGTGGTTTGGGGGATCTGCCAAAATAGCTTAAAAGATTTAACACTAGCCACCAAGGACCAACTTGAGGGGTGGGGGCGAAAGACTTTGGGTTATCAGATCAGTATTTACTGAATGCTTATTATTCACAAACTACTATCACACCATAGTATAAAGATAAACCCAAATCCCTGTTCTTTAGGATGGTCCAAGGAAAATACTACCATTCCTCTTCCAGTGCTAAATGCCACAAGACAGAGCAAGGTGCTATGAGGCTGGGGAAGGGATTTAGGAGCATTTGGGGAACCATGGTTTCCCTGAGTTCTTCTCCAGGGACCTCCCTGAATATTCTGTGACTTGGTTATAGATCTTGGAGCTGCTTCCTGTAATGATTTAGCAGCTCTTACCATATGGCTATGTGTGCCTGGAGGCATTGGGACTGAAACAATGGTGGGGGGAGTTGGGTGTATTTCCCACAAACCAAGTTCTCTCTGGAAGCTAGTAAGTTACATAATTCATCACAGACACAGAAATCAAAGTTGCTTTATTGGAAGAAGAAGAACAGAGTGTTATACTCATTGAGGCTTACCTCAGGCAGTCTACTGGGCGCTGCAAGGGGTATTCTTCCTCAGGTAGCTGCTGATGATTCCACCCACCATTCTGCCATGTCAGGATGCTGACACACTGAAGTCACAGGGTGTGGTGAATGCAGGTTCCCTGTCCTTGTCATCCCTGCCCACTGAGGAAGAGGCCTTTAAATTCTACTTGCCTTCCCTCAGAGGTGCTCGCTCAAGATCAGTAATCTTTTCACTTCTGCCTCTTTTCCCAGGGACATCTCATCTATGGTGAGTTGGGGGGAATGCCACTTGGGTTCTTCAAGTGATTCTGCACTTAGAATGATTTCCCCATATCTATTTCATATCACCCTCCACTGACCTGTGTTTATTTTTGAAATGTTTAGCTGTTTATTTTCATCATTCCCAAGACGTCTTCTTAAAACAACAACAAAAAAGGCAAAGCTTTCTTTCAGACTTGCTGCATGCAGATATGTGGTAAGTAATCCTGAGTGTTTCTTGGTGTTCAGGATTGAACTTATCTCCTCATGGAGGCATCTAGCTATGGCTGCTATCACAGAGGTCATGATTTGTGCCACAACCACTTGGGCACTCTGTGTGTACTACAGAGATACAACGACATATCTTCCTCTTCCTGTAGTGTCCCACTGTAAGGAATATTGTTCCCTCTTTGGCCACTTAGCATCTACATCTGAGGAATAGTCTACTTGGAGGAGCTGAGTGGCAGCATGAGCTCACCACCTGAGAGAAGCTGAAAAGGAGAAATGTTTTTCCTACCTTCCTTCCATGGTGCACCCACCTGGGATTCTAGCACAAAGCACAAAGCAGTGACATGAGGATTCATTCTAGAGCAGGTGATGACAGTAGCCATGCATCTCCAAGGCAGAAGCAGCAGGAAGAACAGTAGGGCAATCTTGTCCAGAGTCCAACAACTGCATTCCAGTGGTCCAGGCAACACCAGGATGGGAGCCTGGCTACCCAGGTTTCTACTTAGCCATGTCTTTTCAGGATACTGGTTTTCCACTTGTATCTCACAAAGCCAATTTCCTTCTCTTAAACCTAGAGATACTGATGAAGAAATAAGACTCTTTGTAAAAGCACTCACCTCCAATTATCTTTGCTTTCTTCCAGCTTTCCTTGTCACACATGAACAAGAAGCTTTCAAGGGGTAGGTGAGTCAAGCAAAAATGTGACTTTAAGTCAGGGACAAGGCTTCTGAAGACTAAGAAGTTTCCCTCCTCACTGGTAGCTAGGAGATTAGTCAAGGGCTGGGATGTAATTAGCAACTGCGATGTCCCACCAAGCCTTTGAATTTCTTGTTCTTAATGTCTGTGACTGGAAAAAAAGAACAAATTTCTTCTCTCTTTTTTTCTCTTTCAATCCATCTACACACTTTTGTCTCTTCCCTAATGCTCAAAGCATAGACCTTTGGCTGGTACATTATTGAAATGTCTATTGTCAATTTCCTTCTGGATTAGAGTTTTCAGCTAGCTGTGTAAAAATCGCACAATTTATTTCTCTGCAAAACCCTAGGGAACAGCACCAGTCTCCATCAGATACTACAGACTGTACCCTCTCTACCCCCACCTACCACCCCAAACAGACAGCAGACATGGGCTTTTAAAACACACAACATGGTCTTCTTTATTTAATTGTTTAATCAGTTTACATTCCACAACTGACAGATTATTTATTTTTATTTTTTTCCATGAACAAGTCATTCAATTAATTACCAGACACTTTGTTTTCTTCAATCGATGGAAATAACAATATTTCTGCCAATTTGAAAAAGAAAATTGCAAGATGCAGTCAGTTTCAGTGAAGTCCCCAAACGCGCTCTCTGCTTCCTCAGTCCTTTCAAAGTCACAGGAACCTGGCAATTTCCCTTCTCATTCCCCCTCCCACTTCCCTGGTAAGTTCCTCTCCGAATATCACAAGAGTTTCGAGATCTGGTTTGGATCACCTTTCTGTAATTAATTAATTATGAGAAGAAACAGACAGTACAATAGATCTGATAAGATGTAGCATTCTTGTTAAGATTAAACAATACATTTATTCAAATTGTATCAGAACAAATTAACATAATATTTAATCTTATTTTAGCACCAATAACCACAGGAATTGCTACCTCCAAGGGGAGAGTCTTGTTAGAATCCTGCAGTATACACCACACTGTCTAACCAATCAGAAAGCACTATGCAAATTAGAGTGAAGGTAAATAAATTTATATTGACTGAGCAATAATCTGGTGGACCATCAACACTGCAGGTGTTTGAGAGTTTTGCCGGCCATGGTCCCTGTCTAATGACCACATATATAATGTACTCACCAAATCAGCTCCCTTTCTCCTGCTTGGCAGCACAGGGCTCAGAATATTATATTTTAAATGAATCAGGCCTTAACATACTGGCTCTTTGACACGATTGGAGAACACCCAGGGACTGGTTGCTTGTATTTATTCTGTTCTAAGATCTCACTACCTGTCTTTCTCATACACACAGAAGAGGCTTATTTAGATCTGAAGAAGATCTCTAAGCAGAAAGGAGAGGTAGGAAATGGTGGCCCGAGTCCTAGTGTAAGGACAAAACTTGTCTCTGCTACCTCTTAGGAAACCTGGTCTGCCTGCTAGTCTTTCCCCATAACTCTTTTTCAATACTCAAGGTTAAAAAAAAAAATTAAAGAAATTGGAGGATGAATTAAACAGCTCCAAATATCAGTCAGATGTTTTTAGCAGGAGACTCCACCAGATGTAAAAAGATGGGAAAGATATTTATTCTTAACAAGAGGGAGGCCTGCCTATCCATTATCATGAGATATTAGATATCTACATGGATAGGGTGGGCTGTGGCTGACTCTCCTGCAGCCAAAGGGCATGGCCTGCTTTCTCCCTGGGACTCTGACAGGTCATCAGGGCCATATCCAAGGACAGCACTCATATCTCTTGAGGCAGTTATAACATGTGGTTGGCTCACAGCAGTGACTCTCTCCCCTTACTAAGCCGGTAAAGTAGAACTTCCAAAGGTGAGCCAGCATCATGGTTATAGCTCTGCTTCTATTCAGCAAATCCAGCCTTTGCCTTTGTTCCCACAAGGAAATTCACCACAGTATGTGACTCACTGGCATTCATTCCCGCTCAGTCTCTGAAAAGACCTAACTCTCTGTTCTCCTAGATGGTCACAAAAGCCTGGTGCAGCTTTTGCGCCCTCAAAACGTGGCTGATCCAGTTGGGAGATGATTTCTTAGGGTAAAATTCACCTTGGATTTAGAAGATTTTACTTGAAATAAACAGAACCTAAAACATGCCAGTAACTTTTATACTGATTCCATGTTGAAGTGCTAATATTTTTGATATGCTGGGTTCAAATATAGTATTGAAATTAAAATCACCTGTTTTGCTGGTGCTTTTAAACACAGGTAGAAGAATATTTCAAATTGCATACACAACTGTATCAAATTTAATTGGACAGTAGTGGTCTAAATCCTTCCTTGGTACAATTCTCAAGGAGGGTCACCAAGCTCTGTGAGGAATGAGGAAGTGTTAGACTGAAGGGCCTATAACCACGAGAGGAGGGGTGATCGCACAGGCCAAATTTGTGTATCTCTCTTGGGCAACCACTCTTTCCTACCAGTCTCTTGCACTCCTGAATTATCCATGCCCTGGACGCTGCCAGAGTTACTGCCTTGGTGCTGTTTCTCTGCCACGCTACTGAGGGGCTTTTGGAAGCACAAACATTTCATTAGCCTCTAGGTTTATCTGACCAGATCTTCTACCCACAGCCTCCACCCTTTGCCTAGAATCACCTTCTTTTTCCCCTCCCTATTTCCCCTGGCCAGCCTGTGCTTCTTTACACAGTAAGCCACATTTGTAGAGCCAGCCACAGTTGGTAAAGCGATTCACTAACATCATCTCCTTTGATGGTCTTTCTCCTCCCCCATTTCTGTGAGGCAAAGCTCTGTCAGCAGAGAGAGCAAGATGAGATCATCAAAGTAGGTGGGAAAAGGCCTCTGAGACTGAAAAGGTAGATCAAAGGCTTTGGATTCTGCGCGCAAACTGGCTGCTGGCTTGAGGCTACTTTCTGAGGAGAGTCGGCTTCAGGCCAGAGCAACAGGGAGAAAATTTCTCCTGAACTGCCTCAGCTCAGTCAGCATACAACAGCCAGCATGGGCACAAACAGCAGCAGTATGGACAGGGAGACTGGGTGTCACCTGTGTCCCCAATGTTACCCTGCTTCCTGTGAGGCTGAGAGGACATGGATACACTGTGAGGTCATAAGATTCACCCAAGGTTCCAGGTAAATTATTAACAAAGTCACTGATATCACCCCAGGCCTTGTCTTTGGGTTGATAATGGGCCATGACCTTCACTATTCTAACTTGGATGATATGCTCTTATTCGGAGGGGGTGGGATATACTTAACTTTAAAGGCAAATGTCTTCAGAACAGAGAGTACCAAGCAAGCAGAAGTGACCATCAGGAAAACAACCAGAAAAATCTGTGACAGGCGTCCCCTCCCTTCAAGTGCCCCCAGAGTCAGGATACTAGGGCAGTCCTCACCGGCCCTCAGAAAACTGAGGGCTACATTACAGCATTTAAGAAGATGCAGTTCCCCTCCCCTAAATTTTCAGCTTTTACTTTTATTTGTACATAGTTTTTACAGATAGTCTTGAAAACAGTCACACCGTGGGCAGTGGGGGGTGGGGCAGGCTGGGGAGGGGCATGAGAGTGGTTCTGTGAAATCTCTGTGTGAAAGGCACCATCACACTCACAACACAGACATACTGGCACATACAAATGGGAATGGGCCTACGGATCACCCGGAGAGGAAAGGAAAAGTTTGGGGTCCAAAGGAGAGCAATGGAGGATACTAGGTTGTTTCCCTAGGGAGTCATAACAGGTCTTAGGTAGAAGGAGGAGAAGCCTGGCATTTGTCAGGAGATGCCAGGTTGAGCTGTGTAGCTGGGCAACTCCTAGGTTGGGGCCCAGTTTTCTGTTTGTTGGCTGTGAACAACCCACCTTTGTGGGCGTGCCATTGCCCTTATCAGCTAGACTCTAGTCCTAAAGAAAGCAAGGTCTTGTTGTTCTCTGGTAGAACATCTCAGTGCACACAGGAAAGAAGAAAGGCATGGAAATTCTTTTGGGGAATCAATTCTTTTCTCCTTTAGAATTTAGGCCAAGCAAGGTCATACAGGGGCGTGTCCCAACTTGACACATCACTCAGGACCTTCTACCAGAACTGAGGTGCTATTGATGAAGTCATAGCTTTACAGCCTGACAAGAGGAAGTGGGCTCTTACTTTTAATCATACTTATCTTCACTCTAAATATGAGAGAACTTTAAAAGCTTCAAGAATCTGACTTTGCTCCCCAACATGAGCTAGGAATGATAATAGAACTCTTAAAACAAACAGCATTAACTCCATGCCTGCTTTCAAATGAACTATTTGAGTTATCTACACTCTTTGGCCTCCACATGATCTCTTCGGATTGTCACTTCTGGTAACAAGTAGGAATGAGAGTGCACTTTGCAAGACTGGCCTTGAAGTAAGGAAGTGAGTCTGACAATGGGTAAAGACTATGAAGGAGGCAATTTCTCTGGAGGGCTTGAAAGAAGAAGTGAATCCCATGTGCTCCAGTTGGATAACTGTACTCAAGTTCAGCAAGCAAGATAGCCTCTCCCACTCTACATTATCCTCTTGGCAGAGCCTTGATGGAACCATTCCATTGTAGTGGCTGCACTGACGATAACGGGCAATTTGAACAGCGTGAACGCATAATTCATAGACACTTCGTGTTTGCAAATTGCTTTGCAATTTCTTTGTCACCCTTAATATACCATGAGGTAAAGCATTATCACCATCCTCATTTTGTAGACGAGGAAGTTCAAGTATGGAGAAGACACAGTGCCCAGAGTCACAAATCGTTTTAGTATAGAGCGGAATGAAGTGTTCAGCCATTGCTGCGTTATATAAGTGTAGCTTAATTAGTGAGCTTCTCTGGCCTCGGTGAATTTATACCCATGACTAGATTGAGATGGCACCTGAAAAAAAGAAGTAGGGGAGAGAGGGGGCAGGGGGATCTTTAGCTCTGGCATGGACTTTCAAATGCCTTCTTGCTGCCCTTCTGGTTTGTATTGCTGCCAAGAACACAGAGTCACTGATGCCAATCAGTACAGTTCTGTGGCCATGCCATGTCGTCCTGGCCCCATCTATTCACCCAATGACAACCACTCATCGAAGAGGTTCTGAGGTCTGACCCTTATGACTGGGTCCATGGTAGGAGCCTCAGAGCGGTGTGATTCTGACCAGTTTCTCAGTCTTTTGCATGTTTTCCCCCTAGTTTTCTACAATGAGCATGTATTTCTCAGGAAAGAAAGCTCAATAGCTGGTAATAACCTAGTCTAAGGACTAGGACCAATGTCAACAAAGTGTTTTGTGACATAGCAGCATGGATGGGAGATGGTAAACATGACCCCAGAAGTCAAGCACCCTGAGAGGCACCAGAATCATTTGGATATATCTTCTCTGTGGGACTTGCTATTTAAAAACAAACAAACAAAAAAAACAAAAACAAAAACAAAACCTGCCCCTTTCCTCTGTCTGTATGGACTGGAAGGTAGCAGCAAGGCTTACTGCTACTCTCTGTGAAACCAGGTCTTCTGACTCATCATGTTTCCCTGGAGAGGGATGGATGTGTTCACTGGGGTATATCAGGCCAGAAGCAGCAGAGACATTTCCAGAAAAGAAGATTCTCTCTAACTATGAGAAGCAACCAGTATTCCACATAAATAAAAACAGAGGTTGTCTGAGTCTATTTCTTTCCCTACATGATTGAAAATCAGTGAACGGGTGTTCTCAGCCAAAGACAGTTGATACCAAATGCTCTGAGCAACGAGTTTGACCTTATACTTCTAAATATTACAGGACTGGAGACCTAAGAGAAAAATGGGATACTTTCTAATTAGGTCTCTCACCATGTATATGGAAGTCTTAGGAGATGCGAAGTTTCAGGGTACCCTTTCCTGTTGAGGAAAGGCGACACATTTGGGTAGAAAACCTTCCCTGGGGGAGAATACATGGTGTCAGGGCCCAGGCTACCACTGAAGGACCTGAGGCCAAAGAAGACTTATCTGACTCTGGGGGAGCTCTCTAATTATGCTTTCATGATCCCTAGAGGTGAGAAAGGGGGCTGCTGAAAGGCAATCTGGTGACTAAAGCTAGAACAGATATTTTTTCTTATGTTTGTGATTCACACACCTCCTTGCGAGACCTCAGGCCATGGCAAACAAGGAGAGAATGCTTGAAGTATCTTGCCTCCCTAAGAAGATAACTGTCACAAATGGATCATAAGGAAAGCCATGGGGAGAAAGAGAGCAGGAGAAGAGCCAGAATTCCCCAATGAGAACAGGAAATTGCATTCTGCCCTAGTTAGACTCCAACTTTCCTGAATCTCCAATCTAGGAGAGAGCAAAAGAAATGAATGTTGAAAGTGGCCTCATGCTGTTGGTTTGCACAGAGCCCACGGCATGTGTGACCGTACTTCTTGTATACACACAGCTATTGGAACTTGGCCTGGGTAGGAACTAGGGTCCCTTCAAAGGGTTGGAGTCTATGATTTGGAGTTAGTGAAGTCCGACCTAAAGAGTGTCACAAACCAAGACATTCTCTTCCTTCTCCCTTATGCATTCCCTAGCCTCCTCACAGCCAGAAAGCTCCAGAAACTGCATCAGAGGAGTTTGTTTTAACCAGTGGTCAATCCCCTGTGGTAGAGAAGTCAGATCACCTGGACAGAGATAGCTATCTGCTATCAGTGTGGAGACTTCTATCCTGATGAGGTGCCTGAGCTTGTTTTGTTGCTAAGTAGGATCAGAATCCAGCATCTGTATCTGTCCCTGTCCAGGTGTAATAGTGACAGAGTTCCGCTAAGGTCCTGTTCTGCTGATGCTGAGGTGATGTATTGAGCCCAGAGAGTCTATCTCCTACCTGGGAGTCCATCTAAGGTTTCAGGGATACTTGGGTTTCAAAGGAAGCCAGTGAGTTTTACCAAAAGTTTATCATGGTGTTGGGCAATTGGATAGAGCAGATGATCTGTTTAAGATAAGTATGAATTTTTTTAAAAAATAAAGCACAAATGAGAGATCTGTGAACAAGTATGTTCAAGTTTACTCAAAAAAAAAAAGTTTAAATAGTCAATAACTAAATGTCCCATTTGGCTTAGCTTCCTCCCTCTTTTTGCAACTGGAGAACAGCTGGAATTAGCATTCAGTCACAGACAAGTGCCCCAAGTGGGTGTTCATGGATACCTACCTGCTCATCTCTGCTCAGCTCAAGATACCCAGAAGGAAAACAAAAGACCTCTCAATCTGAGAGACTTTCATTTTTCCCTCAAACCTCAGTACATCTTCTCACCTTAAGAGAAAAAAAAATCTAGCTTTTCAAAGAAAAAAGGAAATTGTCAATTTAAAAAAACTGAGGTTTTTTTTAAAGATGATTTCCCTTATCATAGAATATACCCTTTGTCTTTAAAACGATCCTTAAAAATCTCAGTGGGTGGATCTCTGTGAGGGGAAATCAGGAGGGGGAGCAGCATTTGATGTAAAAAATTAATTAATAATAAAAAAATCTCAATTGGACGCCAGCAGCATTTCCTGACACCAGCTTGCCCCTGTTCACCTGGTACTCCTACATTCTGGGTGCTCACGTACAAGATCTGCTGTAGAATCTGACCAGGGCCCTTATGAGGGGGTCTAATGCATACACACCTGTATATAGGTACACAATGACACCACACACACACACACACACACACACACACACACACACACACACACACACATACACAGTGCACCAGAGTGATACACACACACAAAGAGAGACCCACATTGAAATCCATCAGATATTACACCTGATAGGAGTTAAACACACACACACACACACACACACACACACACACACACACACACACACACACAGGGGGGATCCAAAGAGCAGATGAGAAGAAGAACAGGACCTACAGTCTGGTAGATGGAGGGAGGGGAGGGGAGCTGTTAGTAGGTGAGGAGTCTGGTAGGAAAAGAGATTGGAAGCTGGGAGCTGCGACAGAGCACATGAGGGAGAAAGGCTGACGAGTGGCTGGCAAAGTTTCCAAAGCAGATCTGTCCTGCAGCAGCTGAACTCCCCTTCTGCATGGCTGACCATGGCTGTGCCAACTCAGGATTCTCTCCTTGCCTCCCCAGGGACACTTGGCACCACCAGCAGGGTCCCCAAGGGAACCATGAGCTGTTCCTGCCCTGTGGCATTCACAGCTCTGGCTGACTTCTTCACTCGCCAGCACCCAGTGCAAATTTGCTCAGGTGAGCCTGAGATACCTGGCCGGCCTTGTCAGTTTGGACGGCACCTCAGTTTGGGAGATAGATATTTTGGGATTCATGGCCTTGAAGATCAAGAGGAGAGGGACGAGAATGGAAAGAGTCAAGAGTTCTCCATTAATTTACATAATATCATACAAACTTGAGCCCAAGGGACATGGAGGTGCTCTCTCTGCATGTGACTCATTTCCTTTCCTCTGTACAGGGCTCACCCCTAGAAAAGGAGCAGATGTCCAGTGACAAAGGACAGCGCCCACAGTGGGGAGTGAAGGTCTTGTTTGGTATACGTACTCGCGCAGCAGCAACCAGAGGCCAGACTCCTTTTCTCTCCTGAACCATATGTCTCCCCCTCTTCTCTTATGACTTTTGTGCCCAGCTGTGTCTTGAACTTCCAAAATTAGTGGACTAAATCTTGCGGAGTTCCAGAACCATACTGTGAGGTACCACAGGGTTCTCTGGCCCAGTAGTTTTGTTCTTGGTTTGCCCTCTGGGAATTTCAGCTGTACCAAAATAATAGAAAAAAAAAAGCAACACAAACAATATAATCCCACACTCATGAAATATTCTATCACGTGTGCATGCACACGTGCATGGACACACACACACACACATACACACACACACACACACACACATTCACTTTTGTCTCTCTCCAGGGATCTGCAGCTGCTGCATTGGCACCCCTGAAGGCCTTGCCCCTCAAGATAATTCCCAGTTTTGGGGGGCCTCTATAATGGGTCAAAAACAACAGTAGTGAGAGAGACAACAGAGTAATATGATAGTTCCATTCACAGAGTGGAAAAGAAAAAGGTAACCACCCAACACCTATACACACGTGCACACATGCGTGTGTGTGCGCACACACCCACCCACCCACACACATACATACACACACATCACAGCATTACTCAAAGGCTCCAATCTGCCCAGAGAGCGCAGGCAGGGGAGGACGGGGCGGCCTCTTGTTGAGCTGGGTGTAAGGCAGCTGGAAGGTAAGACAGGGTTTTCTGAGCTCCACTGGGGTGTCCTTTAGGTGATGTGGCTCTTGCCTCTCAGTGTCTTCTCTCCCCTTCCCACCTCTAAAGCATCATCCAAAGGTTTGGCTGCAAAGAGAAAACTTCCTTCTCAGTCTGTTTTCTCTTCCACTTGTGCTGTGTCGCTGGTGGGCTGGGAAGGAGCTCAGAACAGGAAGAGCAGAGAAGTGGTTCTGAAATGGCCTCGAAGATGTGGTTACATTCTGTGGACTCAAGGGACTGAGTTTCCCCCATGATATGATGGCTGGGGTGGTGGTGGTATCATCTCCTGTTGGCCCAGAGTGTGGCACTTCCTTCTCTGGATCTGTGTCGCTTTAGACCACTGCCTCTGTCCCTTCCAGCTCACCACCACATCCTTACAAGTGACAAGGATCAAGATGCCTGTGGTGGCTTTCACTCTGTCTTGAAGAAATCATGAAGCCAAAGTCAAAAACGGATGAGAGAGCCACAGGATGGGGACACTTTCCCCATCTCGGACATGAGGTGGCAACACAAAGTCTGGTGAGATGCAGGTGCCTGAGCCAACTCAACTCTACCTTGGCACTGGCATCATCTTGATTAAGTTTCATATTATATATGTATATTATATATATATTTATATATATATATATAGGTATGGGCTTGTTTTTTTAGCACACTGTCCCATTTTCTGGTCTGGATTTAGGGCAGTTGGTCCTCGGGACAGGTTGGACAGAGGGGGCCAAGGTACAGAAGAATCCCGAGATTAGTGTGAGGCCCAGGCCCCCCCATGCACAGAACATGGACCATCCATAGCCATGGCTGATGTCATCCGGGAGTCCATATAGGTAGCGTGGGTAACGTGATAGCTCAAAGTTGATCCCAGCCACGCAGGTGCACAGTGAAATGATGCAGAAGGTTCCTGAAGGCCAAGGAAGGAAATGTGGGCCAGGGAAAGGGGGAAGGGGAAGGAATAGGGAAGGAAGAGAAAAGAGAGGTTAGGATTGTCACATTACAACTTCTTTTTTTTTTTTTTTTTTTTGGTTTTTCGAGACACGGTTTCTCTGTGTAGCCCTGGTTGTCCTGGAACTCACTCTGTAGACCAGGCTGGCCTCAAACTCAGAAATCTGCCTGCCTCTGCCTCCCAAGTGCTGGGATTAAGGGCGTGTGCCACCACTGCCCTGCACATTACAACTTCTTAAGTGGATAGATAAGGAGATTTAGGGAAGAGTGGGCCCTCACCAAGGGATGTTCATGAGGAGGCCACTCTTTTTTTTTTTTTTTTTTTTTTGGTTTTTTGAGACAGGGTTTCTCTGTGTAGCCCTGGCTGTCCTGGAACTCCCTCTGTAGACCAGGCTGGCCTCGAACTTAGAAATCCACCTGCCCCTGCCTCCCAAGTGCTGGGATTAAAGGCATGCACCACCACTGCCCGGCTAGGAGGCCACTCTTAAAGGTTTCATTGTTTCCCAACTTAGACAAATTCAGGAAGTCTCTTCTTTGATAAAAATGCCCCAAATGAGTATCTCATTAGAGATTTATATAGGGTGGAATGAGCACAGAATATTTAATCCATTTTACAGAGTATTTAAAATAGGTTATCTTTCTTGGAGACACAAAACATCCCACAAAACATCTGCTTTCTTTCACAGATACATAACACCTTATACAAACTTAAGCACTCTTTTTTTTTTTTTTTTTTTTTAAATCTAAATCACCAACAACTCTGGCCACCAAGAAGCAAAACACCTTCTCAGTTTGTTCTCTCGGTTGCCTGATGCTTGAAAATCTTCTCCATTTTTCTATAAGGCCACATTTCTGAAAAAATGTTCATGGAAAACCAGCCCTCTGAAATACTTCTTTATAATATAGGCAGTGGTGGAGTCAAAACACTGGGACCAACATCTATTTTCACAACCTTGCTACCTACACGGGCGTCAGTTAACTTATCTAACATGCTTCAGCAAGAAATGTAACAAACCTATTGGATAGTAGGATTATCTCTAAAATATCTTCCTCACCATATACATTCAAACACACATACAAACACATGAGACATATTCCTTTCAACTAGAAGATATTAGAAGAGTTGTCACAGGGTAAGATGTATTAGGCTAATATGCCTACTCTTAATCAATACCAATATTTGGTATGGCTAAAGTGCATGCAAGAGCTTTTTCAATATTTGCTTGCACATATGCCTCATGTGACCCAAAGAAGCTGCTGGTACAGCAGGGTAGGTGGAAAAAGCAGGACAGGTAAACTTTTTCACAAGGGAAGAAATGAGAGGCCATTTTGCAAAATCTTCCTTTCTAACTTCTGGGTTTCTTTACTACCATGCCCCATGTCTTCCTGAAGGTTCTGGGAGAACAAGGGAAGGAATGCAGAGAAAGGCAAATGAATTCCTGTTTGTGACTATTTAAATGGTCATGGTAGTTGCAGTCATACTTAACAATTAACAAGTGCTGTGTGACTAATCAAAGCACAGAGAGATCAGTGGAGGGTTTTGTCACGAACAGGACATTGATGTCATCCCAGTGTGGAAGGTGGGTGAGAAGAATCTAAGAGCCAGAATCCAGAGAGGACGGGAGCAGAAGCAACTTCTGGATATGTTAGGACTCACAAATTGACAGCTGCTATGGTCACTTACACAAGACCCAGCCAGGTAACATTCCAGCAAAAGAGGGGAAGGGCTTCACTGCTCCCCACACCTAACTGAGAAGCTATAGACAGCTGATGGCTTCTGGGGAAGCAAGAGAGTCTATTTCCTTTTAAGGGTGTAGGCCCTGGTATATTGACCATGCTCCAGCTGAGAACTTACATCCATGAATATATGGCAGTGCAAATTAAGACTTGGTGTTTTTGAGTGAGTGAGCAAGAAATAGAGAAGAAAGAGCACAAGTAAGTAAGCATGCAAAAAGTTGGGAGTGGGCAAAAGGTAAGGGGGTGATGCTTGAAGGAGATATGGGGAGAAGTGGGGGTGAGTATAATCAAAATACATTCTATGAAATTGTCAAAGAATTACTAAAAATCTTGTAATTTTAAAAGTGCCGTGTGCCAGAAGTTATGTCACGTGCTTAGCCTTTCATTAATTCTTTCTCTCTTTCTTTCTTTCATTCTTTCTTTCCCTTTTTATTAAGTTATTCACTTTATAATCCAATCACAGCTTCCCCCTCCTCCAAGCACTTCCCTTCTACCTCCCCCTCCCCCTCCTCAGAAAAGGGAGGCCTCCCATGGATATCAACCAGCCTTGGCATATCGAG
This sequence comes from Uromys caudimaculatus, assembly GCA_028551405.1. Classification (NCBI taxonomy): domain Eukaryota; kingdom Metazoa; phylum Chordata; class Mammalia; order Rodentia; family Muridae; genus Uromys; species Uromys caudimaculatus. The sequence goes on from CM052700.1 coordinate 95,533,523, forward strand.
TTGCAGTAAGACTAAGCACATCTTCTCCCATTGAGGCTAGACAAGGCAGCCCAGGCAGGGGAAAGGGATCCAAAAGCAGGCAATGAAGACAAAGACAACCCCTGCTCCCACTTCAGGAGTCCCACATGAAGACCCAGCTGCACAACTGTTATGTATGTGCAGAGGGCCTAGGTCCATCCCATGCATGCTCTCTGGTTGGCAGTTCAGTCTCTATGAGACCCTATGGGCCCAGGTTAGTTGATTCTGTAGGTTGTCTTGTGGTGTCCCTGACCCCACTGGCTCCTTCTTCAATTCTTTCTCCCCCTCTTCCACAGGATTCCCCAAGCTCCACTTAATGTTTGGCTGTGGGTCTCTGCATCAGTTTCCATTGTCACTCTATGATGACAGTTAATGCTAGGTCTGCAAGTATAGCAAAATATCATGAATAGTATCAGGGGTGGTGTACTGGCTGGTTTTGTGTGTCAACTTGACACAGCTGAAGTTATCACAGAGAAAGGAGCTTCAGGTGAGAAAATGCCTCCATGAGATCCAGTGGTAAGGCATTTTCTCAATTAGTGATCAAGGGCAGAGGGCCCCTTGTGAGTGGTACCATCTGTGGGCTGGTAGTCTTGGGTTCTATAAGAAAGCAGGCTGAGCAAGCCAGGAGAAGTAAGCAAGCCAGTAAGTTACAACCCTCCATGGCCTCTGCATCAGCTCCTGCTTCCTGACCTGCTTGAGTTCCAGCCCTGACTTCCTTTCGTGATGAACAGCAGCGTGGAAGTGTAAGCTGAATAAACCCTTTCCTCCCCAATTTGCTTCTTGGTCATGATGTTTGTGCAGGAATAGAAACCCTGGCTAAGACAGGTGGGTTCCCTCTCGTGACATGGGTCTCATGCTGGGCCAGTTATTAGTTGGCCTTTTTCCTCGAATTTTGCTCTATCTTTTACCCCCGTACATCCTGTAAGCAGGACATTGTGGGCCTATGGTTTTATGGCTGGGCTGGTGTCCCAATCCCCCCACTGGAAGTCTTGCCTGGTTACAGGAGATGGCTAGTTCAGGCTCCACATCCCCCACTGTTAGGAGACACTGTCTAGGACACTAGAGACTCTCTAGACACTTCCCTGGGGACACTCTCCTAGATTCCCGGAGTTTCCATAATCCTAGGTTTGTAGCTCGGCCCAGAGATGCCACTACACCTTCCCAATCCAGTTGTCTCTCCTAGTACCTCTCCCATTGTCCTCCCTGCCCTCACCAGGGGTGGCTGGAGTCAGTGGGGGAGGGGCGGGAATGGCCCTTAATTCTTAAAGCAGTTCTGTTACACAGATTGTACTTTTATTTCTCTTACTGACAGGGTATTGAGGCTCCAACAAGTTATGTGCCTAACATCACACAGCAGGTAGATGGGAAAGTCAGGCTACAACCTCAGGCAGCTAGGCTACAGCTTATAGTTTTACTATGCTCTTACTTCTTTTGGGGGGAGGGTGGGGGTCACTGGATATTAACTTGGGGCTTTGTGCATACAGGACAAGTACTCTACCACTGAGTTATATCCCAAACCTTTTTTACTTTTTTTTTTTTTTTTTTTTTTTTTGGACTTGATAAGTTTCCCAGGCTAGACTTGAACTTATTCTGTAGCTCAGTCAGGTCTTAGTTCTGTAATCCTCCTGCCTCAGCCTCCTGAGTAGCTAGGATTACATGTGTGTGCCACTGTTTCCAGCTCTATTGTACTATTGAAGACTGGCATCAGGCAGCTGGCTCCTCCCTACCCATCCCCAATTGTCCACTGAAGTTTCAGCTGTGCTCTGCTCTACCTTGATGCGTGGCGCCAACAGAATAGATGATCTGTTGATAGGTGTTAGGAGAAAGGGTCAAAGTTCAGATCACAGAAGAAGAAATATAACCAGGCAGTGAAGACAAAATTTGTTATCCATAACCTAAGGATTGAGAATCCAAAGCACAGGGGCTGGAGAGATGCTGCGGGAGTTAAGAACACTCGCTGCTCTCCCAGGGGACCCAAGTTTGGTTCCCATCACCCACGTGGCAAGTCACAACTTCCTATAATTCCCGTTTCTGGGACCCTAGCCCTCTGGTCTTTAGCCTCCTAGGATACAGCACTCATGTCCTCATCACACACACACACACACACACACACACACACACACACACATACCATGCATATGCATAATAAAAATATAGGAGTCAAGTTTTAAAGAAACAAACAAAAGTGAAAAAGAAAATTCAATGCACAGTAATAGAACAATCTATCAAGTTAGCAAAGTTTTGTTTTAGATTTTTGGGATCTCTCTCTCTCACCTTTCCTCTCTCCCTCCATTGCTCCCTTTTCCCCCTCCCTCCCTCTGTCCTTCTTTCCATCTTCTCCCCCCTCCAAAGTGTCAGTCCTCACCTTTGCCTTTAGTTAGGGTAGCATCTTTCACTGGCCTGGCGTGTGCTAACTGCTAGGTTATCTGGCCATGGGGCTCCAGGTATCTGCTACCTCTCCCTGTCCAGAGCTGCCCAATCAAGTGTAAACACCACGCTCAGCCTTTTTACCTGGGTTCCGGGGTGGAATGCATGCTCACATTTATGTAGTGAGCACCTTGCTGACCAAGCTGTGTCCTTGCCCTCTGTCTAGCTTTTGTTTTGCTTTCTTTGTTTGTTTGGGGTTTTGTTTTGTTTGTTTGTTTTTTATCTATGTTTAACTAATAAGGGCACTGAAAAAAATGGACCATCCTATAGCTCTATAGAAAATGAAGGCTGTTATTGCTTTACAGAAAATGATTGTTAAAACATTCCTACTTTTGATCTATTCATTTCTCACCTGGGAATGAAAGCCAAGGTTTGAAATTGTTTATGTGGCAGAGAGCAGCTGGGGAGGAGAGTTGCACACGAGCTCAAACATGTGAATGCAGGCTCTGAGTGCAGAAGCTTGCCCTCCGCTTAGAGGACCCTATTGACTCCAATCTGTGCTCTCAAAGACCACTGAAGTACAGAGGACTGACTATGTGTAAGGAGGCAGCTAAGAGAAAACCAAGATCATTACAGGAGGTATGGGGTAGCCTGGGGAAGTGGGAGCAGAGCCAAGATGTCCTAATTAATAGATTAGTCAATAACTACTTCAAGAATGGTCAGATTTTGCGTTTTTTTGTGTATGTGTTTCTTGTTGATTTTCCTTTTTACCCTGTTTGTTTTCTAAAGAGAGAGAAAGAAAGGGGGCAGAGTTGGGTAGGTGGGAAGAAAGGAGGATCTGGAAGGAGTAGGATCAGTTTCTGGGGGAAACTGATCGGAACATAGTGCATGAAAATTTTTCTTTAATAAAAAATTATTATTTGTAAAGAAAATGGAAAGTAAGGTATCAGGATGACTTGGATACAAGTGACATATGACTAAAATACAGGCGTATGTGTCATGTCGTAAATATGTGTGCAAGTGTATTTATGTGCTTACTAATGCTTATACCAATATCTGTGTACACATGTATTTGCAGCTCACATATGTATTTGTACACCAGGCATCAAATTAGTACATTTGTGTCCATGGCAACAGCAACAGTACACATAAACCTCACGCATGAGAATAGTAGCCCTAGACTTGAAGTCATGAAGCACCTTGGCTCACTGATCCTATGCCCTAAGGTCTAGGAGACCTCTAATGGCTCCCAAGATGATGAAGTCTGAATACAGACTTTCCAGATCAGAATTGCATGTTCATTAGAGAGGAAAGAGAGATGTCCCCTGACATAACTGTCACACAATCTGAATTCTAACAAATCAAAGCTGCTTTCTCATGTCTTGAGTACTGTAGGTAGTCTTCCCGTTGCTGACCTGGAAGTCCACTAGTTAGTGTGCAATTTGTAGAATATGTTAACATGTAGACTTAGGATATGTGCTGGTTTCAATGATAATCCTCTCCTCGCTCACACTCTGGTGCTTGTATGCTGGATCTGCAGTAGGTGGTACTGTCTGGGTAGGTTTAGGAGGTGTGATTTTGCTAGAGTTAAATATGTCATTGGGGGTGGGCTTGAAGGTTTCAAAGCCACATGTCATTTCTGGATCACTCTCTCTGCTCGTGCTTTCAGTTTAAGATGTGAGCTCTCAGCTTAATGCTCCAGCTGTCATGCCCGCCGCTGCCATGCTTCCCTACAGTGATGACGATGGGCTCATCCGTCTTGGAACATAAGCCCAAATAAACCCTCCCTCCTGTAAGTTGCCTCAGTCCTGGTGCTTGATCAAGCAATAGGAGGTAACTAAGGCAGGACGGAATGGGTTTTTGAGTAAATTGTGCACACACAGTACAGGTATTTATGTAGCGCCATCCAACAGTGGGATAAGTTCAAATCCGACCTGCCTTTGTGTCGCTCTGGACGCTAGGAATCATGGATAGACCAGGATAGAGAATTCTGAGATGGAGATGTAGACCAAGTCAGTATCTTCCATACAGAATCTCTGTCAGTGTCAAAGATCGCATAGGCCTTCATAAAAACTAGAACACACGGGTATTCATTGCCAATAGATTCACCATCCTCTTCTCTAAACAAATGTAGGACTTTGGGAGATGAGTTCTGGGAGGGAAGATCCACACTGCGGGAGAAAGATACTGGGACATACGTGGGAGGCTTCGGAAATGAGTCCATATTCAGCTCACCCTATAGGAGAAACAGAGTAGCGGACCCTGGTCTCCGGGGATGTGCCTGTACACTTCATCCTTCTACTCCCTGTGAGCACTTAGTGAGTGGCAAGCAAGGACTCAAGAAAGGCCATTGGGGTTCCGATGGTAATCTAGTACTAGTTATAGCAAAATGGTGCAAGGACAAGACCTCCACCCTCAAGGCCCCCTTCCCTTTTGGATTGGAGCTCACTCTGTACTGCTGATATCTAGTGCCTTCAAGTGTAGCCTGACTAGTACAGACAGCGCATGTGCAGAAAGTGTTGGGTATAAATGGTTGCTAAGCAACATCAGGTCTGGGAAAAGGAGTGGCTTTGCCCTGGTGGGTGGAGTGGGGGTAGTTCCTGGGCAGTGGGCTTCATAGAACCAGAACAGCCAATCAAGAAACATTGGTTTACCAATTCGTTTGAACCAATCACTGTGCTGGATATTGATGCGAGAAAGGGGAAAATAAGATATGACCTCTGCTCTAAAGAGTCTTTAATTAGCCGGGCCGTGTTGGCGCACGCCCTTAATCCCAGCACTTGGGAGACAGGTGGATTTCTGAGTTCGAGGCCAGCCTGGTCTACAGAGTGAGTTCCAGGACAGCCAGGGCTACACAGAGAAACCCTGTCTTGAAAAAAACAAAACAAACAAAAAACAAAAAAACAAATCCCAACCAAAAAAAAAAGTCTTTAATTAAAATGAAAATAAAAAGCAACTTATGATGTGGTGCAGATATAAGTCATGCATGAATGAAAAACTGAGAATAAAGCAAAAATAACACCAGGCAGGGGACTAAGGATTGTAGGCTTACTGTCATCAGCTCTGGGCCTTTGGTTGCTTCTGAGAAATCAGAGACTTAAGTTCCTTCCCTGGGGAACTTGGCAGGTATAGCAGAGTCTACTGAATAGTAAACACGGGGTGGGGAGCTGTAGAGCAACTTCAGTGTAGATGGAGTGCTGGATCAGGTGTGTTTCCAAGGGGAAGCAGGGGACAAGCCTGGTCAGGAACCCTGGCCCAGGGCTTCGTGCCCGATAGAGAGCATGCTAGATACCTGCTACACCTCTCAGTTGTAAGGTGTTCACTGTCTGGTTTCCATGTTATATCAACTCCCATAATAGACCGCTGGTGTTTTGACTTCTACTTCTGCCCTATGTAAGAGCCAATGGAAATTGAAAGCTAGCTGAATTATGTTTCTATCCTGTTAAAAACCTTCAATAGCGTCTAGCAATGTAACCTCAACTTTTCCTCTTCTCCATAAGGAGAGTCCCAAGTGGATTCTGTTCACCTACCAGATTAAATGTCTTACCTTGACCACACAGCCCTACACGCGAGCTATGCTAAAAAGCATGCTGTGGTTTTAAACTAGAGAAGCATGCTTCACAATTGGGCCTTTGCATGTGATCTCTTGGCCCAAATGGCCCTGAGTTTCTGGTTGTCAATTCATATGTCATCCTTAGAGAGAGAGATCGTTCCTGGCTTCTTGTAAAGTAGCGCCTGCCCTAATGGTTTTCAAATAGTTTCGTGTGTAGATGTTTTCAGGACTGCCTACCACTAGGAAAGAGGGGAGAAACACTAGAGACTCCCAGCCTTTCTCCTCTGAGCAGAACAGCTCTGCTCTGCTCTGTTTCCATGAGGAATTTCACTGGCAGAAAGCATTCCAAGACGTATGCCATTTAGAGACCACCAACGTGCTTTAGGTGTGCCGCTGTATGGGCCATCCTTGGGATGGCAAAGTCCAACGGCTGCTCTATTAATGACAGACCTATACGTTTGGCAGAAATGTGTCACAGTCTCAACCCTCCTGCCTGCTGGCCCTGCAAGAAGCCTCTGACTTCTCAACACAGTCTCTAGGCAGCCAGCCATAGCCAGTCAGTCCCAGCTGGTAGGAATGAGAAATAAAACCTAATTAGCCTCTTGGTGCCAGGATTCTTGCTGGTCTGGGCTCAGAGTTCAGGAGTCCAGTTAGAATCGGATATGGTGCCATTCCAAGAAGCTACGGGCTGAGAGTTTACACTAACAAGACCTACTGGCATGCAGGCGGTGCCAACCTACAGACCCATACTGTCTGATGCCCCTATGTGTAAACTCTACCTGCAGGCAGGAAGCCACAGCCCAGAACAGCAACTGGTGGTACGCCGAGTGCTGCTGTCGCTGACTCGCCCACAGTGCCCGCTTCCTCTCCTGTCTACCTCAGGTTCTTCCAGGGAGCACACACCTAACGCCACTTTGCGGCTACCCTGTGCTGCATGCTCCTGTCTCTGAGCCCTGTCAATGCCTGGCTTCGAAAAGGACGATCTATCTCAGGGTTCTAAAACTGTTGATCTAAATGATGCCCTTTAGTCTAATGAGGGCAAAGGAGTGTATGGGGCAGGGTGGGTAGCCTACCATCTGTGCTCCAAGTATATGCAGTTCCCACAGCAGCCAGAAGAGGGCACAAGATCCCCCAGGACTGGAGTTACAGGAGGTTCTGAGCTGCCATGTGGATGCTGGGCATCGAACACCAGTCCTCTGGAAGAGTTTCCTGCCCAAATTCCCAATTCCTGTTCTTACGTCAAATAGAATTCCCCCTCCACCTCCTTCACATTCCTGTCATCTCCAGTTAATGTTTCTGGTTGCCAAATACTAGAGCCCTGCTTTCTCTCGCGCTAGCTCACAGCCTCCTCCAGTTTAGATGCGTCTGGGCTTCCAAGCTGCCCTGAAGCCAGATGCTTTCCTAGCTATTTCCTCCAGTCTTCCCGGGTGTGTCGCAGCCTCCACTTGTTGTTTTCGATGTGCAGGTTCCTGCTTTTCCTCTTGGACTACATTACACACTCTGACAACAAAGTGCTCTTCTGGCCAGAAACTGCCCTAATACATGACTGAGCTCTCCCACCCCAAGAACATGGTATATCTCCCTGAGCAAAACAGAGTTCAGTGCTACTCCTAAGTTATCATGTGCACATTTTCCCCCAAAACTCCAGTGTTGGAAATGGAATCCCTAAATTCCTATGTAAGTATATTTAAAGGTGGAGCCGCAGGAAGAGTAATTAGAATCAAATGAGCAGTGTTCTCATGAAAAGAAGAGGCTGGAGAGTTGGCTCAGCAGTTAAGAGTACCTGGTTGCTCTTCCAGAAGACCCGTGTTCAAAACCCAGCATCCATATGGCAGCTCAGAATTATCTGTAACTCCTGCCGCAGAGGATCCCGTGCCCTCTTGTGGTCTCTGTGGGAACTGCATATACTTGGGGTATAGCTATACATAGCAAGCAAAACCCTATACCCACAGATATAAAATGTTCAAAAACTATTTTTAAAAAAAGAAGAGGAAAAGTGACTTGAACAAGCACCCTTGCTCTGGCCAGATCACTCAATCCCCGCTGCTCTGATGCAGAAAAAGGGCCCTCACCAAAGCCTGGTGTCATGGTTTTGGACTTGGCAGCAACCAGAACCATGAGCCAGTCTGAGGCAGTTGTATGTCTCACTTCACAGTGTTTGTACACCGTGAGAAATGTATTAATATGCAATAGTAACTCAAGAATACTATAAAAGTGTGTGGGAATAGGAGAAAGGAATTTCCCAGTTTCATTCTGATCTTCCAGGATCACTCATGCGCCTGGCCTGTTGCTGACTACAAAATCAACATGAAGCTGTATTAGTTAACTTTCCTCATTGCTACAGCAGGATATGTGGCAAAAACAACCTAAGGAAGGAAGGGTTTGCTTAGGCTTACAGCTTGGACATCCAGTTCATCCCAGCAGGGTAGGTAAAAGGGACATAAGGCAGCTGGGCATTCTGTATCCTTAGTCGGGGGGGGGGGGGGGGATGCTGTGTTCACCTGGCTTTCTTTTTATCCAGTTCATAGAATAATGGTGGCAACATTTAGAGTGTGTCTTCTCATCACAATTAACCAAATCCAGAAACTTCCTCACAGACATTCCCTGAGGTTTGTCTCATGGTGTCTCTAAATCTCACCAAGCTAAATCCCACAACCATCATTAACCACCGACACGCTGGACTGCATTCTGCTAAAACAACAACAAAAGTGGACCAAGATACCCATAAACCAATATCCGCCTGAGTCTCTGGCTTCCGTTGCTCCTTCAAGGTCTTACTTATAGAGTGGCCAAGCGTCCCAGATGTCCTAGGAGTTATGGGAGGGAGCGTCTGGGATGTGAGATTTTCTGTACTAACACCGGAAGCCCTAAGTAGACTGACTAACAACACTTTCCACCAAATATTTCAGGGTAGTGCTGTCTACTCTGGAGGCAAGAGGCAGACCGTAGTGATGGCATCATGGAAGTACTGCCTATAAGTCAGGTTGAGTATCATGCATCAGTCAGGACTACACGGAAATACAGATCTGTGGAACGCGTTGCAGTGTTAAGAAATGCCTGTCTGGGGACCGCATTGTTTGGGAACAGCTAATTCTTTTGCTGCCCTGAAATGTTATCAGGAGCACTTGGCCAGCAGCCCAATAATATTTCCATCTCATCTCAGTACCATGGGATGAACCATGCTTAGTGACCATGATATAGTATTTTTCCAGCTGGTATGCACAGCCATAGTGTTGACTCCTCATTCAAGGCCACTTCTGAGCGTTATTGTAAGTGCATAAGGCCAACAAGATGGTGTTGCCTCTGTGATAGTTGCTATGTTAGCCTGCGGAGCAAGGGGAAGGTACCACTATGTTTCCACATTCCTTAAGGATGCTCAGAGAAGCCATGCCAGTAATGCCACAGCAATGGACCCTGTGGAGAAATAGCATCAAAATGTAGGCCTCAGGCTAAGCAATAGAAATGCTCTTACTAATTCAAGAAGCCATCTCCTAGGAAACTGAGGCCCGTGCGAGGGTTCTTACAAGAATCCAGATCAGTTACATATTGTGTACGAAGGCATTTTCCCAAATATCTATTTCTTGTGTGACCAAGATGTGCCCCAAACCTCGCTGGCATGAAATTCCTCCAGCTTTGTAGAGCTAGAGACCCATCTGTGTGACATTTTCTGCTCCCAGGAATGAGAGATGACGTCTTTGTGTCCCTAGCCCTGGCCTGTTTCTCTTGTCGCTGTGTGGGAGAAGGCCTCTGTTCTGACAGGAAGCCCTTAGGTTGCTGCAGAAATACCCTTGTAGGCATGGATGATGGGGTGCCTGAGAAGCAGCCTCTTCCCTAAGATCACCCCTCAGTCCCCATTTCATCTTTAAAACTTTAGAGGTGCAAATCAGCAAACGGGGCGGGGGTGGGGGTTCCTTCTCTAGCACCGAGCATTCATCCCAGGAAGCTGATGTACACAGAATCCTTCCTTTGCTTAGATTAAATGCCCCAGCAGCATTCAGCTCTAGAGAACACTTTATAGCTATGCTCAGACCTGCAAGGAATATAAATTACGGTTGAATTATACACCATTGCATCATCAGCCATCAACAGGCAGGTCACAGGGTTTTGCATCAAAGGTGCCTTTGGGACTTGCTGGGATGAGGCAAGAGATGCTGGACGCGTTTGGGAAGGGAGCATGTTGCAAGGAATGGGGCTTTGCATCGCCTCTTTCTGCAAGCTGTGGAAATCTTCCAGGCAGAGACACTGCCAGGAGCAGAACCCAGAAACACCCAGGACAGAAGGAATTTCCCTATTATTCCCGAGGCTATATCTTTATATTACAAGGCTGTTCTGTATCCCAGCACACTTACGTTACAGTAGTGCAGCATTCCAAGTCAAGCAACTGTAATACCTGGGTCATTCACAGCTTGGCATCAATTTTAGAGAGAATAGGGTTGGCCATTTATTTTAAAATTTTTATTTGATGTATATATTTTTTTCCTGCATATATGCATGCATATACCATGTATTCTGGGACTGGCAGAGCCCAAATTGAGAATCAGATTTTCTGTAACTGAAATTGCAGATGCTTGTGAGCTGCCACACGGGTGCTGGGAACTGAACCTAGGGAATCTGCAGGGGCAGTGAGCATTTTTAATGGTTAATCTTTTTCTCCAGATCCCACGTAACCTTTTTTAAATCCATAAGTTGGACACCTGAGGGTACAACCATCCGTGGGTCAAAATGTTTGAAAAAATATTTTATTTGTATGACTGGCCCGTCCAAACATGTCTACTAATGCAATAGTGGCTTAAACATCATAGGAGTAACCAATCAGTTTCTGTTTGGGTTGAAGTCCTGCTCCACAAGATGAAACCCATACCTGGGACCATCGTTGGTCCAAGAATGTGTAGTTACATAGGTCAGATGCCCTAAGGAAGGACCTACTGTTGTTCTGCTAAATGAACCTCAGTGTAAACTGATTCCTAGTAACCTGTTGTTTATACCCACAGATTGGTCTCAACCCTCATCTCAAGAGCTCCTGTTTACAGCAGATGACGATTACCACAGACACCTACAAGTATCCAAGGGCAGAGAGTGAGAGGGTGCAGGGTGCAAGGCCTTCAGTGAACCCCGATACTAATGCGCTCCTCTCAAGGCTTAGGGATCACTGTAGAAGAGGGGAAAGAGAGACTAAGACTGAGAGGCTGTGGATGACTCCAGGAAAACAGGGACGTCTGGACACACCCGGGCAGCTGCACATGTAAACTCACAGAGGTTACAACATCATGCACGAGATCCATGCAAGTTCAAGCCAGACCAATATTGTCTTGGAAAACACAAGTGGACACGCAGTCCTACCCCGAGATGAGGACCTATTAGCAATTGATACCTGCTAGGAAAGACAGAGTTAGTTCTGAGAGTGTGGCCCCTGATAGATCTACCAACTGCACTCCGGTGGAAAGCCACGTGTCCGTAAGTACTTGGACAGCACAGAAATTGGACTTGTTGGGTGAAAATAAAAGAGTTTATAAATTTGGGTAAGTAAGGACGTGGGCAGATCTAGGAGAAGTCAGAGGATGGAATGAAAATGTCGACACTCGTTGTTTGAAATTCTCAAAGAACTATTTTTTAAGGGAGGGGGGAAGGATCCTGTTTGAAGTGAACAAGTATTGACTTTCCGCTGTGGCCATTCACTAGATAACACGGTGTGCAACAGTTCACACTGCTGACTCATTGATCTTGAAGTTTCAGCCTCTAGAATAGGGAAAATAAATTTCTATTGTTAAAGCCACTTAGCCTGTGCTTTTATGTTACATCAGCCCTAGCACACTGATGCAGAGGTATATAGACATTATTTGGTCTAATAGAAGTACACTTTAATGTGTAAAACAATGTAGTACAACAAGACTATGGGGGCAGGCAGAGGACTCAGCTGGTAAAGCTGTGGCCTTGTGAGCACGAGGATTTAAGTTCAACCCTCCAGAGCTTATATGAATGCATTGGGCTTGGTGCCTCAAGTTTGAGCTTCCAGCACTGGCGAGGTAGGAACAGGAGGACCCCTGGAAGCCAGTCTAGCTTCATTGATGATCTCTGGAACAATGAGAGGTCTCAAAGAGGTAAAAATTGTTCCAGAGAATGACATTTGAGATTCTCCTCAGGTGGCCACACACATGCATGCATGTTTACCTGAACACACATGAACACATACACACACACACACACACACCAAAAATGTCTATGTTTCCAGACTTGATGGCCCTCCCACAGCTAGAACAGACACAAAATATGCCCATTTGAAAGGACAGCTGGTTGGGGTGCCGAGGTTTCTTGTCCATGTACCTTCTCTCACCTGTGTTGCCTGTGCATGTGCCTGCCCAAATGCATACACAGATGCTGTTACAAACTTGCTGTCCCTGGTGGCACTTACACTAAAGTCAGAGCCTTTACAAACTTGTGAAAACATCTAGTGGGGTGATCAAAGGTAGAGGGGTGAGCTAACCTTCTCCTTACAATGAGAAATGACCAAGGTCAAAGTGTCATTGTCAGGATTCAGACCTTTCCATGTGCTACCCAGTTAACACAGAGTCCCTGAAGTTATCCTTTAAGGGCCAGCCCACATGCTCAATATCCATCCGAAGGGGCTTTTCCTCCAGTGTGCCTCACGCAAGCTAACCCCAGCTCCTCTGAGCTCCTAAAGCTTCCACCATCTCAAACAGGCAACTCCACAGCCAATCCTAGAAACTGCCTCTGTGTTGAGCTTGTGTCCAGCTGGATTAACTTTCTCAAGGGCCAGGTGGTGAAGGTGTGTCCTTCTGGGTTACACACAAGGGGGTTTCAACCTATGGAATTTTTATTTCCTATATTTCTATATTTTATTTATTTCATATAGACCTTGAAACTTAAGAGGAAAATGAAATAGACATATACCTGATCCACCCAGTCTCTCACTTAAATTGTGATTTTATTGCAGATGTGTTTGACAATCTTATTCAGTCTGTTGGACTCTCTCTCTCTCTCTCTCTCTCTCTCTCTCTCTCCCCCTCTCCCTCTGTGTGTGTGTGTGCGCGCGCGCATCTGTGTGTGTGTTGTGCATGCAGGAACTCACACACCCATGCCTGAACTATACCTACTTGTGATTCAATTGGTACCTTGGGTTTCAGGAAGCATTTTTTTAAAGGTTTTCAGAAATTCTGCATCAGAATAATACCTTCTCCACAGGATTATTTTGAAGAGCAATAATAATACATGTGAAAAAGCTTAGAGAAGTTAAAATTGCTTTCTATATGTAAGGTATAATATTAGAAATGGGAAGCTTTAAGTGAGGTGGAAGAAAAATGGTTCTTAAGGCCAGGCCAGAACTGTAGCCGCCGTTTCCATCTCTGTCAGCAAGTTCATTCTTTTGTGGCCTCAGCCCAGGGTAAATGCCGACCCAGAGCCACTGCTCTCAACAGAAACCAGGGAAACGATACTCAGAATGCTTGATTCTGTGCACATTTCCAAATCAGGGATCCCAAATTCCACAGACATTCTTGGAAATGGAATTTGTCTTTGAACCCTTAGAGGTCACCATCTCTTGCGGGATCACGTGACAACACTGGGTATATGAAGTGTGCCTTATCAGTGGGCTCCGTCAGGAATACAGAAAGGACCAGCCTTAAGAGAGACATTGAGAAGAGCTACACAGTTTGACTCAGGAACCTTTTTCAAAATCTTACTTTGAGCTCATTTTTCTCATTTATAAAGTGACTGAGCAAAAATTTAAAATAAATTTAGGGATTTATATACTACTTGAATAGATGTCTCAAGTCCCCCTGCTTGATGCCCCTGCTCCTTCCACCACTTATCCACAGTGAAAGGTTTCAGATATTCTAATATCTGTATTTCCTACAAAATTATCTTAATAGTTCTGTACCTTGTTTCAACTACTAAACAGGCTTTTACCAGCATTGAATGCTCATATCTAAATCAGTGTGTATATGTGTGTGTGTGTGTGTGTGTGTGTGTGTGTGTGTGTGTGTGTGTGTGTGTGTGTGTAAATGCACATATATGTCACATACACGTAGAGGCCAGAAGTTGATGTCGGGTATCTTCCTCAACTGCATTCCATTTTGTTTTGGACCCCAGAGTCTCACTGAACCTATAGTTTGCAGATTAGCTAGACTGCCTGGCCAATAGCTCCAGATGTCCACCTGGCTCTGCTTCCTGGGGACTATGGTCATAGATGTGTGCTGCCACACCTGGTGTTTATGTGGTTGGTGGAGATCCAAACTTGGGTCCTCATGCTTGGTGGGCAACAGGCATTTTATAGACTGAGCTAGATCTTCAAGACCCATGAAACCTTAAGTAGAAAATGGCTTGCACCCTATGTGCCAAATTTAGCGTGCTTCCCCTGATGAGTATTTCTGCTGCTTCAAGGTCTTCAGGATTACAGAGTGTTGGAGTAAACATGCAAGGTGAGGTGTGTAGAAATGCTGCCACAGAGCATCTGGCCCTGGAGTTCTTCTGGAATACTGAGGGAGTCTTAATGGTTACCTATACTTATTGATTAAATGGTAACAACAGCTGAATTTCATAATTTTTAATAGCACATTCTCCTTCATTTTTTCTGTTGGCTAAAACACCACCACTGCTCTTTCTCATGAGGAAGCCATTCTGTGGACTCAGTGATGAATTCAGGGACAGTTATTGAAGTCCGACCTCAGTTACTACGACTTCTGTATTTCTTGGGGATATACACAAATGTGTATTCATATGTATATACACAAGTATATATGCAATGAATGTATTAATATGTACACACTATATTGATCATTAATATGCTAATATATACAGTGAATTAATTTCCTATTCATGAAGCAATTCTATGTGGAATTAAATTATTTAATCTGAAGGTCTCAAGCATTTGACAAATATTTGATTTTGGCATTCAGCCTCAAACTATTTGACTGCAGAAAGCAGTGAGAACAATCCATTCCATTTTCTTCTACCACACTCATTTGAAAACACAAGAACTACGGATGAAGCAACCGCTGGCCCGGTCTGCTTGCCCACCTGATCTTGGATGTGTCATACAGTGTGAAGGAAGATCGGGTATGAGCATTCACACAGAGTGGGAAGAAGAGTTCTGGAAAGGAAACGAGCTAAGAGTGTAGCAACACATATTTTCCACGTGAATCTTTGCAGCTTCTTATCCATCTGGGCCTTGGTGTAGAGCTGAGAATTAGTGGGATCCAACTGGCTTCTCAACTGAGCAGAGTGGCAGCTACAGCTGTGCAGAAAGGAACATTCTCAAACTGTGATTCATGAGCTTCCACGAGGAGAGCCACTTAGAGCATGCCATCTTCCTGCCTGCTTCTCTTCTCTCCTCATTCTGCTAACTGTGGTCCAGGAGGCTAACTGGGAATCTTGGGACAGAAGGCAAGCCTTCCTGAGTTTCTTTAGAGGAACAATGCTTGAAATGACAGCTTCCTGCAGATCTTTTATGTCACTGTGACCTCCTACTTGCTCTGGTCCTTCATCTTAAGTATCATCAACACTTTTGCAGAGAAAGCCACATTGTACCCCAGCGGGGCTGTCATGAAGGCAAGTATACGAAGCTGTATCACTATGTGTAAAGTCATGTTTGGTAGTCACATGGCTTTCCTGGTCAACCTGCACCAGCTTCCTGATAGAACTGCAACAGGAACAAGGGTGTGGTTTAGTGGACTGAGTTCTCCACTAAGAATCAGAAAACCGGGATGCTGGCTCCAACCCTTCCCATAAAATAAGATGGTCGCGTCACTTCTCTGGGCTGTATTACCCTCAACCACAGGGCTAGGACCAGGTCTTAAGGGCATTTCTACCTTAATGTCCCTACAACTCCAGGCACTGAGGTAAGGAGGGTGTCATTCTCTGACTTGCTCTAGGTCTGGCTATCACTAATTCTGTCCAACATGAACTTCCTGGAGAGATAACCCTCTTTTCACCCTCCAGAACACTCAGAAGGGATGGTGAACAAGATCAGTCGATGTCATTATTTGATACCAATGTGCACATGAGGCTCAGCTCCAAATTGCCTTGATTTGAAACATGGAGGGAGAGAGCCCAGCTGTTTAAGTGTCTGGAAGAAATTGCTTCCTGAAAGAAAACTCTTTGGCTTTTGTCCTTTCAGATCCAAGCCAATGCCATGTTAGTTAGTACAGAAAGAAGCTGGGGTGGTGGCCAGAAGATCAGCCAAGTCTTCCACCTGGTTTGGTTTATGTTTCCATCTGCCTGGTACACACAAGTTGGCCTTGGCCTTTCTTTGGGAGAAAATCTATATCCAAGTAATATTTTTTACATCTTCACTGTTAGTTACTGAATACAAATATAGCTGTTTACAGATAAAATGTTTGTATATGTGTATGTATATAATACATACATACACACACATATATGCACACGTACACATATATATTTGATAAGCCTTATTTTATATAAATATTAAAAAGAAATACTAGCCTCTTAAATTCTCCAAGAAACATCATGAGATTTAGACGGGGAAACTGAGGCACTAAGAGGTTCTATAAATTGCCTAAGGTTACATAACTAAAGGTAGGAAGACAAGGATCCAAACCTGTGCTTTAGCCACATGCTATGCTGTCTCTCACCACAGTTCCCTCATGTTCATGCGCCCTGCCTGTTCAGATGGAGCAGAAAATCTCCCAAGAGTCCACATCCCCAGTGATATCTGAATCAAATTGTCAACTAGCTGCTGAGAGTAGGAGAACAAGCCCCGTCTTTATCACACGTGACCCGAAGAAATCTAGGGTGCCCTTTAGACGTGGAGTCTAATTAATAACGTACCTATCTGTACTGGCTTCTTCACAGATCTAAGGAACCCATTACAACCGCCCTTAACTTCTCTCACTACCCACGACAGGTGGAAAGATGACTCCCAGTGGGAGGAAGGAGGACATTCAAGAAGAGAAAGGTATAGAGGCTAAGAAAGAAAATGATTTAAGGGCAACTTTCATTGTGGCCTCTTGGCAGGCCCGAAACTAAATCCAGTGGGCAGTAGAAATCGGTGGCCAGCAGAGGACCCACAGAAGCCACGAATGTCTCAGCACCCAGAGGGGAGCCCTCACTCAAACATGCTACCTGGCAAGCCTCCTTGCTCTAATTTCCTCTCAAGCCTCTGAGGGATGATATTTATCCACTCCTCTGCATTATCTATCCCTGTTCTACCTTCAAACTGTAATGAGAGGAGACGGCACAGAAGAGAGGTGAGCTGTGAGCTTGGAGCACCATCCTAGCTCTGTAATGGAGAAAGCTGTACATCTGTGGGCAACTGCAGCTAGACTCTGGCTACAGCCCGGCTCACTAATACCTCTCCCAATGCTTCCATTTTAGAAGGATTTGTCCGAGAGGACGTTTGTATCTACAGGTATCATCCAGACCTGATGTCAGGCCAGAAAATGAAAGAAAAAAAGCAAGCTTCCAAGGTCTTCTATGCCACTGAGGAGTGGATCAGTAGGGGAGATTTGTGTCTGGGCTCCATAACTTGACCTCCTCACAAGCTTGCCACTTAGGGAAGGCAGTCATCTCTTCTACGGGAAGGAGAGTTTTGAAGACAGACTTTTAGTCTGAATCCTCCTGAGGTGAGCAGAGACATTTACTATTCACGACTCTTAAATGAGAAGGCTGAGGTGAGAGACCATCTCAGCAATGCTCTCAGCCATACTAAGTCGGGTGCCATAAGAAGCCGTTCCCGGAGGCTTCTGGGAAATATGATTTTCACGGAGCTTAACTGCTAATGTTAAAAGCTAAGCCACAGAGAGTGTTTTAATTAATTATCTGTTATTTTTAAGTAAATTAGAACCAAGAGTGTGGTAACATCTCTGAGGAGGTACAGCTGGGTTCTGTCAGAGCGGCATTGGAAGGGCACAGCCTTGGCACTCCTTTCTTTCCGGAGTCCACCTGGGGGAGTGTGGGGTTCAAACGTCATAGACTCACACTCTGGCTTTAAATAAAGCTTCTTAAGCACTATTTTTTAGGTAAGAAGGGATCTTTGCTTCATCGGCAATAGACTTTCGTTACATGGTGATATAACAAAACAGAAATGTAGTAATAACACAGTCTCCCTCAATGTCTTTACAGTCCTCTCTGCTGTGGCAACACCCACCTGTCACTCTCAGCATGTGACAACCCACCTGTCTCTACAGTTTGCCTGGGTGTCCTGTAAGGACAGGGGCCAGGCATGCATGTTTTCAGTTGTGTCTGGGTGATAATGGCACAATGTCTAACATACAAGTAGCCCCCAGTTGATAGCCATTGGGCTGAATTCAGTTGTAAAATCAGAGAAATTATAGACACAATAGTGTTCAAAGACTTGAGGGGGAAAAAAGCTGTTAGAAGAAATGACTGACTTTCATTTATGTCGTTTTCAGCAGAAAGAATCAAATCTACCTGAAACCACAGTGAGGTTTAAAATAAAGATGACTAAATGACAACTAGCTCAGCCAGCAACGAAGGGGTACCCTCCCGCTTTATAGGTCTTACCCCAATGCGGTAGGAAACGATCAGAAAGCAGTGCTCTCAGATACTCGCAGTGAGGCCAGAGCCTTCCAAGGTTGTGAGTTCAGGTGGGAGTTTGAGAGATGCTGACCACATGATGAGCTGAGGAAGGCACAGGACTTCAACATGCAGAGCAAGAAAGCCCAGGTTAGGCCCTGCCAAGTGGTCTATTTGAGAGCGACACGGGACGTGTAGCTGAAGGTACACCGCACAAGATTGTCCCTGACAAGAACTGCAGTCTGGGGACACTGAATTTTATTCCATAAACACAAGGAAGCCACAGGAAAGTTTTTTTCATCAAGAAATGCTCTGTAATTAGCATATTTTAGGAAAGTAGTGTGTTTTAAGAGATGAATTCAGCGCAAAGTAGGGAAATGAGCACTTATGAAATTCTTGTTTGGGGGCTGAATGCTTTTGCAATATATTATCTCATTTCATCTCCACAATAATCCCAACAGGGTTGGAAGCGCTACCTCAGTTTTACAAACGAGAAACGCAGGCTCAGAGATTGGCAACCAACTTGGGGCGGGGGTAGAGATTTCTACCCAGAGCTAAATGACTCCCAAAATACTGCAGTTTCAATAACAGCCCAGATGGAGCCCGAGGAGTGGAGGCAAATGAATGGGCCGCAAGGAACATTGTGAGGAAAATGTTGGCAGATGTTGACAATTGATGGAAAGGTGAAGGGGAAAAGGAGCCAGGAAAGATGACAGAGGAACAGCCGGAGTCTTCAGATGTCAAGGAGGAGTGGCTTTTCCCTGGGGGAAGGGACAGAATGGGAGGTACATTGCACTGGGTGCCCACGGTAAGCCCAGTGCTTTCATGTGTTTAAAAATCAAAGGGTATGTGTATAATGTGTGCAGAGAAAAGACAAGTCTAATTGAAGGCATGCCTGGGATTCTAGCAGGATAGAAATTAAAGCTCATATTCACCAAACTTACCCTCGTGTGTGTGTGTGTGTGTGTGTGTGTGTGTGTGTGTGTGTGTGTGTGCTTGTGTGTGTGTATGTTGTATGTATCTTATGTGTTTCTGTATGGATATTGTGTGTGTTGTGTGTGTATTGTTTGTATTTTATGTGCTTCTGTATATGTATTGTCTGTTATATATATTTTATGTTTGTGTGTGCATATTGTATGTATATGTATGTATTGTGTGTGTGCTGTGTGTATCTTATATGTTTCTGTATGGATATTGTGTGTGTCATGTGTATTTTATGGGTTTATGTATATGTATTGTGTGTTGTGTGTATTTTATGTGTTGTGTGTATGTAGTGTGTTGTATGTAGTGTGTGTGTGTGTGTGTGTGTGTGTGTGTGTGTGCACATGCACACACAAGCAAAGGGCCAAGGCCAAAAAGAAAAGTACAGGGAAAAGGGTAAACTTCAGTACGTTGCCACAGAAGACAAAAGTTTCAGGGGAGATGGAGACAGAAATCACAAGAAAGCTAGGAAGAGCTGTCTCAAGAGCAAGTGGCAGGTGGAGCAGACAGGAGAAGCACATGTCTGGGGAAGCAGGGCCTCTCATAGGGCAATGGAGGCAGGACCTAAACAATGCACTGAGAGGATGGCAGAATTACAGAAGCTGTTTGTTAAGTGGGGTTGTACTTACTCAAGAGTCCTAAACATGTTTTGTTTCAGAACATATGAGAAGATAGAGCCCTAAGCTAGTCCCATTTCCTTCTCTCTCACTAAGCCATATAGCAAGAACAGACTTGGCCACTTCCTATTCTGCTACCTCAAGAACACCAGCCCTGGTATATATTGGTATATAGTGGGTGCTATATCTCGGGGAGGGGATGTCACCTCTTACTCTGCTATGTCACAAATTATTTGAAGATCACAAATCTGATCATGAATAACTAAGCTGATTACTATTTGTAGGACAGTACTGCGTGATAGTGAACAGCTCAGGCCTCAGAGTGAAGTAAGTTTGAGTTTGAACCATGACTCCAGTGTCCTTGGGCAAAGCCCTCACACTCTATCAGCAAGGGTCAAGAACTGCAGAGAAGATGTGAGTTGGTGACCAAGTGAGCACTTCCATACCAGCATCTGAAAGGGCTCACTAGATGCCAGGCGGGGTCTAAGCATTCCACACATCAAAGCATTTAATTCTCATGACAACCCGACAAGGTACATACGATTTTACAAGGTTGGGAGGCAGCTATGTGAAGGATAAGTCTGACTAAGGTTACAGAATCTTAAGTCAGTCTCATCCCAGGAGACCTTCACGACATTCAGACTTGAGGTTATTAGTGATACCACGGTGGTAGAAAGGACTCTCCTTGGAATGTCCCACCAGAAACCAACGCCTCACATCTGGCTGGGGAGAGTGGAGAAGGACCTCTTTTGTGCATGGATGTCAGGTATGCTATATTGTCTGGGCTGTTGGTAAAGCCTCCAGGCCCATTTTCTCATCCCAGGTGCTCTCCCCCAGAACTTTTCCTCTTCTCCTGTAACAGCTAGGAACACAGGAGCAAGAAAACCAAGTAGTATGAAGACATTATAAGGCCCTGCCATTTACTTGACTACACAATTCTAAGCTGGTTTGAGGACTCTCTGGCTCAGTGCATAAGGTGAAGGTGGGAACACTGACTTAAAGGCTGCCAGGCAGAAGGGAGGGAACGATGTCTGAACTCTGAACTGTCTGCCTTTGACCCAGTGCAGTTGTCTCTCCCCCCCTCACGTGCCTCCTGAATGAGGCTGAAGTTCAAATGAAGCCTTTCCTCTCCTTTAAAGCTCCACGAACCGTGAAATGTTGCCCAGGTGTGCTGGCTAGCCCAGGGAGAGGAGGGAGCCTCAACTGAGAAAATGCCTCCATAAGATCAGGCTATGGGCAAGTAGACAGGGCATTTTCTTTATTAGTGATTGATGGGGTGAGTCCAGCCTATTATGGGTGGGACCATCCCTGGGCTGGTGGTCTTGAGGTCTATAAGAAAGTAGGCTGAGCAAGCTAGGGGAAGCGAGCCAGTAAGCAGCATCCCTCCCTGGTCTCTGCATCAGCTCCTGATTCCAGGTCCCTGTCCTTTATGAGTTTCCTTCCTGATTTCCTTCAATAACAAATAGTGATGTGAAGTACAAGCCAAATAACTGCTCCCACCCCAAGTTGCTTTGGTCATGGTGTTTCATCACAGCAAATATAACCCTGACTAAGACAACAGGTCATAGCCATCGCCTCGCCACCCTTTCCGGGAGATCAGCACCTTTTCAGGAAACTAAAATTACTTACCACCACCACCACCACCACCACCCTCATCTTCTTCTTCCTCCTCTTCTTCCTCCTCCTCCTCCTCCTCATCATCATCATCATTTTTCTCTAAATTTTGTATTTAAAGGCATTGGCAATGAAAAGGAAAAGTTACTTTGTCTCACTAAATCTAGGTGTCCATTCTTCTCAAAGACTGGAAGCATCTCCAAGACTAGGAAGAGTTTCATCTTCTATAGTATGCAGAATTTAGTAGTACTTAATAGTTTGTTGTCTATTGGATCCCTAACAAGCATTGGATGGGTTCAAATGGTTCACTGAACTTTGCTTGCCTTTGCCTACCCACATCTTGGATACCCTTGACCTTTTGATCGTGCCTATAGACAGAGTATGCATTTTCCAAGCACCAAATCAGGCCATGAGATATAAGCCTGCTCTAGCTAACACTAGGAAAGTGTCTTAGATGAGGGGCGGCTTCCCTAATGTCAGCAAAGCATATCAGCTTTGTGGATTTTCATTTTCTAATTATTTTTGACATGGTAATAAAATACAAGCAATGTCTTCTCCATCCCAGCAATCCAAGTTCTGTTGGATAAAAATGTTTGTCCTTCAGAGCAGAATCTACTTGGACCTCCAGGGACATGCTCCTAAAATATCTCCAAGGTCACTGTCCCCTAGGCTTCCAAGGTACTGGCACAGTATGAACCTCTAAACAGAACTGGGTCTGCCAGGATTCAACCACTTTACCTAACACAGGTGAGGTGCAGGTGTATCTCTGAGCCCTAACTGTACCTCACTATCCAATGCATTGGCTGCTTTTAGGTTTTGTTCCCAAGTTCCCTAGTTCCAGACAGTCTCTAAGTTCCAGTAGTCTGGAGGAGCAGGAGGCACTACATGAAATTCTGTCTGAGCACTCTACCTGCCCAGTGGAAATGTGCTTTAGTTATCACAGGACTTGCTTAATGGACTCTGGTCTGCTTGTTTTGATGCTCGGTAAACTAGCTTCAGTCTTACCCCTCAGGCTTTGGTATGCACAGTGCATCTCAGCCACCCAAGGAGTAGGAGGGATGACAAGGAGCCACAAGAGAGCAGCGGACCCAGCCTGGCTCTGTTGGACCACTTCTCACAGTCTTTTGATTTCTTCACTGTCATATCTGCTCCTCCCCTCGAACTTCCATTCCCAGGAGACAGGAGAGAGGACACACCTCGTTCTTTACACCAGTTCCTCCCACATCATTGTTTCTTTGGAGCAGCTCTTAAGCCTAAAAGGTCTCCACTTCAGAAACCATCCTTTTTCTTCGATTTATGATATGTTGTAAGGACTAGAGCTTAGGTGACAAGTTCCCTTTCCTTGGAACTTGTCCATCTCTGTAGGAACAGCCAGAAGAGCAACAGGAAAGGGAGTCTTTTGAAGTTGCTTTTGACAGTTCCTAGGTTTCCATGGTAACTTGTCACTGTGGCACCTCCACTGCATTCTGGGGCTTTCTGTTCTACTGGGAGGGGGGTGGGGCAACCTGTTCTTTCTCAACAACCACCCATCAGCGGAGATGGTCTTCCCACTGCCCTGCCTGTCCTTCATTCCATACTCCTGTCTATGGGGAGTTCACTGTGGAGAACTGGAGCAATATTCAATGCAGTGGTGGTATTATTTCTATGCCTGGAGTCGGCCTGGTGCTGAGATATAGAGCCTTAGGGCATCTTGGTCCCAGGCTGGCCCATATTGATTCAACAGCTCAGATATTTCTGTGCTGGTACAGGAAAGCAAACTGGGAAGGCACCAAGTTATGTAGAAATTATCCATCCCCTATGAGAACAAGAACAAAATCATCTACCCCACCCTTATTCTGGATACTGAGAACCAAGACCAGGACTCACCATCTTTATGAATGTGATTTTGCTAGCCCAGTCTTGGAACTATCCTGCCCAAGAAAATGATTTAATTATTCCTTAAAGGAACTTCCCCCAAAGATCCATCAAGTGCTGCATTCAAAGCACTCACAGATGGTGTACACCCTAAGAGTCTTTGACTCCTTCAGATCCAAATCCTCACCTTCTGTCTCCTTCAATCCTGACATCCTTATTCTTACTCAGTGTTGGTATCATTAATCTTACACTGTGTTAGTCAAATACCACACTGAAAAGATTGCTTAGTCTAAGTTATTTTGAGTTTACTTCTTCTAGATCCAACTAAAATGTGTGAGGCGGTATTCTCTATTACCACACAATTGAGTCAACTTTCTCCTCTGCCTTTTCAACATTTGGGGGTTATCTTGGGATATAAGGGAAGGACTCATATTTTTGTGCTCATCCCAACAGCATCCTTGGCTTGTGTTATGGAGAAAGGGAGCTATAAGCAGGATAGAGACCACATATGTTTTCAGATGTCCTTGATGCTGTGACTCTTTAATACAATTCCTCATGTTGTGACACGCAACCATAAAATTATTTTCGTTGCTACTTCATAACTGTAATTTTGCTACTGTTATGAATTGTAATGTAAATATCTGTGTTTTCTGATGGTCTTAAGTGACCCCTGTGAAAGGTTTGTTCTACCTCCCAAAGGAACAGAGACCCACAGGTTGGTAACCACTATCCTAGAGGCTCCAAAACAAAAAATTCTTCTCTTTTAGTTACAGCATGCTTGAATGCTCTGAACAATGCTGGAAAACCAGATGGCTTTGTAGATGTGATTTCTTTAATTCAATGTTTGCACAACAGGTTTCAATTTTGCAATGGATCCCTAGTAGGGCAGGGGGAGCGGAGCGTCTGGAGTATATCACACTGCAATGACTTCTGAGAGCACACTTTTTAGCACCTATCCCTGATCTGACTACCCCAGCAAGGATGCAGTACTTCATAACCTCACTGAAACTAGGAATGGCAGGGTACAGAGTCTCTAACAGTACATACCCCAGAAGCTAGCCAGGGAAGAATAAACTCATAATGTCACCCAGTGAAGAAGCCCAGGGTGGTTTATGCAATGGATATATGAGAGAGCAGAATAGAGACTGGTGTCCCTTCAATAATTCAATCCTTTGACCATGACCTTAAAGTCCCTTCATGACCTTGTCTACCTGGTTGGTATCACCTCCATCACTACCCCTTCTCTGCCCCTGTCACAATCATCTTTGTGCTCAATATCTCTAGACCCAGTGGTTTCATCACCATTCCAAGTGCTTTCTGCATCCTAGAGTCTTTTTGTAAGGAATGGTCCCCAACATCTTACAGCCTACTGCCGCCGCTACCCATCCCCACCATTGCTGACGGATCTTGCATGCTCTCTCCCATCTGCAGTGTCTCACCACTCTCTCCTTCTTCCTAGTTTCCTCCACAGTTCCTATCATCTAACATGCTTTCTATAATTATGGCACCTACTTATTTTTCTGTCTTTCCAACTAGATGTGAGCTTTGTGGACTCTCTGTTTCTTTACTGTATCCCAAGTAAGTGGTATGTGGCACATGGGGGGACTCAGTATTTACTGAATGAAGAAATGGGTAACTAGGGTAGTGATTAGAACAAGAGAGATTAGCTGTGTGAGCATTCATTTTTCCTATCTCCATAGCACGTACTATAGGGTCTCTTGGTGGCATTGGTAGCAATGACATAAAGCCACTCAGGGAAGAAAGGAGTATCATCGAAGATAGTTATTTAAAAAGAGAGATATCTCAGGGGCTGGGGAGATGGCTCAGCAGTTATCAGCACCGGCTGCTCTTCCAGAGGTCCTGGGGTTCAGCTCCCAGCAACCACCATAGTGGCTTACAACTATTTGCAACTTCAATTTCAGAGGATTTGACACCCTGTCTGGACTCTGTAGGCACAGCATAGTGTTGTGTACAAACATACACCTGGGCAAAAAATACCCATACACATAAAACATAATAATAAAATGAAAACAAATTTAGAAATGAAATATCTCAGTGCTAAAATAATAATATCAAAGTCTTTTATGATGACAATACCTGGTATTGTCGTGAGTCCTTTAGATGAGTTAACTCTGTAATTCTCACAGCTATGCTTGAGTTGAGAACTATTATTAGCTCTTTTTAATAGATGAGAAAATTGAAGCAAGACATGAAAGGCTGATAAGTAACGTTCCAATGTCATATGGCTAGTCCAGTGTTCCTTCGGTGCTGGACTATATCTTCATGAAAAACCTGTAATTATCTCTTTTCATTGAGTGACTCTGCTTCCTGATCAAGGACTCTGGGCTCCCAGTTAGGAAGCAGGATATGGCAGGTGGCTCATATGACCACGTGTGCTTGGGGACATCTAAGAAGCAAGGGTTTGGTTTCTATAACTACTCTTTTGATACCTTCATCAACCACTTCCCTTCCACGTCCTTCCCTGTTCTGTCTCAGCATTTTATCACAGAATTTAATAAGAAATCATCCACCTGTCTTAACCAGGACATGGTATCGTAGCAGACTTGAATACTTTGTACATGGATTATATAGAGAGTCCCCTAATGTGATTGTTGCAGGCCACAGCTTGCATGGCCAGGGATGCTTACTGTTCTGTTATGAGGCTGATATTTACAACAGGGGTGGCAGCATTGGTGGCAATGTTACAAAACTTTAAGGTCTGAAGTCTTCCTACTTCTTGGGTTGCTAGCGTAATCTACACTGGCCACAGGCTCTGTGTAAAATAAACCTGCATGTTATTTCCCAATCTTCCTGACAACATGTCTCCTCCCCTAAATGATATTTACTGCCAAAATGTACCCTTCAAGGATATGTTTTGAATTCAATTATCAAATGCTAATAAATATTCAGGTATGTACCTTGCAAGGGGCAAGAAACATTCAGTGTGAACTAGACTGTAAATATCTGCTTAAGATTTTGAAAGATGGTGAGGCAAAAAGTCTAGGAAAGAGTTGTGATGTCCTAGTGAAGGCTCACGTAAAACTACAAAATCAGACCACCAGGGTAAATGGCTTTTATGCCAAAGTCACTTCTGATTAGCTCATTAGAACAGACTTTGCTTAGGGCTTACATATCATAGTAACTGCTATCATTTATTATAAGCTTTGCATATTGCCAAGTCATTGCTTATTGGATTTATTCTCTCTTCCTGGAATATCTAATTTACCTGGCCCTCTGTTTTCTATCTCCCCTCTCTGATCAATGAATTTTGAAGTCATGACCTGGAGGCATAAAGTTGAAGACTTAGGATCTCTTGACCTTAGAGAAACTCGTGTTTCCAACCAGGCCAGAGCTGGGGTCTGGCAATGGGGAGAGGCTGGGAGAGAATGCTGATGGGAAAACTTGAATGCTCCTAGGACTCCTTAAAATAATTTCAGAGCCTAAATGAAACAGTGCTCAAGACACATGCCTAATGCCTTTGACCATCATGCCAAACTCAAGCTTTCAAAATTGCTACCCTTAAGCAAGATTTCATCTGCCAGAAGAGGGCATCATGCCAAGTGTCTGGGGGCCCAAAGCACAGGTGGCTACCTTTGCCCAACACATGGCACCACTAGTCTACATATTACAGGAATCATTCAAAACTGATAGCTTGAGCTACCTTTGAGCATTCTCTTTATTTCCCCCTGATGGGATAGCAAGGTAGAAAAGGTCATGTCGACCACAGATGGTATGAAAAGAACCTTTAATGGTTTCCCTTTTCCCATTACCCTCAGTTCTGTCTACCATCTCCTCCATCTGCCTCCTGTATGCTTGGGGAAGGAGGGAGAGGAAACAGAAAGCCTGTGTGTGTGTGTGTGTGTGTGTGTGTGTGTGTGTGTGTGTGTGTGTGTGTGTGTGTGTGTGTGTAAACCGTATGAAGAGAAATTGTGAAAACACTGGCAGCTGCTGAAAAGCACAGACCTGGAGTTGAGTGAGACACAGCATGGGTATGCAGGCCAGAGGCAGCCGTCTGGGCTGCAAGAATATAGGCTAGTGTTATGGGCCAGGCTTAAGATTCATTTATGCCAACTACCAGCTGGATGCTCCATGAAATGACACAACTGCTCTTATTTCAACCATGGGGGTTCTGGCTGGCTGGTGTCTAAAGTCCTTTCCATTTCTAAGGTTCCGGGAGTCCAGGTTAAGGTCAAGAAACTCCATGTTCAAAACTTACTTATATTCTGCTTCCTAAAGGAACTGAAGATATTTTGTAACTGGAAAAGATAGATTCTAGTACCGCTCAGTAAATATGAAAAGAGGAGCCAGTGAAAGGAAATATTGTTACAATAGGGGCTATAGATAAGACGGGGTGCTTTCTGGAAGGATGCTGCACAAAACCAAAACACTTTCTGTTCCTTCCATAGAATTTGCTTTCCCAACATAGTTACTCAGCAGCTATTTATTACACTGCAAACATGCTCTTGACCCAGGAGAGGCCTTAGTGGAGGCATTCTGTCACTAAGACAGACCCGGTTCTGGTCTGATGCTCATGGGCCGTAGGTATCAGTGCAGACAGAGAAATGATGAGCAAATACAGAGGGTTAAGAATCCATCCCAGACACCTAGTTCCCAGATCTTGATTTCAAAAATCACTATCTAATAAAAAAGAAACAGCACTCTCTGGAGAGACGGTGCAGGGTGGGAACAGCAAACACACAGGATAACACAGAGCGCCTCGTACTGTTTAAAGGTAAGTGTGCAAACAAGGAAATAAGGAAGCACAGAACAGCAGAAAACAAAACCTCACACAGTGGGGTATGTCAATGGGCCCAAGAACCAATTAGAAGACTTCTCAAATGCCAAGGCTGGCAGAACTGGAGGGACCAAGAAAAGAAGCACTAGACTATACAATCCAAATGACAAAATCAATGCCTGCGAGTCCACACAAATGAATAAACTGTGGAGAGCAAGAGACAAATACCCCATCTAGGATAACTCCAAAGTGTTTCTGTGGCTGCTCTACCCTACAGGAGTACTTCCATCCTAGCCCTCTGCTGTGGCTCCCCATTCCTCCGGGGTGGTCACACAAAGACTGTCTTCAGAGGAATACAGTATAGAAGTGGGGAGGAAAAGAATTCTCTGTGGAGAGACACTACAATCACTACCTATTCCAAGGGACCAGAGCAACACTGATAAGACTCTGAGTCATGTTGAAATGATGACATATAAATGGCACTTAACCTCTGGGATCTCTCTCCCCTAAACAATAATTCAGAGTAATAATGAAAAAAAATCATGTAAGTCCCAACAGAAGGGCATGCTATAATATGCCTGGCCAATACTCAAAAACTGCTTGGGTCGTCTTAAACAAAGACTTAGAGAGGTGCCACAGCCTAGAGAAACCTAGGGAAACAGTAGCTTTAAATGGATCTTGGTGCCAGACGTGGGATCCTGGGACAGAAGAGGACATTGGATAAACCTAAGATATGACTGAGTCATAAACTTTAGTTAATAATAACACACCAATATTTATTCACCCATTGTAACAGATTGTGCCACAATAACAAACATATTAATAAAAGGAAAAACTAGGTACATGGCTGAATGTGATACCTCAATTCTTTATAAAGCTTGCTCAATTTAAAAAAAATAATTATGCTGTGTATGTGCCTATATGCATGTCACATCCCACACGTGGAAGTCAGAGGATAATCTGTAGAAATTAGCTTTCGGTTTCCACTCTATGGGGCCTAGGGTCTTAGTCAGGGTTTCTATTCCTGCACAAACATCATGACCAAGAAACAAGTTGGGGAGGAAAGGGTTTATTCAGCTTACACTTCCATGCTGCTGTTCATCACAAAAGGAAGTCAGGACCAGAACTCAAGCAGGTCAAGGAGCAGGAGCTGATGCAGAAGCCATGGAGAGATGTCACTTACTGGCTTCTTCTCCTGGCTTGCTCAGCCTGCTTTCTTATAGACCCCAAGACTACCAGCCCACAGATGGTACCACTCACAAGGGGCCCTCCCCCCTTGATCACTAATTGAGAAAATGCCTTACCGCTGGATCTCATGGAGGCATTTTTCTCAGTTGAAACTCCTTTTTCTGTGATAACTTCAGCTTGTGTCAAGTTGACACACACAAACTAGCCAGTACAATTGACCCCTTGTCAACTTGACACACAAACACATCACCAATAAGCCTCGACCCTTACTTCCTTATTCATCCCCAAGATCTAAATAACTTTATAAGTCCCACAGTCTTTACAAATTCTTACATATTAACATTTTGGTCCCTTTTAAACATCCAATCTCTTAAAATTCAAAGTCTTTAAAAATTCAAAGTCTCTTAACTGTGGGCTCCACTAAAACACCCTCTTTC
>CM052700.1:95563899-95648566 GCA_028551405.1 Uromys caudimaculatus
TTTTTTTTTTTTTTTTTTTTTTTTTTTGGTTTTTCGAGATAGGGTTTCTCTGTATAGCCCTGGCTGTCCTGGAACTCACTCTGTAGACCAGGCAGGCCTCAAACTCAGAAATCCACCTGCCTCTGCCTCCCAAATGCTGGGATTAAAGGTGTGCACCACCACTGCCCGGCTCTTATTTCTTGTTGTATAAGACTTGCATTCATAAAGGCCAAGGTATGAATGTGCTTGTGTGTGCTTATGTGTGTGTATGTGTGTATGTTTCTGTGTGTCTGTGTATACAAGGTAGAAGTTGGAAGGACTTGAGTTTATCTGTCTCACTGGTTCTTAGCTCTATTTTTCACGTGGAGAGCACCCCAAAAGCTCTGTGAGGTGGGTTCTGCTTGGCCTGCATCAGTGCTTAGTCAAAGTTTTCCAGGAAGCTCTGAATGAGGACTTTCTCGGATAAAGAAAGCAAGGCTCCCATTCTTTCAGTATTCAGAAAGGAGTTTGAGGTTCCTAATCTAGCCTAGATCTCCAGGTACCCTCTTGCACATTGTTATCTTGCCTTTTGTCCCAAGGCCTCCAATGAGTGGGCAGTGACCCAGTGACCTTATTACGGTCACAGCTTTTAGTTTAGCCATTATCACTCAATTCTGGCCCATTTATTATCTGACCTTCTCATGTGGCCTGGCTAGAAAGATAAGCTAGGCAATGACAGCTAGGCTGTTAGTCTACATGTTAACTGAAGTCCTTGGGAAGTTCTCAGAGTTGAGAGCGGTCCCAGGTTCTGAGATTGTTCCTGCCTAAAGAAAAGGGCCAGTAGAGAAGGCAACGAGGTACAGCAAATGCCAGGTAATAAGTAGAGATGGCAGACAGCTAGCTCCCCGCCCTTGGGGCTCTGGATTCCTACTCAGCCTGAGGCTGGTTTTCTCAGCTTCTCTGGGATACCTGGAAGACCTGTCTCTAGCCTTGGGAAAGCCTCTCACCAGAGCCTGTTCTGTGTCTCCAAAGAGATAGGATATAGACTCATTTATATAAAGTACAGCTGTTTCTTCTTCATCCTCTTTTTTTAAAAAAAAAAATCTTTTCTTATAGTTTGGAGGTCCTCATGAAAGGTGGAAAGGAAACAAATTTACCAGGGAAAATATCAGTAAAATATAGTGTGAGAACCATTAGCTCATTTAAGTAGTTGTCTCATCAGAGAGAAGAGAAACCCACTCGATGTAAGTGTGTATTGGGGGTTGGTGGCTTGTCTATGTAGACTTTATCACAGAGCCACCACTTCTCTCTTGTTCTCTAAGCCTGTGCCTTAACCACAGGTGTAGGTCCTAGGGATGGCATCTGTGACATGGGGACATCCTGACTCTGATAACAGGTTAGTCCCCTAAAAATACCAGCTCCACGGGAAGCTTGCATTTGTGTTTGACACAGAGTAGCTGTGCTTCAAGGAACAGGAAAACTTCAGGGCCCATGTCCTTCAAAGCCCCTCTCTTCTTCCTCCCCTAAGCCAGATCTTTTTGTACCCCAGATATCTCTCTGTGCACAGTGAGGGACACACTTCTCCATTACCCAGCTTCCCCTGCAAATAAAGAGTCCCACAGCCAGCCTCATCTTTCCCTCCTCAGCTCAGAAATAGGCACAAAAGAGTCCAGTGTCAAGCACCTGTACAGTGCCCAAAGCCAGAGCTCTGCTCCCGAATGTGGGCTCATTTTCTCTTCCTCCCACAATCATTTCTAATTCTGTCTGTCCACACTCGCTCTCTCGCTCTCTCTCCTGGCTCCACACAATTCACCCATCCACCTGTTCCAGGCAGTCCGACACTTGAGCTCTAGGCTGAGCAGCAGACCAGGAGATTCCAAAGAGAAGGAAGATTCCCACGTAGACAGTGAGGATACCTCTACTTTTCTCTGACCAGAACCTACCCGGAGTTCTCTCTATGTAGTTTGCTGAAGGCCACTGGGCTGATTCAATGGCCATACAGTGATAAGAAAGGAAACGGAAACAGAAGGATCTAGTCTGGACCCACCACTGCTTTGTTTTAAACTGCAAGTCAAGGATGAGCATGGCCCTTAGGAGAAGGAACACCTCCTTCCTTGGTATAACACTAAAATACAGAGCACAGGAGCGCAAAATGTCCTGCACATCCTGGTTTCATGCTTCCAAGTCTGAGGTCTCCACCTGCTCCCATGTAAGTCTCCTAGCCACAGTATCTCTCTTCCATCTAGGAACTGAGGTCCCCAAGACTCTAGACACTGAAGACTCTATCTCCTTTCTTTTTACATCCCTAATACCTGGTATAGTGGCCAATAGGTGACAGGGACAGAGACTGTTGATGAGCCAAGAGATGAGGGAGCAAAAGGAACCATATTGGCCATGCCCCTCTGCTGTAAGCTCTTACCACTTGCCCGCAGTTCCAATTAACAGGACCTCCCCAGCCTCCCCAGCCCCATCAGCAGCATGCAGCCTTACCTCCCATGAGGAAGAGAAGCCCTGCCACATACTGCATAAGGCCCCGGTCCCAGCAGCAGCCCAGGACACCGATGATCCAGCCGAAGAGGATGATGGCCACTGCCATGCCCATGAAGCCAGCTGTCATTCTACGCAGATCTGTGAGGAAGCAGGAGGAGAGCAGCATTAGAACACATGATACAGTAGCGTTGGGTATATCCTAGCCTGGGACAGGGAGAAGAAGGCAGGGGCACTTCAAGGGCAGGAAGACTACCTATTGAGACCCCTACACAGGAGAGAGCCACTGGTGGTGACTATCTTCTGCACAAGTGTGCTGTGACAGCTGGGTTCCTAAGCACAGGGCAAGCACAGCATTTCCTGTGGCTGTTGGCTTACTTCATCTGTGCTACTAGGCATGTGCTGCTCTTCCTGTGAGTCTGTCCCATCCTTAAGGGACAGGTGCTGTCTTTAATGTGGAGAATAGAGCAACTTGCTACAAGCAGCACAATAAGTGGGAGAAAGGACTCAAACCTAGATAGTTGTGGCTAAGAACATTAGCCTCTTAGAGACGAGAGGGCAGTGGGGTGGGCTGCTGGAGAGAGCAGGGCTTCTGCAGATGGGCTACCTCTTAGTCTTTCCCGTTTTAACCCAGGGCCTGCTGGACTGTGGGAGAAGTCACATGTGAAAATATGGGTTTGGTGCTCTGCTCCATCCCAAGCCAGCTCTTGGGGCGTAGTTTTGCCTGCAACCTTGGAAGCAGAGGAAGAGCCGCATCTCCCTCTCTTAGTCTGAGCCCCAGCAGCAGGTCCCTTCCTCGAAGTTATCTCTATCCTTCTGACTCTAGGGTCAGCCCCAACATCATGGTGAGAACTGTACCTGCTCTATACCTCCATGACCTATCCGACAAAGCCAGGAATAATTTGGCAAGGAAGGAGGTTGCTGGACAAATGCTGTTTGCAGCAGAAGGGGGAGGGAAGGACTGCCCCATGTCTCTGCTGGCTACTTAGCATCTTGCTCAGCTCAGCTTCTTTGCTGGCTCCTTCTCTTTTGTGGCCAGATGTCACCAGAGTGGCCAGATGTCACCAGAGCTCCTGTCACGTGCTCCCTCTCCATGTGTGGCTCTGGCCTGGACTGGTTTCCTTCTCTCACTCCCTTTCCTAGAACTGACTCTTTACTTCCTGGAGAGCACTTCAGCAGTCACATTGGTCACTCCTTCCTGAATCTGCCAGCAGCCCCTTATGCCCGCCCACCTTCAAGGCCCTACGCCAGCCCCAGCCTGCTAACAGGGCTCTAAGCAAGAACAAACAAACAAACAAAGAAACAAAACCATTTTGCCTGGCCTCTGCCCCAGACTCTGAATCCTCTGAAGCATCACAGAGCATCCTAGAGGTTCTCAAGGACATTTTTCCTCTCACAAAGGAAGAGTAAAATGTCAGGGTGAGGGAGGATGTGCCTGCCTGGAATCAGGTACCTCCCATCCACTGCTGCCCCATCTGTCTCTTCTTGTCCCTGAGGAACAAACACAACTGTTTCTGTGGCCATGAGCATCTGAGTCTGTCTTAAAGAGGCCATCCCCCCATCCTTTCCATCTCTTACATTCTATCCCCTCCTACCTGGAGTCATGAAACACGTAAAAAGGATCTCTGCCTCTAGCAGAGCACAGTTTGAGTCAAGATCCCTCTCTTGGGGGCTCTGGTCTCTTTGTTCTGACAAGGAAAATCAGACATTGTCAGTCCCAGCCAAGAGAAGCTGACTAGAGAGGGAGGCACAAACACAGAGGGAAAACAATACTAGCCCTCCCATCTAGGAAGGAGAAGCCAGCAGAAGCTGGACAGTTCCCTAGTTTCAGAGGCAGAGATCCCGAAAGGGGCAGCAGAGAAGATGCCTGCCCTTGCCTGATTCTCTTTGCCCCAGCCAGGTGGAAATAACACTCTGTATTCACTTCTGAGAGTTGCTAGGGGTGCCTCATTATCACACAGCAGTGCGCAGATTGCTCAGACTGCCAGATGAGTCAGGCAAAGCTTTGCTGAAAGAGCCATTTGATGACACTGTTCACGTGCAGGCTCAGCCTCCTGCATAGCCAGCCATAGCTAAAAGCAAGGACTATCCCTGCCCATGGGCTGTCCCAGTCCCTGTGGGTCAGCTCCTATGGGCTGACGTTGCTTGTCCTTCCATTTCCATCTCTACAGACACACTCATGGCCACCATGGGATCCCTTCTTGCCTTACCATAAGGGCCTGATCAGACTTGTCAGTGGAGACATGTGAGGCCATGTCAATTGATTCCTAGGAACAGATAATCAGTGATTAAAACTTTAACTGCTACTTCTTAAAGGGCAAATAGGAAGAGAAGGAGTCCAGCTCTACCACTGGGAAGTTCAGTATTTTAAACAAAAGTTACAAAATTCAGCACCTTCTCCTGGGTTCTTCCCTTTTTCATCCAGTGAAGGTTTCTGGGCCCTGCCCTTATAACCCCAGTAAACCTACCTTTTCTGGAGGTCAAATTCTCACCTGACTTTAATGCCTGGAAGTCCTCTATTGGTCCCAACTATAGACCCTTGGGAACAAAGATACTACCTAGGGGTGAGTGGATGGGGGGTCTCATCAAGTGAGTCCACAATGGCCAGAGATGGACCTGTGGGCTGGGGAGGCAGGAAATCTAAAGACAACGCCAACCATAAAAAATAGGAGGTGACATTTATTGAAAGATGAGAGCAAAGTGTTCTACTTATAGGAAAATGGAAGGGGGTAGAAAAGCAGGAAAATGGAGAAAATAGTCACTCTTCTGAAAGTTGTGGACAGAGTCTAATCATCTGAGTCGCAGGTGCTGTGGGGGGCACTTGCCTTCTCTCGGCCTCAGCTTAGGTAAACTTCTGTGTCTCCCACAGGGTATTGTTGACTTAGGTAAAGGGTTGTTCTAAGTTGTTGATGTGGAAATAGGATGAAAAACAGGTCCTGACTGCATTTCCATTGACCCAGGAAAGATTTTCACATCACCCTTGAGTCTGGCTTTGTCCAACCTCTGTGTGAACAACCAGTTCTTTTTTCCTTAGAGAGTTAACCGAGTTATCTATGCGGTAGCTCAGGCAAGCTACTATAATAGGTCAGAAGGCAGGCAGAACAGGGAGCATTCCAATTTTACAGATGAGAAAAAGGCAAAACCCAAAAACAAATAAGTTATCGACAGTCTCAAAGCCAGCGGACTGCAAATAGAGTTAACAGCTGCATCATTGAATTGTGTGAGGAAACAGGATAAATAAAAGAATTAAAACTGATGTGAGCAAATGAACTTGGTATTCCTTCTTCTAAAATCAAGCCAGAACTGTAGTTAAGAGATGGGGAACAAAGGACAGAAGGTGTCAAGAAGGATGGGGACGTGACACTGCTGGGGGGGGATGACTGGACCAAATCCAAAGGCAGTCTCAGAGAAACCCCTACTGCCTAGGCCACATGAAGCCCCGGGTTTCAACTCAAGAGAGGATGGGGGGGGGGGGGCGAGTAAGAAAAAGAGGATAAAAATAAACCAAAAAATGGATGGACAAATGAGGCAAGAAAGAAAGAAGACAATGTCTAGCTTTAATTCACACACAAAATCTGGTCCATGGAGCATTTGGGAAGGCTACTACACTCTCTGTTTGAATGTAGAGGCATTAGAGTGGAATGTGTCTGTTGTTTAACAGTCTTTCTTGCTTTCTATTTGCATTTGAGTTAGTGCCATCTTGCATGTGTCACAGCTCTTCTACCTACCTGCCATTCCTCTTTAAGAATAAGAAATTACCACTCAATTCCTGTGGTTTCCTTGAAACCACAGCAATATCCTTTAATTGAGAATTTACACAGTTTATATTTCTTTCTCTATCATTTAATGATTTAAGAAAAAAAAGAAAGAAAGAAACAAAAGTGAAAAGTGGAGAAAAGAAACTCTAAGTTGCCTTTCCTGGAAGCTTTAGAAAACTATTACTTTTGGTTGCCTACAGTGTGAAATCTGTGATGATGGTCTCTATTGTCACATAGAGAAGAGCCTTGGATGATAAAGTTTGATTCTGCAGGCAATCATGGAAATGAAAAAATCTCATGAACCATGCTGGGTTTGAGTCTGTTACCTGTGTTTCATGACCCTCCCATTTAATGTTCCAATGTTCGAAGGTAGGAAGGTGCATTCTAAGCCCCTGAATTAGTCCAGCATAGCATGACCGAGAAAGCGGGCAGAGGGAGGATGGCCATGAGGGAGGGCAGAGGAAGAAACACAAGGAGAACCATTAAGTAAAGCTAGAAAAAGAAAAAGAAACAAAACAGTTTTCCTCGGGATTTTTTATGTTTACACGCCAATTAACATTTAAATTGAAAGGAATTGCTTGCAACTCTGCAGAGGGAAAGAAGGATGTCTGCATTAAGTGAACGCCACATAAGGGAGAGAGCATAGCTGTCAGGTTCTTCATGTCTTTGCAGTTGTGCTATAAAGACCTCGGACAGAAAAATGATCATGCTTGAAACTTTTTTTTCCTATAGAAAATCTAAAAACGATAAGCGTAAACTCAGATTAGACCTTGCTCCCTAGGTTAGGGCTGCAATTTGAAAGAAAAGAGCTGGGGTGTGGGGCTGGAAGGTACCTAGAGAGAGCCATACCTGCTGGAAGTTCCCCCTTCCCAGTGATAGAAGGGCCCAGCCCTGGTTACAAAGAGGCCACCCTGGGAGCAGAACAATCATTCACAAATGAACCAGGTCATGGGCATTGCAAGCTGAGCAACATGCTGAGGACAGAGCCTCAGAGTCTTTGTACAGAGGAGTCAGACAGAATTGGAGAAGATGAGAGGGAGGAGGGACAGAGAATATGAATGAGCCTGAATTGGCAATGAACTTCATACCTACAGGGTCAACTCAGGACAGGCTGATTCAAAGGACAGGAAACATTCCAGACCAGTCCTTACCTCTAAAGGAAGTGGTATTGGAAATGTGGGAGGAGATGAACAGACTCTGGGAACAAGGGTGCTCCAGTTGGGTTTCTCACTCTTCTACCCTTTGGCACTGGGAGCATGGGTAAGTTAGCCCATCTCTCTGGAGTTTATGCAGATGGTTAATAGAGTTAGGGTAGCACCGATGTCAAAGCGTTACTGAGGGGTCTACATGGGCTAATATGTGCAAACAACGTTAGGGATGCAGAAATATGAAATGGAGTGTGAGTCATGTCAGTTTAAGCAACTATTTTCCACACAGTACATCCTTTGCATTTGCCACCCTTGAGCTCAGAAGGAATGCAGTCAGATGTTGGGGTGTGCTCCTCATTAAAGATTTGCACTGAGGGGAGCAGCCTTCTGGAATCTGTTCCTTCGTCTTTCAAGCTAGAGAGGCTAAGTCCAAGGAATTATTTATTAGTATGGAGATGCATACGCCCGGAGTGTCTGTCCTCCAAGGACCCAAACAGCTGGGGGCTACAGCAGCTAATAGCACAGGTGCTGGTGGCCATCCAGGCTCTTTCAACCCTGGGCTCTGGCAGTGAGCACTTTGGGCATGTAGGAGGAAGAAATATGGGGCAGAATAGGATGATGTTGAGAGTGACTTGGTGATTTAGGTAAGAAAAACAGGCATGGCTCATGCCTCCGACTCACACAATACAGGTTGGTTCAGTATCACAGTGTAGATATATTTAAGGAGTTATTTTAGTGAAAACAAACTAGCATCCAGCTTTCTAGGAGGAGTGGCAGATATGGGGTTCTGATTTCTAAAATGCTGCTCAGAAGGCTGTCATGTCCTGCACCCCAACCTTCTTTAAGCCCTCCATATTCCAGTTGTGCAAACTAGCATCCAGCTTCCTATGCTCTGTTTGTTTCTTCCACACCATCTTTGAAGACCTCCCCAGAATGTGTATGCATCTCTGGTGGCTTCTGTGGGGCTCTAGCAGATCTCACAAGCAGTACCCAGAGCTGCACTTGGCTGATTTCACTGCCCTGTCTCACTGTGCTCACTTGTTTACATCTCTCTCCCTGAGTAAATTCAAGCTGGCTCAGGACTGCACTGGTGTTTGTTTCTTCCTGTCTTCCTCGTTCCTAGCTCATTGGCTGACACAAGCAAGTGCTCAACAAATATTTGCTAAATGTGGCCACCATCCGACTCTGTAGTAATTATCAAAGTGTGTGTGTGTGTGTGTGTGTGTGTGTGTGTAATAACACAGGAGTGAGGAGAAAAATACCTTCACAATCCACCCTGCTTCAGTGACTCAAATGTCATTGTGATTTGTGACTTGCACTCAATTTTTCTCTTCTTTAATCTTAGAGAGTCTTGTTTGTTTATTTGGTTGGTTGTTTTTGTTTTGTTTTGTTTTTTGTTGCTTGG
Organism: Uromys caudimaculatus; assembly: GCA_028551405.1. Taxonomy (NCBI): domain Eukaryota; kingdom Metazoa; phylum Chordata; class Mammalia; order Rodentia; family Muridae; genus Uromys; species Uromys caudimaculatus. The sequence goes on from CM052700.1 coordinate 95,572,656, forward strand.
TTCTTTTTTTTTTTTTTTTTTTTTTTTTTTGCCAGCATTAACTATTGCTTAAACAATTCAGCATCATTGCTTACTGCATACAAAGGAAATATCGGCATGCATTTGTGTTTCCCATAGCCTGAAGATACAAGGACAAGTGTTGTCCCTCAGGTGATGAATAAAACAGACCCTCCTGCATCACCCAACCCCAAAGTCAGGAAGAGACAGTGAGAGAAGGCAGTTGCTGTAGAAACAAGAAGCAGTTTCTAGGTCAGGAGACAGACTTGGAGCTTCCTCCTCCTCAATCCTACCTCCAGATTATGGAGCTGCCATAAATAGGGATATTCAGCCACGCTGCCATATACAAATCACATCCATTGTCAAAACAATGGAAGAAACTTATGAAGTGTGTGCTTGCTTGATGAAAGCTGGGCCAGCAGCCAAAGCAAGTATAGGAAGAAGTAAAGGGAGGGAGAATTCAGAACAAGGGGAAGCATTCCAACCCCTAAAACCATTGAAGTTGCAGTACTGGGCTCCTTGCTGCTGCTGTCATCAGTCAACAGCAGAAAACCAAGAAGATGGGAAGGGAACTGCCACTGAACTATGCTGATATACCTGGGTAGAGCTGGCAACCCAGACAAGAGCACATTTTACCTTCTCTATGTCACAAGCCAGCTGCTTAGTGTGTAAGGCACAGAAATGACCCCAGAGAGACCCCACAAAGCAATCAGAAGATAAGAACATCAAAACACATGGACTCCATAGAAAAATTAGGCCAGTGCCTGGGGACTAGCTAAGTTAGCTTTGCCTAACACAGAGAGAGGAACGATTAAGTAGGAATCAACATTGTCTGTATGCTCTATCCAAGAGGGTATTGAAGAATATGCTTAGGATGGGCCAGTTTACCTTTGCAATGTCCTGTAAGGCAGGTGCATTTTTTTTCCAATATAGAAAGTGAAGCATGGGGATTTTAGTCGACCAAGGTTATGCAGCCAGTAGGAATCGTCTCTGAGAAAGTGTCCCACTCTGCCCATTCTTACGTCATTTTTCAATGCTTCTCATCCCCTATGCTACTTCAAAGCCCAGAACTGAACTTAACATTCAGTAAATGATGGAATATATTCACTTACCAAAACCACTCTGTTGAAAAATGTCAATGACATAAGAGACTTGAACAAAGAGCAATATGCAAGCCTATGTATTTCTATATTGCATGTGTGTATATATGCACCTACCCACATAGAACCAGAGCAAAGATTAATAAGGAATCCTTTTGGATTGTGGGTATTTTGGGGGTACCTTTATACAATAGGAATATAATATTTTAAAAGTCCAATTTTGAGTTCCTTGGGTGATATGAGTTTTTTTTGTTTTGTTTTGTTTTGTTTTGACTTTACATGGTCCTAAGCACAAATATTCAGTCAACATGTCAGAATGGGAACAGTGATAAAGGATGGTAGTTGCAAGCATTCAGTTTCTTCTCAGTAGTACCTAGAATCTGCATCCTGGTCCCATACATATTGGTTGGCATGCATTGTGAAGATCACTGCCATACTGTCTTAGTTCTGAGGTCTCAGAGGTGAAGACAGAAGAAGAAAAACTTGCTCTGTATCCAGAAGCTGCAATGTCCAAAATGGTATCCGCAAGCCACATGTGGAGCTGAGCCCTCGAAATGCTTATTAAACACTAGAAACATGCTGTGTGTGTGAAATATACATCATAGTTGGATGTTACAGACTCAGCTGGAATTTCTGTAAAACATTTCTTAACGATTGTTATTTTGATTACCTCTTGGTATGGCATTTTGGACAGATTGGATTAAGTCATATTATGAAAATACCTCTTTCTATTTATGACTTTAATATGACCAATGTGGCATTTAAAATTGTGTACATGGGTTGTGTTATGCTCCTATAGGACTTCAGCGTGTTGGGAAGACATGTAAGAACCTGTGTAGACCTTGCTACAAGGCACTCCAACCTAGCTCTGTATCTTGTAGTACATCCCATCTGCAGTTCACATATAACAAGAGAATAGGAAATGGGAAAGGAGGTTGGGGATGAAGGCTTCTTAGCAGAGAGCCCTAAGGGAATTGTATTTCCATTTCCTCCCATGGGGGAATCTCCACTCTTACCTACCCAGGTCAAGGAAAGGACCTTAAGAGAGCCACTTGACGAGTGGCACTGGGATGCTCTTGAGTTTACAAGACACAAGATGGTGCTTACTTGTGGCCTCAAACACTAAGTAAAGGGCTGTCTGAATCTGCCTAGGGCAGCACAGTTGCAGAGTTTGGCTGGTGAAAGATCTCATGCTTTCTCCATGAGCCAAACTGATGGCAGTGAAATCTAACAACCTTGAAAAGACTCCATCCTAGTGCCTTGCCTGTTTTGATGACATGATTTCACCAGAGAGTCTCAATGAGGATAGTACCCAAAATGGGAATTGAAGAGGAAGTAAAACCAGATTACCTGGACAATGGCCTGTTCATCTCAGGTGATAAAAGTACATTGTCAATCCCTACAGAGCATTCCCAGGGAAATTACAAATTTGTTCAGTGAGAGATACAGCCAATATTTGAGACTGTCACATGCAAAGTGCCAACACTGAACACGAGAGCACCAAGCACATTAGAGCTCCTTAGTATGTCACCTGCCTGCCTTTCTCCAAGTCCAGCCCTGAAGAAACCAAAATAGGTAGCAGGTAGAGTTAGAAAAGAACCAATCTCTCTTTTCACCAGCAGGTTTCTCATACATGGCAAGGTTCAGCATAAAGAGAAGATAACATAAGACTCAGTTCAAGTTCTATAGTAGTTCTCAGATTTTGTTAGCTAAAAATAAAACAAAACAAAATAAAATAAAATACCAACAAGCTATCCAACACTCATTGAGATCTCCTATATGTGTTATCCAGGGATCACACAGAACAGGCTTAAAAGGTAAGAAAAAAACAAAATTAACAGTCTAGTCTTTCATTAATGAGTCATGGATAACCTTGTACAAGCCAAACCTGCCATCAGAATGACGATCATAGATAATGATACACCTAGGATTTCCTGTGCTTTATTAGCCTATTCTAAGTACTTTATCACATTTAGTGCTCTCTCCCCTTTTATTGATGGGATAATAAGAAAGTTGGAGTCAAGTCAGCTGCTTGGAAGCAGTAGACAGAGGTAGAGAATTCTGCCCTGACTCTGAGGCTTTTGCTTTAATCACTGTGTTCTATAGCCTGTGAGAGTCATGGATCAAGTAAGATCTTTGAAAGCACTTTGTAAACTGTAAAGTGCTACTACAAATGTCTGTCATCACTTAAGTTCACTGCCAGGCTCCAAGACAGAACACAAATATAATGGACCCTGCAGGTTCCATCAGAATTATCCAGTGTGTATTTAGCAGCCCCAGGGTGTACTAATCTTTCTGAACATGGCAAACACAAGATGAGTACTTTTTTCTCCTGTCCTAAAAAGGCTTTTAAGTTATGCCATGCCAGTATATTTGTTTTTCAAAGGATGCTAGTGAAGGGGCCTCAAAGAGCATGTCCTTATGTCCATCCTCAAAGAAGCAAAGATATTTCTTCCCTAAGTCCATGTATATGGAATGATAGGAGCGGGCCCTGTGGCACTATTAGAGCAGAAATGGCCATGGGATTTGGTGTGGGGAGTTGCTACCTGGGGAACAGGGATGGCTTCTGCTTCTTTCTGTGAGTTATTGTACCTTAGAGAAGTCACTTTTTTTTTTTTTTCACATTTGTGTGTCTACTTTGTGAAGTGAACCTCCTGCCTGGCAGTCCTGGGGTAGACCAGATGATTCTGTTCCAACAGTTGTAATTCTCAAATCCACTTTGCAGTATGCCAGCCTGTCTTTATCCCAAGAGACAGAGAAAATTGAAAATAAAGAGCCTGTTATTAAAGCACTAATAAGACATCATGGAGCCAATTTTTAAGAATGCTAAGGTATCATAAATCCACTAGGTGATAACAAGGCTCGCACTTCCCACACAGCTGGGAGAGACTGTGGACAAGAGAGCACAGCCTGCTCTTCTTCCCAGCCACACTTCCCCCTCTTCCTCACCATGGTCCCCTCTCTGCTAGTAACCAGCAGTGAGTAAAAGGGTCAGACCTCTTCTTGCCCCTATTGCTTCTCTGTAGTTCTACTAACCTATTGTAGGGCCATTTTTTATTTTTGACATAAATTCTTTGCATATAGTGAGGGGCTTCATAAGAACACCTTCACATAATTACTCACACACTCTAACCATGCTCCTTTACTGCCGCCCTCTCTCTTTCTGGTCCCTCCCATTTCCCCCTTTGCTCTTCTAGATACTTTTGCTTCTATTTGTATGTCATATATGCATCCATGGTTTTATATATCTATATAAATCCAGGACTCTCAAATGAAAGAACATGAGATATTTACCTGAGCTTAACTTAATTCTTAGTATGGTAATTCCCCTGTGCACCCATTTTCTTGCAAATGACGTTATTTCATTCTTTGTGGCTTAATCAAATTCATTGTGTGTATAATGTTTATTATTATTATTATTTCTGTGTGTGTGTGTGTGTGTGTGTGTGTGTGTGTGTGTGTATTTCAGAGAGAGAGAGAGAAATGGTAAGGTGAAAAATAAAACATGTAATTGTCTAGATTTACATTCCTACCAGAAGCATAGCATATGAGGGTTCTCTTTTGTCTGCATCCAGGTCAGTGTTTTTTATTATTATTATTATTATTATTATTATTATTATTATTATTATATGATTGTCATTGCTACAGGGTAAGATGGACTCTCAATGTAGTTTAATTTGCATTTTCTGATGTCTAATGAAGGTATGCCATCTTTTGAGAACTGTTTGCTCATTTCTTTAGCTCATTTATTTCCTGGACTGTTTGATTTCTTGGTATTTAGTTTTTTTAGTCCTTTAAATATTTTAGATATTAATATTCTTTTGTATGTGTGCTTAGCAAACGTTTTCTCCCATTCGATAGGCTATCTCTTTGCCATACTGTCTATTGGACAGAGACATTAATTTATTAATCCATTTCATACATAGTTATCAAGTTACTACTATGTATAAGAAATAAACTTGTGGACAAAACCAAGTCCCTGACTCTATCCAGGGAAAGAGGCAAACTAAACATGCACCCACATGCAGATACATGTACATATGTCAGGAAAGGAGACATTTGGTGGACAAAAATGAAACAGGGAAGTGGAAGGAAAACTGGTGGGATGGGAGGGGGTTGTGGAGTTACAGAGCTGCCTTGTAACCATGGTGATTGAATGGATAGCGGAGGAGAGGAGGAAACAGGACTGTGGGCATCCCAGGCAGAGGGAATCACACATGCAAAGGAAATGAAGCAGGAGTCTGCATGCTCTCCACACTCTGTGTAACATTTTCACCTAATGATTAGTACACACCCTGACTTAAGAGCTGCATAATCAGACTTCATGTTCTGTTAGAAACAAGAAAGTATTTGCTGGGACTGGCTATGTTCTCTTCCAGGAAAGAAACATCCCCTCCAGTTTTCCACTGCAGGGTTCTGGGGAGAACATGGAGAGTCTTACTCCATTTAACTGCGTTTGTGAGGCACACATTTGGTCAATGCTGGCCAACAGTGTCATCCTTAGATTTCACCTGGAATCAGGAAGGGGTTAGGAGTGTATTCAGTTAGTAAAGATAATTATGGCTTCAAAGAGGAAGGCCAACTGTGAAGGAGGGAGACAAGACAATTGTTTAGTGACCATGAAAAGGGGATATTACAGCAGAAAACAGGAATGAAAGGAGGTGACAATGGAAACCATTACAGAAGCTAGTCGAGATGGAGTCAGGAAGCCACCAAGAGAGAAGGACTTATGCATGACTCCAGATGCTGCCTGGGAATGTAGACTTTGGTCATCTTCCAAGTGTAGTCATCTGGAACAGTGACTACAGAGCCCTGCCACACAGCTCCTGCTCTTTCTTCCTTTCACAATAACAGGTCTCTACAAAGGGATTTCACCAGTTACCCAGAATGCTGATTTAGATACTAAGCCCGCACCTCCCAGACTGCAACTTCTAAGTCCCTACTTCTGCAGTTTCTGAATTTAGGGCTGATATATAGAAAGCAAATAAATTGACAACACTTGGTGACAATATAAGAAATAAAGGTGTGAGATAGCTACTGCTCAAAGCATCCGTTCTTCTGTATCATGTAATGTGAAAATGTGGACATCATCACCCAATATACAGAAAAAGAGGCATGCGATGTTCTTTACTGTTGGGAGATGGGACTTTGGAATAAAGATGAAAGGACAAATATCATGAGAAAAATAAGATAAAGATTCAGTTAATTACATGTCCAGTACACTAACAGATAATTAGAGACGCCTGCTCACTGTCATGTTAACTGACAGGGTGTTTATTCAGGGTTCTCTAGAAGAATAGAACAGATAGAGTGCGCGCACACACACTCACACTCACACACACACACACACACACACACACACACACACACATGCTTGGGCACACGCAGAGGAATTATTAGAGTGGCTTACTGGCTGTGGTCATGTATAGAGAAGGAATTAGTGCTGAGATTGTAACTTGTGACTGTTGAAACAGTCTATTGAAAGTCTGCGTCCTAAAGTCACACATGGGGATAAGTCAAGGGTGAAATTTGAACACAAACTGTATTAGCTACTTGTCTTATCACTGTGACCACAATTCTTGGCAGAAACAACTTCAGGGAGGAAATATTTATTTTGGCTCACCATTTCAGAGGACTCAGTTGGCCATGGCATGAAAGGCATAGTGGAACAGACCAGTTCATTGTGAAACAGAAATCCCAGAAAAAATGGCTTGAGATTACACATCTCCAAGGACCTGCCCCACAGCAAGCTACATCTTCCAGCTAGGCCAATCACTGCAAACATGTGCTTTGAAGGCATTTCATACTGAATTCACAACACCAAAACTTAAGAGATGAGAAGAAGAAAAGGTGAGAAGAAGAAAAGGAAAATGAGAATGGGTGGCCAAAGATGACACGACATGGCAACATCCATATAAGGGGACACCATGGGAGGGGAAAAAATAAAAGGTTTTCCTGATTGATAATGATGTTGGGATTAACTAAGATATAACAGCATAAAATCCTCATCAAGAATTTTCCGAGCACCCATTGTGTGCCTGGCATCAGGTGAGCCACAGGAGAAACAGAGTCTATGGGAGATACAGATTCTCGGCACATGGTGTTTACTAGATTCACAATGAGGAGAGGTCCCATGTGACCTTGGCAAGGGCTCTTTTAGTAGAAGTCAATTGCACTGGGTAACTAGGAATGAATAGGAGGCAAGAAGCTCAAAGTCTTTCCTAAATACCACGATTTCGAGCAGCCTGGCCAGAGAGAATTGGGAGGTGGTGTTAGAGAGTGGGGGAAGGGCAGGTGAGTTTAATGTATGCAAATCTTGAGCCACTTCTATGCAGAAGCAAAGAACATTACCAGAGAATCTGAACTGAAGCCACCACAGGCTCAGCTTTCACAGGCTCTCTCCCTTATCCAAATGATCAGAGTGGGTCACGCACAGACTCAGGAAAGCCAGCTTGGTTCCACTTGAAAACCTGCACAGAAGAGCTTGGTGGTGACAAACCCTGAGTTCATGGTCAGACTTTCTGGGCTTGAGTTCCAGATGTACCTCTAGCCTTAAGACCTTGGGCTCTCTGAGATTAAAGCTAAGAAACAGAAGTATGATGTGACAATTCACGCACACATACATATTCTCTAGAGGGAGCTGGCTGTGGGAAGAAGAAAGGGACCAAAGATGGGGAAAGGGAGGGATGTGTTCAGAAAGTAAGTTTAGAGTTAGGAGATGCAAGTAATCTTGTCATGTGGCTGAGGCTCAGCTCACTCCATCACTTCTGCAACTTCTCTTGCAGGCATATGCCTATAATAACTCATTATGGAAGAAAAGTTCGTAGTGGTGGACTAGACTCTGAATACTGAACATGCACGCATTCACTGACTGACGAAATCATTTGTTCATTTACTAAATTCTATTCTTCGGGCAGGTATTCTAGGCACTAAAATACAAAAATGGTGTTTTATTCAGGGTTCTGTTCTTCCAGGGAACAGATAGAATGAACACACACACACACACACACACACAGAGGAATTATTAGAGTGGTTTACAGGCTGTGGTCCAGCTAGCCCATAATGGCTGCCTATCAGCAGAAGGTCCAAGAATCCAGTAGTTGTTCAGTCTACAAGGCTGGATGTCTCAGCTCATCTTCAGTATACACTGGAATCCTGAAGAAGTAGGCTGTATGCCAATGAAGGGATGGACTTGCTAATGAAAGTCAGAGCAAGCAGGCAAAGAGAGCAAGCTTTCCTTCTTCCATCAGAAGGTGTGGCCAGATTAAAGTTGGATCATCCCACCTCAAAAGATCTGCATTAAAGGTGTATCTTCTCACCTCAAAAGATGTAGATTAAAAGTGGGTCTTCCCACTTCAACTGATTTAATTAATAAAAAAATCCCTCACATGTGTACCTAGCCTATTGGGTTTTAGTTAGTTCCAGATGTAGTCATGTTGACAACCAAGAATAGCCATCACAGATGGGGAAGGTACCAGCTCTTCCTTCCCTTGAGGTTGCTGGCTGTAATCATAAGATTCCCTTGGCCTGCTCTCTCACTCGCCTTCTATGTCATTTGGTCACTTGAAGACTTAGGCTCAGTTTTTCTTCTTTTTTGTCACTCCAAACACCCAGTGCCTAACAGATAATCTAGTTCTCCACAGAATAGTGGGAATACAAATGAGTAGGAGCCCCAGTCTCTCTCCCAGACAGTCACTTAGCAGGGGAGGAAGGTGCTGGACATTTACCTGGCACCTGTCATGTGCCAGGCCCCATTGACAGTGCATATTATACACAGCTCGCCCTGAGCTAGGAAAGGAGATGCTGTTTCAGTTTGTTTGAACAGGGATGCCTAATGGTTTTCTTGTTTATGTTTATGTTTGCCATTTTCTGAGGTTTGCTTTCTATGCTTGAAGTATCTCTTCTAGTCAGAAACATTTTTCATGCTTCACATGTAGTCAGTCACTTTTGAATTTTGCTGGTGTCCTGCAGTTGGGTCTTTTGTTAAATAAATATTTTTATGTCCTTCACGTCTTGTTGTACAAGAAATAAGCATCTCCGTCCCTTTGTCCTCGTGTAAGCCAAACTCTCCTTTAACCCTCCCTATTGTCTTTGTTTAGTGGCAGCCACCGAAGCCCGCTTGAGGAAGACACTCGCTAATGAGGACAAGGCCATTGGCAGATACATGAAAACTCAAAACAAAAATGAGAGACATTAGAGCAAAACTTTTTTTTCAGTTATCATAACAGAATTCAAGTATTGGATTTATTGAGCTAGGAAAAAAAATACTAAATGGGATGATAAATTTAAAAAGTAAAGATGACAGACAAAATACTTAAGGTGAGATGTTTATATATTGATGCCTTTTCTACCCAGATGATTTCTAAGGGAGCAGTAGGTCTGTCAGTCATCTGGAGGTAATGTATCGGATCTTCACAATCCGGTGTCTTCACACCTGGTGGTGCAGAGCAATTCTCAAGTTCAAGGTTTATTTCTGCCTTCTGGAGACACTGTTCTTATCAGTAGAGAAGGAAAGAAAGGGACAAAACCGTGCTTTTAGCACTTATATATACAGGTAGGTGTGTGTGTGTGTGTGTGTGTGTGTGTGTGTGTGTGTGTGTGAGAGAGAGAGAGAGAGAGAGAGAGAGAGAGAGAGAGAGAGAGAGAGATCCCTGATTTGAGGCTATACTTCACAGACACACAAATGTTTTTAAGGATACTTTATTCTCTTTATCAAAAAGTTAAGAATATAAATGAATCTGAATTTACAGTTACATTGCAATTCAATTACATTCAAATATAGTCCTTTTTATTCTTTTTTCATGATTTATGTATTTATTATTTTATGTGCATTGCTGGTTTGCTTGCATATATATCTACATGGGAGTTTCAGATCCCCTGTAACTGGAGTTACAGACAGTTGTGAGCTGCCATGTAGGTTCTAGGAATTGAACCTGGATCCTCTAGAAGAGTGAGCAGTGCTTTTAATCACTGAGCCATCTCTCTCTCCAGCTCCCATATGTACTCTTAACTTGCATGGATTAGAAGGAGATTAGCTGATACAGGCCATACCCAGCACCAGCAGCTCACAGAAAGCAGGCAAGCCAGGAGATTAACACTAACTGAATGTCTGTTAAATCTGCACTGGTCATGCAGAACTTTCTTCTAGGCCTGACTCTCAATGCTCAAGGTCTTCTTGATGGGTTTCAAGAATTCTGTGTCTCAGAACCCCACAGATGTTCATTATGTCACCTTCCTCAGGACTTTCAAATGTCAGTGATATTTTGAGTTCTGTTCATTCTCATTTTATTTTTGATCTGGGGCCAAGCCCATCATATTTTGTTACCATGGTAATTAATGTATATATCTCTCCTCTTCACTCCTGGAGATGTTGCCTTTGCTCTGGCCCTGGTCCTCTTTTCCTCATTCCTGGGTAACTCAGAGAAGTCATGGAGCCTGACTTTGGTTTCAGGGCTGTCACTGTTTTCCCCATGTGGGTAAACGGAACATTTCTTCACGACATGCTCACTTAGGCGATGCCGTTTTGGAGGAGCTCCACCCCCTCCTCATGGCCCCTGCCCAGAGTCCTGCTTCTCAGGGTTTCTCTCCTCTGCTCATATTGTGCATTGCCAGGTCAATCCTAACCTTTGGTTGAGGCCTTCATGTCTGACTCTATCAACACCATCACTCTTCTTCCACATGCTCTGCCCTGTGGCCAGAGGAGCAGCTCGCCCCTCTGAATGACACCCTCTGTCCTCAAGTCTCTTTCCCTTTGCTGTGTCAAAGAGAACACAACTGTGTCCCAGGATCCTCCCATTCCTACCCTGTCCTGTTCACCCAGCCCAGCCCTTAACACTTCCCAAAGATTCACTCGCCTGCATTGAAACTGCTTGTGGTAGAAACAGATTAAGTAAAAACACACATATTATTCATCTAATTTATGACACTCTGCAGGATTATTTGTCAGTTATATAATATTTATGTTAAGAAACCTAAATATATAATTTTTCATCTTAATTCTATATATTTGGGTACAGAGAGAATAAATAAATATAGATGATGAATAGATTTAGATTAAAGCTAGATATTGCCTTCTGCAAGGAAATATCCATTGTTATCAGAAATTTAGTTTGAGAAACAAAAGACTTTCACAGATATTCTCTGGTGAAGTATTAATATCCAAATATTACAAGCTGACCAACCATGTCCTTTTATGTGAGAAGCATATTGCAGACATTAGAAGCCATATTTATGAAAATAACCCAAACTCTTCTAACACTTGGGATACAGTTAAACAAATGCTGGTATATTCGCATTATGGGCTATTATGCAGCCATAAAGCTGATGGTTTTGGAGAAATTAAATGATGCTGGAAAAAAAACAAATGCAAAGTTGCATATTCTATTGGCTCCCAGATATATAATTATAATGATCATAAACACTGATGATAATAGTAATAAGTGAAGCCGGGCAGTGGTGGCGCACGCCTTTAATCCCAGCACTCAGGAGGCAGAGGCAGGCGGATTTCTGAGTTCGAGGCCAGCCTGGTCTACAGAGTGAGATCCAGGACAGTCAGGACTACACAGAGAAACCCTGTCTCGAAAAAAAAAAAAAAGTAATAAGTGTAAAAAAAAGACCAAAAGAAAATATATAAAAGGGTTACTAGTGAAAGGAGAGGCTTATGGGTGATTTTCATATGGTTCATCATAACTTTTGGTGGTTTTTAAAATCATGCAATAAGTATGGTTAGCTTTTACATCAAGGAGAAAAATGAAAGTGTTCTTTAAAACAACAACAACAACACACAAAACCCCTGGGCTTTAATGAGGGATACAGTGTTGGAGGATGTTCAAAGGCTGTTTTCAGTGTCACATACCCAAAGTTGTCCCTCTTGGAGACATTTTGTTCCCAGAAAGCAAGTGCCCTCATCAGCAGCCACTGTGAAGTAGAGCAGCTGTGAAGATGCAGTACAATGAGTGCACATGAGTGAGATGACCCAAGAATGCCATGGAAACAGATTCAAGGACTCTCAGAAGAACAGAGCATCTTCTGCATCTCTGCTCAGGATTGAAAAGACATACCGATAAAAGTCTTTTATTTATTTAGTTTCTCAGATCCTTAGTGATGTCCTAGGTACCCCGGGCAATCTTTGAGTCAGTGTCTTTCAAGGAGAAGAATAAACAAGGAACACTCGGAAAGAAGCAACTGTGTTGACTGGGAGAGGGGAACAAATCATGTGCCATAGAGTCAGCTTTCTGTAGAAAATCAGAAACAACAGATGTCTATCGCCTGAACAATTCAAGAACTGTGGAATGCGAGGTGGAGCCACCATAAAGCTGTCCTGAGGTGGCACCATGAATGAAGCCATATATTTTGTTGGCTGCCACTGTTTTATGACATGAAAGATCATAATGACATTCCATTAAACACACTTTTTCTTTGTGACAGTATCAATACCTAAGGAAAAGCCAAAGACTTCAGCAATTACACTATTTCATAATTACAACTAAACACTGAGAATTTTAAGACCCAATTACTTAGCTTGAGCACTGGTTCTTGTCTGTCATGTAACTCTGGCCATCCTCAAGCCTCAGCTTTCCTATCTGTAAAAACAGTGCTGACAACGTCTACCTCAGAATTGCAAAAATTAAAGAACATTCTTGTTTGTGCACTGTTTGAGTTTGTACCCCAAAGTTTCACATGCTAAAGGCTTGACCACCAGTATAGCAATGTGAAGGGAGGGAACTTTAAGAAGCAGGAGTTAGTAGAAGATGGATCAACACTGGGGGCCATGTTCTCAGAGGAGAATAAAGCTAGCTCCCACACTGGATGAGTTCTAACAGAATTTGGTTGCTATAAAGGAGGCACACCTTGCTTCCTGTCTTTTGATAATCTTTTCTCTGTATGTTTCTGCCACTGTGACATCACCAGTTTTGAGATCTTCACCAGAGCAGGGCAGATGTTGGTACCACACTCTGGAAGCTACAAAAATGGGAGCTAAGTAAACCTCTACTTAACAAAGCATTTTGCTGCAACAACACTCACAAAAAAGGATCCTAACATGGCCCGTGGTAGATAATCACAAGGAGAACCATTCAGGGAACTGGGCCTGGGATAAGCTTGACTCTGAGACACCAATCACCCCACATCACTGGGAAAGACAAAAGAAAAGTTTTCTTCCATTCAACCATCTGAATCTATCCACACACTCTTTAGTAAATGGCTCAGAACAAATAAAACCCAACGTTTTGCAGAATGATGTCCGTAAGTGTCAATAAACAGCATGGGTTGTATGGTCCACCAGTTCCAGCTGCTGTAGATGTCCTGGGCTCAGCATTCTCAGGCAGAACTATAAAGGACTGTCACACTGTTAGGATACTTGTCTTTATTCCAGGGCAGAGTAGAGCAGGCTCACAGGCAATTTATCTCTGAACAGGACTTCTATAGAAAGTATGGCCCTGCGATTTTCCTCTTGTAGCCTCGGAGCATGACATTGTGCCCAGCTACAAAGCAATGACATCATTTAAGTAGCATTGACCATGTGCTATGATTGGAAGGACTTCACATTTCCATCATTTAATCATTGTGACAACAGTGTGTTTCAAAGACAGCTTGGAGATATCATTTCTTACTGATAAAGGACAAGCTGATTCCATCAGATGGTCACTGGGGATGCAGGAACAGGAAGAGCATACAATGAGGGCAGATCAGACAAGCTCATCTTGAAATCCCAGTAACATTGGGACAGCCTTGGAAAACTTGTGACCCAATGAGAAGTGTTGCTAAGGACAGGGGGTCCCCCATGATGCAAACCCATGTTTGCATCAGAACATGCCATTGAAATATGATGGCTCCACCTTCTCTTTGCAACCTAAGTCAAACATCATCCAAACTCACAAGAATACAGAACTGCTAGTTCCCGGCCTCACAGGCTTCTCTCTACTTAAAAGCAGAGTATAGACCTCTCAAAATCCAATGCAATTAGTGTTTACACTGATTGTTCTGTTCAGTTCCAAGCACTCTGCCTCCCAAGCAGCTCATAAACATGCCGAACGAACAGGCAAGCTGTCCGAGTTACCCTTTTAAATGCAATGTATTAAACATGATGATTTCATGAATAGCCCATGTTGTACATAGGCCATGTGCATATCCTAAGGCTAAGAGAATGGCTGAATCAGTAAACAGAACTTTTAAATAGTTATTTTTATTTTATTGGTGATTTGAGACAGGGTCTTTTGAGATAGCCCCAGCTTGCTATATTGTCTAGGCTGGCCTCAAACTCACGACAGTCATCGTGTCTCACCCTCCTGAGCTCTGAAATTATAGGTCTTACATTTTTTTCCCTCCATTTATTTTTATTGATTTGTTTTTGCTTAAATTTTTTTTCGTGGTGGTTTCTTATCCTCCTTCGAGACTAGTGTTTACACATAAATGGAATTTAGAAGGGAATGGCTTTTAAACCCAGAGTCTGTAGCAGTGGCTCAATCCCCAATCTCCACATTTCCCAATCTCTGGCAGTACGCAATTCACTGTCTGTCTCCATCCATTTGAGAACTCAGATACTTTGATGCTTCATGAGGGATTTGGGGTCTAGCTTATTTTACTTACTGTTCTCAAGGTTCGTCTGTGTTGTTGCGTGTATTAGACCATCCCCTCCCCCCCCCCATTTTACATTGTGGTAAAACACATGTAGAACTCATTATATTGATCTTTTTCTGTATAAAATTCAGTGGGTATTGTGGCTCACTTTTAATGTCAGAGTCAGACAGTTGTAGCAACAACCACAGATGGCCTGGCATCAATCACCAAAAATAAATTTAGACTGTCAAGGTTAGAACATTGCCTCTGGTGAGAACTTTTCGAGTTACCTCACCTAACTGAGCCTACTATTTTTTAGGTCTATTGATAACCAGGTACATGGCCCACCCGTGTGTGTGTGTGTGTGTGTGTGTGTGTGTGTGTGTGCGCGCGCGCGCGCGCGCGCGCGCGCGCGTGCGCCTGCGTGACTTTAGGGAGATGAATACAAGAGGACCCTTGGGTGGTCCCTGGCTGCCCTATTTAGCCTAATTGATGCTTTCCAGGCCAATGAAAGACCCTGCCTCGATAAGGTGGACTGCTTTCTAAGGTTAATGTCTAAGGTGGTCAAGGGAAGCAGTAGAGGGATAGGAATGAGGAGGAGAGCAGTTCTGACTGGGAGTGGTCCCCTGGGGTTGGTCATGGAGTCCGTTGGATATGCATTAACCAAGCAGGGCTGCTCCAGGCTGGGCACTGGTATGCCGAGACGTACTCTTGCATAGCCCCATCTAGCTGAACATAGAAGACAAGCCAAGTCAAAGCAAAGTGCTCAGAATAGAAATACATGTCCCTTTTCACAACAGGGAGAAGGCAGGAAACTTTCCAGCAAGTAGGCAAAGGGGCTATTAAGATGAGAATACAGCAGACAAGGCTTGGGTCTCCAGGCTCTAGAGCTTAGAGTGGACAAGGACAAAGGGGCAGCCTGAGGCATACTTTCCCCCAGGGTGCCAAAGAGAAGAGAGGCTACAACTCAACCCCAAGTGAGAGAGGGAGCTTTGAAAGGAGCTGAGAGCTGGAATCCCACATTGAGTTAATTAACAGAATTGTGATTTGCCAATGAATGCCCAGCAGGCCGATCATCTGCTTGATAGAAGGCCCAGCTTTCCTGATGGAATCTCAAGTGCATGAGCCATGAAATTACTTCTCAGGAGAAAGACAAAGACAGACCAAACCGACAAGCACTTGTGTGTGTGGACGGGAGGACCCTTGCTGTTCTCTTTCTTGGAAAAAAACAGGCTAATTACAAAGACTAGAGAGGAGACAGAAATAGTCAACCGTTTCAACTCTCCTGGGGAAGCAGAGTGTGGCACACTTAAAATGTACTCAGTGCCATTTTATTCACACTAGCCCATGTGGTCCTTACAATAATCCACTTTGGTGCTCATTTCACAGATGGGGAAACAGAGAACACAGAGAGGTGAAGTAATTTTCCAAAGGACACAGAGCAAAAGACTCCATATGTCATCTTCCATACTGGAGCACTCTATAGCCTTATTATTATTGTTTCTAATAATAATCTAAAATAAGATTACATAAAGGTGCCTAATAAACCACTGGAAAGTTTTCTTTACCTTTTCTTGTTGGGCATCTGGAGTGCCCCAACCATTTCTGTAGCAAACACTGAGCATTGTTCTTAGCAGTGTTGCGTGGTAGTCTGATGGTTGGTAGTCTAATGGCATGTCATCTTGATGGGATTTGGATCCTACCTAAGAAATACACTTCTGGGTTGCCTATGAATAGACTATTTAAGAAGGATTAACTGAGGAAGAAATATCCACTCCAACTTTGGGCATCATCATCCCACAGGCTTGGGGCCCAGGACTGAAGGAAAGGTGAGAAGCTGGGTAGTTAGGTGCCCATATATCTCTGATTCCGTCCTGCAATGTGACTGGCTATTTATTGTTCCTGCTGCTACGCCTTCCCAAATGTTATGAGTTGTACCCTTAAACTGTAAGCCAAAATCAAACCCTTTTACCCTTAAATTGCTTCTGTCTGGTATTTTGTTTTAGCAAAATAGGCAAACTCCTTCCAGCTTGGAGTATCTGTAGGAGTAGATGTCTTTCTCCAGTGTACATCTCATCTTGCCACTCTACCATTTAAGATCCCCCAGTGGTCCCTCATTGCCTACAGGATAAACCTCAGATCTCCAGTGTGCCACTCTGGACTTTGGAGATATGGCTGGTCCCTGACTTTCTAGCCTTCTCTCTCCCCAAACTGTGCCTACCATACCGGCCATATCAATTCATCCATAGGGAATTGGTGGATAACTGAGCATTCATAGGACGTGTTCTCCTATACCAGGACCATTTCGATGTCTGTTCCTTGAGCATAGACACATCACTTTCTGCTTGAACTGTCAGAATCTATCTAAGGTTTTCCCCTGCAGAGCTTATATCCCCAGCCAGACTTCTGACTTATTTCTCTGTTGCCTACTCTGCTATGATTTGAATGTATCTCTCAAGGCCATTAGTTAAAAATTTCTCAATATCATAGTACCTGAAATCATCTGTAGGAGATGATCAGGTCATGATAGCAGGGTGTATTAGTGTAGTTATGGCAGAATTTGATTTATATAAAAGTGTGTTTAGGTACCTTGTGGCCTCTCTCAACCATGTGACATCTTCTGGCACATTATGATACATCAAGAGAGCCCTTGTCAAATGTATACTCAACCTTGGACCCCCCTAGCCTCTGCAATTATGAGCCAAGAAGTTTCTGCTTATTATAAATTATTACCCTGCCATATTCTTTTATAGCAGCAAAACCACACTGAGACTCAGGCCTATCTCCATTATAGCTTGGAAGTCATATTATAATGATCTTTTTAATTACTTGTTCTTGTAACTCATCCATCCATACATCTGTTCGTCCATCTGTCCATCTGTCTGTCCATCCATCCATCCCTCATTCCTTCATATAAATTCTGCTGAGAGCAGAACTCACAACCACGCATGATATAGGGAGAACTTATGCTGCCCTCACCTTACCAGGGGGAGAACCAGACTTTCCTGGAATAACCCCATCTTATCCTGAGAATCCTAGCTTATTTCACTTCCAACTCAGTTTTGTCCCTGATATTGCTGACAAATGGCTGGGTGACTTCCAAACAACTCAAGCCAGTGAATCTCTAGGCCTTTTAGAAATATAATGAACCTCTGAGTCAAAGTCTCAGGAAAGAAGCTCAGTCCTGGCTCTTACTAGGAGCTATATGGGTCTTCCATTGTCCTCCACTTCTCTGCTAAACAGGTAACCTACTGCTAGATTCTGAATCTGGAATGTTCTCTAGAGACCTGTGTGTTAAAGGCTTGATTCTCAGCTTAGCATGCTCTTGAAAGGGACTATGAAAATATAGCCCTTTTCTCTGTCATATTTACTCCCTGGTTATGAGGTAAGTTACTTATTTCTTTGATGAACTTGTTATAAACAACCACCACAGGCACAATTAAATAGGACCAATGAATCAGACTGAAGTCCCTAAAACAGTGAGCCAAAATAAACCTTTCTTTTTATAAGTTGTTTGTCTCAGGAATTTCTTACAGCAACAGAAAGCTGGCTAACACACCTACCAATGTCATGGACTCAGCATAAATAGCAAGTACAGAGATGCATGTAAGTGCACTTCTTCATCTCCTGAGCACTTTTTTCTCACCTACTGGCTGCTACTAACAAAGTGGAATATGCCTGGTTAAGAGTACCAAAATGTTTCAGCTCTACAATTCTATGATATTCAGATTAAATCTTGTTTCAATAAACACTATAAAGATATATACTTTTATTATAGAAGTGATAGGTCATAATGCAGATTCAGACCTGAGAGGGGGTTCTAGCCAGCTCTGATGCTCCCATATATTATGTACTTTCTCTGACTGTTCTCGATTATAGCATAGGTCATCGATACCACTTGTTCCTCAGTGTTCTTTGAATATGTGCATGATCCCTGATGGTTCAGTGATGAGCCACAGAACTATCTCTACAGCCCTGAATATGTATACAGTTTTTAAAACACATCCTAAGCATTTAATAAAGGTTGGGGACTAAGATACCAATGAACTATTGCTATTGTTAGTGGAACTATTTTCAGTTCTGAGGTGAAGAACACAAAATAGGAGATTAACTGGTGGCAAGTCATCTACAAGACTAACCTTAGTGGGCTCTGTCTTCTGATGGGTGACTAGTACTTAATTACATATCTTGTTTTGGATAATAGACTAAGAACTACTGTTTTTTCAGCTTGGCTTGACATGACTTGGTTAGTTCAGTCATTAAAGAGGGCAGGCTTCCAAGTCTTTATGCATGTCACAAGCTTACCCATGGATGATAAGCAGCGCAGAGGTGTCTGTGAGTTAAGAGCAGGTGTCTGCATCTGTACTCTGTAAAGGGACAGGTAGTAAAAACTTTAGGCCTTGCTGGTTTTACAGTCTTTGCTCCTCACTCCGCCACAGTAGCATAAATGCACAGTATGTAATTTGGAAAGCAGTAGGTGTGCTGGTATTTGGTGTACACATGACCACAATTTGTTGGCCTTATAGAACACCAAGGAGCTAGAGGTGATAAAAGTCACAGGTCCTCTTTCTCTAGGCTTATTCAAATCATCATTATCTTTTTGTCAATTCATTATAAAAAAAAATGGCTATCAACTCTATCTCTTGGAGGTACAAGTTCTGGAAATACATACATTGTAATAAATTCCTGTTTTAACTCAGAACATGAACAATATGGCCCTCATTAAATGTCATTTGAAGGTGTAGTACTATGAAACTATACTATCTGCCCACACAAATGACTCCTCTCATGCTGGTTAAAAGATAGGGCACTGTATTCTCCAAAACCTTAAGCATACTGCATGCATTCCCATGAATCCCCATCTTTCCATGAATGTATTAACATATGGAAACATGGTCCCTTTAGCCCAACATATACGGTAAATGTGTAAGGCCACTGGGAGCGTGACGAATAACCAAGCAGATGGCTCTCTCAGGGTGTGGGGTTCAATTAGTGGTTGTTTTGCTCTGGGAAAATTCTTTAAAATTATTGAGTGGCAGATTGAGTTTATATTCTCTCTCTCTCTCTCTCTCTCTCTCTCTCTCTCTCTCTCTCTCTCTCTGGGTGTGTGTGTGTGTGTATGTGTGTGTCTTTCCTTCTTTCAATTGCATATGGTTTTGTGCGGACAGGTACATGCACATGCACGTGCCACAACACACATGTGGAGGTGAGAAGACAACTTCCGAGACTTGAGTCTCTCCTTCTGAAGCAATTCCAAGGACCCAACTCAGGTCATCAGGTTCATGATGCAAGCACTTTCACCACTGAGCCACCTCACTAGAGGAATCCATGTTTCCTCATCCAATACTACCATGATCTGGGAGAAAAGGCCAGGGGCTTGGTTAAAGGCAGGATCTAGACAGAAGGTCAGGAGCTTCTTCTAGGCCTCAGAGTAGCGTTTCATGAGACTTCAGATAGAGAAGAGGCCAGACTGCAGGCGCTGGAAACAATGGCCAGAGACCTTCCTGAAGGAAAAAAAAAAAGCAGAAATAGCCCCTACATGCTTCTAGGAAGCTAAACAAATCAGATTTCAGAGGTACTGCTCAGGGCTCCTGACACTCTGGTAATATAGCATTTAGCATACAATGTGCAGAGCACAGATATGAGCTGTAAAATGACAGGGTAGAGAGAGGTGGGTGGCAATTTTATCTGCCATTTGAACCTGAACAGCCCAGTTTTAGGAAAACAGATAAAAATAATAATAAATAATGCAGCACACCTTCTTTTTGCCGGTGGCAATGGGCTTCCACTTTAATGAGGATTGAACACAACATAGACATTTTGACACCCTGACATGTGCATCAAAATGGAAATCTATCTAGAGAGTCTGTTACAGCGGCTTCTCAACGCCAGAAAGCCCCATCCTCACTCCAAAGAGATGCAGAGGTTTCCATGGCAGTAATGAAAGGATCCTCATAGCCCATTATGGCTCCCACCTCCTCTGCTGTGCTAGTTTCTGTCCCCTCTGAATGGTGGGAAGGTGACTTTGTCTTTGGGAACCATGGGTCAGTAAAGACATTCAGTTTTTTAAGAGGTGAGTTTAGTAGTGAGAGAAATTATGAGGGTTATAACAAAACAATTAATTGCCACACTTCTATTAAATCCTTGTCTTAGTCAGGATTCCTCTTCCTGCACAAAACATCATGGCTGAGAAGCAAGTTGAGGAGGAAAGGGTTTATTCAGCTTATACTTCCATGTGGCTTTCATCACCAAAGAAAGTCAGGACTGGAACTAAGCAGGTCAGGAAGCAGGAGCTGATGCAGAGGCCATGGAGGGATGTTACTTACTGGCTTGTTCCCCCTGGCTTGCTCAGCTTCCTTTCTTATAGAACCCAGGACTACCAGCCCAGGGATGGCACTACCCACAATGGGCCTTGATTACCAATTGAGAAAATGCCTTACAGCTGGATCTCATGGAGGCCTTTCCTCAAGGGAGGCTCCTTCCTCTGTGATAACTCCAGCTTGTGTCAAGTTGACACATAAAACCAGCCAGTACAACTCCTCACAGAGTGACAAGGACAAAGAGAACAAAAACATGTTTGTGGGGGGAGTCATGAGCATATGTGTGCAGGTATGTATGGGTATTCACATGCTTGGCGACATCCAGTATCAAATGTCTTCCTCAATTACTCTCCCTTATATTTTGAGGCAGAGTCTCTCATTGAACTTGGAATTTGTTGATGAGGCTCGACCAGCTGGCCAGACAAGTCTCAGGGATCTTCTTCTTGTCACCACTTCTTTAATTCTGGGATTAGAAGCACATGCCATAACTCTCAGCTTTTACATGGGTCCTGGGGATCAAACTTGGGTCCTCATGTGTACACACACCCTCTTTATAGGTTGAGCTTTACAGACCAGGAGATAAATGGAGGAGTATATGTTTTCATTCTCACTCAGTGACAGGTAAGATCAAAGTCATGACCAAGGTGAGTCATATAGACAGATCACAGCCTTGTTTCTGGAATTCAGGGAAGAGTTCCAGGGTGGTGACCTCTCTCTGACTCAGAGACACATGATGGATGGTACTTCCCAAGCCAGGCCTTTGGCATAGATACCAGGTCATCGCCTATCACTCAGGATGTTGTCAGCATGTGAACACCTAGTAGCCCAACTAGCCACAGTTAGTCTGAGGACCAGCAAACCATTCCACTGGGTTAAGACTCAAAGCTTGAAGTTCTGGCTGAGTCTTGAGGGCCACAATACTGTAGAGAGTCATAGACACAGGTCAGATTCCATCATGAGGAATTCGGAGACATCTGCATCCTACAGAAGCACCCACAGAAAAGTCTGCTGATGAGGGTGGCGAGAAATTGGAAACATCCAAAGCAGAGGTATAGTGAGCACACCTGCCACAAACAAGAGAGGGTGCCAGGGAAACTGAGCCTTCAGTCTTGAGCTGACCAAATTGGATACTAGTCATAGGGGTGTTTAGAGCCATGGACCCAGCACAAGACAATAGCAAGCTTGTGACATATTGCCCCAAACCTTAGAAAAAGAAGGAAACCTCTTTGAGTCCCTGATATGGAACATAGGTGTAGTAGGTTGAATTGTGTCCCTTTGAAAGGTGCATGTACGGCACCTAAGCTCCAGTATCTGCAAATATGATGTTAATGGAAATGGGATCTGTGGAGCTACAGTTACGTACAAGTATCACTAAATGGAAGAGCTCAACAGGAAACCATCCTGGGTTTAAGGTATAAAGAAACCATCCCAGGTAGGGTTTAGCCATCCTCAAACCCAGTAACTTTGTCCATAGAGGTGAGAGAAAAGTGAGATTTAAGACTCAGAGGCATAGAAAGATCATGTAAGAACAAGACAGTGATTTCTTTCAAACAGATATCACTGTGTGTGTGTATACATGTATGCATATTCATGAATATGCACCAGTGTGTATGTGTTGCTATGCATTCATATGTGAGGGGAACAGAAGGTAAAAGCTTCTTTGAGCACTCTCTATTTATTGAAGTAGGATCTCTTATTGAACCCCGAAATCACCAGCTAGTCTAGTTAGGGAGCTTGCCGCATGGATTCCAAGTCCTTGCTACCCAAATGCTGGGATGAGAGGTGGGCCACCACATCCACTTAACTCTTATGTGAGTGGCTAGGGATTTTAACTTGGTTTTTTTACATTTGCACAGAAAGGGTTTTATTCATTGAACCATCTCCCAAGTGCCACACATGAAATTTTCACCAAGCACACAGGAAAGAAGGACAACATTCCCATTTCTGGCTTAAAGCCTGTGATGACAGAAAATAGCATCTGATAATTCTGCCAAGGGTGGTGGGCCCTCTTTATAGTGACTAAATGAAAACCACAGGAAAAGGAAGGAGTCTAGTTCTCTAATATACCCCTTCTGCTTTTCACCCAGAACCTTCTGGGTTTTGAGGTTGCTGTCAGCACTCAAGTGTGCTTTGCAGGTTCACCTCAGCACAGCTAAGTGCCTGTAATAACAGGCTGGTTGGAGCTTGGATAATTACACAGCCAACTAGCCAGGGTTGTGACATTTGTCACGTGTAGTCCATCAGTCTATCTCCATCCACCTGTCTCCCAGCAACTGCTAAGATATTGAACCCCACCCTAACTCTGTTTCTCCTCTCCCCGCCCCCACTTCTGTCTTTGCACAGAGTACCACCATGCTTGGACCTAGGAGGCTGGCAACATGTGCCCCTGTAGAACACAGTATTTGATCAATACCAAGGAGCAGCTCCCAAGATGACAGGAGAAAGTCAGCAGAATGACAGGCATGAGAGGGAAGGGGGAAGGGATCACAGAGACTTCGTCTCCCTTCTCTGCAGACTGTGCAAAGGGATCCTCCACCTCTACAGGCAGACAAGCAGACACCCACGCCCCAGACAAGGGGAAGATGAGGTTAGCTAAACCTACAGGCATTAAGGAGCTTCCTCAAGAAGGCTTTGTGCTCTTCTGTGCCAAAATAGGTTTCTCTCCCCTCAAACCTGAGTCACACCCATTATTTGTGATCTTTCCTCTATTTAACCCTTTCTTGCAGTGTTTACTGTGTCATGGCCAGCTCCTGGAGGTAGGGTTCTGCCTTCTCTGTGACTCTACAGCACACAGGAAGGCTTTCTATGTTGAGATGCTCAATAAGTATCTACTTTAATCAGTCATTCTTTTGAGATGATGTTTACTTTTAGTTTATACATATAGGTATTTTGCCTGCCTGTATGTCTGTACAGTGGCCACAGAGGTCAATAAAGCTCATCAAATTCTCTGGAAACTGTTATAGATGGTTGTTAAGTGCCATGTGGCTGCTGGTAACCAAACCTGGATCATCTGGAAGAACATCCAGTGCTCTTAATCACTGAGCTGTCTATTCAGCCCTGTGTGCAATTATTACTAATGGAGAAATTTTTCCTAAGTCCATTTGTCCAACTGTTCAATAATTTGTCTAGGATATGGAAATAGAGCACAGAAACTAATTGAGGTTCTTGTCTGTGGAACTAAGTAGTGTCTGATTGGCATTAGCCAATTCTTTAGGAATATATGAGTTTGGTTTGTTGTTTATGATTAAGATATTCACAATTTACCAGTGTTGTGATGGTTCATTTCCACTATCAACATCGCTAGCTTTGGAATTGCCTAGGAGACACACTTTTGGATGTTTCTGTGTGTGCATTTCCAAAGGAATTTAACTAAGGAGGGAAAACTCACAGCATATAGATGAGGCCACCCCACAGGCTGAGGTCCCAGCATGAATGAAAAGGGAATAGGAGGAATCAGGCTGAACGTAAGCATTCATCTCTCTGTGTTTCTATAATGCTACATAACGTGACCAGCTGCTTCATGCACCCAGTGCCAACACTTCCCCTCTATAATGGACTGTATCCTCTGAAATGATTGACCAAAATAACAACTCCCTTTCTCTAAGTTGCTGTTGTCATGGCAATGAGAAACGTAGCACAATAGTGGGTGTTAACTTTCAGAAAACAGATAGGAAAGAAAGCAGTTTTGTCCAATGCTTAGGCAAACAATTTCTGGCCTGTGGGTGCACGTCATTTCTGTCTTCTGTGCTCAAACAGTAAATTGTGCTCACTGCATACTGCCTTGTGGTATATTTATCTCACCTAACCATCTTATTCTAATATGTTAGAAAGGCCTTTCTTTGTGGAATCTACAAGTTCCAGTCTGACTCTACCATCTTACTGCCTGACTCCCTCATTGACTAATGAGTTGAGTTAATTTTGAAATATACTAATCCAATGTTCTTATTATAAACAACCTTTGAGCTCTTGAAAAAGTATCCTGGGTAGAATTAGATGAGAAAGACTACTTGCCTGTTGTGACCCTAGAGAATCAATGGTCCTTTTAAGACTTGGTTCTTGGCATTGACTAACACTTTGATTCCTCCAAAGATTGCTTCCAGGATGGTCATGTAAAGGAGATCTCGGGACTTTAGACAAGGTTTCATAGAATAAAAGAAAGGAAAAAGAAAAATAGAAAATCCAAACACCTGGTAACAATGAGCTGATGTTAAAAGTGGGTAGACCAGATGGTAAAAACTTATCACTCAGATCTCTAGGCCTATTTCAAATCCTACTTTCTCCTAATGACTTTTGCCTCTACTCTATGGAAAGCAGAGACTTTCTTTTTCTTTTTGAGGCCCTTGCTCTGCAACAGAACTTCAGCATTTTTTCAATCTTCAAAGACTTGACTCCAAAGTAGAGTGGCTAGCTGCCTAAATGATTATGGGGGAAAGATACAATTTTGGAGTACATGGGTAAATCCCAGCCTTGAACAGAATAGAAAAAATGAAAAAGTGCTAGAGAAAGACAGGCAAAACTGATCTAAGCTAAAAGTGCATATCCATCCCAAGGAGAAGAACAAAAGAGAGTGTCAAAAAGTAGGTGTACTGTGGAAAAACCAAGGAACAAAGTCAGGAGGGATGAACTGAATAGAGGGCAGAGAAGGTGCAGAAACTTATCTGTACTTCTGAACGTCTTAGTTTAATTGGATATATCTTGGTTCTTGTCAAATAGATGCCAGAAAGATGACGATGATGATGACGACGACGATGATGATAGAGAAGAGGAGGAGGAGGAGGAGGAGGAGGAGGAGGAGGAGGAGGAGGAGGAGGAGGAGGAGGAGGAGGAGGGAGAGGAAGAGGAGAAGGAAGAGGAGGAGGAATCAGGAAGCTCTGTCAAGCTTGGTCTAAAGTACTACCTGCTACTAGGAGAATGCCTGTGGTGAGTAAACTGTGGCCCACAGCACCTATAGCCTCAAAGTGTTGTCTGCATCTATACTTGTGATCCCCACTTGTCCATGGATGCCTTGGGATCTGATACTGGCTTATATCCATGCTTCTGCTTCTGCTTCTGCTTCTGCTTCTGCTTCTGCTTCTGCTTCTGCTTCTGCTTCTGCTTCTGCTTCTGCTTCTGCTTCTGCTACTGAACAAAGGTTGACAAATAGAGACCCAAGGGTGTTAAAGCTTTTAGCATGTATTTGTTTCCTGCCATTTTCTGTCTTTTTTCCTTTTATGCAAATGGGAGAAAACCTATAAATAAGGGGAATGAGCAATGAAAACCCCAAGACCTGAAGTAAGATATAACATTCAGAAAGAGGGGCTAGAGACATGGCTTGGTGGTTATAAGTACTTGCTGCTCTTCTAGAGGACCTGAGCTTGAGTCCCAGAACCCATGTCAGGAGCTCACAATCTCTAGTTACTCCAGCTCCAAGGGATCAGATGCCTCAGGCCTCCGTGGGCACCTGCATATGTGTGCATTTTTATATGCAGATACACATATCTCCACATAATTAAATAATAAAATAAGTTCAAACAGAAGGTAAAGCAGAAATAACCTAGGGCCATGGAAAGAAGAAAAGGACCTGAAGAGATACATACATGTCTTAGAGGACTCTAAAGTACAGAGGCACATGATTAAATCTTTTATGTAGTTCAATGAGTAAGCAAAGAAGACCAACATATTAACGTCTATAACCATCTTCCAGGAAAAGCCAGACATATCCCTAAAAAAACAAGATGAATCCAGTCCCTGGGCAGACATGCAGAGGTGTACAGGAAGCACACTAGAGGGCAAGTTCCTCCACTAGGACATCTGTGATTATGGGGAACATTTCATTACTGTAAACTCCAAAGATTTGGTGTAACTCTTCACTTGGGCTAAAATGTTGTAGAATGATGAAAGGGGCACAGATCTAGAATTAGCAGAATTCCTGTTGTAATTCTTCCTTAATAACAGCTTGTATGTCCAAATGTGATTCCACCAGACCCCACATTCCCCAAAGGGATTATTCTGCCCACAGGGAGTAGCAGTGCCTAAGACAAGGACAGATCAAGGTCCTAGAGATCCCACTAAGTGTCTGCAGGCAAAACAGGAGTAAGGAGAGCCTGCTTTGACTTTGAGATGGAACCAAGGTTAGAGTAGAGATGCTAGGTGGTCCCTCAAAGGTGAGAAATAAGAAGACCAAGGGAAGTCAAGACCGAGGATTTAAATCTGATTGAAATTTGCCCTGATGCAGAATCTTCCCAAAATGACAAAAGAGCAGCAAAGAGGGGGCAGCCCGGAAGCTGTGTGCCATCCGAATATCCAGAACACACTGATTGCAGCTTGATCTTTTCTAATTGGGGACAACTGGGAGTCAGTGTGCCTTCCCGCTGATGAGGGTGCCCTTTGTGTCAGTTCACCTCATCACCTACTTTCCAAGAAATGTTCAAGGAGCTTCGACAATGACAAGAGTTGGGCCTGCTGTCCTGTCTCTGTCACCTCTGGCTTTGTCAAGCTCACCTTCCCAGGTCTCAGATTCCTTGTGGTTAGGTTGATTGGGCTGGACAGCGGCTGCCAGCCTCAGCAGCCGGTGCTGGGAGCTGCCACCAGAGACTGTTAAAGTGGCTCCACAGAGCTTCTATAGCATCCCTGCCGCTTTCAGAAAGCTCAGGACTCTCCAGAAAACCATCCCAGCACATCTTTGCTTCTGTTTTCTGCCTAATAGCCTAATTTGCCTCCCATGTGCTCTTGCAGATGGCCCAGTGGGGAAAAACCATGCTGCTGTCAAGATTCCAAACCTTGGGGACAAGAGAAACCCCATGTGGTAGAAACTGAGCTGGAAAGAGGCAGAGGTAAGAGAGAAGATGGTGGGCAGGTTGCCCATTGATGAACTGGTTCCCATGCGTCAAGGCTCAGGGTCTAGGTCTCTGTCACCCAGGCACTGTTATAGACCCACCTCCAAATACCTGCAAGACAAAGATTTCTCTGAAGTCTGAATGGTCAAGAGGTCTCTTCCTTTTCAAAACTGGTATCTGGAACTCAAATTTATTCCTCTTCTGAGATCTCAAAGGTTGCTAGAAAGTTTCATAGTTGACAGTAAAAGCCAAGCAAATGTCTCCCCGCAAAGCTAAAAGCTTTTTTCTTTTCTTTTTCTTTTCTTTCTTTCCTTCTTTCCTTCCTTCTCTTTCTTTCTTTCTTTCTTTCTTTCTTTTTCTTTCCTTCCTCCTTACCAACTGATGTCAGAAGATCCTGCTGTGTATCTCAGAATACCATCCCCCATTTTTTAATGACCTCCCCCCTACAGCCTCTGCCCGCGGCTATGGTGCTTTTATAACCAAGCAAGGATCCTTCCTAATTCCTCTATTGCCAGATGCCAGAGGCTCATATTCAGCCCTCCTCAGAGTCTCTGCTTGCTGAGGACTAGTGCAGCCAGGCCCTGCACCTCTGGGAGGCACAGTGGGCAGAATGCTCCTTTCTGCCCCTCCTGGGAGGAAAGAGAGGCATTCTCCTACATTGTTCCTTAGAGACTTCCCATGGAAGTATTCACAATGTGATTAAATTCTATTTTATCTAATATAGAGAAATGCCTCTTCAGGTGAGAAAATCAAAGGCAGCAACTAAATGACTTCCCCCACAGTCACGTAGGCAGCTAATGACAAGGCTGAAGCAGGAGCCAGGATTCCAAGTCTCAGCTCAGTTACAGACAGAATAAATGAGCTTTTACTTACTGCCTGGGGAACCTGCCTACTATTTACAGCATGGTCCCTATAAGAGAATGTGTTCTGAGTTCTAAATCACCATGCCACTGAGAAGACTTAAGCATAGCTCACCCTATGCTGAGAACAAGCAGCTCTCCACCCAATCTGTTCTTTCTAGGACTTGCTGGAGGAGTCATGGAAGGGACACTGTTCCTACAAGGATATGTCAACAGAGAGATGGTCATAACAGCCCCAGGAATCTAGTATTAAAGGAGTACATGAGTTACCTGGAAGAGGACCATTTCTCATCTCCCAAGGCCATCCTTAGACTAGTTTTCTCCCTGTACCATTTCTAGATAAAGGAAGCTGTTGTAGATAGCCCTGGGGCTTTTTGAATTCTAATTCTGCCCTCCTGTGAGGGGCTTCAGACAAGGAGTGAGTTACACCTGTGACTTCTTGTAAACCAATCCCCTAATGAATAAAAGAGCCAATCACTGGGCAAGTAGGAGAGACTTCTGGGTTGGAGAAGAGAAGAGAGAAGGAGGAGAGAGAGAGAGGTGCCTTTTGGAATGAGGACAGCATGTAGTAGGTAAGATGTAGCTAGTAGAGTCTCCTGGTATCATGTTGGATCCGTAAGGATTTGACACCAGAGGAATCAGACTTTGATGAGGTTTACAAGATTAGGTTTTAGTTGTTGCGCCCAGAGATTGAGTTATCATTGTTTCTGAACAAAGTTTGTGTTGCATTTTCCTTCACGGGGCGGTTCGTCTGGGTTCAAGAGAGAAAGGTACAGCGGCAAAGTGTGGGTTTGCCTGACGTGCATGCACCACAGAGGCTATGGGGGTATTGACACATGGGGCTGGCGTGGTAGTGACCTGCCAGTGGGAACCTAGCGAGCTGGGTAGAGAGATGAAAGCAGGTTGGTCATTGTCCGCCAATGCATGGCTGGCCAGCCCACCGGGGATGAGAGAACCAGGGCATAGTGCAGGAACATGTGCCACATATTCCATCTTTTTTTAATAATTCCCACAACAGGAAGCTGTTGGGAACTATGATTTTGGAGAGAA
Source organism: Uromys caudimaculatus (assembly GCA_028551405.1). Lineage (NCBI taxonomy): Eukaryota > Metazoa > Chordata > Mammalia > Rodentia > Muridae > Uromys > Uromys caudimaculatus. The sequence continues at coordinate 95,602,355 of CM052700.1, forward strand.
ACCCATGAGCTCATTACCTAAGCACCAATTTAAGTTAATTGTCTGCCCAATCCTCAATCTTTAAGGACTAGAGACTGACACCTGATGTTCTCGGGGTGATGGTAGCAGCAATGACAACACCATTCCCAGTTTCTTGCCCCCTAGTCAACACAGCATGAGACAGAAAAATAAATTCAACTTGATATCTTGTCCTCTTGACTCTCTCTCTCTCTGAATGACAACAATCATATATGTCTGAGAGAGTTACTCTTCCCCTGCAACGCTGATGGAGAGATCTAAACAAGGCCTAAATTGCAGTGACTATTGAAGTGAGTGGACTTTCTCTGGCTCCATTCTACTTCATCTCCCAGTTTCACTCTGTAATAACAATCTTCTTTATCATTCTCTTGCTGTCCTGCGGGCTTCTAATAGACTGCTAAGTGGTCACAACACCAACTCTCTATCTTAGAAAAACATACTTTGTTCCTGAACCTTCTCCATCTCTCTCTTCTCTGAAGTCACAAGGGAATGGTCTCTTGTCTGTAAATAGACACAGCTCTTAGGGAGAGGCAGGATGGGCAATGGGAAGCTCTCAGGTAAATGTTTTGTGGTCGCAGTGTGTCCCCTCATCTTTCTGAGGCTATGTTTTCTTGCAGTTGATCCCTAGAGTTTCCTATTGTGCTACACACCTTCGAGGCTCTGTAGCAGCAGATAAGAGACTCTAGCACAGGGTTTCTCAACCTTCCTGTGACCATTTAACACAGTCTTCATGTTGTAGTAACTACCAACCATAAAAATTATTTTAGTTGCTACTTCATAACTGTAATTTTGCTGTCATGAATCATTATATATCTGTGTTTTCTGATTTTGGTAGGTGACCACTCTAAAAGAGTCTTTTGACCCCCACAAAGGGGTTGTGACCCACATGTTGAGAAGTGCTGCTCTAGGGAGAACAATGGACCAGTACGAAGAGTCTTAGGGAAGCAGGCTGGACTGGGTCAGATGGGAAGAGGTGGTGGGACATTTGACTACTTGGAACTTTACAAAAGGGTTCCCTTTCCATTCTTTGGAATGTAGGCAGTGATCTCCCGAGAGAGGAAGCACCCAAGAAGGTTGACAAAACTTAGGATGACAAACAGATAGGGTGTGCTGCTCAGTCTTTTCCAGAGTGATGACGTTGCTCTGCTCCACCAGAGGCATTGCCTCATTGCCTCCTCAACCAGCAGCTGGGGCATCAAGGGTTGAAGAGGTCCCCATGTATCGCATGTCCTCCTTTCTCACAGGGCACATTAGCCTCACAGCTGGGAAGATCCCTATATCTTCACTATGATTAGAAGGGTGAAGATAATTCTATTACCAGTAATCGTATGTTGTAAATACTCTATTTCCACCTGTTAATTAGTGCCGCCCCCTCCTCTCTCCTCCTGAATATGAAGCAATGGTGTGTAATCATGGCATTTTGCGGGTGATGGTGTTTATTATATGTGGTATTTCAGTGGCTTGTGTGGGAGAAAGGATTAATTATAGCTCTTGGGTTCCAACCAACTCCCAACCCCCTGCCCATCCTCTCTCCCATTTCCCCAGTCTAGAAAGCTTTGTATGTATAAATAAGCAAAGTAAATATATAGTTTTTACTTTGTTATCAGATAGTTCTTATTTTCCAGGTGAACAGAGCATTGTGGAGTGAGCACTGGGCTACAAATGTGGACTCTGGTCTAATCCCCCCACAATTCCACAGAGAGACCTTAAAGAGACGTCAAGTGCCAATGAGCCTCAGCTTCCATGTCTTAAGTAGGGGGCTGGGGAGTCAGGCCACTGCTGTTGAGGGCTTATTAGGAGGTTCAATATCAGGACACCAGGAAATTTCTGCCATGTTCAAACACAAGCTTCAACTCTATAACTGTCTTACATGCCTATGGGTTCCTTCTGTAGCTTCCCCTGCAGTGTGTGGGTACCAAGATTATGTGTGTGTGTGTGTGTGTGTGTGTGTGTGTGTGTGTGTGTGTGTGTGTGTGTGTGTTAATAAACTAGAATTCTAATTAGATCCAAATAAGCTGGTTAGGGTAAGGGCAGCTTAGACTCCGGTCACAGTGATGGGATGCAGGACTGGGTGTGTAAAGGCAAGAGGCCTAGGGGTCAGCAAAGAGTTTGAGAGAACAAAATATGGAAGACCTCACAGATTGAGATGGCAAAGAAAAAAAGAAAGAATGGCTTTCTAATGATATTCTGCTATAGTCATAGATTGGAGCCTATCCCCATTGTCATCAGAGTGGTGTCATCGGAACAACTGATGGGAACAGATGCAGAAACCTGTAGCCGAAGAGTAGGGGGAACCCTGCATAGAGAAAGAAGGAAGGACTGAGGGCACCACAAGATCATGGCTTACAGAATCAACTAAACAGGGCTCATACGCGTAAAACACAGGGCAACAATTCAGCTGAACACCGTCCTGGAAGAAATCAGCGTAGAACGGCAAGGTGGAATTTAGGGTGGGATGTGGCCAAGAAGAAAACCATGCAGATACAGAAAGCATGGCTGATGCCATTCTTCTCAGCTACATCTTAGAATCTGAGAAGATGCGAACTAACCAAGACATAGACACAGCGTGGGATACAGCAGAGCTTGTTGAAAGTACCATAGATCTCCATTACTTATGGTGTGAGTGGGAAGAGCATTCACACCAGGGCCTGCATCCTTATGGCTGATGCCTCTACAGCCTGTCAGTCTACTCGGAAGCCATGATTAACTTTGTGTTATCATATATATTAGAGGGTGAGAAATTTAAAACAATCTGTAAGTTCCCCTACAACTCTTAAATTATTATGATGCAGATTCTACTCATAAGGAAGTGGGATGCATTAAAAAGCATAGATTTGTTGCTGCTGCTGCTGCGGTTATTAAAGTTCACATAGCTAGTAATCAGCCCAGCCAAGTTTTAAAAGCGTATCTAAATCCTGAGTCGCGCTTGAGCCTGTCCTGATAGATAGGAGTGCTTTTGCCTTATGTGAGGTTCACAAAGCTGGCAGGTGAGGGAACCCTGTCACCACCAACTCCTCTAGGCTCAATTGTCCATTCTTTTTTATCACATTACATTGTTGTATTCATTTGGGAGCTCTAAAGAATGTATTAAGGGACAGGCATGGCCTGGCCCTCCTCAAACTCATGCATTTTCCCTGGTCTTTCCAAAGTGACATGCGGTGCTTCTATGATTGTGGCGGAAACCCCTTTCACAAACTGTGCTGTTGATCTTAAAACCACTTCCATTGGAAATACAATTGTAAGTCAAGAAGAGGCCGAGTCACAGAGCTTGTCAGTGACTCGCAGAGACCAAGTAAGTACACACACACACACACACACACACACACACACACACACACACACACGAACTGCTGAACTACCTTCAAGGAACCCAGCCTTCTAAGAGTGAAGAGAGAAAAAGTTGGAGCATGGGAAGGTAAACTCTGAAGAGTGAAGCTGTCCGTCAAGTGTGAGGAAGAAGATGAAAAGGCTAAGCTAGTACATTCTTTCTGGCTTATAGTGGAAATGCATGTCTCTGCACAAATCCCCACAATGGGTACTGCATGTCTGAAATGCATTTGTCCACTTGGCTTACCCACCACTCTCCACACCCCAAATATAGCTTTGAGAGAAAATTTGTGTGGTCTCTGATGACCTCAAGTATTCTGTTAACATCAAGGAGAAATAAAATGAAGGCTTTCTTGAGACCAGGAGATTTGTGACATGTTTCATCTAGGGACCTTCCTCTTCAGGGCACCAGTGCCTGGCTGTTAGCAGATGGTTTCAGTAGAAGTAGGGAAGGAACCCAGCTGACCCCACAATGTTCTTCTCTTTCTCCTGACATCCTAGCCACACACAACACATCCTTCAAGACACCACAGCCCCGGAAGGCTGCCATTTCCTTATTGCCCCTGTTTAATATATTTTTTAATTAAAAAGTATTACTTCATTTCCCCTTCTACTTCCTCCTTCCAACCCTCTATGTAATTCCCATTGGCTTTCCCTCACATTCAAAGCCACTATTTCTTTCATTGTTCTATATAGACTATTGCTCTTTTATCTCGCTCTTCTTTGCACATCTGCCACCCTGTGCACACTTAGTTGAACGCATCAACTCTGTAATGATGTTTCTAATAGTTTTATTTTTCTTGGTTCTGGGTGCTTTATTTTTCCTTTGGCTCCCTCTCAGTGCTGAGCAAATAGCTATCACTCAGTAAATATACTGCTGGTTTGGTGGCAGATTAAGGCTTTAGGGATGCTTAGTTTTGTGGTATGGAAGATAAAGACTGCACTGCCCCAGGGGAGAAAAACACCCCCATACTACCATCCTGAGGTGCCATCATTCCAGGGAGCCAGAGAGAAGAAGAACAACCCTGCAGGAGAAAATGAGTTGTCATACACATGGTGAATTCTCAGCATCTAATGTGCCACAAACTCGCAGTTGAATCTGTAGCAAGCACATTAGTTACTGAGATAACAAGACTTGGAGATGGGGAACACACAAAGTCTGGTTGCTTGGCAATGACCCATTGCAACTTGCAGACACATTGGAGATTTGGCCAAAGTATAGAGCAGGTCAAAGTCAGGACACACTCTGGATCTGGTTTACTCAGAGTAGGGAGCTCAGCCTTCAGTTTCTGAAGTTCATTTTCAGGAGTTAGGGGTAGCCCTCAAGGGCCTAGAAAAATACCTCAGTCCAGAATGACCTTATTATCTCTTGCCTGCCAGGACCTCTCATCCTCTAGTGACACCTTCTTATCTGCTGAACAGACTCAAAGCCTTGTCCTGTATGATGCTTGGTTATCAGATTCAGGCTTAGATAAAGAAAACTATAATGACACACAGAGGGCAATTTGGGACATCAGAATACAAGCAAAGATGTAAGTGGTACCAGCAAGGTATTTTTAACTCTGATGCATGTGACGGTGCAAGGTGGATATGTGGGTGTGTGGATGTATTTAGGGAAGAAGGGTCATGACCTTTGCAATTTACACTCTGTGATTCACAAAAATAATCAAACACTTCTGATATAGAGGAAGAGACAAAGATCAAATAAGGGCAAATGATTAGCAATTCTTAGATTTGAGTTTTGTTTATTCTTTCAAATAAGGAAGCATCAGAGCTGTGTGAATGATAGGGGCTGAGCACTGGAGGCCAGAACCTGGAAATTATGAGCCTCATATCGCAATCCAAAACTCTATGTCTCATATTCAGTCAGATGGCGTTGAGGGCTACAAACTTTGAGCGGCTTGTTTTGCATCTGAGTGTTTATTGAGCTCTTCTGTAAATTTTGTGGATGTCTAAATTTCATAATAAAAGCAGTATGGCAACTTCTCAAGAAGCTAAAAATAGGATCACACCTCCAAGTGCATGGAGTAAAGAAGAAAAAGCAATCAGTCCAACATTCATAGCTGTGTTATTTACACAAAAACCAAAGGGAGAAAGCAGCCCAAGTGCACTAGCAGATGAACAGATAAAATGTTGCTCATGTGCATGTATGCACACCACATAGCATACACAGCGAGACGCTGTTATAACATATTATGGAATACAGTATTATATATTATCTGTTATATATGAAGGAATATTAGTTAACCTTAAAAGGATGGAATGTCTAACATATGCTACAACCTTAAAGGCATTCTTCAAAGTGAAATCAGACAACAGACAGATAAGGTGTGGTTCTACTTGTGTGAAGTACCTAGAACCGTCAAATTCACAGAATTAGAAGGAAGAATAGTAACATTTCCAAAAGAAAGGGGTGCATAAAGCGATCGCTATCTAAGGAGGAGTCAGTTTCACAAGGTCAAAAAGCTCTAGAGGGGCTGGGACAGTGGTAGCTCAGTTAGTTAGTAAAGCCCTTGCTTCGCAGGCAGAAGGACTAGAGTTCAGATCCCCAGGATCCATGCACATAGCTGGGTGCTGCAGCCCACCCCCAGCCCACACCTGACATCTTAGCACTAGGAAGGGAGCCAGGGACACTGCTGGGGTTTGCTGGCCACTACTATAACCGGTGAACTTCAGTCTCGATGAGAGACCTGCATCAAAATTAGGGCAGAGAAGTGATTCAGAAAGACACCAGTGTCAACATCTGGCTTCTACAAGCACCTGTACAAGGTACATATGCACTCATATACATATACATGTGTGTACCATATATAACACTTGCATATCCAAAAATTAATAAAAGTGAAAAAAAATAAAGTTTCTAGAGATGATGAGGCTGATAGTTGATATTATCATCATACTGAATGCTGCTACTCAATTACACGGTGAGAAAAATAAAATGGAGAATTTCATGTTCTGCATATTTTACTACAATAAAATAAAATCCATAGTAAACAGAAGGAAGGAAGGAAGGAAGGAAGGAAGGAAGGAAGGAAGGAAGGAAGGAAGGAAGGAAGGAAGGAAGGAAGGAAGGAAGGAAGGGTACAAATGATAACACAATAACCACTTGGTCTGGTCTTCAAGGCCTTCTCAGCTCTCTAATGGGCTCCTCCCAAACTCCTCTCTCTCTGCTCTCTCTCTCTCTCTCTCTCTCTCTCTCTCTCTCTCTCTCTCTCTCTCCTTCCCTCCCTCCCTCCATCCCTTGCTCCCTTTCTTGTTAATTTCTGCCTGCTTTTTCTTGGTAGCTTAGATCTATCACCATCACCCTTTTAACCTATACATGATTCTCCAAACCAGACCTGACTATTTTCTTCTTTAATGCCTACTACATTTTGTTTGCCTCCCCATAAGTGCTTGTTTGCTGTTAAAAAAACAAAATCAATGTTCGGATATTGGCCAAGGCCGAGTACACTATATATCTATAGATCACCTGAGATTCTCTTCAGAGGAAGGCTGGCATAAATTTTCTGCTGTGCACATTAGAAAGGTTATTCGTCACGTGGGATTGAAAGCTAAAGGTCAGAGCTGGGAAATTATGATCCCCACCTTCAGTCCCAAGCCATATATAAAAATTCTAACCAAATGCCATCTTAGAATGGGCTAGGGAGTTTGAGAATTTCTAGCTTTGAAAACAAAAGGCGAGGTAAGCCACATTATAGAGTGTAGTATACATCTTCAGGACCCCACTGGGACACCAGCCAGACCTAAAGACTGGATATGAGACCTGCCCCCTGGGAGAGGGGGTCTCACCAACAAGAAAACTTCCCTAGATCACGAGTGGGACCATATCTCTCTAAAGCCACAGTACTGTATTTCTGTGCAAGAAGAAGATACCGTCCATGAAAATATAAATAAACAAAAATATGTTGCCTGGGAACAAGGAGTACTGGAACAATGCTGTGGACACGGAGCTCTGAACAATGCAGAATCACGTCTCCAACTTCAAAATGAGGGCCTGCGGTGGGAAGGAGAGCATGTTGCAGTTAGAAAAATGGTGTGTCCCCTGGAGCTCGGTGTGGCCTTGCCCTCTTCTCCAGGTCTCCCTTAAGCTTAAATGTTCCTCAAGCACCTCCCCACCTCCCCGAAGGGAATTCTAACGTGAAAGGAAATGGATTTCAGTGCTTGATGCGTTGCTGGGTAAGATGGTAAACTGCCCCTTAGTAGTAATTGCTTGGGTTAGAACAAGATGTTTTCAGCATGAGCTTGATCCCCAAAGGCCACCTTCTGTCACAAACTGCTCACTTCCCAAAGCATCTGTAATTTTCAAAAAGAACGGGAAATTCATTCCTGATTTCCTAGACACCCCTGGCAGATATTTATGGTGCTCATCCCTGTCACCCCGCTGAAAGATGAATGTCTCTAGAAATACCCCCTCCCTCTTCAAAGTCTCTGAACACAGACCTAGAGCTTCCTTGGAAACTGTAGACCCCCACGTTCTCATCAAGATTCATTTAAACATCTTCCAATGATGAATGCTTTTGACACTGATAAAGGACAATTTTGAAAGTAGACGGGATTGTCTCTCTATTGATGACTTTGACAGCATGGTTCTGCCTGCTGACAGCTGGTGTAATTGGGGTGCTAGTGTGTTATTATTGGCTAATCAGAGATTTTTAAGATCAGAGGAGCACCAGGGCCTCCTACACCCATCAATCTTCCCGAGCTCTAAGCAGTAAATACATAACAGCTATCACTACTACATCTTTTGCTATTTTATGTAAGTTGTACAAATGTAGCCTTTTTTCCCATTAGGCTGTATAAATGGAAGCCCGTGTCTAGATAACCTGGCTTCAAAACCAATTTGCTGGAGAGACCACTTTACAGTCCAGAAGGGGCTATTAGGAGAACAGATATGGCTTGTTGTGGCAACCTGCTAACAGAGAAAGATATTCATTCTTACATGTTACCCATGTTTACGGCAGAAGAGTGCCCAGAATAGCTACTATTTTTGACCCACTGTGAATCTTCTAATTATAGTTTCTGAATGTAATGTATATAGTATCTGAGCATTCTTTAAAAACTGATTAATTTGCTGGTGTGATCCTGCTAGATGGTCCAAGATAGTTGTTAGTGTTGTCTAGCTTAAGAAAGTCAGGTGGACCCAGGTGCTAGGCTCTGGCAGTTCAGAGATGGTGACATAATGCTAGATTCAGCTAGACTCTGGGACCTGGGAAGATCCACGGGAGTCTTACTGCTGCCAAGAGTCAGTCAGGTATAGAGGTCAGCCTTTGGATGATCCTAGGACATGGTGAGGACATGTTTACAAGAGTGAGTGGATGGAAAGGGATAAGAGGAGGGACAGGGACAGGGAGAGTCTTGTTATATAGCCAAGTTTGGTTTCAAACTTGCAGTTTTCTGCCCCACAAATCCTGAAGTTACAGGCGTGCAATATACTGTACAGCTCAGATAGGTATTATTCTAAACCTCTGCAATTCTTACAGGAATTTCTGGAAGGTCAGAACATTTGTTGTTGTACTTTTTAACATCTTTGCTTATTTTGGAAGATCACTGGAAATAAAATCAAGTTCCTCTGACTCCTGATTCAAAATGTTTAAAAAATGTCCAGCCCTGTGAAACTTCAGAATGGCTGTGGAGCTCAACATATAGCTTAGCATATGTACTAAAATGGCTGGTAGGAAAATTTTATGCCAACCTGACGTAGTGCTCTAGTCTTTTCTAAGTAGTTCTTCAACAATTTCCAGAGATGGGATTTGAATATCTCAGTATGATCAAGAGGAGTATGGAGCTTCAAAAAACTCCCAGGAAAAAGAAACAATTAAGTAGTCTTCTTAGGCTCAGTTTAATTGACTTGGTTTGATTCAATTAAAATGGCGAGACTATTTCTCAGCTTTCAAAAAGTTGCTACTGAGTTCATAGCTCTATGTATACAGATGTAGGCAGTCATACTGACGATTGCCTCTTAAACTAGAAAAGCATGTTTATAATTTACCCTAGGCAAGTCTGACTGTGTAAGCAACATGATCAAGGGAGCTCAGGGGAAGGTCTCACTGAGTTCCCAAGTTCACACTCTGGCCTGACATCATACCATGTCTGAGGGAATCTAAGACACACATGAACTGCTTCCTGTTGACCTTTAGGACTTTAGAGTCACTCAAAAGCACTTTTGAGCTGAAAAAGATTATTATATTTAATAAAGAAAGCTGTGCCCTGGCAGAAAGATCCTATGTGGTCATCTAGATATATAACCTACTGTTCAATTGAACAGAACCGTACATCCATGAAGGCCCACCCTGCAATCCGCTGAGGAAAAGCTACAAAGATCTATGGCGTGGCTGCTAGAACAAGTGCCACCATAAGGGGAAGAAGGCAGGTGTCAATATCAGGTGGACAGATTGTGAGAGGGTGGGTTTCCCGCAGAAAGCAGGTGTAGCCAGAACGATGACCACAGGGGAGGGGGATCTGCCTGAGTTTTAGGTTATGTGATGGAAGAACAGAGCAAGAGTGGGTGGCTGAGAGGCCCAGAACCCAAAAAGGGAACATTGTGGGTGAGGCGTGTGATGATGGACGAGAAGTGGCAGGCCGCAGGGAGTTGCAGCAGGAGGTGGGCGGGTGGGCAGAGGGAAGCCACCCACTGTGTGACAAAAAAAAATGGGGCATGCAGATATGCAAGGGCTAAACACTTTCCCCTTTATTAAAAGGAGTCCGCTAAAGATAGCTGCTCTGGCTCCGCATGAAAACTTCTTCAGAGTCCTTGACTGTGCTAGAAGAGAGGGTGGTCTCCAGGGAGATCTGTCTATACCGAACCTACTGTCTGTGGGAGCAATGTGTCCTTCTGTAACTTACCTTTGACCTATTCAGATGAATGAAAAATGAAATCTAGATCAACACAAACTCAGAAGCAGAGGCGGAACTTCTAACTGTAAGCAGTTATGAGCATCATTTATTAAGAGCTTAGGGGACTTTAAACTATCTTATTCTATGGTGGATATGTTTCTTTATCTAAATAATAACAATAATAATAATATACACCTGTCTTATAGGATTGCTACACAAAGATCAGAATACATACAGAAGAAATTAGCCAAATGTCTGACTATAAGTAATGATGCAGTATACATATTAATTATGATTATCTATTGTTTATAATCTCAGAGTCTATCAAAAGTAATATTGTTTTCTTCCAGAGCATGAGGGAGACACCAAAACTGCTTACAAAGTTCATAGGAAATGTGCCTGCCTCACTCACAATGACTTCCCCATGACCAGACCAGCTTCACATTACATAAATTGAACCACAGTGAGCAGCCCACATTCCTGGAAAAGCAGACAGATTCTGACTCAAGCTAGGACAGGGAATGTCTTTCTCCTGGGATTTTGAAAGCTGGACACTGGACATCATTGCAGCTGAGTTATTGAAGTCTAGGTGAAAACCCCCACATGTCACATGCTGGATTCTCAGGACAGCCTGGTTCTTCCTTTGTCCTGATCTGGGCTTCTTATCCCTTACCGTCATCCAGTAGACATTCTTACTTGTTCACATTAGCTAGAGCAGATCTCCCTTGCTTGTCCATCAAGCACATAAGTCATTGCTGTGTACACTGAATCAGGCAGTTTGGAAAGAATGCCCACTGCTTTTCTGATAGCATCAGAACACTAGTGCCTCCCTTCCAGAAGTGTTAAACCCAACAATCCAAGAGTTTTGTGTAGTGGCCTTGAAGAGCAGGGGCACTTTTGAGAACCAATGTAACATTTCATTTGATCCGCTAGAGAGCAAAGTTCTTGGAGCAGATCTTAATGCTTTGACTTCTCCCATAATTTGGAGTCTAGGGAATGGTGCTGAAGATCCTGCCAAGTCCCCAAATGACTCTTTGTACTAGAATGCCACCAACAAACAGATAAGATTTTTAATCGAGTCATTACCCAGGAGGGAAAAGAGCTGAGGTGGAAACAGGGAATGCTAATTAAATCCATGGCAATCCAGAGCCCAGACGACGAGGGCACAGTTTGAAAAGTCCCCGAGCCCCTCAAAATCCCCATTTATTTGCACAGACCACCTGTTCTCTAGGCCCAAAATTCCTGGTCCTCATATCTTTGACATACAGATACCGAGACAGTCTGAATGGTAGAAAATGCTGTGGAAAACTCAGGAAAACACAAAAGGCTCCTTTATCATTGTTATATAATATAATGAATTTTAAAAGCACCCCTAAACAGCATTCTATCTTTCTGTTACACAAGCAAGCTGAATTGGGCCAAATGAAGAGAAGAATAATTATTGTTTAAAGGAGGATGGTAATGGTAAAAAGGACTTTCAGCCTTGGGAAAGTTTGCTCTTTTTCTGATGTTTTATTTTTGATACAGGGTATAAACACACTGTAAGTAATAATAATAATAATAATAATAATATATATATATATATATATATATACACACACACATATATATATACATATATATGTGTGTGTGTGTGTGTGTGTGTGTGTATATATATATATATATATATATATATATACTGATTGTTATTACCCAATGCTAATATTCTCAGATTCAATGAATTTCTACCAAAGTTAATATTCTTTTCTTCCAGAGCAGGAGGACTCAGAACCCTCTGGGAACGATATGCAGAACTCATGGGGAATGTGCCTGCCCCAGTCACCATGATGAGCTCAGGTTCATCAAAAATTCACCATGTATCCCTGGCCAGCCTTGAACTCCTGACCCTCCAGCCTCCGCTGGGATTATAACTGTAGGTCACAAGGACTAGTCGAGATGTTCTTCTTCCAGCAATGGAGTAGTGCTGAAGATCTCCAGGTAGCTGTACTTAGGTATAAGAAGCTAGGGCTAGTTAAGATCAACCAAGGATAACAAGAAACTTTCTTTTTTTTTTTTTTTTTTTTTTGGTTTTTCGAGACAGGGTTTCTCTGTATAGCCCTGGCTGTCCTGGAACTCACTCTGTAGACCAGGCTGGCCTTGAACTCAGAAATCCACCTGCCTCTGCCTCCCAAGTGCTGGGATTAAAGGCGTGCACCACCACTGCCCGGCAATTAGGTAAACAAAATGTGTGTCTTGCAACATGACTGAGAATAATCAAGAAAGGGAAGGGGGTTTGGTAAAAAGCATCATTGAGATCCTAATAGAAGAGACTACTGAAGACTCTTGCTCACATGTATGTAGACACTAACTTTTGAAGCCTGGACATTTGCTTCCTAAATTTGCTCTAAGGTATCAAGTCACTTATAAGTGGGGTTCAAAATTATGTGTAAAAGTATTTCTAATTTGTTAAGAAGTTTCAAATAGTTGAGCTTTGTAAAGTATCTTCACAATTCTTAATTGGGCTCAAAGAAAGTCAATCTACCTTCCAGAATGCCCTACCAAGGAGTATTTCATGGCTAGGTCATAGTGTACACCTAGAGCCTACAGAATCTGGTTCAACTTTAAGAGCTAGTCAGATAGCATGTGATTTTATTTCAGTAAGGGATGCTGTACCCATATTTGCTGAGTCCTGATATAATTAAGGGTCCTGGAACATGGGGAATGGGTTGTGAGATTTTTCTTTAAAGTACAGAAGGTAGGGGAGATAATGTCTTTCCTGGAAGTCTGTATAAAAGGAAGATTCCGTTTATCTGGTAACAATGATATGGAAAATAGCCAGAAGGGTAAAAGCTTGCTACATAAGAGAAGAGAAGCAGACGGATTATATATAATGGATTTCCACACTATCAGTTCATCAATGAAATCTCAAGGAGAATTTGACTTATAGAAAGCAAATTCCTAAGAACATTTTCTAAACAAGCAGGGAGATATAGAAGCTGGCTTTTGCAAGAGTTTCTTGCACAAGTTAGAGCAGAAGCAGTTCTGTGGGACAGTGAACCATGCCAGGAAACTTGGTAAGGTAGAGCAGGTCTGAGACCCCAGAAACTCGGATACACACACACCTAGGATGGTAGGAACCTCCCTGCTCCATGCTAGATTCCTGGCCAGGAAGATGTGTGTGTATGTGTGCCACACTCCCCTTATCAGCCATAGCCCAAAACAGAGTTCTCCATGCTAATGAGATACCTAGAGGCCCTGAGGGTTTAGTCAATAAGCTTCTCTTCCCAGACATTCCTTCCTGCAAAATGTATTTAATCTTTGGTCCACCCCGAAGTTGGTGCACATCCATTTTCCACAATGAACAACAATAAACAGTTTGGAACCAAGGACTGACACTTTCATCTACAACCACCATGGGGAGCATGAAGAAGGCCTTCGCCTACAGAGCCACTGCCTAAGTGTCCCGTAGAAGACCCATCTGTGCCCCCAGACAACCGCAGCTACCTTCCCCAAATAGCTAAGCCAGAGTTCCCAAGTCCCAGTCCCAGGCTAGCCTCTGTCCCTAGCCCAGACCGCCAACACTTCTTTTCTGACTTCTCTGTGTGATTTTCTAGCAGCAACTAGATGCCAGGGAATCAGGGAAAACCAGCTTTGGCTTCCCCCATCTCAGACTGCCTTTTCCCACCCCCTGAGCAATGTATCAACACTTCCCCTAAAGCCCAGCACCTGATGATGGCAGAGCCCAGTCCCACACAGTTCTACGGCTGGGGTTTAGATCCATGGTAGAGCTCTTGCCTACCATCCATGAGGCTGTAGGTTCAATCTCAAGGACAACAAGGAAAAAAACAGACTGCAAGTAATTCTATAGCAATGATGCCAGAATGAACTCAAGTAGGAGAGGACATCAGCAGTTGCCAAGAAAGTAGAGGTGGGACTGCAGTCTCCTGCCCTGAGGTCTTGCTGTTGGCATGGCAACAAGCTTGCTTGCCAAGCTCTATCTATGTTCCTGAGGGAAGGGGAAGGAGGATGGGTCATTGCTTTTAAAGATACTGAACAGAAGGTGAGAGGTCTTCTGTAGGTTCATGTTCACCAACGCTGCAGTGACATCTACATTACTCGTAAGATAGCAGGGGCACAGGAACTCAGCACTCTGCTGAGGTACAGCCTGGAACTGTGTCTCCATAGACATAGGTTTGTTATAGAACTGAATCACTTGTTGCTAAGGATGGCTGCCACATGTCCAGACCAATGTATTAGTGTTTTCTTGTTGTTTTGTGTGTCTACTAACATTCAAAAGGTGGTTCTTTTATTTTTTAAAAACATTTTATTAGTTCTTTGGGAATTTTGTACAATGTGTTGTTATCATATTTACCAAATTCCTCAACTCCTCCCAGATTCACACCCCTTTCTCTACCTAACCAACTTTGTGTCCTGTTCTTTTGTTGTTTTATACATTTATCAAGTCAAATTAATTTGTGCTGTTTTGAATGAGAGGACTTCCACTGGAATGTGGTCAACTTATAAGAGGTAACACATTTCAAAACAACAACAACAAAAACTGACTCTCAACAGCCATCAATTTTCAATAGCTTCTTGGCTAGGGATGGAATTTTGATTCTATCTTCCCAGTCCTTATTGGGCTTTCGTGTGACTTGAGCTTGCATAGGCCTTATGAACAATGTTATAGCCTGTGTGCGCTCACAGTTAGTTTTCCTGCTATGTCCAGGAGACAGTTTCCTTGTAGTTATCTATCACAGCTTGCTCTTATACTATTTCTAACACCCTATTCTGAAATGATGAGTCTGGGATCCCTGGGATGAAGGATTGTGATGTGTGTGTGTGTGTGTGTGTGTGTGTGTGTGTGTGTGTGTGTGCGCATTCGTATGTGTGTGTCCTGTTAAGCCTGCTATGTTCTATTCCTTGATCTCTATTAATCAACATTTATTTACTGCAAAAAGAAGCTTCTCTTGCGAGTGTTGAGAGATACTTTTCAAAGTTGTATTTCTGTGGAAAAAAATCCACTGGATTTTTTCTACCTTCTTCCTCTTCCTCCTCCTCTTCCTTTTCTTCTTCAAAATCATGGTTTCTCTATGTAGCCTTGGCTGTCCTGGAACTCACACTGTAGACCAGGTTGTCCTTGAATTCACAGAGATCCTCCTGCCTCTGTCTCCTGAGTTCTGAGATTAAAGGCATGTACCACCAGTGCCCAGTATAAAGCCACTTTCTGATGCTGATAGTAGAAAATAATTCTTAAAGGTAATACTTTGTATAAAATTAATAGTGGAATATTGAATTTGGCTGCAGATGAAATATGTGAAGTAAGCAAGTCCATTTATATGGACTAGGCAATTTAAAACATATAACTTATGGGTATCCCATAAATTTTATAAGGAATTCCTTTAAATTGCAGTGATATTCACAAATTAGTCAACTTTCAAGGGTCTTGAGATTTATTATTTAGGAATCCCACAGTTCAGCTCCAGAAGGGCAGACTTTGTAAGGCACCTCAAAGAACCCTGTGCTTAGAACGATCCTTGCACAGGAGGGTGGAGACTGTCCACCATTAATAAGCATTATACCTAGTGCTCGTATTCAGAATTTGTCTAGCACCTCCTCCTACAGCACAGCCACACACAGAGTTTTCTGTGGGTGTTGGGGATCTGAACTCAGGTCCTTAGGCTTGTACAGTAAACACTCTCATGCCCTAAGCCACACCCCAACCCTATGGTTTCTGTTTTAAAAATCTACCCTGCCCCAAGAGAACAGATGCTGGAAGTATGGGAAGAGGGAATAAGCCAAATTTAAGCAGGTAGACCCTGATATCCCAATGGAAAAGGCTCCTAAAATGGCCCACATGGGGAGGAATTGTAGTGGCCTGGATTTTGAATTGTTTGTTGATTAAAGGCAAATTGGAAACAAGCAACAGAAGACTTACTGACAGCTAGATAGAAGTAAAGAGAGAGAGCTTAAGAATAACTTGGACAATGGGATGGATGGTTCCATACACTCTACTTGTCAAGAGTAAGAAAGAAACTTGTTTGACGCACACGAATATGGTTTATAGAGGCATGTTGAATTTGAGTAAGTGCTAGGCACCATGTGTAGATGCCTCTTATAAACCCATTGGACAGCAGAAATATCTGAACCTGGGACTTAGGTCTACAGTGTTTCAAATCTGAGATAGAAAAATCCACACAGATGTCTAAGACTTAATCTGCATTACAAAAAGAAAAGTTCTAGCAAAGACAAAATAAAAGAATTGGAATACAGCAAGATTTCCTCGATTTAAGAAAATGTATTTTCCTTGTAGGCAAAACTGGGGGGAACTCTGAATTGTCACTGTCTTCAGATATGAAAATCCCTCTTACATTTATCAACCTTCACTAATTATATGAGACCTCAAAGAAGTCATTAATTTTTTTTAATGTAGAAATGTTGGCTACTGAGACCCTCATTTTCTTGATTCATTTAAATATACTTGAGACTCATTATGTCTTAATCAGACAAGGTCAAAGGGAGATCTGGAAAGAAGACAAACTAATAAACTTCTAAATAATGAGTTTAAAAGTGAAGCAGCTGAACCTGAGCGAAGAAAAAATTATAAAAAGTGAAAGATTCTTAAAAGGGAGAAAAGACCTCATACAGCCCATAGTTCTGAGACAAACTAACTCCAGTACAGAAAAATCAGAAGGACTATGTCTACAGCTGGGGCAGAAGAGGAGGCTGCACTGTAGTTTCTTGGCTTAAGGATGAAGAAATTAGGAAAAATGAGGGATGGAGAGATGGCTCCATGGGTAACATGCCTGCTGTGTATACACAAGGACTCGAGTTTAGTCCCAAAATGCTTGTGGAGAGCTGGGTGTGGTGGTGCAGGTCTGTATCCCCAGCACTGGTGCAGTAGAGATAAGTCAGAACCTGGGGACTTGTTGGCTGCCAGCCTAGCCCATACAGTGAGCCCTGTGTTCAGCGAGAGGCCTGGCCTCAGAAAATAAGCTGAGGAGTGGGAAGGCAGGAGGCTGACTTTGACTTCTGGCTTCCACATTCACACATGTGAGCACATGTCCCTGAACATGCTTATGCACATGTGCACACGGTGAAGAAAAAGAGAAGAGGAGGAAAAGGAGCCATGGTGGTGATCATAGTCCCAAGGGAAAAGTCAGGAGAAACCACCGCTAAATAAGGTATAGAACTGAAATGGCCAGGGTAAGGCCAGATCACTAATTACAGGTAAAGGCCACAGCCACACCAGTGTTGCACTTAGGGTGTCCTCTGGGCATGGGAAGGCTGCTGTCCACCTTACCTTACTCTCTGTATAGTAAGGCATAGTGAAGTAGTATGCAAGAGAACCAAGCTGGGCGTGGATGAAAGATATGGACTGTGTTGTGGTTAACGGAAGGGAAGCTCATGGAAATGATGGATCTGTCCTTTCAGCCACTACGCCACTAGCCTCCGAATTCATGTGTATGAGTTTGCTTTTCTTCTAGATATTTGATTCTGAAATACCCTGACATCCTAGGAAGTAAGCACTTTGGTTCACAGGTGATACCTGACTCTAAATAAATACATGGAGTTCACATGCTCTATCATGGTATGACCTGCTGCAGGCACCTAACAGTACAACAGGTGATCATGATTCTGTGAAAAATTGTCTTGGGGGTCAAGGTGACAAATGCATCCAGTTAATATGTGCATATAGAAAAGACACAAAACCATCAGGAAAGCATGCACACACATTCGCAGCAACAATAAGCCGCTGAGCTTTTCCGCTGCTTAAAGGGAGGGGACATGTTGGCTTCCCTACCCCCTTTTAAGGTTTAATCAAAACCCGGAATAATTTCTGCAGCATGAGAAATGCATCATTCTGCTTCAGGGAGACACTGGGTAAAACACATGTGCTAGGCAGGAAGGGAAGAATAATAATTACTTCTAAGAAGTTGTTATGAATCCCATCAAGTTTAGATTATTACAAAGGAGGACTGTGGCATACTGTTTTCTTAAAGTGCAAAAGATCCCTGTGTGGAACATAAGCAAGATGGTGTTTCCCAGGCAACTGCCTTAGGGTGTCCATGACAAAAGGACCAGGACGTGATCAAGAGACTCAGGTGTTTCAAATACTTTGCTGGCAATCTAAAACATCCTGACACCTCACATAGATTTTGTCCACAGTCAACAAATATCGACACAAAGCTCTCATTCTTGCTGCTGTCTACCAGCCCCTGCAAAATACAATCAGTACAATCAATATTCCCCCAATCACATTTCTAGCCTTAAAGTTTTTAAATCACTGGAATGTGTGTTCTTAAAATTCATCTAAAGTTTTTTCAAATGTATGTTTATAGGTAAGGTTGGAGTGCTGTGTAATTTTTTAGTTTCTATCTAAAGAAGTAAAAAGAGATGGAAAAGGCCAGTCAGTGTGAAAGCTTACAAACTTTACGCTCGCTTCCAAATTCTCAGGAGAAGAAAGAAGTCTTTAGTAGAAATGTAATGTACTCAACAATCATCCAATTTACTGGGAGCCTTTTTGTGGTCTTCAGAACTGGAAGCCTTCACTTCTCACACTATGACCCTGGTACTTTGGAGAAGAGGAGGTGAGAAAAGGGAAAGACTAAGAGAGAAGAGAGAGGGTAGACGCGGACCACACATATCCGTGGGTTCATGTCTGTGGAGAAGACCTTATCTAGTTAACAAAATGATCCTCATATTGCAGACAACTAAAGAAAGGCACAACTCTGTATGTAAGGAGCTTGTGGGAGACCTGAAGGGCATAACATTAAACATTAAAAGATACTGGTCAAAATTCGGAGAATTAGCCAGGGGGTATCCAGTCTAAACTGATACACCTACAACACCACAGTGAACATTAGAGAATATGTGGGGAGGTTGAGACCCACGGGATCAGGAAATCTGCTGTGAGATTGTGTCTCCTAGATATGATAGGGAAACTGCAGCCATGAAACCTCAACAATATGGCTGCCTAAACAAGACCTGAACAATGACAATAGGTATGGTAGCATGGGAAGGGGAAGTTTCCCAGAACCCCATTCATAGGCAAATATGATCTACAGGTAAATAAGGAATGCTGAGAGCAGGAGGAAGGGTCCTCCCTAGGGATGAGCCCTCTAACCGGTTATCTAATACCAAGTTGTCAGCTCTAAAACCATATGGGTACAAGTAATACTAAATGGCATGAACAGATTGTATTTATGTAATTGTCCACATATATTTAACAATAGCAATTAAAGAAAAAGAGGCCATGAATTTGAGAGGAAGTGGAGGGGAGCATATAGAAGTTTTAAGTGAAATTATATAATTGCATTTTAATTTTAAAAAATAAAAATTAGAAAAAGATTTTAATATTAAAAAAAATCAATAATCGCACATAGCCATAGAAATAACATGAACTTTTGGTTAGAAAGCTCAGGAATGCCTGCAAGCTGTTAGAGAGTCTAACAGACCTCGGCTCTAAAGCCTGCCTGACCAGAGAACCAGAAGAGAAGATGCATCGGCATGGCTCTCAGACTTTGGTACTGTTCCTCTTGGCATGTGTGACTCCCAGCAGAAGATTTCTCTGAGTTATGTCTCAGCTGTCCCCTGGTGCTCTTCTTGTTCATGACATGATAGACTGCACTTAGTTTGCAGGACTTGGACATCCATGAAGTCCCAGATGGCAACTCTGAAATGTCACTTGGCTAATGGGAGCATAGCCCACTTCTCAAGTGTGAAAGGGGGCTTGCAAGGGAAGGGAACTTGGCTGAGAGCTTTCTTTCACTGGCTTCCATCCTTTCCTGTCTTCCCTCTGCCTCCCAGTCTTCTATGGACTGGAAAAGCTCTATGGACATCAGGAAGCACTCCTATAAGGGCAGACCTTCGCTTTAATAACAAAAACCATACATTTTTCAGATTAAGTGCAGGAAGGAAGGGGAATTTTTGTTATACAGGTCAGTACGAACAAACAGAAACCAAATCAGGAACCCAGGCTTTCTGTTCTCAAGTCCTTTTCTCTGAGACTCCTCTTGCTTCACTGTTGTCTTCACCAATGTCACAGCCCTACTGTGTGCTGTGTCACACCCTACTGTGCACTGTTATCAAACAAGGCTCTTTCAAATGTGGACAAAATTAACTTCTCTTGGCTTAGTTAAAATTAACTGGTGTTCTTGTTTCTTCTGAGGTTTGAAAAGAACCATATGGACTGGACTCTGGACTCAGTGAAAGTACAAGAAGGAGAAAATAGTAACTTAAAAAATTATCATAAGAAAATAGGGATATGGCAAACACTAATTCAACCAAGTGATCCAAGATTAGCTTTACCAGCGATAAGTCACAATGATGTCATACACTTTGGATGGAATGATATAAAAAGAATGTTTGAGGGCCAGTGAGGTAGCTCATGCAGTAAAGGAGGTTATCAAGCCTGGGACCCACATGGTGGAAGGAAAAACCCACTCTCTCTGATCTCCATATATGTGCTTGGCACACGCGCGCGCGTGCGCACACACACACACACACACACACACACACACACACACATGTCCATGTCAAGTCCCCTTATGGTGAAAGCATCAGGCAAGTTCAAAATGAGGAACATTATACCAGAGAGCTGAGCAGCATTCAAGTACTATCTAGGTCGCAGAAAATAAGGGAAGACATGGAAACTGGCATAGAGCAAAAGGAGACAACAGAGATTTGATGACCAAGTACAGTGTGACATACTGGATCAGAAAAGGACATTGGTGCAGAAAATGAAAATGATAAAATTTAATCAACTTGGGAATTTAGGTAACAATAATGTACTAGTGTTAACTTTTGAGTTTTAACAAAGGTACAAGACTCTGGGAGAAGGGGGTACAAGTGTTCCAAAAGAGCAAAGGCATCATAATAAAAAGTTACATGTTAATTCATTTTGATGTCTTTTTCTAATGGTGAGGTTTGGTGTGTGTGTGTGTGTGTGTGTGTGTGTGTGTGTGTGTGTGTGTGTGTGTGTGTTTGGGTGTATGTGTATGTTTGTGTGTATGTGTGTGTTTAAGAACAGAGGCAGGAGTTGAAGAATTGGCTCAGAGGTTACGAGCACTGGCTGCTTTTCCAGAGTACCTGGGTTCAATTCCCAGCATCCACATGGTGGCTCACAACTCTTGTGTAATTCCAGTTACGGGGGATCCTACGCCTTCTTCTGGGCTGTGTGGGCACCAGGCATGCATGTGGTGCATAAACAGATATACATGTAAGCAAAGACAACCATTAGATTAATTAATTAATTAAAATAAAACAGTTCTACCACATGAAAACCAACCATTATCATCTCTGGTTTTGCTTCCAGTGTGTGTGGACATATTTATCAATATGAGATTTACAGTCCATTTATCCAGCAGCCTGACCCCCTACCCACCTTTTCAGTCAATGATTTCTTTTCCATTTCAATGAATTTTTACATCATTTAAGACCTTTAGCATATTCAAACCCTTCCCAGTAAATTTCAAAGCAGTATCTAACCTGGCACGCTACCATCTGATTGCGACGACCTTTACATCTTTTGACTCTAGCAGGCTCTGCCTTTTGAGCCTCAGTTGTGAAGATTCCAGTCAAACTATCCTGCAGATATGGCTCAGCTTTGAGATCTGTGTGGTCACTTCCTGGTAGTAGCACTTAACTTGTTCCTATACTTCCTAGGATCTGGCAGATCTAACCAATGGATTAACCACAAGCAGTGTTGTCAAGAAAATGACACAAGAAATATTTTATTCAATAACATCAAATACGCACATCAGGCTCTTATATCACTGGTGATGTCGTTATTGGAGGCCTGATTAGGGTGATGGTAAATTCTTTCTTATCTTATATACCAAGCTAGGTTTTCTTCTAGAGATTAAAAAAAAAAAGGTACCATGGATAGCCAGTACAAAAGATACCATTTAAGAAAATGTCATTTTCTTTGGTAACTACATATACAGTGATTTTCAGAGCAGTAGTACTTACCTGAGTTGGTAATTTCACTGAAGTTAAGAAAATATTTCAAAATTATTTTTATTCTTTTTAGATAGCTTTCTTCTGTAAAGTAGAACATTCCCTAGTTACTGAGGCTGCTTAGTTCCTTGCTATTCTAGCTGCCTTTCTGCTGCGATGACAAACACCATGAAACAAAAGCAATTTGGGGAAGACAAGAGTTTATTTGGCTTACTCTTCCAGGTCATAGTACATCATTCAGGGAAGTCAGGGCAGGAACTGCAGCAGAAACCATGGAGGACAGTGCCCGCTGCCTTGTTCCCTTACTCATTCTTAGTTAGCTTTCTTATGTGCCTCACGACCACCTGCCTACTAGGAACAGTGCTGCCCACAGTGGACTGGACCCTCCTGAATCAGATAATAATTGAAATATCCCCTACAGACATTCCCCAGGTCAAATATGATCTAGAAAAATTCTTCAATTAAGGCTTTCCTGCTGATGATTCTAGGCTGTACAAGTTGATAGTTAATGCTAACTAGAGAATACTTACCAAAAAGACACAAGAAATGGTAGAAGCATTAACAATTTCACTAAATAAAATGGGAGAGCAAAGAGGGAGATGAATGCTGGCATTATAAATAGAAATATTTGCTTACAATGACTAAGCTAGGTCCTCAGCCCTAGGGTCATCTGCCCCTGGGCAGCTACTCCGGTCTGGTCCCATCTGAACTCTTAAGGCTAAGGGTTTCTCCTGCTGCTTAGGGGGTGCTTCCTCTCTCCTCCCCTAGGATACCTCGATTTTTTTTTAAAATGAGCCCCCTTCTATATCTTAATTAACACAAATATACAGCATAACCATTTCTAAAAATATTTCCAGAACCCTAGGCTCCTAAATATGTCAAAATAACCATGGCTTCCAATAACCAAGAATGTACCAAGTTAACAGGGGCTCACTTCCTCATGATTTTTTTTTTTCCTGAGATCCTGGTGTGTCAGAGCTTCTGG
The DNA here is from genome assembly GCA_028551405.1 of Uromys caudimaculatus. NCBI lineage: Eukaryota > Metazoa > Chordata > Mammalia > Rodentia > Muridae > Uromys > Uromys caudimaculatus. Next base: position 95,625,456 of record CM052700.1, read on the forward strand.
GAGTCAAGCTTTCTCTGGGTGTTGCTGGAGTGGGTGGGGAGCCAGAGCCATGGGTCCGCTCTAGGCGCAGGAATGTGTGCCTCTGGCTAGGTGGGGGTTTCCTGCGTCCCCGGGTCCCTGAGGGTCTCAGTTACACCGGGCACTGGGGCCTCACCTGTGATCCTAGGTGTCGTCATGATTTCTTACGAATAAATACCAGGAGCAACTCTGGAGTCAAACCGGTTCCCCTGGAACATGACTATTACCATCTGCAGTAAGAAATAGGATGTAGTCCAGTCTACTTCTAGCACAGATGCTGGTCCTGTCTGTTAAAATCAGCATCCTCAAAGGTTCCTACTGTATTTTTAACTCCTTGTCTTTTTTTCATCTTAGGTCTAGCCTTGACAACCTCTATGCAGGTGCAATCAAGATGGGTGTAATGGGGGGGGGGGTGCTTGTTGCAATTCACAAGGCACATCCCAATGACCCTGAAATGACAGGTCTGGATTTGCAAACTTCGAGCAGTTCCAAACACAGACCTCAGCTAAACCTCTTCATTGTGACTGAGTTCATTACACAACCGGAGGCCTAGTTTATTCTTGTTAGCTATTAAAATCACAGGAAGCTTAAACAACAGCTAAGTGGTTTAAAGGAATAAAGGAAAGCAAATAGTTATCTCATCTTCCAACACACAGTGAGAGGTGACGTGTCAATCAAGTCTGAAAAATCTTGAAGGAAAAGTACCTGTCAGTATCTAAGGATGTATCAAATTATGAGCAAGAAACAGCTTGAAAACAGGAAGACAGACTCTCAAATCCCAGCAGTGGGATGAGGGGACATACATCTTAAAACGAGCAGAGAGCTCATACTGAATGAGATGCAGGCCCTGGGGTTCTGTAACAGCAGCCAATACTCTGCCTCATTATGTTTGGCCTAGGTGGAACCTCCCAGTTGAAGGTCTCTAGTAATGATCTAGTCTACCAGATTAAATGTTTACAAATTCAGTTCACAGATGAATATAGAGTCACACAGAGAAAATTGTCTGCAAAAGTAAACGCCAGAGAAAACTTACATCACAAGTCAGTGGTTTGGGGAAAAAAAAAGTCCTACAAATGCTTAAGTCATTGTCACGGGGGTTGCTGTATGCAGGAAATGTTGAAAAGAGGCAGTACACAAAAATATATAGGACTCCATAGTAAGCTGTACCACTTTATCACCCACCCACCCCCATCTTCCCATCAGCCCTTTCTCTGCCAATAATGGTGGCTCTTTGCAACACTCACCCATGTGCCCATCTCTCTACTGTAATACACACAGCAATAGAAGGAAGAACTTGTGTGCAGAAGGCCATCTGTAAGTGTGGCCCATGCTGCCCATTGGTGTGCATGCGCCTATACAGTTAATGCTTTGAGACAGTATTTAGTCAGTGGGCTATCTAGCTATTTGAAGGAGCCACATCTGACAGATGCCACATACTTTCCTCCCAGAGCCACACATTTCTGGTAGAGTCCTTATCATACGCTGATTCCAGTCAATAGTATGCATTAGCCATAACCACCATCATGAGGCTATGGAGGAGGTCCGTACCCGAGGTGTTTTACACGGTTTCACATTGAAAACACTAGAGGGCTTATGCACACTTTGGTGACCCAACTTAGGGTTTCTCCCCCCTATCAGTTACAAAGTATACCTGGGCCTTCCTTCCATAGGCACTCTGGAAAGCATAAAATCAGAGGGGAAAAGGAGTCCTTTAAAGATCATGGTCATTTCATTATTTTTTTAGTCACAAAAAGAATGAAACCTGCCATTTTCAATCCTGGAGAGCAGGATGTTCAGTGGACCAAGTCAGGCACACAACAATAAGGATTGCATATTCTCCCTTATGTGAGAGCCACAGACGTAGATCTCTTAGATGCTGAGAGTAGAATGGTGGTTACTGGATGCCAGAAGGGGAGCAAGGATTAGAAGAGGAAGAGGAGATGATGGCCCAAGATTGGTTCCTGGGTGCAAAATACAGATGAATAGTTATAAGTTCTAAGGCTTTAGAGCGGATGTGATCAAAATGACTAGTGTTGAAAACTGAACATTTTATTGAACATTTCAAAAGAGCTGGAAGAAAAGATTTCTAATGTTTGTAACATAAAGACATGATAAATGTTTGAGGTAGTGAATATGCTAATTACTGTGACTTGATCATTGCATATTATTTACATTCAACAAAGTACCACTGTCCCCTATAAATATATACCATTACTATGTGTCAATTTTGTGTCTATGCATAGAATATAGGTATTGTGTACCTGTGTGTAAGTGAGGAGACCACAGGAGGACAGCAAGGATCTCACTCTCCACCTTAGTCTCCCCATTCTAGATGTCTCACTGAACCTGAGGCTCACCATTATTTGGTGAGGCTGTTGGCCAGACAGCCCCAGCAACCCTCTTGTCTCCGCATCGCTAGTTCTAGAATACAAGTGTCCGTGGCCATGCCAGGCTTTTGACATGAGAGCTGAGAATCCAAGCTCATGTCCTCATGCTTGAGAAGTAAGTGCTCTCACCCCACTGAGTCATCGCCACAGTCTAATTTGTTTTGTAAAATCATGGTCATTTTCTTCCTTGGCTGTTAGAGTCCATCCCATCAGAGATGAATTTAACACCTAACTAAATGTGTATTCTCTGTGAGGAATCTAGTGCCACAGTTGGAGTCCCCTTGCACAGATTTCAGGTTCATATTCTGACTGCTGAGCAGATATTCAAAGACCTTCAAATACCTGCCTCTGAACTCAGGTGGAAAAAGAGGGAACAGCCCTGGAGTGGATACTGCAGTGAGCTGCCCAGCTAGCCTTTCCAGACCAATGGCTCTATACAATCAGTTGTGGGTGCCTTGTCTCCTGAGCCCAACAGTGAGGGATGGGTCTTTTCTAGGAGCTGCCCAGTCAGAAGCAAACTGCCAAGGGAGACTCTTCCCCTGGAGCAGGCTGCCCTCCTGGTGACTGGTCACTGGAGGGTAGAAAGCTCCTTTCCAAGTGTCTCGGCTGGAATACCTCTGAAGACCTACCCAAGCTATGGAGCACGATACAGAATGTTTTAAAAGCTTTGGTGGAAACTGCAGGGCACCTCAACCACTGTGTGCCCTGACCTCCTTCCCTGGTGCCTAGGAAGTGCCTCCACCAATGGCTTCTGAATAAGAATCTCAGTCCATTCATCCTCCACTGTCCTTCTCTCCACCCCCCACCTTCACCCCACCCCACCTCCCAAAAAAACACTTGACCTACTGTAACTCCCACCACCGGCTGTGGTTCCATCTACCAGGATAGGATGTCCCTACTGTTTATTGGAGCCCCGGGGGTCATCAGCATGTCTATATCCGTAACCTTTCACCATCTGCTCTGGCCTCTGCTGTTCACAGAGCCTGAAATATGGCGAATACACCACTTCACATGTCCAGAGTGCCCTAACACGCTAGGAACTGCAGGAAACTCTGCATGCACCGTCTCTCTTCACCATTGGTATCTCAAGGGAGAGGCACTTTGGCTCTGGAATGTTGCTAGGTTATATTGTGTGGGTTTTGTTTGTTTCTTTTTATACAAAGTAGCCATGGCTCTGAGGCATCATCTGGCCCACAGTTGCACAGCCACTTGGGTTGAGCTTATGCTAGACTCTAGGCAATCTTAACTCTAAAGCCAGTGCTTCTGATTCCATACGCAGTTCTTTCTCCTGTCTATCTAGTGCGTCTCCTAGGCCCTTTTCATTTTTCTCACCTCCACTCGTCCTCATTCCTGCTGTGTCTGTTCCTCTCACAGTCCAGGGCAGCTGCTGGGGCTGGATACCATGTACTCATTTGCACAAAGTCTGGCTGTCCTATCAGACCCAATCTCCAAACCCTTCCATTTACTCAGGGTTTTTGTTTTTGTTTTTGTTTTTCTTTCAGGGCTGTACAAGGTGCGATTTCCAAAGCAGTTATCTGAGTTTTCAAGAAGTTCACTTAGATTTTCTTCATAATTCTGAAGTAATTAAAACTTCTGACATCCTGTGTGTGAACACAGACGCCTCTCACCATTTCTCAAGAGTCCCCATATCTCTCTCTCTCTCTCTCTCTCTCTCTCTCTCTCTCTCTCTCTCTCTCTCTCACACACACACACACACACACACACACACACACACTGATAAAGAGGCCTCAGATAGGTGCCAGATCCTATGGGATTACGGAAGAATGGATCTGATTAGGGTAAGCAACCATGTGTCTGGGGAAGTATACCTTTCAGTGTAATTGCTGCATGGGTAGAAGCCCCACTGAGAAAGTGACATTTGAGAAAATACAGAAGGAGATAAGGAAATGGTCCAGGGCTCTCTTCAGGAAAGGAACACCTCCAAAGAGCTCTTGGGCCTAGAGGATGCTCAGCCTCCACCCAAGGATGCTAATGGGTGAGCTGAGAGGAGGTCTGAAACGTGACTGTTGGACTGGCAATATAGAGACTAGTGACTTGGCCAGAGGTACATTTTATGAGGTGGACTTGGAAAGCTGGTATGACCTGGACTAAGGGGATCTTAGAAAGCACAGGAGGAGGAGACAGAGGGGATAGCTAACTCTTCTTGTGCAGCTCTTCTGAAAGAAGAAAAATCACGATCTTAGCTGAACATGCTCAATCAAGAAGAGATCTTTCCAAAGTAAGAAAAACTAGATATTTGGATGTTGCTGGGACTGGTATGATGGAAAGAACGGAATAAAGAGGTCAGGAGGAATAGAACAGTGTCTTGACAAGCCAGGGAAATGGCACTGCCAGGCATAAGGATGAGGATAGAATCAGGCTGTCAAGAGGGCTGGTGGGATGGGGTGGCCCCAGCCAGTAGACAGCTGGGATACTGGCTCACGTGGTAAGTGTAACCTTAAAGTACAATGGAGGCCATAAACTTTAGAATTTTAATATTTTGGTGAAATGCATACTCTGGGCTCATGGAAGAGACCAGCCAGTCTACTCTGGCTATTACGTCCCACACCCACTTCCTTCTCTCTCTACTTCTTCCACATCTGTGTAAAGACTCCTATTGATTATAGTTCATCTCTGTTCATAGACATGCCTACATAGAGAAGAAAAGAGCTGGTTACATGAGCCACTGAATAGTCCTACCTGTGTTGCCGTCTATCTGCCAGGGTGATTGCACAGGTTAGCTCTGGCTTTTCTACACCAGCCCCGTGAACTCTACAGTTGTTCATTGTTTCCAGAAAGATGGCTCTACTCCCAGAAAAGCTGATAGCACCATGCTTCTGAGCCATATCACTAGGAGTTGTGTCGTGAGGTCAGGCAGCAGCAGATGAAGACCAGTGTGCACATCCTCTGTGGTTGCCATGTGTGAAGAGCAGAGCCCACTTTCTTACAATTTAGCAACAATTAACCAACTACCCTATTGATTATAACTCATCTCTGCTCACAGACATGCCTACACAGAGAAGAAAGGAGTGGTTACATGGGAAAAGAAACAAAACACCTAGCTGGACATTGGCAACTATCACAGAGCCAGAATCTGAAACGCCTTGGCCTCCTGTCCAATCTCACTCTCTCCAAGGATCTGCACAAGTGCTCTCTTTCTCCAGGAAATGATCAACAGCTCCAGCCTAACCTGGATTCTCCTTCTGCAGAGCAACAATGGCGCTCCCTGTCTGCTGCGCATACTGCGAGGCTACACATGTGGTTTACTCAACTACCCACTCCGTAGAGTATTCTCCCCAGTGGTAGTGAAAGCTTGCTGAGAAAGAGAGCCTGACCAGCTCAATGTTGCCCTAGGATTGGTCCTGCAGAATAGCAGCCTGAACCAGGTCTCTCCCTCATCTGCCTCACTTCCTGGCCGTGGAGAAGCCTGCCTCCTCACTCCTCTTCAGACTCTCGCCCAGCACTCTTGGTAATCTAAGACTGTGTCTTTTGATGATGAATTTGTTTGAAACTTCCCTTTCCTCCATATGGCTTCTTTGCTATGTGTCCTTTGCTCCTGGAATTTGGGGGGGAAGCTCCTCACAGCTCCATTAAACTTAGTACCCCATATCTAGGGCAAGAACAACCTTCCCTTAGACTTGTGTGTGAACTCACTCACATGTGGAGGGACTGAGGTTGGCCTCCTGGTGGAAGAAAGAAGAGCAAAGTAAACAGAGGTGTATCCCTTTTGTTCGATGATTTGCAGTTTCTTTCTTTATGTTTTGTTTTGTTTTCTCCAAGCTGTAAGATTCTATTAGCTTTTCAACCCATAGGAGATGTCTCCACTGGCCAGGCATGCTTCCATGTTATGGTTTATTTAAAAGTCATGTTAAAATATAATCATTGTGAAGATGATGTAGGAAGTCATCCTGGCTCCAGGGGACAGATGGAATGACCCCCTGGGAGTGTGCCATATCTGTCCCCAAGAGAGAAGGTGGCAGAACGTATTTGTCTGAAGCGAATTTCCGTCAACCTGGGCTTACAGCCAGTCTGCAGAGAGCAAGCTCCATTAGTGACGCCTGGTAGAGGTGCCGCTCTGCTCAGCACTCTTGCTCAGGGAAAAAGCAAAACACCTTCCTTTGAATTTTCCATTTGCTCAGGCATATGAACAAGGAAGTAAACAGGAGACCCACCATTTTAAACAGCCAGAGGAGCCAGAACCCCTGCAAAGAGCTGCAGTTTTGAGGAAAAGACAGAGCATAAGCCTTATGTTCTCTGTGGTGACCCTCCCTCATTTGCTTTCTTTCCATGTACACACATGGGGGTGGGGGAGAGATGGAGAGGGAAAAGAGACAGGTACAGATAGGGTGCCAAAAATTTTAGAGAAAATTCCTAAGCAGTATCAATTATGAAATTACAGCTTTATTAATTCAACAAAAAATTCTGAACAGTTCCTTATGGGAAATGGGTGTCAGGCCCCCCAAAGCTGGAGTTATACGTGGTTGTAAGTTGTTCTGGGAACCAAATTCAGGTCCTCAGCCAGATTAACAATTGCTCTTAGCCAAAGCCTTCTTTCCAGCCTGAGAAATGTTAACTGCTTTAAGCAAACCTCTTTAAGTGGCAAATGGGGAGACAGTAAGCAAAGGCTCAGGCGGTGTTCCTGGTATTAGTCTGCCTGCAGGAGGGACCCTGGACCTGCAGGTCAGCCTAGCCATCCACAGCTAACACCCGCTTGGTGATCCCTTGTTTAACAGGAGAGATCAGACAGGGGATTCAGGAATTCTCTCCCACAGCAGGGAGTGGGATTACCAGCATCATAAAGACCATAAAGATGTAGAGCCTGGCTGTGCTCTAGGACGGCTAGGAAGATAACCAGGCATGTGCCAATATGTATGCACAATATCCTTCCACGCACAGTACAACAGGGTAAAACAAAAGAAGTGCACAAACTAAAGAGTAGACACTCAAAGAGGAATCCGTGCCAGAACAGCATTCAGTCTGTAAATATCACATTCTAAAACACCTAAAGTGCAAGATTGTTTTGATGAGATGTTAAGTTAAAAAGGAATCACAATCTTGATAAGCATAGAGTTTATTTACATTTAAAAAAAAAAAAAGGAATCCAAGGAGATAGACACCAGATAAATACACTTCAGGTACTTTACTATATGTGTATTTCAGATAAGCTTAAAATGTGTAAATATGACACCAATCCTGAAGAGAGGCTTAATAGTATTTCAGATGCTTTTCTTTTTCTTTTTCTTTTTTTCCTTTCTTTCTTTCTTTCTTTCTTTCTTTCTTTCTTTCTTTCTTTCTTTCTTTCTTTCTTTCTTTTCTTCTTCTTCTTCTTCTTCTTCTTCTTCTTCTTCTTCTTCTTCTTCTTCTTCTTCTTCTTCTTCTTCTTCTTCTTCTTTTAAATGTTTTTCAACATTTCTATGCCTTCTCAGAGGGAACATGGCCCCAGTCAGATCTCACTGGGCTTTACGTCCTCACATACACCCACAGTCTACCTGTCCTTTAAGGCATTTGTACTCATGGGTCCTCTGCCTGTAATCCTGACCCCTCTGCCTTCCCCTCAATTGACCCCTATCCCCAGCTCTCTGCTCAAAGCCACTGCCTCTCAGAAATCGGTCAGCCTGTTCCCTCAACCACATGAGGTGAGGTTAGGTGCTTACCACAGCCTGTAGCTAGAGATGGATTCTGTAATTATCAGGACACTGACAAGTCAGAACTTCTGATTTAAGCAGAATGTTTGAACTAGCATTGTACCTGGTTCCTAACAGGATCTCAGAAAGTAATTGCTGAACCAGGGAAAGGAGAATCTTGCAACCCTGATGTCAAATAAGAGCTTTGTAAGAAGCAGCTCACAGCTTCACAGAAGAATAGGAAGTGGCTTCTTTCCCTCTTCCCCAGCTACCCCCAGTGCAAGCAGGCTGGTGCTCAGGTCAAGTGATCTCAACAGGGCCACAAAGGAGGTCTTCCCTCTGCCCTCTGATGCCATGTGGTCTCCTGCCTGGGAATAAAGCCCAGAATCTCAGCAACACAAATCAACCACCACACAATAAAGAGACATAAATAAGCAACTGCCCGTAAAGGAGCGGTGCCACCATCAAAATCCTTTGGATTCAATTTAGTGTCAGCAATCTTCCTTAAGGGGGCAAAGAGATTGAATAGTTTTAAGGTCCATAAAACAGATTATAAACTGTCACACAAGAGTGGCAGAGTATACTGTAGGCTGGACTGTGAAGGCTCTAGAGCAAAAATAAAGCAGAGGTGAGCCCAGAATATCATCTAAGCTCCATTAGCAAAAAGGGGGAGGGGGATCTGAGTTCTTTAAAGAGAGCAGAAGAGGAGGAGGAAAAACAGGAAGTCCGTGGGGAAGAATGTGGAGAGGGAAGAGGGTTTAAGAAGAAAAATAATGAAAATACAATTAAAATGGTGCCATAAAGAGAATAATGTGGGGCTGGAGAGATGGCTCAGTTGTTAAGAGCACTAGTGACTCTTCCAGAGGACCCAGGTTCAACTCCCAGCACCCACACAGTGGCTCACAACTGTTTGTAACTCCAGTTCCAGAGAGTCCTATTCCCTTCTGGCCTTCATGGCAATATGTGCATTTGGTGTTCAAACACACCTGCAAACAAAACACTCACACATATAAAATAAAAATAAATAAATCTTTTAAAAGAAAGTGAGAATAAAATGAAATATATAGTAGTAGGGGGCTGGGAAGGTAAGCACAGGGCACTGAGCCAGGAACCCTGTGCCCTCTTCCTTTCCCCAAGACAAAAGAGCTCTGAGTGAAGACTTTAGCCTTTCAGAATATGCAGGTCTTAAACAAGAATGTATGGCCCTCTGGATATAAGCATACCCTTGAGAGCAGTCTCCCTTGGGACCAGCCCACCAGAGCCCTGTGGAACATTTCTTTTCTTTGAAAGGGAAAACAACACGATCATTTGCTTTTCATGCCAGAGTTCATGAGCATCCTCTCCATACTGGGGGAGGGGAGGACTCAGCAAAAGGAAAAGGAAGAGGGGTGTCTAAGGATTCCATCAGCGGGCCCGTGGCCTCCCGGGATCCAGCAAGCAGGTTATTAATAATAAATACTACAAGCTTTTATTTTCATGATAGCTCCAGAGGAAGACACACGTTCAACAATCATTTCTGACCTTCTCACATCCCCTCCAGGGTGAGAACAAACTACCGTGCAATTATAAAGTGTTCTATGCTTCTCAGAGGGTTCCCCAGCATTATTGCATTTGATCTGCTGAACAGCTCCAGGAGATGGGTAAGGGAGACGAAGGACAGCAGTGACATTCTGAGGGTTAACTGATTTGCCTGAGATCATTGTTATGGGTTGAAGTGTGTCACCTAAGTGGACATGTTGAGGTCCTAAGGATCCCTGAACCCTACAGTGTGACTTGATTTGGAAGCAGGGTCTTTGAAGGTGTAATTAAGATGCAAAGGTAAAATGAAGTCACTCCAGAGTCAGGCTGGATCTTAATCCAGTATCACCAGCATTGTAAGAGAGAAAAACAAAAAACAAAACAAACAAACAAACAAAGAGACAGGCACACACAGAGGAGAAGGTCAGGGAGGAGAGAGGCAGAGAAGGAAGTATACAGGTTCCAACCCATGAGTGTCACAGATTACCCAGCAAGTGGAAAGGCTAAGGAAATGACCTTGGCACCTTGATATTGGACTTCTAGCCTCCAGCGTTGTGAGGGAATCCATCTGCTGTTTTAAGTCACACAAACTGTAGGACTTATTTGAGAATCATAGAGGCAGTAGCTTTGGGGCTGTGACTGAAATCCTACACTTAGTGCCTGGAGATTTCCAATGCTCGGCTGGTATGCACGACCTACATCCCAAATACTACTCTCTCCAGGCTTCCCTGCCTGAGCTGAGCTGGTCCACTCCACACGTCCATCTCTTCTCCCAGGCCACTGTTCACCATAGCCCTGTCACACAGCAACACAGTCTCTTGATAAAAATAAAAAGAAGACCTCCCCATTTGCTTGGCATTTTCCCCCTCGTGAATTCCATCTCTCTGTGAGAGGTGTGACCATCTGGCCACCTCTGTTGTCATAAAAAAAAAAGAATCTGATATTTCCATACAACTTTGTTGTAAAATAGAAACTTAGTGGTGACATTTACCTAGCACAGTGTCTTTATATACACTTCCTCTGGTCTTTAAAACTCTTTACCTAGTCCACTGGGAATCATTACCATCTCCACATGACACATCAGGAAACAGAGGCTCAGGGTAGCCTGAAGAAGTGTGCTCCAATTTAGTAAGGAGCCAGCACAAAATCAAGGGTTCTTAGTCCCCAAATCCATAACTACCAGTGCAAGATCATCTGCAGCCAGTGGAGACTTCCTTGTACAGGTGAGGAAAGTCTCTTAGGACTTTGTCACGGTCACATCACAAATTTGTATTCAACCTACATCATGAGAGCCAATTTGAACCCAGACTGTCTCTGGGAAGGGTTTGCATTAGCTAACTAGTTGAAGAGGGAAGTTTTCAAAGTTATGATTACCTATTGTTGTATAAAGCTGAGAAGGCCCCATCTCCCTTTGAAAGAAGGAAGGAAAGATGGGGCTCCTGAGATGGGCCTGCAGGCTTTCCAGTCAGTCCATGGCACCATCATTGAGCCAAAGATGCATATTGTCTGGTTTCCCAGTGTGGTGAGGATTTTTAAAAGACTTAGAAATTTAAAAAGTCAGGAGAAATTACCTTCATGTTTTGGTTTCCAGATTTTACTGGGGAAAAAAAGAAAAAAGCAGATTTGGTTAGCATTAATCTTGCGTTCTCTCACAAACCACTGCGAGCTGAGGCTGAAACAGAATGTAACGTGTTATCCTCAGTCTCCATCCATCCCTATCAGCTCGCACAGGGCCTGAGTGGCAGTGGTCTTTTATGTTATGATAGCAGGGCTGCTTTTCTTATGCCCATGTTTATCCATCTTGCATAAGTCCCCTGGATATCATCACCACAGGAAAACCGAGGCTCACAGAAGTTAAGGAAATGTGCTCCAAGTCATGTAAGCTAGCGTTCGGTATCTTAGCTCAAAAGATTAAAGTGCATAAAAACAAGGTGGGAACACTGCAGGCTGGGCAGAGCACTGCTGGCTGGTGGGAGCACCCTGGTGGGAGCACTCTTCAGGCTGGGCAGAGGGGCAGTGAGCAGTTTGAAGGTAATAAAGAAACCACCAAGGCAATTGCTTAGAGGCAGTTCCTGTTATCTTCTTTCGTGTTATCTGCCTGGCATAAACAATAGATAAATTTGTTGACTGACTTTTGTTTCCTAAGATAGGGCCTTACCATCTAACCTAGGCTAGCTCCCAATTCCTGCCCTAGCTTCTCCAGGGCTAGGATTTTAGGCATGTATAGCCACATCCAGCTAGGGTACACACTTTGGTATGCGATCACTGGTCCAATGTTTTCCTGTGTCCCTGATGTATAGGAACAAATATTTGGGAGAGCTATTTGTTTTTCAGCAGTACAGAGCCTTGAAGTTCAGCACAAATGACTCTTTAATGACATTTTCTTGAATATTGTTTTAGGGCAAGAAACAGAAATGTTTTACCTTATGAAGTAAGGATATGTAAGACAGGTCTGTGTGTGCATGAATGCGTGTGTGTGCGTGTGTCTGTGTGTGTGTGCGTGTGAATCAACTAATCGAGAAATAGCACTGCAACTAACCAAATACCATTCATTTGTGGGCGGTAAATGCATAAACAGCTATTAGGAGAGAGTCTGGATAATTCATGTGGCCCCGTTAACATTTTCCTAGCTCCAGGGGTCAACCACCAAATCTTCTCCAGCCCTGGGCTTTATTTAAATGGGCACTTTGTTTAACATGAATAACAGAAAGGGACCTATCTTGTACACAAATCTCCTCCTCTGAGTCCTGGGCACATGAGGCTGCTCCCAGGAAGCACTCAGCTTCATATGGTAGAATCAGGGCTGCAGAGGATAGGATGCACCCATCCCAGTCCCCCATGTTTTCTTCCAACTCTGGCCGGTCACCTACCACATTGATCCTCAGTTTCCCCCACTTGAAAATTCCAATACTCCTTTGTCAACACCAGACGTGTTACTAGGAAGCTTTGCCTCCGAATGTTATTGTATCTTGACTAACTTCACCAGAAAAAGACACATGCACCAAACCCAGGGAAGAAAGTGATATGTAATGCATTTTGCTCAAAACAATTTGGTTCCTGATGCAAAATCCTAAAGGAATTCCTAGCTGTTTACTAACCAGTGAAACCAAATCTCCAAGGCTCCAGGTCAGTCCTATTTATGAGTCATAATGTTCTGACGCATGCTAAGGCTGCTCGCTCTCTCCCAAGCACTAATGAGCTTCTCTGTTGTAAGCCCTTGGGACCCTGCTGATGATTTTGCCCGTCTAAATGTTCTGCCCTGACAGACCTCCAGCTCCACTGGCAGGAGAGTGCTCAGCCTGTGCTGTCCACACAGAACAGACTTGTACCTGCTCTTCTCTGGGGGCTTACACAAATACTTTGTCTCTTTGTCTTCCATAGTTCTGACCATATCCAACACACCAGGGTCTCTCTAGATGGCAGAGGACTGTTGGTGTGGATGACAGGAGGTGACCTCTGAGCATCGGCCTGGCCACCTTTCCTCTAACCCTTCGAGCTGCAGGATGCGTCTCTGCCCAGCCCCCACATAGTGGTCCCCACTCACTAGAGTCAACTGCCCATGCTCAGGAGTTCTGGTACTTAGATTTGACACCTTGGTTGTAAAAGTATCTAAGCTTCCTTGTTCCACAGAGCTCTTTTATTTTAGTGGACAAATTAACAGTCTGACTAATTAACAGGTCTTTTAAAAAATTGCACACGTGTTAAGCTTTCCCACTTAGGAGAGAATTGAAGAAGAAAGCAGCAGTTTTATAAGTATCCTGGGGACAACATTTTACTTTGCAATGTGAGAGATGGTCAGGCAGACTGGAAGCATCGGGTGTGTGTGTGTGTGTGTGTGTGTGTGTGTGTGTGTGTGTGTGTGTGTGTATGTGTGTGTGTATATGTGTGTGAGTGTATGTGTGTGTGTGTATATGTGTGTATGTGTGTGTGTGTATATGTGTGTGTGTGTATATGTGTGTGTGTGTGTGTGTGTGTGTGTGTGTGTGTGTGTGTGTGTGTACATTTTAAAACCAAAACAGATCCCTTTCGTCACATGTTTATGTCTATATGTTTATACCCTTGTGCTGGAACTGAATGCCTTTTGCCCTAGCAAATGGCCCTGACAGAGGCTTAGCGGTCAGTTGAAAGTAAAGGTCCTCCTCCTGTCACTCAAGACCGCCCCCGTGCTGGGCAGAGATCACTGGCATGTCTTAATCTATGGGCCCTAATGAAAAGCAGTAATTACGATCACCAGATAGTGAGTCCCTCCCCTAACTCGGTGGACTAATTAGCAATGACATTTGTCAGACTCGCTGTCTTGCAGCAAAGGGTCTGGAAAGCAGAATTAATTTAGCCATTCCTGTGCACTGAAGATGCTGCGCTTGTAAGAATAATCAACCTTCTCACCTTCTCTCTCCGAAGAAGAATGAGTCTGAAGGTGGCATGAAGACAAATTTCCATCTGTGGACTGTACCAGCTAGAGTCAGGTTTGCAAATTCTAAGGCCTACAGGTGCGGGTAGGCAGCTAATTTTAATGATGAAGTGAGCCTAGTGTAAGAAACATACAGCCTACTCAATCTATTCTTTCATTTTTCCCACTCTTTAGAGAGACAGGCTCTATTATGAGAGAACTACACTGTAAGACTGATGATGAACCAAGTCTAACCCTTGGTGTCATGGAGGTAATAAGGAGAAGGGGATGATTGCAAGCCAGAGAGAGCATACGACAGGCCACAGAAGGGTCACCCTGCTGTAATCAAATGTCATGCAGAAATGCAAGCCTGCTATTGCCAAGATGGCTGATTTTGTAAGAAAAGACAGAGTATGAGGATTTATCAACATCTCCTGATTTTAAACATTGATAAGTCATCTTTTAAAACATATGATGTCTTTGCACTGAAAACTACACATCTCAGTAAGTCTAGACCTATAGAGGGATTTTACAGCCTTAGCTCAGGCTGACTACTCTCCTGGTCTCCCCAGAATCTGTCATGGGCACTGAGGTTCAGGATGTTCTCATGCAAATGTTTTCTAAAATATTCTCCAAGTTATTTGACAACAAGTCTACACTGGGTTACTCATCATGTCCTACTCCCTCATCCTAAATCCTAGGAGAACAGTGGAGACAAACAGCCACGTGGCACACACAGGTAGACAAGAAAGATCCAGAGACATGGCTTTGGTAGACCAGCCAGTGACTGGCACAATCATTCCAGACCCAGGAACATGGTTTAAGAACACACACCAGGCTACTTCCATTGAAATAGTACCTTATTCTGGCATGCAGTCCTGGAAAATGTCTGTGAGATACCCCATGCCTTCCCCAGTTTAATGTCTTTTAGCCTCTTTCTCCACTCTCTCTGCCTGGATCTCTGGCTCTTGGCCGTTCCTCTTCTTTGAGGTCTGCCTGTCTGAACTGCCTATAGAGGTTGGTGTTCTCTCTGCTGGATGCCCTTGCAGGGCTGAAGAATCACCTCTGCACCTTTTTTTCTATCAAGGAAGATTGCTGATATTTTTGTTCCCCAAACCCTCTAAACTGCTTGATTCTTGCTTATAACTACATCTAAAGACCAGAACTTGAGTCTAACCTAAATCCCAGATGAAAAAATATGTGGTCAAACACTGCATTTTAAGCCCAAGTCCATCAAAAACATGCTTTGACTACAAGTATTAGAAATCTGACCCATGAGGAGCTGGCTCATGCTATCCCATGCTAAGTCTGAAAGAGGATTATTACAGTTAGTGCAGGAGCACAAGAATGTCAAGATGTGGGGTCAGCATTATGTTGCTCACACTGTCTGATCACACTCAGATGACAGGTGCGGCATAGCAGCTGCAGACAAGTCTACACTGGACAAGTCTACACTTATATGCCAAGCAGGAAGGGAGGGACAGAGAAAAGGCTTTTCCTTCCTGGGGAACCTAGGCTTTTATTCAGAATCAAAATTGTTGCCCAAAGCCTCCAGAAGGTGTCTCCTTTCCTCTTGCTTTCCATGACAGTTCCATGGATTCCCAAGACGTGTGGGAGGCTAGGAAAAGGAGAAGCTGTCAGATACTTGTAGGATTAGCACGACTGGCTCTCATCAATCATAACAGTCTTCGAGGCTGCCAAAGGATCTATCATCTCTACTGTCCCAAACCTATCCTGTCAAAAGAAAGCAACGGTCATGTGGCTACCATGAAGGTGGTGAACGTGACACAAAATTAAACGTATAAAATTGGCAAAGTGTGGTGACATGTATGCAGTGGTTCTGAAGGAACTCAAGAATGAAACAGTCCAAAATATATAGCCTTCTTCCATAAATAGCCACCAGTTCTGAAGACTGTTTATTAAAAATGCATTCAGTATTCAAAAGAACTGTAGGGTAGACCTGGAGAAATGGCTGCTGGAGCCTAGAATAAGTGAATGTAAGCCACTGTAGACCAAAACATATTCACAGCCTTTCTAAAAGTGGTTTATTAGTATAATTTTTATAGTCAGTGTGGTTACAGTAAGCTACTAATTGAATTGGTGATAATGGGTCAATTAGGAGAGACTGGAGTTCAGGTTAGCATAGTGTAAATACGGGAGGCTAGGTGATAGCATAGTAGTTACTACAAGAAGATGATGAAGAGAAATTCCATATACAACGTTGAGTACATTAATTATGCAAGGCTCAGCCATAAGGAGGGTAGCAAGCTAGTAGGGCAAAAGTAATAAGAAGAACGCACTAAGGCCAGAAATGCTCGGTAGAGGCCAGGAGAGAGCAGATCACAAGTGAAACAGATCCTGGGTAAAGTGCTGCAAAGTCTTTGATTTTACACATTAATGCAAAGCTCCTAGATTTTCTATGAAAGAATTTCCTAATTTCTTGCAGCCCTTTTTTATTCAAACACCAATGTATCTGCCTATAGCTGGCTGCAAAGTCAGGCATTATAACAATGAGTGGGTTGCCCAGGAATAGATGTGAAAATATGGGCATATGCATGTATGTGAAAGCCTGGACATCTGAGATGAATCACTAAGGCTCTTAAATGTTTGGGTCTACATGTTTTGGTGATTAGCCTAAACTGTAACTTCTTAAGACCTAATATTCATAAAACTAGTTATTTTGATGGGTGCCTATACATTGAATGTTTCCCTATTAATGGAATAGCTACATAGTTCAAACAAAGGAAACCTTCCATCTAACTACAAAGAATTCTATTTTTTAAAAGGAAGTATTAATATAGATAAAAGGAACATTAAGTTCTTAGTCATAAATAAAAGTTTCCTATTTAACTGACTTTTGTTGAGTTAATGAGTTGTCATGGGATTGAGGATACAAGCTAGGGCTGGGGGTCCTTATAAAATAGCTGGTTTAGTCTGATAATATGGCTCAGTGGTAGAGTGTTTTGTCTAGAATGAATGTAAAAGACCCTGGATTTGGGGGTTGGGGAAGAAAGGAGAGAGAGAGGAGAAGAGACGAGATGAGGGAAAGAGAGGAGGATGAATAATGACCTGGCTTAGGGAGCAAATATATAAACAAGCTTCTCTCAATCTCTCAATGCTTTCTGTTCAAGGAAACATAAAGGGAAGAGGTGGCTTCTCAGCAAGGGCTGCTGGAAGAGTGATATTTAGCATCTTTAAAATGGATGATGAATCTTACAGATGACAATAAATTGATCTGGAGAAAGGAGGGCCAAGCTATTGAAAACAGAGAGAGGAAAATCTCTGAAATCTATACCCACAAGGTAATGGGTATCAAAATACATGACCCAAACTTCCCCTGTGGAATTAAATACTGTTAGGTGGGTAGCATGAGTGGTGGGGGTGTTTCTGAGGATCCCAAGGTGGTGTGCTGCTTAGAACAAGGCCAGGAGAAGCTGGCTGCTATCAAAATACACCCCAGAAGTGAGGCAGAAAGGCTTACCTTTCCCTTTCCATAGACTGTGACATTTCATTCTTTAAAAGGCTACATTCAATTCTGCCTTCAAAAAATATATCACAGAACAGCATTTCCAGATAAGACAAGAAAAGTGGTGTTTCCAGGATATATGAGCTGCATATGAAGACAGAATTCCAACTAGCTGAGTTCTAGCCAGAGGCAGTGTCATAAGTCATGGCTTTTCGTCTCAACGGCAAACTCTTCACCTGCTTTGGTCCATGAGCACCACTCATCGTCTATGATGCTACAGATGCCCACTCAGAATTATGCTTAAAATATACAAGACACAAGACAGCATACCACTAAGGAAACTATAAACATGACACTATCTAGTTATCAAAAATATCTTAAAACAAACAGCAAATGTGGAGACCTTGTTGCTTCTTTAATACAATAAGCAACAAAGGCTCATGACTGGTAGAAGAATTCTATAACTACAAAGCTGTGATGATTATAAATGATATTTCAGTATATCAGAAAATATTGTAAAAGCAAAATATCCATGCTGTCCATAGTGATATTTGTAATGGAATACCAAAATTCAATTAGTTGATAATGAGAATAAAAATATATTTTTCCCAATCAAATTTTTAAAAAATGCTTGCATTTTTCCATAAGCTCGTTAGAGGCTTGGGAGCCTCAGAATTTCACTCCTTCCATAATTGCAGAGGTTGAGAAAGACTATAATCTATGGTTATTATGTGATAAACCATTTATTTACTATAAACACAAGGGTGGATATGGGAAAGAACATTAGAAATATCAGCAAAGATAGTTTAGGATCAAAAGAAGGGTGATTTTACCATAACATTTATAAAGATATATACCTCATTTTCTCCAAAGGTGGTACTGACTTGAAATAGGAAAAGACGCAAAATGGGTTTAGACAAATTAAGCTCCTAAGAGAGCAGGGCTAAATGCAATTTAACCTTTAAGGCCAACAGTAGAGACTGCAATAGAATCTTAAGTGTCCCTTGTAGTAGAAGACAATGGTGGACACCATAGGTCTAAAGCAAAATCTCAGTATTTCCCTTCTTTAAGATTTATTGTTATTCCAAGCCAGTTGAATAGAGAGAGGTCTTATTACCAAAAGTAGCAAGATTGGAGAGTCTGAGTTCTAGCCAGAGGTAGTCTGTAATCCTAGCACTCAGGAGACTGGATGGAGAAAAGTCAGCTTGGTCTCCACAAAGGTTTCAAGGCCAGACTGACCTACACAAATTACATGGCCAGCAGGAACGAACAAACTAACAAATGAATGGATGAATAAATGAATGAATGGGTGAAGAAATCCAAGTTTTATTGATCTTGTGAGAATAAGTTCAATGGCAGAGAGAGGATGTGACGTCACACACCAGGAAGTAGTTTGGCCAGCTTAGTCCCAGGTGAATCCTTGGGTAGTCTTTGTTATGGGGATTTAGACCAGTGTTGAATGTCTAGGTCTACCTGACTCTCTCTTCTATCTATTCATTTATATATACACCCTGTGTCACTCAAACATCAAAAGTTCTTGGCAACTCTCTTAAACCATCTTGTCCTGTAAGAAAATCCGCGATCTTCATCCAGTTTGGATCTCATTCAATTTATGTCAGATGCATGATTGATGAAAGGGTTGCCAGGAATCCTTGGGGGTCTCCATGATTCTCTAACGCTCCAGGCGTGGAGGGAAGCTCAACTGGCCATGGCGCTATTTTTCTCGTCCTGTGAACTCCTTTTATTTCCTGAGTCAGTCATGAGTCTGAACAGTAGCCAAAGCCCTGACAATATTAGCAAGAACATTTGATTTCCTTCAATAAAGTTGGAGACGGCCTTGGAAAATGATCAGTATTCACCGTGGCTCTCCCTGCCTTCTCTACCCAAGGAACAGCCCTTCATCTTCCCTCCCCTTCCTCACATCAGCACAGAGCCTGCTGGAAGAGGCTGCTTACTTCTGTGTAGCTGCCTTTACAGAATTTTTTTTTTCATTAACATGAATGACTTTGTTTCTTCTAAGCAAAACAAAGAAAATAAAGTAAAAACTCAAGGGGAATTTTTAATTCTAAACAAAGGACTATTAGAATCTCTTAAGCCTGTAAGGACATTCAAAATCACTTTGTAGAAATTGTGGGTGAGACAGAAGACCTGGGACCCATAGTGATGAAAGAAGCGAGAGAAAACAAAGCAATGTCTTGGGAAGAGACAGGTACAAGGGACAGTGGCACTGGAATAGTGTAAACAGAAATGGAATTAAGTGGTCTACACATGTAAGAGCCACCACAGAGAGACGAGGAGGCGATGGGGCAGAAAGATGGGTTGTGGCAGGAAGCTTCTGGGGCTTGAAGCTGGTAATGGAGGAATAGATTTGGATACATAGGAAGACGGTACAAAGGATTAAAGACTATCTCCCAAATGAGGATAACTTGAAGTCGGCGCACACACCTGAACACAGACATTTGAGCTCATTTTGTTTGACTGCCCAGGTTGTGGATGGTACTTTCGTATCTTGCTAAAGCTCATGATAAAGCCTAGCACGGCACCACAAACCTGTAATCCCACTCACTGGGAGACTAAGGCAGGAGGATTTGGAGTTCAGCTTGGATGCCATAAGGAAATCTTGTCACAAACAAGCAAACAAGTCTAAAGGCATTTGATATCAAACTCTGGAGCTGTGGTGGGGGTGAAGGGGTGCACCCCGAGGCTAGCAAAACACCAGGAACTTCTCCACTGGGCACACTCTGGTTCCCCAGCAGCATAAATTCTTTAGCATTCTTTGAGGATAGCTTAATCTTTGGGAAAGCAAAACAAACAACAACCCTACAGTATTTAGATTATATTAAACTCAAGGAAAAAAACATTTGTTAGTACGCAAATTTTATATATTGCTGTTGCCTCCTGGTGATTTTATAAGCACAGACTGCAGACTGAGAGACAAGGGAGTGGGGAGGAGGATCCTAGATCTCTCTGAGTCAGCCATGAGGAATCTCATTAGCTCCCAGTCTTGCTCTGCAAGGAACTCAATGCTCACATTTTGCTCCCTCATTGTATCCTCTATGAGGTAGAACGGGTGGGTTTATTCTTGTTTAGCTAATGAGGAAATCGAGACTACGAGAGCTAATGAGACTTCCTCAAGGTCAAATGGCTATTAAGGGGCAAAGCGGCACCTTCTGGCATCAAGTCCGGTGATCAGTACCCGATATTTCGTCCATCGGTGTAACTAAAATGAACCTAATGTCTTCCTCTTCTTTCTGGTTTGATTTAATCCACTTAATTAATATTTATTAAGTGCTAGTTACCGGAGAAAGGTTGAAAAAAGACAAGGTCACACTCTTAAAGAAGGGTACAGAAAATGAACAGATCAGAAAAGACGGAGAGTGATGAACAGGGTGAGAAGCCATGGGGCTTACACTTAGCGTGGGAACAGAGTCTGGAGCCACCAGAGACAGCAGGAATAGCTATTTGGAACTTTGTGCATGTTTCTAAATAATGTAAATATCTTTTGAGAATAATCAGCCCTAAAAATAAGTCACGGTTGTTAGGAAGACAATCGGGACAGGATTGGTTCTTGTCATGGGGACAAATGTGTAGAAGGTAAAATATTTGAGAAACATTGGCGTTTTCAAGAAGCTAACAGAGGTTCCATTTACCTCAAGAACAAAATATAAACGGAACACAAAGAGAGGTGAAATCCGAGCATGTCTGCTCAGTAAGACCTACTGTGAGCTTCAGGGCATCTACAGAGGAATGTTCTGGTGATACCATTATGACCAAGTCTCTGTGACACAGGACATTCTGGCAGCAACAGGACTTAGCTATTAGCTTCACAGAAGAGACACTGGGGTAGGGGAACCAGCAAGAAGGTTGCACTGTAGTCATGGCAACAGATAAAGAGGACTAAACTGAGGGGGTGGCGAAAAGGATCCGTGCAAGGAAGCATTTAAAAGCAAAAGCCACAGCTTGATGTTTGAACAGAGCATCAGGGAAAGAAAGGCTACCTGAAAAGATGCGGAACAGAGGTTGCATGAGGCTCATTTCCAGACTCGTCCTCAAGCCTAACACATCTGAGGTGCTTGAGGTGCTTAGCGAGCATCTGTTGTCCTTAAGTTCCTCCCTGGCTTTCATCCACAGACCCACACAAATGATGAAACACATCACATGGTTGTTTATTATCCCTAGGCATGCCAGCTCTGAGACCCGTGGCAGGGCTACTTCCTGCTGTATGTCCCTCCACCTTGCCTTCCTGTTACTAAAAGATAGACAGCTCGTATAGGTACTTGGGACGTGGTGGCGGGGGGTGGGGAGAGAGAGAGAGAGAGAGAGAGAGAGAGAGAGAGAAAACGAATATTAAAGGTATATATGGACATTTTATGTAATGTTCTGTTTGTTTTTTATAATTTAAAACTAAACTTTTTAACCTGGTAAAAATATATTATATTTTCTTACTATAATAGCATTACTTTCCTTGCCTCTTTTACACTGTCTCCAGGGCATCCTACGTTAATATTGGTTTTTCTGTTCACTATGATGCTAGGAGATACAAGGTCAGCAGTACCATATTTAATATATTAATATATTCTTCTTTTGTGGCACTTCATTTATTTATACATTCATTCAACAAAATCTTATTTTTCTCTTCTATAAATAAGGTATTACTAAAGATAATAAAGGTATAAACAATGTCCTTCTTCTCAGAACTCACATTCTGGTGGAGAATAAAAACACCAAAATGACCAGAGTGATATATGCCATAAAGAAAAGTAAGGCTGTGTCCAATATTAGAAAGATGTGGAGATGGCTGTTCTACATGCTGAGGTCAAAGAAAGGATGTTTGAACTGAGCTAGAATGAGGAGACGCTGGGGCAGAGACTGTAGCATTGCCACGGGTTCCCTGTCTATGTATTGTTCTTCCTGTACATCTTAAAGAGAAAGACCACAACTTCATCCTTCAATTTGTGGTGTGTGTGTGTGTGTGTGTGTGTGTGTGTGTGTGTAAGCAGGTCCATTCATTTGAATAAATATCTCTAAAAATAAAACATTTTTGTTTTGTAAATAGCACAAAATTAAATACATTTTCAAAAACATGGTTCTTTTTTTAAAATAAAATATGTTTAAAATATGCTTTACAATCAAGAGCCTGGCTCCTGTTCTCAGACAAGGTCACCTAGAAAAATCTTACAGTAGATGGGCTTCCCAGAGAAGGAAGTTTTAAGGAAGGAAGGAGGGAGGGAGGAAGGGAAGGAGGGAGGGACGGAAGGAGGGAGGGGGGAGGGAAGGAGGGAGGGACGGAAGGAGGGAAGGAAAGGAGGGCCTATTCTCAACGTTGAACTTTTTTGTCTTTTTTTTTTTTTTTGAGACAGTGTCTCATGTAGTTCAAGCCAGCCATGAACTCATTATGTAGCTGAGGATGACCTTAAACTCCTGATCTTCCTGCTTCCCAAATCCAAGGATTACAGGCCAGGGTCTCGCTCACCTTTTATTCTACCTACATTCCCTCTGAACCTACAGGGCCTTCAGTCTAGACTCAGCTTCTTCAGAACTGCAGTTCACACTGTCAACATTTGCTATTGTCTTTTAGGTGTATATGTTTGGGTGTGCATATATGTATATGTGGTTCATCTCTAAGACTTTAAGCCCAGTACAGGGCCAAGGATGATGGATGGATGGATGGATGGATGGATGGATGGATGGATGGATGGATGGATGGA
>CM052700.1:95648666-95757697 GCA_028551405.1 Uromys caudimaculatus
TTCAAGTATCAGCAATTACTTAAGAACCCAGTCAACACTATGAGGCTTGCCATCATGGTGAGGTTGTACAATGCTACATTCTGCCCTACCTTCAACCCTTCATCCCATTAAATATTTCCTTTGTTCCATAGCACTGATTGCCTTCTACTATGTCAAATAATTAACTGCTTTGTTTTGCTGGTGACTTGCTTGGCTCTTTCAACAGAACAGAAGCTGCTGGAGAACAGGGGTTCATATGTGTTGTAACCCAAGCACCATATACAGTCCATAAGAAGAGTTCCTGACATGGTTGTTGAATGATTAGAAGTGACTCAGCCCATCTTGGCTTTTTCTGAAGACTAATATGAAGTCTGTCTGGCTTCTATTTGCGTCTGTGTTCCCTGGCAAGATGCCTGTTCTTGGGATGACCCATCAGTCACCAGTACCCAGAGGCTAAAACTTATCCCCATGAGTAACTGATTTCAAAGCACTGGTATGTTTCAGCAATATGAAAAGTCAAGTGAATGCCATACGGGAGAAAGCACAAATCAGAAACAGGATGCTTTAAAAATAGAGAGCAAAATAACAAAAATAAGATTAAAAATAGAGAGCAGCTCCAATTTATAAATTAACATTAAATTGCTTCTTCATGAACCAATAATGATTAATCTGAGATGAAAGGCTGAAGAAAACTCAAAATATATTCAAATTACTGTTTGTCAACCTTTCTGTTTGCTAGGTGTGTCAGCCACTGAGGGCCTGTTTCCTGGTCCTGTCAATCAGCCATATCTTGCCACTCTTTCGATACCCACTACCCACGCCAGAAGTCTGCCTTTCATTCTCTATGGGACTCTGACAGCTTGCTGAGTGGTGGTGAGGCTCACTAATGCTTTGATTTCTTTGTAACCTAGTTAAGGTTTCATTAGCTTAACTAGGCTGGAGATATTCTTTTTCAGACAAAATCAGCCTTCCACTCAGGGTGATGTGCATTAACTGAATTGCTCCTTTTCTTTCCAGGTCCATTTGCAGCTCACACTCTGAGTTCTTTGTAACCTAGTTAAGGTTTCATTAGCTTAACTAGGCTGGAGATATTCTTGTCAGTTGAGAAGCACTTTCTGCCTGAAATTATCCACACTCTTTTGGAAATGGCTGCATTTCCCTCAGTCTAAATTAGATTAACTAATTTCAGACTGTTCTCCCCTGCATTGCAATTTGCCAAAATGGTCTCTTTCTTTCAAATATCTCTTCTCGGTTAGCACTTGACTCCCCAGTCAGGATGGCAGCATCCTTAAAGCTTAGCTGAGCACATGCTCACTGCCCACTGGAGCTTCGTGGGAAATGTCATATATCACATAAGGCTCTTCAGCCAGGGGTATAGGGTAAAGTGACATACAATTGGTGCTTTAGTTACAGAAGAGCTCCTGACACTTTGGTTTGAAATCCTTGTTTTTAAAGAGCCAAACAGCTGCACAACTTAGAAATAAACAACAATCAGTAAATAAAAACAACCTACTATGGGAAAAGCCAAAGTATGACCAAAACAAAACAAGATAAAATGATTTGGCTGAGGAAGCAACAGCATAATTAGCATTGTTGCTAAACATGAGATATGCATACTGTTCTTTCTAAACCTCTATAGAATGAATATTGTTTTTAAAGATTCTGTTCTTATAGATTCCGACCTTTGGAAATTACACTTTGAAACCATAGTTTGTCATGGTGTCACATTCATTACATATACATTTCATGTCAATGAGTTTTGCCTTTGGCAAGAGTAGTAGAGGAAGAGGCAGGAAGAAGGAAGCACCAGAGAACAGGAGGTGGAAGGGCAGGGAAGACAGAGGAGAGAAAGAAAGAGGAGGAATACAGTCATTGAAAGACCCACCAGAAGCTGGCCTGGGGCTTCTCCAGAGAGCCCATGCAGATTTTCCATAAATTAGGGAAGAAGAAAAGCTTGGTGCTAGTGCTGAACCAATAAATAACTTTTGTTATAAAGAATTGTTATAAACGGTCTCAAGTTGGTCCCAAATCTTTACTCTCCCCACCCTATACCTGTTCCTTTCTATACCATACACCACACCACTGCACCCCCAGCACTCACCCCTAACTCCTCACCCCACCCTCAGATTTATTAATGTAAATAAATGAAAAAGGGCAGTCAGTAAAGTGTAAGCAAGAGGCATTTCCGCTTCATTCCCAGAACCCACATAAAGAACAGGCATAGTGATGGCCTGCCTATAATGCCAGAGTCACTGAAAAAGACACAAGGATGTCCCTTGGAGCTTGCTGGCCAGACAGCATAACTCTACTGGCAAATACCAGGTTAGTAAAACAAGGAGGATGGCATTTGAAGAAGTAAGACACCCAAAGTTGTCCTTTGACCTACACACACACACACACACACACACACACACACACACACACACACACACACACACAAGCGTGCTTACATATACAAGATAATAAAAATACAACTGAATATAAATTTCATGAATTCTTTAAATTCTGTATCTTCTACCCCTTGACAGCAGGCCCAAATTTCAGATCTCATTTGGGCAACAATATCCTTAAAGGTTAAAAATGAAGCAATCAGTAAAGGTATTTTAAGGGGATATTATGACTTGAGTTAGTAATTGAACCAACCTCTCCAATTCTTTTCTTAAATATATATCAATATTCTGGTCACAACCGGTCTTCTTTCGTATTTCTCATTCAACCCTAACTCCTGTGCTGAACTCATTATCTAATGAGGTCAGTGGACAAACATCTAATACTTGAACACAAAGTGCTACCATGACCCTAATAAATATACTACTGCTTATTCAGTAATAATGTTATAGAATTCACTATAATAGTTAGCCTTAGCTGGAGCTGGACACGGAAGGAGACCCATGCTACAATAATGAGAAGAGAAAACAAAATGAAAGTGCAGGAAGATATTTTTCTTTTCCAAAATCCTGCTAAAGAGAAATTGTGGAGAGCAGTATCTCAAATTGTTAACATTGGTAGATATACATATAAAGATATAAATATAAATTATTAAGCCCTCTCTAATTTCATGTGAAGTTCTGGAGACGCATATTTTATAAATAACCTTCTATTAATTGAAGTACTTTAATAAAAACTGATCAACTCATCCAGTGTAAGACTGTCAATCAGCTACATAAATGGGGAAAGTAGGGTGGAGAGCCTTAGCAAAGGAGCAGTCGAACGGAGGGTATGTGAGGGCAGCTGAAGCTTCAACCCGCTTTAGGACGCAGTCACTTCCCAGACTGTCTTTTTGCCACACATTTATGTGCAATGACTGGCTTTACTCTCTTCATAAAAGCAGAGATTTTTTTCTTTACTATATTTTGTTAGTCATTAGTTCAAGTTCATGAGGTACGTAATGGATCATCACCAGAGACATTGGAGGGAAGGCTTTGTTTGTCTCTGTAACTTTACGGCTGGGACTGGTGAGGCTGGTACCAGAGTCACAATATTCAAGTCATGAAATCAAAGTGTCTCCATGGACTTCCAAACCACTCTGCATCTCTCAGGTTCTGAGACAGTGACCTCCTGAGTCCATCTTTATTGTTTTATATTTTAGCTGTCCTTGTAAGGAGTCTTCTTACTAAAATAAATGGGTAAAGTCTTGGCTTTAAAACATCTTAAAATGATTTCAAAGCGAGAGAAATGCCTTAAATATGTTGGATATTTATCATAATCCTTCAATAAACAACGGAATTTGCAATCAGACCTTTAAAATGCTGTCTGGAGGAGTTTGGTGACTCACAGGCTATAGCAACTCTGACTCAGGCAATCAGAGACCTGAGACCAATCTCTCCCTCTGTGACCAACATCAAAATACCCAAATAGACTCTCCTGCCCTTATTGTTTTGATCTGCAAAAGAGCCAACAACAAATTGTTTTAGTTCATGCTCAAGGTTTGCGACTCACAAGTCAAAAAGATAGGCCATATGTATTATAAGATGCTACCAGAGGCTAGAGCAACGTGCCTCGGTGTTATCCTTCATGTGCAAGCCAGAAGGAGCACATAGGTTCAAGAAAGTCCTCCCACCTCTTCTATGATCCATGATAATAAGTTTGATTCTGATCTGAGCTGCTATTGGAAGATAAAGATCTAGACAGCCATATAATAGCCTCTTGTTGATGCTGCAAACATAGACCATGGATATAAGGTTTGCCAACCACAGGTCTCTCTTGAGGGACTATCTGGTTTGGGAAAACTGCAAGTCAAAAATCACAGGACCAGCCTGAGGACCAGAGGAGGCTTGTTTCATTTGTCATGCATAGTTTTGTCAGATACATTGCCAGGGTCGGGGGTACATGGATGAATTGGATCCATGTGCTTCAGTAATGTGGGTGAAATCCAGGGCATCACCTCTTAAAGTATTGTCCCCTGGACCAGCAGCATGAGCTTTGCCCAGGAGCTTATTATAAAAGCATATTCTTGGGTTGCAGCCCAAAATGGATGAACCACAACCCTGGGAGTAGACCCCACCATCTGTACTTTAGCAAGTCCCACAGGTCAGACTGATACAGCAAATTGGGGGTTTAAGATGTGCTTAAGAGGGACAGCTAGACAGGAACAATGAAAAACAAAATAATGACAGGAAGTTGGCATTCCGTCAGAACAGATATCAGGGGAACGCAGCATGAAGAACCAACCAGCGGTGTGCAGAGTAGTCGATCAAGCTGAGAGAAACTGAAGGCTGACACACTATGAGATAGGTCAGAGAGTTTCACACCTCACTGGCTGCAGAAATTCAAATGGAAAAAATAAGCAGGATTGATTGAGTTGTGCCTCTGAGTCCTGACCATCCGTGTGTGTGTGTGTGTGTGTGTGTGTGTGTGTGTGTGTGTGTGTGTGTGTGTGTGTGTGTGTGTGGTAAATGTGCATATTGAGAAGAGTTTGTTTAAAGTGGACATTAAGTTTGCTCTTCCCACTGTCTGGGAGAAAAACATTGCTTATTCTTACCCAAATAGATTGTTTGTCAACCAATGGATAAGCAACCAGCTGAACTAAAGGAGCCTCAGACATCATCGTGAGTGCCCAGCCCAAGGAAGTGAGATTGACCTGGGCCACCAGATCACAGACATGAGAGTTTACAGACCGTCACTAGTCCCCTGTGCAGCTTCTCAGCCACTGCCAGCAGCCACTCCTTGCTCATTGTGAGTTAGAAGGCCAGGGGTGTGATTCTTGTGATTTAGGAGGTTTGAGAAAAGAGGATTACTGAGTTCAAGGCCAGCTTGGGCTATATAATGAGTTCCAGGCCTGCCCACATCTCCTACAAAACACAAGGCATCTCTCTCTGTCTCAAAAATTCAAAAAAAAAAAAAGAAAAGAAAAGAAAAGAGAAAGCAAGCAGTCCACTGGGCTCGAGATGGTTCTCACAGTGATCTTGGTGGTCGAAAGTTCCCCTCAGAGAGAAACACAGCTTGTTCTGCTGCCTTCAGGGATGTAGGCAGACTGTTTTCCTAAGATGTGCGGTGAGAAGAAATTAAAGAGAAAATTCTTAATTGGATTAAGCAGCTAAAAAGGGCGACAGGAGAAAAGCTAAATCCCTTGTCCTTTTCCTCCCGCAGGCCCCTCTCTCCACCCTGAAGTGACCCAGCGAACCACAGCATTTACCAAGCTACAGGGACACATTGTAGAGAAGGAAGGAAGACATCCCCATTTTGTCATGTTTTGTTTTTAAATCCTTATATGTCATCTTATTCCTTCATTTTTGTGGCCTTTTGTCTCTGCCAGTTTCCATAGCAACAGAACCCAGCAAGCACACATCGCATCTTTCCCTCTAGCTTGTATAGATAACTCCAAATGGAGTCAAAAACAGCTCTGGGTGAGGGAGACCCCTTCCTTCTCCTCTGTCCTTAGATGGGGCTGTCGGAAAGGTACTCGTGTCTCCAGGCTTTGGTTTCAGAGGATAGTTTTGCTGTAAGTGTCATTTCTTAGAGTCTGCCTTTGTTTCTGATCTAGGAGAAGGGAGCAGTAAGTTCCTTGTCTGGGGACATCATAGTTGGGGAGATACAGATACATGATGAATAAAATAATGCAAACATAAGAACATCAAATGATCCTGCAGAACTGACACTGCACATTACTCTAGGTGTCCCCGAGAGGGGCAGAGACTGTTTTCTAAAAAGGGATCACTCTCTTGGAGCGTTTACCCAGCCCATCAATAGCCCACCAAACTAGAAGGTACAATTCCATGTCATGCTGCTTGCCTTCTGGTTACTAAGACTAAAAATATGTCACCTAACCATCATCTCCCAGTGTGGTTGCTGCTCTCCTTACAAGCTCTTCCTGCCCCAAGTTCAAAACTAAGTCTCAACAGGTAGTAATATGGCCACTATTTGGCTCCCCTGAGACATGCAGAGCACATGTGACCACAGGTGGTTTGGGGTTGAGACTAAGACAAACCTTCACTCCTTTCTCAGACATCAATCCTTATGTAAGTGCCACACAAATAATGTATTACTCAAGCCAAATTATAACAACAGGATTTATATATGTAATGTCTAGGCCAAGCTGCTAAAATAAATAAATATATTTCAGAGAAATGAGTATGTGTGTTAGTCTTCTATTGTTGCTATGATTAAAAAGTCACAAATCTATAGTTTGAAAGAAGACAACTTATTATCACACAGTTTCTTAGGTCTCAATAGTCCCAACAGGATTTCAGTGACATTAAAGTGTCAAAGTGGTGGCCAAGCTGGGTCCCATTAGGAGTCAGTGTCTGTCTCTTTGCCTTGTTATAGCTCCAAGAAACTGTCTACGTTCCCTAGTTCACAACCCTTTCTTCCATCTTCAAAGTCAATACTGTAGCATCTTGAAATCGCTCTTAATTTTACATGTGTAAAAGGCCCTTTAGCTGTTAGGTAACATGCTCATGGGTTCCAGGCATTAAGATATAGAAACACAGAGGGGGCTATTATTCTTTTTACCCCTTTCATCAAATCATACCTAATGATAATTATATTTTAATTTGATCCTGGTCTTAATCCAGTTTGACAAGATAATCTTTTCCAACTTGCCCTAAACCCTACTGACAGTCAAATGTACCACTCTTTGGCTTCCAACCAGGTTGACAGCAAATGTTTGGCAATTACTGCCCAGCACAAGTCTGTCCACTCAAATGGCAGTTTGCAGCTGGGCAGTTTCTCCCCGAAACTCTGCCTCTGCCTATGCCTGCCATGATCCCAGAAAGGTGCACAAAGATGGTAAGGCTTGAAGACAGGGTAAGAAATCACTTCAGTGTTCAGACTTTCTCTCCCGAATCACAACGAAGTCTTGCTTTTCTGCTTGTTTTTACATCTGAACCTGCAACATTTTGAATTCTCTGTGCTTTTAATCTCCTTTGCTCATTGTAATCCTCTTTAGTGTATCTTGCTCAAGCATAGACTTGGTTTTTCTGGCCTTCTGCATGGCCTGACTTCTGAAATCTGAACTTACTCCAGCAGTTTCTTACTACCTTTCTCATCTGGTTTGTGTCAGTTATCTGCTAGTTAAATGTCCCAGCCCTGGGCTTTAAAGTCATCCTCTCAGGCACTTATAGTACATATCTACTAAATGTCATAGTATAGTAGCATAGTATACTACTATGTAGCATACTAAATTGTACGCTCGTGTGACTGTGTGTGTGCGCGCGCGCACACACACACACACACATACACTCTTTACTGGATAGTTTTTATGTCAACTTGACACAAACATGGATCATCTGGGAAGAAAGAATCTTAATCAAGAAAATGCCTCCACTGGATGGATTGTAGGCTAACCCTGTAGGGCATTTTCTTGATTAGTGATTGATTCGAGAGGGCCCAACTGACTGTGGGCTGTGCCAATCCATGGCTGGGGTTCCTGGGTTCTATAAGAAGGCAGGCTGAGCAAGCCATGATGAGCAAGCCAGTAAGCAGCACACCTCTGTGGCTTCTGCTTAAGTTCCTGTCTCCAGGTTCCTGCCCTGCTTAAGTTCCTGCCCTGACTTCTTTGATGATAGACTGTGAGGCAGAACTGTAAGCTGAAATAAATCCTTTCCTTCCCAAGTTGATTTTGGTTATGGTGTTTTATCATAGCAATAGAAACTGTAACACACACACACACACACACACACACACACACACACACACACACACACACACACCTCCCAACTCTACCATGGAAATCCTTACATGTTTCTGAAATAAAAACCTGCATTCAATGGTAGCTCCAGCTTCTGAGTCAGAGGTAGCTCCTTTCTGTGGTTTGTAAATGGGGGTTGGGGGAGAGAAATGCATCCAGAGTAAACATTTTTCCAAGGCCCTATTTTCTGAAATAAGAATAATACTGTGACTTTTTATAGAGTCATGTCATCATGACTAGCCTGCAGTAGTTCTGACAACTGTGAGAGATGGAGCAGTGGGGCCAATGCGCATCACCCCCAGCGCATGCCATCTTTCACATAACCACATGGCCCAGTCGTTGGCCACTGAGATACTTCAAGCATGATTTTCCCTGCAACTTCATAGCACGTCAAACATCATGAACTCACTCACCAGGCTAAGCAGTCCAGACCTGACAGGCAGTGTGCCCCGGATGCCTGGAACCACTGAGCTGGGGCTTTTCTTTCTTTTGTTCTAAACAAGGTAAGAATAAGAGACATTACCCTGTCTTCCTTCCCTCTCCATCCAATGGCAAGCAGAGGACAGACCCTCTAGGGTCCTGGCGTGTTTTCATAGCTAACCATCTTAATGAGATGTTTCTGGCCAGAGTAAGTGGGCTCACAACTCAAACCTCAGAGATTACTTTTATGTGCTTCTTTGATTCTCAGGGAAGAAAACAAAGTTGCAAGTGGATAAAAGAAAAGGTTGAAAGGAAGTTTGATTATATAATTGACTAATTTACATTAAATTTCTCCCTGATATAAGCAATTTTAAACAAAATGGGCTTGTTAGGAAAGATTTTAACAGCATTATGACCAAAATTTTCTTGTCTTTCCCCCATCTTATTACCTCTATTGCTCTAATTAATTCTGACCACGGAATCTACAAAATAACCTCACCCTTTCAAACCTCAAACCATGGGCTGGAGAGATGTTCAGTGGTTAAGAGCACCTGTTGCTCTTACAGAGGTCGGGGTTCGATTCCCAACACCAGAATGGTGGCTCACAACCATCTGAAACTCCAGTTCCAGGGGATCTAACACCCTCTTCTACCTCTTCATTTGGTGTACATGCATACCTGCACACAAAACACTCATCCACATAAAATAATAAAATAAATATACAAAAATAAAATCTCAAGCTATCCTGTTGTGCTTTCAGGAATGCTCTCAAATATTTTCTGCCCCTATTCACAGTGTTTTCAATGGGCTAAATGGACCCCATGACCTCCTCTTCATCAAAATGTCAAAAATAAGTGTTGATCAACATAGATAAAGACACACATGCACACAAAGCAGCACATGTGTAAATAATCTGAAAGCTGTAGCCAAACATGTAGAAATATGGTTTTTCACCACTTATTAACTCTGTGACCTGGGATACATTACTGAGCATCTCTGAGACTTGGATTTATCAACTATTAAATGAAGCTATTAATATGAAGAAACAAGGCAAATGATATTTGAGTATCTTATAGAGATTTTATAGTAACTGTGTTAATACGTGTAGTGAATTTATAGCAGTTCTTGGAAGTAAGTTTAATGAGTTTCTTGTTTTTACTTTAAAATAAAACACAATTTTGGTCATGGTGATGGTGATGGTGCTGGTGGTGCTGGTGGTGATGAAGGCAGCAGTGCTAACGGTAGTGACGGAGATAATGGTAATGTTGACAATGGTTATGAAGGTCATGGTGACTGTGGTGATGAGGGCAGTAGAGCTGATAGAAGTGGCAATGATGGTGGTGGTGATGAAGGCAGTGGTGATGGTAACAGTGTCGCCGATGCCGTTAACGGTGAAAAGGAAGGTGTTAGTGGGAGTGATGACGGTGATGGCGGCAGTGGGTGTGGTACTGATCGTGTAGTGAAGGAGGCAGTGGTAGTAACAGAGGTGCCAACAAAAAAGGTGGAGTGCTGATAATGGTCACAATAATGGTGATAAAGATGGTAGGGGTGGTGGTAACAGAGATAATGGTAACAGTAGCCTTGCTGGAGATGCCATTAGTAGTGTTGAAAGTGGTAATAACAGTGTTAATGATGGTGTTATAAGAAACAATGATAATAAGAGTTCTAGAAGGTTTTATCCATTCAACAGGACAATATAATAAAATCATACATGGGTGCAGTGACATTATATTTAAAGTACGCTATCCCATGGACATAATTCTTAGAATAAAACTGGGATTAACTCAACCAATCTTTGTGCTATGGCCTTACAACCTTGTCTCTAGAAACCACAGTATTCCAAACAGATTGGCATTATGAGCTCTAGAGTCAGCACTTCCTGTGGCATGGTGAGTCCAGGGAAGCAGGCAAGCTTGGATTCATACCACTAGCATGAATGCAGGGCCAGTCCAAAGCCCCAAACTGAGAAGCTAAGATGGAAGCAAGTGGTGTGAAGGACACAGTCTGAGGAGCTCCAGAGAAGTGGAGAGCAGCTCCAGAGGGGCGTGGGAACAAGAGAGAGCAAGAGCTTCCAGTGATGTCACACAGCCCACAAGGACCAGTCCGAGGCCAGTCAGAGCCAGCAGCTCTGCTAGTAACAGCAGCTCTCCAAGTCTGCCTATAGCAAGAGAAGATGATTCCTCTTTTTCAGCTGAAGAGACCGTCAGACATTTTAAATTACAATTGTCAGTAGTGAGATGATGTTTCATCATGTGAAATGAGCTAAGGCTGCAAAGCATAAAGCCTTCTTTAAACAGCCAGGGAACAGCTCCCCGCAGAGAGCTAAACCTCAAGCACAGAGCAGCCTCCCTTCTCCCAGAGACAGTGGGAGGAAAAGTAGCAAGTTTCCCCAGCACAAAGACAGAGAAAGAGAGAAAGGATTTGGTTTTGGAACAAGTCCACACAAACATAGACACAGAGAAGGGGGGACCTACCATACACACACACACACACACACACACACACCCCAGAGATGAGGGAGACACATACCACAAATATGCATACTTTACATACATATATAATGGACACACCATACATACATACAGAAAGAGAGAGCGCACACACAAGCATACACATCACAGAGAAAGAACTTTATACCACAAAACCCCACACTATACATATGCATACACACAAACCCCACATACATGTACCATGCATTTCCCACACCCCCACGCATACATGAAGGTTGCAGCTTTCTCTGTAATTTACCTAAGATGCTCACTTAAAATGCCAAGCCTGCTCCACACAGCCATGGATCTACTATACACTCTTCAGGATGCAGACAAGTCTTTGTTCTACAGTGCTAATGGGGGAGAGGTGAGGCCATGAGAAGTTCAAAAGCAGAGAATGGGGAAGGGCAATAGCAACTCCTATCCATGTGCTGTTACCACTGCATTCATGAGCTTCTCTCACCAGACATAAGTTACCAATGAGCAGCAAAAGCGTCTATTTGTGGGTTCCTTTCTTTGGCTCTCCCATAACCATGGAAGGTGCAAATAAGCCAGCAATCTGCAAAGTGCCAGGAAGCAGGATGAAAGAGAGTGGGGGGAGACCAACGATCTGCCTCAGTTCATGCCAGGTCCCTGTGGTCATGCTAAGACCACTGGGGAGGGGACAAAAGGAGGTAGAAAGGGTAGGAGCTTCCAGAAACATGGGACAAGAGACCAGGATAGAAAGAGGTTAAGGACCAGCTGCAGGCATTGTATTTGTGTGTGTGTGTGTGTGTGTGTGTGTGTGTGTGTGTGTGTGTGTGTGTGTGTGTGTGTGTCTGAGAGAGAGAGAGAGAGAGAGAGAGAGAGAGAGAGAGAGAGAGAGAGAGAGAGAGACTGACTTCAGGCTGCTTCTGGATCATCTGTGCCTATCAGGAGTTTTCAGATGACAAGGGGCCCCAGGATGCTAGGTCCTGAGGCAGTCCCCTACATGCCTTAATACAGTGGGTTCTGAAAGTTCCCAACACCAATATGGTCTTCTCTTCATTGCTCCCTCTGCTCTAGCCCTGGGAACCTCAGAATAACTAATCAAGATGTAGAAGGAATGAGTGTTGTTAACTGAACAAGTATTTGTTGAGCCCCCTCATATTCCAGGATGTGGTCTAGAAACCTGGAATATTACCATGGGAACTGAGAAGGATGCAGACCCTGAATGGGAACTTCAGCTAGGACTCCAGCGAAGAGGCAGTAGGGAGTCTCTCAGCTATTCCCCATCCATCCCTGTAGTGGACCTGTCCAGTAGGATGCAAACAAAAGCACAAATGCACAAGAAGAGATCCAATTCCATCTGGCTTCGCCTCCCACCTGTTTTCAAGGCCCAGTTGATCACATTTTCAGAGAACACTCCAGGGAAGAGTCCCAGCACTGGGATGGGGGGAGTAGGCAGCCATGGGTGCTGGCCACTGGGGTTGGACTGATGGAGTATTAGAGTGACTTCAGTATACAGGCTGTGAGCTTTTGAAGCAGGAACAGAGCTTAAGATCAGGGTAGCACCATCCTTTCCACCTACTCCTTAACAGAGACTTTTGTCCCCTCCACATAGTTCTGGTCTACTTAATCTCCTGACATCAACTCTCCCCCGTGGTGTGGAACTCCATCTGGGCCACCCAGAATATCAACGGTATTGTTATGGCTTGGATCAGAATCACCCAGGCAGCACAAACCAAGCAGTTTATGTCACTGTTTGCTACTGATTCAGCAGTCCTGGGAGTAACTGCAGGCACCTCAGAGAAGGCAAGAGGCAGGTGGAAGAAAAGATCCTTCAGATGGTTTTGTTTCCCACCCCTCCTAGGACTGCCCTGGACTGAAAACCAGTTTCCAAATCTTTACCAGCTGTCTGGCAGCTTGCCACAGATCAATAAGTCTTCTTCAGTGCTCCAACTTGCAAAAATATTTACTGTACATAATTTAATAGAAACCTCTCCTGGATAAGGAGCTGACACTTTTAATTACCTGCATCAAGTGCTCTCCTATAGGACCTGGCGTGCGCATGCCTCTGAATGCCAAGTACATGCGTTTCTTAGGGGGTTGCCAGTGATTTGGAAAGAAAAGAAGGCTCTGTGCAACAGTGACCTCTAGGTGGTGGGGAGGGAGAGCAAGGACAGGTGATATTTCTAATGGCTCTCTTTCCTAGGTAAATTACACACACACATACATGCATGTACATATATACATGCACGAGCAAGCATGTATGCATGCATGCACACAGACATACACATGTATGCACACAGACATACACATGCATGCATACACACACTGTTGCACACCTTGTTCTACTCACTCCTAGATCTTCACCTATTCAAATACGGGCATATTAATTTTTCTGCCTTCTATTCCTCAGGACTTTTGGACTTTGGTTGAGGTGGATGACACCGTTTTACATCCTGAAGATACATGCCTGAATAGCCTACGATGAGACATGACCAGCAAAACCACATTTCCTATGTGTTAGGATCCCAGACTCTTGATACACTTGACTCCTAAGTTGCCTGGGCATGGTAATACACATATTTTTCAGATGTAAAAGGGGGGGAGGGAGAGAGAGGGGGGAAGGGGGAGAGAGAGAGAGAGAGAGAGAGAGAGAGAAAGAGATCAAGGCTCTGAGGTGTTACATGACTTACTCAAGATCACATACCCCACAGGCTCATGTATCTGAATACTCAACCTGTGGGTTGGGATCCCTTTGGCAAACCTCTATCTCTAAAAATATTTATATTACGATTCCTAACTGTAGCAAAATTGCTGTTACAAAGTAACAATTAAATGATTTTATGGGTGGGGCAGTCACCACGTCATGGAGAGCCATATTAAAGGGCCGCGTCGTTAGGAAGGTTGAGAACCACTGCCCTAGCTAATGATGTCATGTGGGAAGGCTTTTGGACACAGGTTCTAATTGTCAGACATAGGTTATGGGAGTGGGGCCAGAAGGTTTTATCTTGCCTGGTCCTATCTCAAGGCTTCTGCTTGCTAATCCATGACCTATTACAGGACATACCACAAGCTCCTATCACCATGATGAAGTCCTGGGTGCCACGCTCTCCCTGCCTTGAAACAATGAGCTGAAACAATTCTTTCTTCCCCTACTGGCTTCTATTGGACATTTTGAGACAGCAGCGATACAAAAACTAATTAGCACTGGTCTCTAGTGCATATCGGTTTGAGGAACGGCCTGTTCTCTATCTCAGGCCCATCCCGAGGAAATCCTATCCACTTCCAGGGATCTACAGAAATCCTTCCCTAGTGTTGCTCGTGGCTGTGTGGAGTGGAGCTGAGAATGTAGGATGGTTTTGGAGTCTCCTCCTCATCAACGTGGCTCTTCCTCCATTACAGTTTTTCTGGAGTCCTAAGAAGACCTCCAGTACAGTGATAGGTGCCTATTCCCATGTCTAGCTACAGCCCACTCTGGCTAGTGTGGAGATCACCGCAGCCTCCTCTTGAGCACCGCCCACCCTGTGCAGCATGATCGGGGGTCACAGTGTAAGGAGAACATCTCTCTCAACTGCTAATTACCTGCCTTCGGCATCTTTGACAAAAGCAATCCCCTGGCAATCGTGCTCTGCATTGCACCTAAAAAGATGTGGGTGTACAATAAATATTGGCTCCCAACAATCCCCACACTTGCTAATGATTGTGTGGGCACATTTGGTTTCATCTGTAGAAAAGCCAAATGAGAGACTGCTAAAACCAGGAAGGGCATTATGTTCCTAAAGTAGCTGTACTTGGCTGTGACAAAAGGCCGAGGCTGAGGAAGCAGCGAGGGTGGCAAATGGAAGCCTCGACACCCACATGAATCATGAATAACCCCAGACTGGCCAAGGCCCGCCAGCTAATGTTCAATTGAGCCACAGGAATGTTCATGTCTAGTGGTATTTTCAACAGTGCACAATTTCATAGCTGGATATTTAACTGGAAAGCTGCTGGGATACGGAGTGGTGGCAAGAGTGTTATTCTGAGTTCTCTAGCAGCTGCAGACCTACAGGAAACAGACAGGAAAGCATGCAGGGGGGCTGTGAAGGGAAAGAAGCTTGCCCAGTTTCCAAAAGTGCTGGATTCAAGCTGGATGAGACCTATTATTCACCCAAGCATTCTTCGTGTGCAGAAGAAACACACATGCTAGGAAAGGTGGAAAGAGAGCAGCAAAACACATTAGCTCTCAAAACGCCACATGAACTGGTCAGTATGTGAGGGGACAAAGTGGGGAAACCCTGACACTCTGCGTACTCCAGGAATGGGTGTGGCTTTGTGAAGAAGGCAGGAGCTGCAGGATGGTGACAAACTGATCTGCATTTTGCACCCCTATTCTCTAGGCAACCCAAGTCTTAACAGTCTTACATTCATGCTGGTGCATAAGAAGAGGACAAAAGCTCACAGAAGGGTGTGCCGTGCGTGACACAGCTACCAAGGACACCGAGTGGTCTTACTGAACAGACTGCTTGAGCATGGTGTGCATGCTCATGTACACACATGAGTACATACATGAACAATGCTAATAACCACCTGATGAAGGTGGTGGACTGCAGAGGCTCTTCCCTGTTCCCTCCCATCCGCCATTTATTATATGGTGCTGTATATTAAACCCAGAGCTCTGATCATGCGAAGCGAGCACTCTGGCACTGAGCTACACCAGAGCCCTGTTAATGGGCATATTCTAATTTGTGGAAGAGAGTAGATGTGTGTGTATGCTTGTGCATGTGTGTAAGTGTGCATATACACATGTATAAGAATGTCTAAAGACAGGAGCTCAGCCACAGTTCCTCTCCACCAGAGCCATCTACCTTGTCCTTTGATACAGATCTCCCACTCAGCTAGGATGGCTGGTCAGTAAATCCCAGGTATTCACCTGCCTCTGCCTCCCCAACACTAAGATTAAGAGCATAAACCTCCCAGGTTCTTATCTCCTAAATCTGTATGGGGGCAGGTTTTTATTTCTTAGTTGTCTTTTACTTTATTTATTGTTGGGGAATTTCAAACGC
Organism: Uromys caudimaculatus; assembly: GCA_028551405.1. Taxonomy (NCBI): domain Eukaryota; kingdom Metazoa; phylum Chordata; class Mammalia; order Rodentia; family Muridae; genus Uromys; species Uromys caudimaculatus. The sequence goes on from CM052700.1 coordinate 95,664,695, forward strand.
TCAGACTTTGTATGTGGGAGCTGGGGACCAACCCCAGGCCCTCCTCATGTACATCAGATACTGCACCAACAAAGCCATTTCCCCATCCCCTCTCCTATATTTGATAATATAATGTATAGTTGGGGTAATTTGAACAATGAACTTAAAAGTATTTGGAATATGAGAACAATGACTAACACCTAAGCCGTGTACTAAGGAACAAAGCCACACTCGGAGATGTGGAAGGTTTTACACATCACTCAGAACCACAAGTCGGGCTGTACTTTGGAATGATGTATCTGAAGGCCAGAGCTGCATACATGAAGAGTCACAGCCAGGAGGTCTTGCCCCTGCTCCCTAGAAAGGCACAGAGAAGTGTTCTGGGAAGAGGAGCTCCTGAATGACCACACACACATACACACACACACGGAGAGAGAGAGAGAGAGAGAGAGAGAGAGAGAGAGAGAGAGAGAGAGAGAGAGAGAGAACAAGCATAGAGAATTGCCATCAAGGAGCTCTGGCCCTGGAGGCCATGAGATAACTGGCCCTAAACACCTTTTCCTAATGTTAAACATGTAGTTCACAGCCCCTCCTCCCCCGTAGCATCAGTTCCAAATACCAATGATTTCCTTGACCCCTGCCCACTCCCAAATACCTTCCAAATACCTCTCCTCTCATTGTAGTCACCATAGCCTGTGTCTTATCTGCTCTTCCTGAAACCAACACACACACACACACATACACACACACACACACACACACACACACACACACACACATTTGCTTCCTCTGCTTCCCCAACACTGATTTATGGGACTTAACCCTTGCATTTGGGCCACCAATCCCAAAGAAACTCTTCCATCTCTTGTTTTTTCTTTCTCCATCAACAGCATTTGTCCCAGTCCCTCATTTCTGCACATTAAACTGCTCTGTTCACATGGCTTCCAAGCACCACACTGCTGGGTTTCCCTGCTGACCACAGACCAGAGTTTCCATCCACTTTGTTGTTGCTTCCTCATTTCCTTGACCTCTTAGCGTTTACGTGCCCCAGGACTCAATGCAGCTCTCGTCTGTTCTACTTACGTTTGCTCCCTTGGTGATAGCATCTACTCTGCGGTCTTAAAAACTAGCTATATGTCAGAGACTCCCAAATTTATGCCTCTAGTCTCTGCCCCACATTGGACTCCACACTTGCAATCCTTTTGCCTACTTAATATCTCCACTGGGATATCTAATAGACATCCCAGACTGAGCACATCCAGCCCTTCCTCTATAAATCCAGTCAGTTCTGCTGCCCTCCTCTCAGTGGATGTGGCCTTGGAGTCAGCCTTAGCGGTTCGCTCATACCTCATCTATAGTGTGTGAGCAAATTCTTTTGGCTGAATCTTCAAGCTAAAGTCAGAATTTCATCATCTCTCAAAACCCCCACCACTGCTTTGCTAGTCAAGGCCTGTCATCTGTCCCCTAGATTAATGCAAGAGTTCCTCCTTCTGCCTCTGATATGTAACCAAAACAGGGGCTTTGGGTGATCCTATGAAGTCATAAGTCATCACTCTGTCTTTCAAAGCCTCTATGGTTTCTCATTGAAGATATTCCCTCAAAACCATCCATTTCTATAGGGACTTCACTGCAATCTCCCCTTCCTGACTCTGTTAAGACCACACCCTCATACACAATCCCATGTCAATCTCCATCCAGCAGTCAGTGTGATCTTTCTGAAAAAATGATCATGCTCCTATCAAATTTAAAACCTACCTGAGGGTCTAAATTCCTTGGCTTGCTTGGTGAGTTTAGCCCACCTCCCCCACCCTGTACAGGAAAGGCCATGTGTATCTCTCTGGCAGCAGCTCTCATGAGTACCTTCAGCCAGACTGATTCTGTGTGTATTCTAGTGGTTAGTCTGTACCATGAGTTTCTGATGAGTTTCCCTGTTTGGGTGAATTTTCTTTCCCCAAACAGTGGTTTAATCTCGCATGAGCTAGGATCACATCCCCTCTTTTCTTCTCTGTTCCTTTATCAGCTCCCTGATTAAAGCAATTCACTTGATGCTTGTCAGCGTCATGGGGCAGAACATACTGTACAACGTGTATAAAGACAACTTGCCAAGGGTTTCTGGACCATGAGTTGATTTTCTTCCACCAACACACCTATAGTGGCTAAAACATGCTGTACAGTTGATGGTTAATATGTTGGCCATTTAATATGACTGGCTTTTCAAACCCTTTGAGGAATGGCACAAAGAGAAAAACAAAACAACAACAACAACAAACAACTTTACCTAAATGTGTTGCAGTATCCCCTGGGATAAAAATAAAGGGCAGCTCTGCTGCCTTGTCCAGGGTGATGACCTGCTATGGTGACTCAACAGCATGTGTGATGAGTTTCTGGAGTCTTCTATGTGGTAAAAGGAGGAATTGATGATGATGATGTCCAGGTAACCAAGGTCTAGGCTCTTGCTCTTGTCTTCCATGGGAGGTGCCTGAGGTTCTGTCCAGAGAAGCACTGCTACTTACCAGCATCTTGGTAGGGATGATGAGGGTTGGGTCTAGGGGTGCTGTCACCTTACTCATTTGATTATGGTGCATTTGAATAAAACTCCACAAAGTCTCTGGGCAGATAGCAAATTGAACTGGCTGGAGGGGAGTAATGCATGGCTCCTACCTTTAGGAATTTTATATCCAGTGTCAATGCCTCAAACACTCTTTCTGCCTCCTCATTCTAAGGGCACAAGGGGCATAAAAGCCAAAGACGGAGATTAGGGGGTGACATGTTAAATAAAGATCAATCTGAGAAAGAGCACAGCTTATCAGGGTGACATGCAAGCCCTACATTATAATTGTATTAATCAATTCCCTACGTCGCTAGACACAGGGCCTCTCTGAATCCCATGTGTGCAGAGAAGGAGATGGAAATATAACTGATCATATTCTGGCCTCCAAAATCCTTTGCAGGCCAATGAGCTTGGACTTATTTAAAGGAAAAGGAAAGGAAAGCATCTTTGCCCTGGATCACTTACCCTGGGTCTGGTAAATGACAGGGGCCAGGGCCCTTGGGCCCATGTCAAAGAAGATTCATGTCAACAATTCCAACCTCTTCTCCTGAGTAGACTGTGAAGCTCATGCCAGGGTTGCAGCAGGATTCAGCAGAGGGTGAAACCAGGGCAGGCTACCAACAAGAGGAGAAGGACTAGGACAAACTCGGGCACAATGATCTTTTGGTTCCTACTTTAGAGACGGAGAACTCAAGGGACCTAATCATACTTTTTAATGGCCCAGGTGTCTTGTCTTAGGCCAGAAATTTTCCTATCACACCACCTAGTTTCAATGGATTTGAAACCCCTCATCCCTCCCCAATAAGAACAGAAAGAAGTCCATTTGTTTCTCTTCTTACTAGAAGAGGCTGTGTTTCATAGTTCCAGTGTGCCTCCATCCACAAAGAGGTAGTAGACATAAGATTCTACTGGTGTGAAATTTGGAACAAAAACAAACAAACAAACAAACCAAAACCGAAAAAACGCTAGCTGGAATTCTCCACCACACCAGTCATGGTTCCTATTCCTCAATAGGAAATGTGGTTTCCACAGAAAAGATTAATATTGCATCTTCTAGCACAAAAGGGACCTCAGTCTTTCCTTCCCCATCTAGAAAAGGGAAATGGGTATGAAATTGAGGTCTTAGAACACACTTGAATGATATGAGGTCCAGTGGGGATACAAAGCTGTCTTTCTGTTTGCATATCATCATCTTTGAAGGGTTCAGTATTCAAGGAAAATTGACTGTAAATCTGCATCAGAAAGCACTTCAGGCCTGTGTCCCAGAACTCATAAGGAATCCAAGGATAGCTCAGCTTGATGTCCCCGCAAAACATAGTATCTCACACTTGGGGTTCTGGTTGAATTAATCCTGCTTTATACTATATGGGTGTGGTGTTGCTTCGGGCATTGTCTCAACTAGAGCTGCTTTGGCTTAGCAACCTTCTGGCTCAGTTATTTTCATAGTTTAGGATGAAAAGGCTTCCTTGAGAAAAATGGCCTAGTGTAACTTAAGCCATCCAGGTTTCATAAAATAAATCTTATATCTCCTGTATCGGTCTTATTTTGCCTCCGCCTGATTTGTTTCAAATACATTAAAGACACTGAGAAACAAAGCCCTCAGAATCTCCAGTAGTGACAAAATAAAGCCTCATGTCATTCCTGAAAGACACCGAGAATCTAACAATGTCTTTCTAGTGAGATGCATTAATGATGAGATATAAGGAGAGGTGTTATAGGGGTACAGGGCACTAGATCACTTCCAACATCTGAAGCTCAGAATAAAGCAAACATGACTTCCTTTAAAAGATGAGACTATTACAGCAGGTCTCCTCAAATGGTGATCGCATAGCAAACTATAAATCTTAACTCAACCCAGGGCTACACAAAGAATATTTTGAAGAGGCTAATTCCAAAGAACAGAATCTACAAGCTTAAGGCACTGTTTAGGGTGAAGAGCACTGCACACTTGGTTTGAAAACAGAGTTCTGTGAGCATTCAGTAGAACAGGAATCTCTAGTTAACAGGCCTTCTTAGGAAAAGCAGGCTAGCTGTTGGCATTGCCCACACTGTTCTCTGGTAGTTTCTGAAAGCACCTGAGCTATGGAGGAGAAACTCATATCCCATCTATTAAAAGCCCAGCTGGCAGCAGTGAAAGACAACTGACAACGATGGAGCTCATATCCACATATGCTTACCTACCCATCTCCAGCAGAGAGAAAGAGGCTCACAACATTGTAAAGCAAATATGTGTATCTCTGCACGCTCATCTCTCCTTTCACTACCTCCCACCCACCCCAGCCTGCAACCTGTCTTTCCACCTCAGGCCTCTAAACCCCACCCTCATATGTGACCTTACATGGCATGGTGAACTTTAGCTAGAAAGCAAAGGCTGACGATTGAGTTACACATTGTCTATGTCTGTTTTGTCCTGCTTAACAAAGCAGGTAGGTAGGTAGGTAGGTAGGTAGGTAGGTAGGTAGGTAGGTAGATAGATGGATGATGGATTGACAGATAGATAGATAAACAAATGGATGGATGGATAGATAGATAGACAGACAGAGAAAATAAGCAAAACCACAAACATAGACATGTTTGAGGCTATGAACTCTAAAGACAAGGGGCTAACATGTTTAAGAGCTTTATGCCCATGGGAAAAGGGAAGACAGAAGTCATGGAAGAGGGGGTTGGATGTGACTGTCTATAAGGACCTGCTCCTGAAATAATAACATTAACACATTCATGAGGACAAAGCTCTAATGACCTAAACAGCTCTGAAACGTCCACACCCAACATTTCCTCATCAGGGATCAAGAATCCAATACAGAAACTTTGGGGGACCCATACAAACTGTAATATTCACCTTATATCTTTTACCTCTCTGAAAGAGATTAGAATGCATCATGTATTTGTCAAATCTGTAGAACGTCCAACACCAAGAGTGAACCACATAGTAAACTATAAAGTTTGAGTGCTAAGTAGACGCCAAATAAAGGCTCATTTATTTTAACAAATGTACTTCTGGGGTAAGGAATGTTAGCAGTAAGGGAGGCTGCCATGCATCAGCACAGTGGGTATGCAGGAGCCCTATGCATTTTCTATTCAGTTTTGCTGTGAACCTAACACTTCTCTAAAAAAAAAAAAAAAAAGGTTCGTGGCCTGAGGGCATGATTCCGTAGGTAAAGTGCTTTCTGCACACAGGGACCAAGATCATCTCTCAGGTAAAAGCTGGATGTGCCTGTTCCCCAGGGAGCTCGCTGATCAGCAGCACAAGAAGCTTTTCATTGGTCCACAGAGTGCTACTGGACAGAGCTACTTCAGATCTGTAATCCACGGGTTTAGTTTGTCTGTAAAGGGTGGGGTGGTAAATTCTTTAAGCTTTGAGGCCCAAACCATTTTTGTTAGACCCAGTTGACTATGCTATTGTAGTGTGCAAAGAGCCATGAGCTATACAGAAATGAATGGGCATGGCTGTGTCCTGACACAACTGTTTACATAAACAGCATGTGGTTTGTGGGCCACATTTGCAAAGCTCTAGTTTAAAGACAGTATTTCTAATTTAAAGACAATCAATTCCCAGTAGGCCTGTATTACTGCAAAGCATCTGCTCATGCGTACTGCAAACAATAGGCAGAGCCTGAGCAGGTAACACACCCTGCACATGCCTGGGCCGTTATCCAAACCAATACATCTGGAGTATTATCATCACTGATAAAATTGACATTCATTTTCAAACCATACTGATTACAAGAAGCATTAGTCACTGTTTATTAGACTTAAGAAATGAAGCATGGATTTTTGTCTCTTTTCTTATGATTCTCTAGTACAGGTAATGAATGTTTGATTTAGGGAACATAAGAAAGCAAGATTATAAATGAAAAAGAAAGCAAATTATCTGAGTTTCTACTCAAAAGACTGTTAGCCACTGTATTGATATGCAAATGTAAGTATATGGTTCCTTTGTTCACTGCTATAGACTTAGTACCCAGAACACTGATGAATGCAGTCAAGACAAATTCAGCAAATGAAAAACAAAAACAAAAAACAAAACTGGGTAGGAGTTTTCACAGATGGACCTCAAGCTAAACTTTCTGACTGCATTGGCAATGTCAGGGTTATGTGAGTTTCTGCCTACAGTTTCCTTGGGTTAGCGAAGGTGTTTGAGACATAAAAAGAACTCCTTGGTCACCCTCAGAACGAACCTATAAGGCATTAGGTTTATCTACAACTGAGTTCCCAGAGAGGCTAACATTATTTTCTTGGGCAGTCTTCCATGACTAATCAAAGGCATGTACCTGCATCTAAACCATCCCAGGTAGAAAAGCTGCTTGGCTCGATCACAGTTCCCAGGGGAGAAATGGAGAAAGGCATTTCTGATGTGGTTTGTCAAAGTCGGAGAATATGGACCCAGCATGTAGAAAAGAATCCCTGTGGGCTTTCCAGGACATGAAGGCTGGTTTCACCTTCTTTGGGTCCTGTCGGTTCAGTAGGCTTGAGTATGACACTAACAAACTCAGACCAAAAGCTCAGCCTCCACAGGGACCAGCAAGCAGAGATACCCCTGTTAGCTTGCCCAAGGGCTAAACAGCAAACCCTGCCCTCAGGTCACCTGGGATAATGGGAAGATGAGCAAAGCCTTTTCTGTGGTCCTAGAGATACCCTTCCTGTGGGTAGGCAATACTGGGATGACAGACAGAAAGGATACTGTCATTACAGGAAGGAGTTAACACAGAAATGCTAGGGACATCTCATCTTCAAGATGCTTTTATAGTATGGAGGTGGTGGGACCACTTGAGATTTACAGAGCCCATTTAGAGTTTTCTCAGGCATTTTACCTGCATCTGTTCACTAAGGATGCAAGTTCAGCTTTCTTTCCTCAAGCTCATAATACGCATAGGCAAATCAGTGTCTTTAATTGCTAAGTGCAAAGGGCTTTCTGATGCCTAATGAAATCTTGAGGAAAGCAGTCTCCTCAGAAATAGTTCTATTTATAGATCCTACACACGCCTGGCCTCCTTCTCTTGTTTCTGGGAGCCTGGATAGGAGGCAAGGATTCTTTTTTCCTTGCTTCTGAGAGAATGGCCATCTGTCCCTCACACTTGCTGTTCTCCACCTGGCATGCTAATCCTAATTGTGACATCCTAATCATTTCCCAGAGCAACTCTATGCTGTCACAAAGAGCACATTATGACTTCAATGGGAGGATCAGCTAAGAGGTAATAGAAACAAAAGGCTGGTTTTTATGCAGACTACATCGCTATGAAGAATCTGCTGAGACAGCCGACAAAAAATGTAATCTATAGTAAACAGATTTATGGCTAAAACAAGTTGTGTGCACACACCAAAAAGTAGCAAATGATTCTTGAAAGCAATGATATATTCTGGTTTAAAACCATGATGAGAAAATCCCCTAAAATCAAACCGCTGCATCACTTAAAACTGGAAGCCAACCTGTGCCTTAAACGAGACACAGCTGTCAAGAGCAATCCTGTAGACATGCTGTCTCATGCATCGTCAAATCTGAAACTCAGCTTCTGCAGCCCCTCCAGGTACACCTTGAATACGGCTTGTTGCACCCACACGGCATGTTGGTATGCCATCCCCACTGTGAGGGGTTAAGAGAACAGGAAGCCTTGTGAGTACGGTGTTCAGCAATGAGACCTTTGGGATGTGGTTGTGACTAGGTGAAGTCATGATTGACTGTTGCTGATCTGAGAAGAGAGGCAGTAAGTAGAGACCACATTCACATAGAAGTGTACATACTCTCTGTCTCTCACCATGTGGTGTTCGGCACCATGCCACATTACTGCCAACAACACAGTCATAACCAGAAGTAGTCATTCAACTCCAAACAGGATGGTAAACAAAATAAACCTTTTTCCTTTATAAATCACCAGCTCTGTGGTATTGTGTTATCATCAGCAGGAAACGAATGAACACATCACTCCTCTCCAGCCCGCTGTCTTCCTCTCTCTTCCCAGCAGCCAATCTCAGTTGTTCTAACCTGAAAACCGTGTATGTCCAGCCCTCAAGCTCACCATGTCCACTCTGTCAAAACCTCTAGGTGACCCAAGTCCATCTAAATCCTACACTTTTTACCTTCTGTCTGACATCGCCTGACTCAAGCCATGACATTCTGCTATCTGGAATATTTACATAGACTCCTGTCACTGATACACATAAGAACTCGGAAACTGTGACAGCGCCCAGAAAACATGCACAGTTTATAGCGAGAATTTTTGTTTCTTTAAAACCACAGAAATATTCTGGGAAAATGTTTTTCTTTTAATCCCAGATCTGGGATACGGGACTGCTTTAGATTGTCCATAGCAACAGACTATGACTTACCTTACGCTCTGACAAGCACATGATTCTGCCAGCTGCAGATAGTTTCTGCAAGTATTTCATGTTTGGAATTCTGGGGACTCTTGAGCAGGTATAAAATGTTAGACCCACTCCCCACCCCAACTCAGAGGGACTTCAGTGACTCTGCTCCTGTTGCTGGTTAGAAATATCCTGACAATGAAGGTCAAACTTTCCCCCAAGGAACTTGACACCTCTAATCACCAGTAAGTTGTCTAGTGAGATCCATGCCCCCTTTCCCCTCTAAACTTCTTCCTCTCCAGCCTAGTGTTGGGGGATTGGAAGGGAAGGGTGAAGGCTGAAAAAGGAACACGTAAGGTAGCCAAAAGTCTGGCTACACAGCTTCATGCCAGACAGAATCCCAGCACTGAGAGGAAGAAGACACAAAGCCCCACCTCTAACCAAGAAGTTATTTGTAATTGATACCTGCTGGGAAAGAAAAAAACCAGTTTTCTCCAATGGAATGTGGCTGAGTATATCGACCACATTCCAGAGCAGGTCCTAGAAAGAATATTGATCAATACAAAACAGAGTCCATGTTTTTATACTGTGCACTTTTTGTCTTCTTTTGGCATTTTTTTGTCTTATTGGGTTTCTGTTTTGATTTTCATGAGGGATTGGACTTTTGTTAGAGAGAGCGTGAAGCTGGGTGGGCAGGGAATTTGGGGGAATTTGGGGGAATCTGGGAGTTGGGAGAGGAGAAGAATATGATCAAAATATATTGTATTTTAAAACCTTCAATTAAAAGTAAAATCTACTGCCTCTCTGTTCAAGTTTGCCCCACCTTCAGGCCAGGGTTCTATTTAAACATATTATATTTGTTGGCATCAGGACCGCTTAACGAGTGACGTTGCACCCAGGCGACATCACCCAGGTGACAGCGCGTCTCGCCCACCTGTTGCTAAGGCAACAGCCACCATATTCCCAGAATTCACCTTGGCCCACTGCCCACCTTTACCTGTGGCTACCTCATGCCATGTCACTTTCCTTATATACACGGAGGACCCCTATCTCTCTTTCTCTTTTTCCCCTCTTCTTCCCTTCTTTCTCCTCGCTGATATCTCCCCCCCCCCCCCAATAAACCCCTCACGTGGAACTGTTTGGCTTGGTGTGGTTTTGGAACGTGCGACCATCCCCACTGCAGCACATACCGGACCCATACCAGCATTTTTTTTACAACAATATTCTTCTGGATAATACCTTCTATAGCTTCCCTGCTCCCAGCACCCAAACTATCTCATTCCTTCAGTCATCACTCCTCATCACTCCCTCTCCCTCTCCCCCTTCCCCCTCTCTCTTACACACACACACACACACACACACACACACACACACGCACGCACACAGGCGCACACGCACACGCACAAGCACACGCCTTCACCCTTGCTGGTTCTGGTTCTTCCGTTGGAATTCCTACCTTCTGACCCTCCCCTGGATGGCTCTCTCCCATCCTCTTCACTGAGGACTATCCTGACAGTCTCTTCTTACAAATGTTAATTTCTACTCATCCCTATACTTCATGTTTCAACTTTTCACCTTGCCATTTTTCCTACTTAGCACACTTATCAAAACCCAACAATGCTTGTACCTTTATTTATATAGTTACCGTGTGGATTTTCCATCATCATAGAATTTGGATTTGTGATTTTTATCTCTTATTCCCGAATAAATAACTACTGCCACATCTAGCCCAGTGTACAAAATCCAAGAAACATTTGTTGAATATATGAACACTGAGAGTATAGCGACTAGTACTCCAGCTATTAATTACCAGGAGATACCAAAAATAGTTGGGAAAAAATATAAACTGCTTAAAGGTCTATGAACCAAAAAGTACTTGAATAATAAATAATGCAGCCATTAAAAATGTGCTACGTGGAGTAGGAAGAAGACTCAGGAGAGAGCTTGCATCACAAGTATGAAGACTAATTTTGATCCCTCAAACCCATGCAAAAATGCACACATGGTAGTATGCAATCATCATCCCAGAACAGGGGAAACAGGCAGGAGGATCCCTGGGTCTTGTTGGCCAGCCAGACCACCTTAATTGGTGAATTTCAGGTCAATTTAGAGTTCCTATCTCAGAGACATTTCTGAAGATAATATATCTGCCCGTCCCCTGGCCTAGACACACACACGTAAAACAAACAAACAAACAAACGAAAGACCAGTACTACAGTTATTAATTACCAGGAAATATTAAAAATAGTTGGGAATAAAAACTATGCAGCTCTTAAAATAGTGTATAATTTACTTGATTTTGTGAAAGGACCATCGTAATTCAAATAAGGTTGAAAAAAAGTATGTGTAAATTATCTAAATATGAAATGTTGCACGCTTCAATGAATGCATCTCCTATGTTACCTACAGAAGTTCCTGTGGCTAGTCTTATCTTGTGAATTGTCTGAGGCTGTGAGATAGGATTAGAAGACAGATTGTTCAGTCTTGGTAGCAGGACTTTTCAACGATGCTAGCTTCCTTTATTCATGTGGCATTGGAATGCCTACCACAAGTGACTTTTAAACAGTGTTCCTTGAAGAGCTTTCTCTTTAACATTTACCAGTGGTTAGCTACCTGCAGAGAGCCTGACTAAACTTAACACCCCATAAAAAGCAGCATTCATACTCGCTGCAGTTCAGCCTTCCAGAAGCTATCTGGCAGCTTGCTCTTCAGAATTCCAAATGAAGACTCACCTCCTCCTTTAACAAGGGAGGGGACTTGGAGAGAGATGGTAAAATAAAAGGGAGAATTTTAAAATTCAGCACCAGAAAAAGGGAAAAAGCCAGAAGACTAATCTGATAATTCAAATTTTCTTAGCCCAGACCACATAGTGCTATGAGGGGGTGGGAGTGGGGCAATGTTCTATGGAGAAAAGGGGCAAAGGGTGTCTTCACACAAAACAGCCTTATCTTCTTACCACCTGACACACACTCCACCTCAAGGACCAAGTGACTGATTGATGATTGATTTCTGCACACTGAGGAGAGAGTGTCACAGGTCATGTCCAAGTGTTTCACCAGTGAGCAACACCCCAAGTCCTCAGTCTCTCTCACCAGGCTACTCTACCTTAGTTGTAGGCCCTGATCCAGGCAGATTGAGATAATTGTTTGCCAAATACCTCCTACATAGTGTCGCTCTGAGTCCTGTTCTCATTATATTTCTGCCTTTAATGTTCCGACTTAACTAGGCTTGCTGGAATCTTCTGCCTGCACAAAATATTCTCTCTCTCTCTCTCTCTCTCTCTGTATGTGTGTGTGTGTGTGTGTGTGTGTGTGTGTGTATACACCATGTGCACATCTAGAGGCTAAAGGAAGAAGACATCAGTATCCCCCTCTACCATTTTTCATCTTGGTCCCTTGAGTCAGGAAACCTGGAGCTCCCCATTTTTCAGCTGGGCTGGCTTCAATGCCCCTGACTCCCCTAGAGTCACCCCATACCCCCCACACTCCCAACACATGGACTGGCAGTCATTCCTGGGTTTTACATAAACATTATGAGTTAAAAGTCAGGTCCTTGGGTTTGGACAATGGGTACTTTTACCCACAGGGTCGCCTCCCCAGCACTCAACAATTTTTTGGCCCCAGGCTCCCAAACTGTGCTCTCCTTGCAGCTTCAATTGGTGCCGAAAATATGTCCCTTGGCATGGCTGTTTGCCATTCTTATCATTATTAATAACCACATAAATAACAGATGATATTTATTGAGCTTCAGTGACAGAGCAGGTAGAGAAACACACACACAGTGAACAGTCTGGCCCTGCGACCTGCCTCTTTTCAGATGCCCAGCCAGGCTGTAAGCTTCTACATTCATTTCCATCAGCCATTTCCAACACAAAACAGAACACTGTGTACAAATGAGGAGTTCCCAGATACATGCTGGTCATGAGGAGGACGACACAGGGGTCCTATGAGCAGGGGAAGCACTTCTGCCTCTGCTCACATCTGTGACCCCAGGGAGGAGACTGTTTCCCAGGGCAGCTCCAACCCTGGCTGCACACGAGCATCACTTAGGAAGAGCTTTCATTTTTAAAATGCTGGACGGGTAGACCAGAAACCCAAGGATAAAGCTGTGAAACTGCTATCTTTGTACGTGTTGATCTTAAAAGAGGTTCCACCAGAAACCCTGGGCTGAAAACCACTGCTCTGGTGCAAGGCCATTTGCCCAAGAATCTGGTGTGAGCAGCTGCTTTCTTCCTATAGGAGCTCTGTGAGGTCCTTGTACTATCTTCAAGACAAACCACACAGTGGCTTCTCTCATCTTTGGAAGACTTTCCTATGGGGTAGCCCGTCAGGGTCCAACTGACTTCTGGGGTGCTAAGGCTTAGGAGATTGAGAGAAGCCACTGCCCCATTGCCAAGACTTCCAGACTACTTACTAGCTGTGTACCAAGAGCACATTATTTAACCTCTCCACACTTCAGTTTCCTTCTTGTTTTAAACACAATGGTCCACTAGGATCACCAAATCTCTTAATTTTGTGCCGTTACTAAGTCTTCTGTTTTGCTGATGATCAACTACATCAATCATATTTTGCAGAATTTGACAATTCTTTCTAACCACCTCAGTTACTTTTTTCCTCAATTGCTTAAAAATTGGTAAAGTTGTTCAGTTGGGGCAGAAGTATCTCAGCTTCAAGCTTGGATCCATGGTAAGCATTTCTGACACATGTGGTTTAAAAAAAAAAAACCCAAAGACCAAAACATGTCTTTAGCAGGATTCAGAAAGCATGGAAAACACCTTTATTTATCACTTCTCTGAAAGCTGAATTGTAACTGTTTAACAATATCTAACAGTGTTATTCTGGGCAGATGTAGTCGGACTGTTGTGCTGCTCTCTGGAAGGTAACACAGTATAAGATCAAGATGGGCTGTGAACCAGACAGGCTGGAAAGTCTCTAGGCCCCTGTCTAAGCTCCTGAAGTGGAGTGCAGGGTTAGCCATCAAACTACCAGGCAACTTAGCACAAGTTTGAAGAAACGATGTCATGTCTCACACATCTGCATTTCTTCTCATTAAGCAGAAAGTCATATCTTTCCTAAGTGTGAGTGAATTTTTTGAACACTAAATGAAGCACCCACTCAAACGGATGACAACTAAAGAAAAACTTAGAATTTAGATTCTATATACTTAGGTTTTTCCCATTCTACATGAACTCAAGGTAGCCTGAATATATGCACACTCAAGCCTCTTAGTATTGCAACACCAAATAATTAATTTTCTATTCCCAATCACACCCTCAGAATGAGCCATAAGATGGACACTAGCCATCATCACAGTATGTTCAAAGATTCAATGTTTAGGAAACTTGTGTCATGGGGACCACCATGCTGTAGGTCCAAGGTATTCTTATTAGATGGATGACCTGATGGTGGGTGCATGGATGGATGGTAGATACGTAGAGGGGTCATTACATATCACCCCAGCACGAGCACCTTACATCTGTTACACAGTATCACAAAATAAAGGTTGTTCAATAAGAAATTAAAATAACTCTGACGTTCCCTCCTCCAAACCCACTTTCTTCTTTAAAGTCAAAAATCTAATAAAATAAAAAATAAATAACCATTAGGTGTAGATAAATACTGCTGACATTTGTCTTAGAGATGTTCACAAGACTCCAGCTTTGGCAACCCTACTTAGCCGTCAGAGTTACTGTTTTTCAGTTGCTCTATCTTCAGCAAATGCAATCTGATATTTTATCACTAATCCTGTATTTGTTGGCAGATCCAGACAAACTTTGGTCTTATCCAGACTCTGGTAAAATGTTCTGTTTTAACCCCCTTGGATCGTATCTTGGAATGGAATAACTATGAGGACTGGATTGTGCCTCCGGGGTTTCCAGTTTCGGATCTGCCTTATTGCAGCCTATCTTCCTTACTCCCTGCAAACTCTTCATCTTGGCATTGATCATTCCTGGACAGACATCCCAGGAGCTCAGCTCTAGGAATTAAGGTAATCTTGGCATCTAAAGTCCTCCCAGTGTTCTCCAGGCACAGGCAAGAGTCTTCTTCCAGTTCTGGTGAAGTCGTCTCCTAGGTTAAGTTGCTCATACTAATTAAACACCCAGCTTAAGTCTGTGTCCTTGATCCCCTGTCAGTCAGAAAAGGGCTTGTCACTCTGCCCTCCTCACTGACATACCTTCTCCTAGGTGAACAGAGCAGAAACAGTAGGATTATCCCCACCTAGAGCCTTTCTCTGCTCCAGCCTGAAACCCATTCATCTCTTCTTACCCCCTCATCATAAGAAAGCACATTCCTACTGTCTCCAAAAGATAAATGTAAGAGTCCCTCCCTCTGACATCTTCAGTGATAACTGTGAAACTTCCAAACACAGTGGCATATCTCAGCGCTGCCAAGAATCAAGGAGATGAGAGCTTCTGCCTTGGCCACAGACAGCTTAAGTAAGGGCTGCTAAGAACCAGTGTCTGTCAGCACTTCTTAGTCTTCCATGATACATCCACAGAACAGGGAAGCTTCAATCTTATTGTTTATAGCTCTCAAGTTAAAGGGGGAAATGGAACTATTTGAATTTAACAGTCTTATAGATCTTCCCTCACATACCTACAATAAAGAATAATAACCAACATCAAAGATAAAATGGAAGAATAGTGGCCAATGTACCTGGCCACGGTTTCCCCATATTGTTACTGTTGCTTGAATGCAGTAAGAGTGCTGTCCAGAACTAGACTGTTACCTCCAAAATAAGATGGCACAGAACTGATGTCACTGACAATTAGAAATAACATTTTCAAAAATAAGATGGCACAGAATTAATGTCATCATCTGGTTTTATAAACAGATTAGCTTTAATGATTTTTGAGATGCAAAGGAAATGGCCATCTGTAAGGCGCTGCAGGACAAAAGAAATGATTATCAGTTTATTGAGATTTATTCAATACTATCCAAAAGGACAAACACCTGGCTGTGAACCTCATGAGTCCAAACTATGCTTGTGCCCTTAGCACTTAACAGGTACTCAATAAATGTTTGTAAATTATAGTATGTTTGCATGTATGTATGTACGTATGTATGTACAAACGTATATATGAATGTATAGGCAGGTATAGGGAAAGTTATATTGTATATTGTGCTGATGTGCAGACACAGAATATACACAAAACAACCATAATGGAGCCCGTTCTCCAAGTACTCCATGAACTGGAAATATTCCCTGTATTAATTGCTTTTCTCCTGCCTATGAGCACATGCCTGGAGGAGGCAGTGTAAATGAGAAGGAGTTTATTCTTGAGTCCCAGTAAGAAGTTATATAAGTTATCACGTGATGGAAGGGATGGCCACAGGAGGCAACTGGTCCTATCCTGTCCACAGTCAGGGAGCAGAGGGCAGATAGGAAGCGGGGTCTGGCTCTTCAACCTCAAAGCCCACCCCCAGAGATCCATTTCTTCCAGGTAGATTCCATCTCCTAAGCTCTTTTCCTTCCAAAAGAGCACTACCATCTGGGAGGCAAGCATCCATACAAATGCGCCTTTAGGGTGGGAGGGGGCATTTCACATTAAAGCCACCACACTTCCCCAGACCTTCTGCTCTGATTTTCTCTGGATCATCAATCAATTCTGAATGATAATCAGGCTGTCAAGACCTAAATATCTTTCAAGCATTACCACGAGGAATAGATATGAATCTATCTATCCTCAGAATGTGCACATTATTGATAAATTATTACAACAGTATGCCTCTTTGATGTGTATGGTTAATACCAATTTCTCCTTCAGGAAAAAAAAATGTAGTGAAACCATGAAATCAAGTTTCTGGATTTGTCAAGCTAAGAACCAGGCCCAGCCTCAGCAGCCAGCCAGTCTCTCTATTATCCTCCCACGTAAGAGTCAGCAGGTCCAATGTGTGCTTAAATTAGGTTTAGTGTCTGCCGCCTACTGCGCTGCCATCGCCGTCCTTCTGAGTTTCAAACATGAGACCTCAAGAATATTCAGCTGTGGGCATTACTCTCCAGGCTCATCAGAGAACAAGAGCAGAAAATACATCCTTAAAAACAAGGATCATATTAGTATGTCTCAGCTGTCAATCATCTACAATCAAGTTCACAGATAATAAACACAACAGCTTTTAATGAGTAAAATTTTGTTTTTACATGCATATGGTAAGTTGGGAGGGTTGAATAGGTTAATAAATAATTTGTAGAGGGAAAAAATGGGTATTTTAAAAATAGGTTTCCTTGATTAAACTAGAAGTCCCAGGTAACCTTAAATATGCTGCATACTGTTGCCAGGTGATTCGTATATACTGAGTCTTGTGCTAGACAATGGGGGACCCAAGAAGAAAAATGAGCAGCTTTGCCCTTCAAGAAGCACATGGTTATGACCCATGCAAATGAAATCTTTCTAAATCCAATGTAAACCTGAAATAGCAATCAGAGAAAATACCGTGAAAGATAACAACTTCAAAGAAGTATATAATTTAATACAAAGGTGGAGTATCGGTTCTCAAATGAAAATGCTGGATTCCTATGACTTGAATATTTATAGACATGTTCAAGGGGAATGTGGATCCTGATGCAGACTTTGAAGATGACACTGGATGTGGGCAGAGGAGAATGAGAAGGTCTTTAGATAGGGAAGCCAGCAAAAGTTCATGTTTATGCTCTTACATACATGTGCCACCTTGACTGGAGGTATAGATTCACATTAGCCTGGGTTTGTAATTCTTTAAAGACAGGCTGGATCTTGTAGGCTTCCGACTGCTGACAATGGGAGGAATTTTCACAGAGAGTCCGGTGAAAGAAAGAGGTGTTTCTAGATCCTTCTGATAGAGCTGACAGAACTGAGGAGTTGATTCAAACCTGGTGACAAGATCAGCTCACAGGCTGTAGCAAAACCTCAGGTGTAAACAGATGAAGACAGGTGAGGGACATGGGGGCAAATGGGAGAGGCATTTAGACAAAAACAAGAACTCAAGCCTGGGCCACTAATGAGATACATGCCCAAAATACAACCAAGTAGAAAAGGAGCCCTAGTGCTCAAGGTTGACCATCTAGAAGGAGACCAGATTGTAGATAGAAAGCGACCGATTACGTTAGGTAGACTGGATCTGTGGTGCTGTGTATCTGGACAGATGCAACCATAAAGCAGTAATTCTGTAGTCTATTGGTCCTTCTGGCTACTAGAACTCAGGCTGAGAATACCTGAGTAGAACAGACGGCACGGCCATTTGGGTGATGGGCATCTAAGAGGGAACACAGAACTGGAGTGCAGCCTAAGGATATAAAAAAAAGTGGGGAGGGGAAAAACAATTGAGAACCCTGAGTGGAGACAGAGTAGTCATTGAGGGGGAAGGAAAGACATGGTGGTGATGATAAAAGAAGCAACAAACATTGCCAAGCAGATGATGTGAACAAAGATCCTCAAGAGAAAGAATCCTGAGCCAAAGTGTTTCATCACAGGATGCCACTGAAGACAGGAGAGATGGGGCATGAGAATGAGCTTGGAGACCACGAACATGAGCAATCACGGCTGTGCGTATATGTCCAATGACAGTGCAGTGAATACAAGAGAGTAGCTTGGCCAGCCAGAGATCTCACTCCTACCCCTTTGGAATGGGCACTTTCCTATCCCCAGTGGTGTATAAACCCCCCTGCAAACAAAGCCCGACTCCACTCTTCCCCGCAAAGCCAAACTTAGATTTTACAAACAAATGAGCAATCAATCAATCAAATGGCCAACAAATAAACAAACATCCCTTTGAACCACCTATGTTTAGGGTCTAAAATTTGCCATTCTGAGAGCTGAACCATATGGCTTGCTCCCCCACCCCCACCCACTGCTGATTCCAACTGGCAGAGATCAAAAGGTTCCTGGAAGGAAAGTGATGAGAAAAGGAATCTCCAGGGTTTTCAGGCAAAGCAGCCCGGGCTGTTGCAGCCAAAGGAAAAGGAGGTCAGGTGGTGGCGACGCTCAGCGGGAGCTGAGGTTGAAGGGGCTGCTCCACAGGCGGCCACAAGTTTCTTGCTTTGTTTGTTTTCAGCTCATTGCCTGCAGATCTCCATGGCACTGTTTCAGGGATGCTCTATCTGCCTGTGTCTGCTCCCTATCAGGAACTGGATTTGACTCGGTGGGTTTTGCACTTAACAATGCCTTTCTCTCATCATGGGGGCCCTAAGCCAAGTACTCTCTCTGTCTATTGGAAATAAGACTTCCCCTCCCCCAAAGGCACACGTCAGTAACACAGAAGTACAAATGCAAGTCTTTTTTTTTTTTTTTTTTTATTTCTTCAAAGCATAAGAATACGCCAGAATGGCTCCCTCTGTCAAGTACAGCATACAGTTGCATTGTGCAAGTATGTGTGACTGTCAACTTGTAGAATAAACTTGATTTGATAGCAACAACTTTACCTGTAGAGGACTGCAGTCAAACTCCTCTGGGCAAAACTTTCTCTAGTATTTAAATAAGAATTGATGCTCTTGGGGCTGGACAAATGGCTCAGTGGTTAAAAGCACTAGCTCCTCTTCTAGAGGACCTGGGTTCAATTCCCAGCACCCTCAGGTTGCCTCCCACACACATCTACAGCTCCAGTTTCAAGGGATCTCACACCCTCTTCTGGCCTGTGCCAGCACTGCAGACACATGGTACCCAGGTCTACACAGGCAAAACACCCAAAACCATAAAATTAAAACAAATAAATCCTTTTAAAAAAGGAATTGGTGTTCTTGAGTTTCAAGATCCATAAGGTTCCCTTGAATAAAATGTTTCCCTGTCATTTCCACAAGTTAGCAGGAAGTATAAAGGGATTAAAGGCAGACACTCAGATTAGAAGCTGAGAGAAAAAGTATCCGGGGTAGGATTCAAAGGGCTAATTCTGAGCACAGGAGCAAGAGCAAGACTGATTGGGCTTGTGAGTCAAGAGGCTGTGGGGGTGACCTTTCTTCACATTGTATGAAGGTGTGCCTCTGTATTTTCAATTGTTAATTATGTATCAGCAGAGAGCTCAGTGCTGGCAGGATTATGGCATTGTCATTTCTATGGCCCATCACTGGGTTTTCTACTTTGTAAATATTCATCCTTCCTCGCCTGTCTAAACACAATCTAGATTGTATCAGAGTTTCTCTTGCTACTGACTGGTACAGATCTGACAGCCAACAGCTTGGGCAGGAAGGGGGAGAATGGAACCTCTGGGCCCAGGAGTGAGGTCAGGAGAAGGAAGGAGAAGGGGGAAGATTCTGAGGGCAGAGCCATGGACCACACAGGCAACAAGAATGGTATAGAGCTAGCTACTTGGGTTAAGTTAGAGGAGCTAGCTGAGAGACTGCCCCAGCAAAAGGCCTAAGCTTTAAACTATAGCAGAAGCCTCCGTGTCTTATTTATCCCACTGGTGGGTCCGAGAAAGTGACTCTATAGTGTGGCAGCTTCTGTAGAAAGAAAGCTTCTCTGATGACCTTGGGGGTTGCTAAAAAGAGCGTGGGAAGCACAGTAGGGAGAAGTTACTCGAGGCACTACCACATAGAGGCAGGTGCTGTGTCACCCCTGGGTTTTGCTTTTGGTTTTATTTTTGTTTGTTTGTTTTTGTTGTTTTTGTTGTTGTTGTTGTTTTCTTTTTAATGAATCTAGTATCACCAGATGGGAGAGAGACTTGCTTCCTTCATTTACCTTCTTCAAACACTTAACTAGCCCCACCTAGTTAAAACTAACTTGAAACTTTATGGTGCTTATCTAAAAAGAAATGGCCTCATTCCGATCAACCAGTTGCATCTTTTGTTAATAAAAAAAAAAAAACGCAATTAAAAGCCAATTCCATTCCATTGGAATGTCTGAGAAGTTTCTCGTTAAGAGGCATCCACCTGCATTAGAAACTGCCTGTCAGAGACATCACCTGCTTTAGCTAGAAAGCGATTGGCAGCCTCTGTAGACCACCGCTCAGTTGTTGCCCTACTTGATCTGCAGGTGCATCTCTTTAAGAATGCAAATCGTAGAAGCAAATTTAGACACTGTTTTGGAGGCTGTGACCTTTGGAGACTGGGTTGCAAGCTAAGGACTTGGGGGGGGGGGGGTGTTTATAGACTCCTGGAGAGACTCTGAAGAGATTTTCTCCCAAATGACATCTCTGGGCCCTTAAAATGTCTGAGACTTTATTATCAAGCTCAACAAATACTGTTTCCTTCATCTTTAAAATTCCTTGCAAGTTACTCTAGCACTTCCTCTTTCTCAGCCTTGGAGCATCTTCCTGTCAAGTTTTCCTCTGAAGAGGGATCTATCCTCTGAGGTGTGGATCCCTTCCTCCTGACCTTTCAGTCTGTGAGTTTATATGAAGTTTGCCAGCAGACTCACTAAGATCAGGAGCCCGGAGGAGAAGATAGTTGGACTCGGGTCACGAGGAAGATGCTGTGTCCAGTTCAGATCACGCTGATTATCAGGTGAGATATCCGAAGATCAGGAAGATCTATTCCCTTCAAGTCCAGAAGAAAGATTCAGATTTAAAATGTGCATCAGGGGAACAGTCCTCACTACTGAGGTATGGATAAATAAATGAACCACAGGGAGAAGAGAATTTAGAGGTTAACCTAAAGAGGGTGCAGGGCCCAACCTACAGATAGAGAGAGCAGTAGAAGGGAGAAGCCCTCTTTCTGTGGGTCTCTGTCTCTGTCTCTCCACTCCTCCCTCTTTCCCCTCCCCCCATGATCCTGAATGTCCAGATATCCCAAGTGTCTGTTCCATCCACGTAAGAACTATACACTCACTCTAACTCCCTTGTCTACTCAGCATCTCTTCCAGTTCAAGTCTGATTAACAGTTCTAACCTGATTTCAGACAACCTTGCCTCAATCAGATGACACGAGAGAATACCAATGGGCCATAAGCCAACTGAACAAAATCAAACCAGAAAAAAAGTGTTTAAGAGAAAATACTGGGTCTGATGGGCTATATATAACCACATAGTCTAAAATAGTAAATAAACTAAGTTAAATGTAAATTTAATGTTCATGGTATACGGTCAGAAATAATTTATAGCAAATATTACATTGTTAATATCCTGAATTTATATTTTAAGAGTTTAATAAATCAATAAGAATGCCAACAACCAAAAAATTGAGAAATGTACAAAGAACCTATAACAGCCAATAGACAAAGCACTCACATAAAATTATAATTTAAAATATGAAAAAAGTCAGTCACCAGTTATCAAAATAACTGAAAATTAAAATAAGAGTCCAAAGGCTGGAGTACAGCTCAGTTGATCTAGGGGTTCAGATCCCCAGTACCCATATAAAAGCCAAGCGTGGAGATACATACCCTTCTGTCAGCGTGTGTCAGCAGGCCAGAGAGAGTGGGGCAGTTGGAACCCCAGAGCTCACTGGCTAGCCAACATAGCATAATTGATGAGCTCCAGGTTTAGTTAGGGACTCTGTCAAGGAACAAAGACAAACGAACAAAAACAACAAACAAACAAAAACCAAAGCTAAGGTAGAGGAGAACTGAGGAAGATACCCAGTACCAACATCTGGCCCCCACGTGCACTCACAAGAGCACATATACAATATGAGTAGATTATCTTACCTATTAACTTGAGCATATTTTAAAGACAATATTGTTATGCTTGTAATTTAGAGCCTTATCTACTCATATCAACTCCTAGCACAAGTGAATGAATAAATTTCATTTCTATGAATTGATTCCAAAGAAGTGATGCAGATAAAAATCTATGTGTAAGTATGCTATGAGTGTTACTCTTTATAATAGTATAAATTTGTGGGTAACTTAAATACAAAGTAGGATGATTAAACTATAGGATCTTAAACTAGGTATTTGATATTTTCAAGAAGATGCAAAAGGAGGGAATAACACAATTTTAGTATAAAGAACACTTATAAGTCAACAAGAAATCTGTAAGAAGTGGTCGGATATAGACAGGAAATCCACAGGACAATAAATAGATGATAATATAGTTTAATAAATCAAGAAATAAAGATAATATTAGTATGCATCACTAACCTATCACACTGGAAAATATTAAAGTATATATAATTACATTAAGAATATAGATACGTGAGTACATATAATTTTTAAAAAAGATTCAAGAGATGTTTACCAAAATACAATAGTTATTTCTGAGTACTGAGCTTGTCAGTAATTTTTATTTTCTTCTTAGTACTAGTTTATGTTTCAAAACTATATTCTCCAATGAGTAATACCACTCTTGTAGTAAGGGAGATCGGTGAGTACAGAGAATGTACATAGTATCGAGCAAAAGATATAAAATGAGAAAATACATAAAACAACCTAAGATCACTTAGGTATGTCTGTACTGTGCACAGGAAAAATAATGGAAAGATATGCACACACCAGGCTCTGAGAGTGCATGCATTGCTTGTATGGAGCTGAAGGATTTTTTTTTTAATCTTATTTTTTTCTGGTTAATAATGTACTTCTAGTATTGTGACAACATTACAGAAAATGTCATGTGTGAGTGGCAGTCCTTTGCCCTCTCTGTCACCAGGAAGCCTCTCCCCCCTCAGGCTGAAGCTTTGGCTACTTTGCCTCTAGGACATTCACACCTATTTTCAACACCATGTTCCTTCTCCTCTCAGTCTGGAATGTTCTGTTGAGGGCCACAGACAGAACAGAGATAATCAGTTTTAAAGGAGGCTAGAGATTTGGGAGACTGAGTCCTAGCCTCTCTCCCAACAGCTATCCCTTCATGTGGTAGGTCAGAGAGCCTCCCTGGAACTAAGCTTTGTCATCTATAAAATAGGGAGGGTGAGTTGGAAGTGAGACTTGGGGGTTATTTGGAAGGGAGCATCTATAAGTGATGGGGGAATGACTGGGATGGGGCTCAAAGCTCAAGACCCACCCTAGTCAGAGCAGCCTCTCATTCCTTAGCCGTTATTGGGGCTCCATGTGAGATATGGAGGCTGGCAAGGGTGGTTCTGCTCACTTAAAAAGCAAGTTTGGAAAGGCTGGATGGAAAATTTTCAACACATTCCCAGCATTCCCCAGCTTCCCGTTGCCACACCTGGGAAACTGCATTCATCTCATGTCTCATGTGACAGTGTGGTCTACAAGCCTGAGGCCTCAGAATTCCTGCTTTCAACTGAAGTGCTAGTCAATAAGAGAAAGGTGGATGAAGAATGATTTCAGGATTGAAGAATCTGATTTCAGGTCTTAGTTTTGCTCTGAACTTTTGTTTTATGCTTAGTTTGGGGGAGATTATAAAGCCCTATAGGCAAGATTCTTCATCTTCAAATGAAGATGCAAATTGGATCTCCATCATAGACTATCGCCAAGAATAAGATACCATAAAAAGAAGGAGCTTTTATATTAAAAAAAAAATTCTGCTGATAAACCTATATTACCCACAGTAAACAATACCTCCAAAGCTGCATTTATTTATTGGTTGATTTCAACAAATCTTCACTGATCATGTTAGAGGTAGCTCTCCATCAATATGACCAAACTTTAGGACCTATTTGATTCCATTTGATGTGTATGCGTGAGTAGTCCAGATACAGGCCTTAGGCCACTGCCTAAAATATAGGGAGTTATCTTCGCCAGCGCCACCATGCCCTGAAAATAGGGTGATCCGTTACTTCTCTCCTTGCTGGGTAAAATGCCCTGACAAAAGCAATGTGAGGAAAGAAGGATTTGTCTTCATGCGCAGCCTTAGGATGTGGTCCACTATGGCAGCGGAGGCACAATGACAGGCATGTGAGTCAGCTAGTCACACTGTGTCTCCAGTCAGGAAGTAGACTCTGAGAAATTTCTGCATAGACACCTTCATCCTCATATTCGTTCTGGAATCCCATATTATAGGGCCACGCACATGCAGGGTGAGTCTTCCCACTGAGGTAGACCTAATCTAGAAACTCCCTCATAGTCAGGTTCAGAGATTTGTTTCCATCATGATTCCAAATTCCATCCAGTTGACAGGTTCTACCATCATGGGTGGATTTGTAGATGATGTAGCAAGTATGTACGCTCCTCCCTCATTTCCAATTCATCCCGCTTTCCAGAGGCAAATCCAGGATCTCCTGAGGAGCAATAGTGAAGAATACTGAGGTACCCTACACCCTGGCCAAGCACACAAATTAAAGATGTTATCTATGACCTACCACTGCCTTGGAAAAGCCTAATTCTGTCACTTTAGAGCTATGATAGGGGCCATTTAGCTGGGGAATTCCAGGGAGTGGTCCTGACAGAAGTCTGTCTCTTGGGTAGTATTAAATATTTGATAAAGCTTGCTTCAAATTTGCCCCTTCCAAAAACAATAGCTATGATAAGATGAGCATATTGAGAGCCTCCTGTTGGACTGGGGGCTAGAGTTGTGAAAGAGAAACCCTACTGAAAAAACGATCTATAATGATCCATGAAAACCTGAGATACTGAGACCACTAACACCTTTAACAAGATGACCTCATAGGAACTGCATGTAATACAAGTAATGTGCTTACCAAATTAATTCACTTTAGGTTTCCTTTTTAACATTCCTTTCCAAAAAAGAATCCTAAAAATATTACTGTCTTTAAAAATGCAGAAAATTGTGATTTTGGTAATCAAGACAAAGCTGCCTGCAGTCCAAACATTATTGTTCAGAACAAAGCTATAAAAATAGCAACATACCCTATTCTCCACTATTTAGCCAATCAATCAATATCTAAAAGGAAGAAAAAGTCTATTGTATTTGTTCAACATGGTCCAAAAGGACTCTGCATCAGAAAAAAAAAAAAAAAAAAAAAAAACGCAGTGGGGCCACTGTCCCTGAGGAAATCCCAGCCCATCTGGGAAACAAGATCAATTCCCAACATGTGATAAATAGCAACAGGAGACTATAATGGAAGGATCAATTGTAAAGTACAGACCACATGTTGGGCAGAAGTCTGGGAAAGAGGGAGTGACACCAGGGTACACTGAGCCTAGGAAGGCCCCACTGTCACCGCAGTTCTCAGAGTCTGACTCATGGTTTGAAGCCAATCAGTATGGTGAAAATATGAAGAAACTGGAATTTGGAGTCAGTATGGATGTTGTAAAAGAGATTTATACAAAGGCAGTAGAGTATAACAAAAACTGAGGCTTGTGAAGAAGGTGGGAACTAGAACAGGATGAATTAAGGTGATCAGAGAGATCAGAAACAAAAGCAAAGGTGGGCTCCGGGAGGCACAGGTACCCATATACTGCTGCCTCTAATTTCCTTTCTTGTTTGGAAGGGATGCTGGGCCATTGTTCACTTGCAACAATGAATTCTGCTAATAATACAAAATTTTTCAAAAATGACATGACACAAGCAAGACATACTTACACTGAGGATTCTTTTCTGAGATACAGAATTTCCTTCCTGCTGCTCATAGCATGGATTTGCTCCTTCGAGTCCCATGTGTATTATTAACACAGCCACAAAAACACATCCATCCTTCCTTCCATTCAGACAAAGGGCATCCTCCACCAAGGCCCCTCCTGTGTGCATCTATTAAAGAGCACAGATAATCACTGAATACTGATGAGCATGTAAAAAAGAGTTTTGTCTCTGCCACAGCTTGGCATCTTCATTCTTCCTGATTTGGTTTGGTTTATCTAGACTTTCAGCTAGAAGGGACCAGGCAACATGAACGACATCAAGCAGAGCCAACAATCCTAGAATATGAATTCAATCCTATTAACTTCAGTTTAATTGGCCAAACATAGTTAGCGCCCAATATTTGTAAAGTACTTTGTGAGATGATGCTAGAGTTACAGGTCCGAAGGACTTAGTGATTAGAATGAGAAATGGTCTCCACGGGTTCAGGTATTTGAATAAGTGGTCCACTATTGATGATGCTATTTGGAGAAGTTTAGGAACCTTGAGAAGGAACAGCCTTGCTGGAGGAAGAATGACCCCAGGAGTAGAACTTGAGTCTTCATAGTCTCACCCCACTACCACTTGGCTGTTTTCAATATTTGGTTGTGATGGGCTCTCTGTGGTTCCAACTCCATCTACCACTGTGCCGCCCCTGCCATTATGGACTGTAACCCCCTGGAACTGTAAGCCAAAATAAACTTTTCTATAAGTAGCTTTTGGTCATGGCATTTTATCACAATGACAAAAGGTAATTGGTACAATGCCCCTGAGACTCTTAAGAAACTAGTCCAAATAGTCCAAGGGCACACAGCAGAACATGAAGGATACAACGAGGAAGATCCAAAAATAAAGACAGTCCACCTAATAGGGGTATCACAAGAGGCAGCAGGTGAACAGAGCCTACGAAAACTCTAACAGTAAGATCAAGACATGGAAAAGAACAGTGTAAGAACAATCTGGGTAGGAGCAAACACAGGAGAACAGGCCACGACCAGCACCGACAGGAAATGAACTTATAAAAGAACAGTGCTCACACACTGAGTGGCTCTGAAGGTTGACTTCATGTACATAAAAGCCACAGAGCAGTGCCCAAACCAAGAAACATGTCCACTGCCCTATTGGAAGGAGGACAAAGGTTTGGGCAGTACATGGAGTCAGCGGGGCAAATCCACTCTTCTTGTTTCTAAAGGGCCTAGGCCAGTTTCCTCAAAAAGAGAGTGCTGCCATCCTGCCTGGAGCGACTCTGCTCACCTCTCCCTGCCAATCATCCATTTCTTCCATTCCCCTCTGCTTCCATCTTTAATCTCCAGTACATGACAGTGTATAAGATCACCCTGGTGGGCAGACAAAGGAAGGAAGTTTGCAGCTGATTATAAGAACAACATAATTTGGCTTTCTGCTACTTTGGACTAAATACCTATGTATTTAGCATTTATAATAAGCTGCAGTCCCCAAGACACTGTGCAGCGGTGAAAGTATGGAAATTCACATGCAAAGACAATACTAGAATCTTGCATCCATGATTTACTGGTTGTATAATCTGAAAGACATCAACAAACCTTTCATTTCTCTCATTTGTCAAGTGGAAATAAGACCCCTACTCCCACACTCATGGTGTTACTGCAAAGATTAAATGAAGGAATGTGTTCTGTGGGCTTAGCACAGTGCCTGCAACATAAAAAATTATAGCTTTAGTCTATTATTAATATTGAAGGAGAACCTGTCAATAAATTTTATTTCTTACTTTTTTTCTCTCCTTGCTTTAGGAAATACATTATATTTTCTTAAATATTAAAACTTCCTTGGTGGCTTTGCTCCCATTAGGCAGTGAGAATTGGAAATAGGTAAAGAGCAAGAGTCATTGATTCTAAAGATCTCTGTCTACCAAAGGCTATTGGGGCATCTCAGATGACCTGAAGGAAGTAATAGCAAGGGAGGCTTAGATTTTATCTGAGTTGGTAGGCTCCCCTCCCTGCACAGTAAAGTGTAGTAAGTCCAGAGCTACTGGTATATGGAAAACACTCTCTGGGGCAGGAGCACAGGTCCTACCTAGGTAGCAGCAGGACACTTTGTAAACCAAGTTCCCACAGGAGTACCTCACAAGGATGAGATCTGGAAAGTTGTCTCTTATATTGAAGAATAACTATTTGTTCTTCACTCATCACTACTGTTCATGGAAGACACTTCAAACATGGTACTTGGCCTTGTACCTTCTAGAGGCTACACAATTCTGCTAACACAGGTAATTACTCCAGCTAGACACATTTCCAATCCGACAGAGAAGCTACAAGGTCACATGATTGAAGAGCAGGAGGGATAGCAATTGGCAAAGACAAGCTAAAGTCCCCCCAACAACGATGTGCACATCCAAAGAGCAGCCTGGCTCCTGGCAGGAGGGAATGGCACTGCATAAAGCTGTAATACCTCTAGGAAGAGCCTGGTTGCAAATTGGCTAGCCATTTAAATGACCAAATTATCCAAGACATAATTAGGACAGCATCTCTCCCCCTGGAACTCCTATATGTGAATTAATGGAGCCTTCTCAGTAAGCCAAGCTAACACTAATAGCATTTTCTTTCCCTCAAACCATTTAAATCATTAATCTCTTTTCCAAGCTGGCATTTGTGTTTGCGTCTTCTGTGCCCAGAGGTCAAGTCTCTATCAGGCTGCCTTTTGCTCCCTGGCATGCCATAATGGTAGGCATCTGTCAGGACGGTGTCTTTTCTGGTTCTCCTATCTTAGGCCACATTTAGCACTAACTCAGAAGAGCATCGGGCTGGGGCAGGATGCAGCTTTGTTGGTTCCTTGCAGGCTATCGGGATTTGTTTGTTTGTTTGTTTGTTTTTCTATTGTGGTAAAGCACACATGACATGGAATCTACCAACTTAACCATTTTTAAGTGTATGATTCAGTGGCATTAAGCAAATTCTCATGATGGGGAAAACTGTATATATTAGAGAATAACTCTCCATTCTCCCTTCCCCAACCACCATTCTCTTTTCTATCTCCATGAATTCGCCTCCTCTAGGAATGTCACTTAAGAGGAATCTTGTGATATTTTCCCTTTCAAGGCTGGTTTATTCCACTTAGCACTGCATCATCAAAGTTCACCACTCATGTTGGGGAATGGGGCAGAACTTCATCTATGTAAGGCTGGATGATATCCTTTGTACACATGATATATCAGTTATTTTTGTACAATGTGACCAAAACGCCTGGCGTGAACAACTTGAGAAAGACTTTTTGTGGTTTCAGAGGGTTTATCTCTGGTAACTCGGCCCCCCACACTTGAGCAGAACCTCAGTGGGGACATGTGAGGACTCTATTCACCTCTAGATAGAGGCAAAGCAGAAAGCAGGCAAGAACCAAAGGCAGAATATAAAATGGACAAATCTCCTATGATCTACTTGTTCTGGAGAAGTACTGCCATTTTGAGATTTCGCCCCTTTAAACCAATGATGAGATGCCACAAAGCCATCTTCTGTGTGCTTGGCTCTCTGTAACCTCAGCCATTTTGCAGCACACAGGTCAGTGATATCGAGTCCTCTCTTTGCCATGAAAGCATCAGCACCATCTGCCCAGAGCTTTGCCTCTTCCCAAACTGATACTCTATGCCCATTAAATATGAATCCCTGCTCTTCTTCCCCCAGGGCCCTTGCCAGAGTTTTACTGTTCAGGACTAAACGGGAGTTTTTCCAGTCAGTGTCCATTTTTCACTGGGTCTGTTTCTCATTGGACAAGTCTCCAAAGGATGCTTCTGATTTATCTTTCTGTGTTGCCGCTCCCAAGCAGTCTTGATGCCAGATTTGGAAGATGCCCAGGGATGCATCAGGGTCCTTCGTACCATAGGAGAAAAGGCTAAGACTTCCCACACGTAGACTGGAGTAGCTCCTAACCTTTAAACACACCTACATAACAAGATCTTGGGCTAAGTAAACACACTTAACTAAAGGTTGAAATTCCAGGCACAGTGGGAGCAATCCAAACATAGCTTCCCATTTGACTTTCTCCTTGCTGCTTTTCAGTGTAGCCTCTCTGGACCCAATCCCCACCCCCTCAAAAAACAAAGTGTTTTCATTACTCATCTCTTAGAGGAAAAAATATTTTTTTGACAAATATCACCCTTCATATCGAAACCTTAAATACATAAAACCATCATGTTTATAAAGAGAGAAAAAAAAGTCTCTGTTCAAATTAAGAACCTCACTTTTGGAAGCACAGCTAGTCTCAACTTTATATACTATGTGTATTTATTAGAGCTTTACAAAAAAAAGAGAAATTTCATGTAATTAGTCACCAGAGGATACCCACACAACCCCGTAAATGTAACAGAAGCATATTGACAGTGGCATAAAAGGAAATACTAATTAAATCTCAATTTCCTCCAAATCCTGCCAGATCTTTCAGGTATAAGCTTGCTTCCTGGACTGGGGACCATTCTCAAGTGTGCCCAGACTTCATAGTTGGTACCTCAGAACTCTCTGAAGATTCTGGAACAAAGCATCTCATGAACAGAGTAGCATGTTCATGAGCATAGTATGTGCACCTTTCTGGTTGGAACATGCTCCACACCGCTTAGGAACGCAGAATGGAAGCCAATGAAAAACAGGAGAACTAGACCAAGCTGGCCAAGGAATCTTATAGATTTAGAAAAATGTAATCGAATGAGAATGTGGCTTGGAAATAGAGTTATAGAGAAGTATATAGAGATGGACAGAGAAAGGGGACTGAGAAGAGTGAGTCTGGTAAGGAGCCCAGGCAGTGAGTATGTGGGATGGACAGACTGGGAAAGCCAAGCCTCTATGCTGTGCCATACAAGGCGGTAACCTTGGCCCACATTAGAGACCAGAGTTTCTCCCCACCATCTCCAGGATACCACTTAGCATCAGGGACTGGAATAAGCTGCTCATCCCAGAGACACTGTGGTGGAAGAAGACATCTATGAAGGTGTTCAAGCCCAGGGGAAGGAGGAACAAGGGCTCTCATGCTTCCCCACTAGTTCATCAGAGCCTGTAGTCAACTGCAACATCCCGTTGACATTCTGGTAGACCAGCTGCATGGCCTCTTCTCCCTCACTCATTTCTCCAACACTAAGAGCCCATCCGGTAAGAATTGTCATTTCACCTGAGGACTATCAGCATTTGGCCAAGAATTCAACATCACTCGAGGCTGTGTTCTAACGGTGGCCAGGGAGAACCCAACTGGACCACCTGCTTTTCCATCTGGTTTATATGGTTGGCAGCTGCAGCAGGCAATGCCAGCATCAGAAGAACAGGTCACGGAGCTCTGGCCAGGAAAAGCACGCGCATTCCAAAGAGAGTGGCCCTGCTTCTCATCTCCTCCTAATGGGTCCACTAAGAATTAGAGATCATGGTTTTTATGTAAACTGTGTTCAGCATTTAATGATGAATGTAAAAAAAAAATCAAGGAAACCACTGTGTGAACAAAATCTGTTAGTGGAAATTCTGCACAGATTCAAAAGGGAATGATCAGGTAAGATTTTCCTACCCTGTTCAGAGTGAAGAAAGAAGAAACCTTGAGGACACTAAGAAGGAAGGAACCAGGCATGGCATAGGAACCCCAGGAAAGAAGCTAAAGATGCCCAAGAGAACAGAATGGCTGTCTGGAAGATGGTATTTCAACCCTACCACCAGAGAGGTCTTGAAAACAAGTAGTGTCATTCTGGGAACCTACTAATAACATTGGAAAGCAAAAGGCCATACCACAAGAGGAAGAAACTGGCTTGTTCCTGAACCCAAAAGAGGCAGTGTAGAAGCCCCTCTCGGTGGCAGCCCTCTCACCCACCCCTCCCAGGAGCAGCCGTCCATCTCCATCTCCTAAAGCCCAAAGCCCACCTGTTCCTGCAAATACAGGTGTTCCTGTGAGTCAGGTAAGCCGGGAGGAGATCTGGAGCAGGTCAGTGTCTTCTTGAAGAATGAAGTCTTTACAGCTTCACACAGGCTCCAATGACTTTCTTAGAAATCAGTAAATAAAACCTGAGACCAGTATGTGGTTGTACACCACAAGTGGAGGGTGGCCAAGTACCTATGAACATCTGGTGCTTTTTTTGCTGTACTGACTGGTTTCCCAGACACTTCCTTCCCCTCAAATACATTCCAGAAACGTTCATATCATCCCGACCCTGATGCTGGTCGCCATGTACACCAGATTTGTGAGATAAGAACTACAGGGGGCTGATTCATATAAATTCAAGAAGCTTAAAAGTAAACTCCTAGTGAAGACTTCCCAATATTAGTATGTCCATGTTATGATCCTACTCTCTCCAACTGCTCAGGAATCTTTCAGATTTCCTATTAAAATGGTTTTGAAGGGATAACCAGGAGCCTAAGGAGATGCCTCAACAAATAAAAAGCTTGCTACACTGGCATGAGGACCTGAGTTTGGCTCCTCAGCACCCACGTATAAACCAAGGTGTGCCTCAAGTCCCAGTGTTCGGAGATGAAGACAGGAGGACACTCACTGGTCAACCAGTCTAACCAACTGGAGAGTACCAGGGTCAGCGAGACTTCGTCTCAAACAAATAAGGAGGTGAGTGATAGAAGATACTTGAAGTCAACCTCCAGCTTCACACACACACACCCACACACATACACACACACACACACACACACACACACACACACACACACACACACACACACACACACAGAAGAAAACCAGGCTATTCATTGTGCTGTGCCTGGTAAATGCTAAATCAGCCCATAAAAGAATTAATCCTCTCTCCCAAGCCCCTTACCCCTGAAGGCTAGTCAAAAGTAGTCATTCACCTTTGGCTGCAGTGCAAATGTTAGGGGTTCACTGCATTTAATTAAAAAAAAAAAATCAACTAGAAAAGACATGTCTGTGCTTCTGTCAGCGGCAGACACCAAGCCAGCAAAGGTTAACAGGAACACAAACCAGACACCATTAGCATCTGGAGGTTAATGGTAACAGGCTGTGGCTGGACCATCTTCAGATTGCTGGAAATATGGAGCAAAGGTCAGCCTCTTCCCTGAGCTCCTATTCCCTCTCCACTCTTCCGCCTGCCTGCCTGCCTGCCTGCCTCTGATTTGGCAGCCAAAAACCAACTCTAATTTCATTCCCTACTCTTGGCCTGGCACTTTGTGAATTGCCTCTCTTGACACAAGATAAAGTGAATGAGCAGAGGAATTGGCCCCCCACAGAAACCAAAGGCAAGGCCAAGTCTGTTTGCTAAGGAAACAATCTCCCTGTTCACCAGCCACAGCTCTGCAGGTAGCTGCTGCTTTAGCCTCTGCTGAGTGCTCCATAATAACCCTTAAGCATCTGGGACCCACCAGCCCCTGAGCTAAATGTGCTCACAAATAAGGATGCCACTATTCTCTTGGGAGGGAGAGGGCCACAGAAGCAAAGAAACAGTTAATGCCTGAAGAAGCCGAGAGAGAAACAAATAAAGAAAGCACCTGCAGGTCAGAAGCTTCAGGCTGCATATCCTCAGCTCCTCTGAGCCTGACCCAGGAGTTTTCTTTCTTTGGTTTTGTACACCTTCCTAAACCAAATATTAACTTGAATTTCCTCTGCTCTATTAGAAGAACCGAAACTTGACCCAACAAAGGCACAAGGTCTCCTTCAATCTCCACTGTCACCCACATGCTGCACTCAGTCTTGGACTCTAGATGCTTTCTCCACTCACGTGTAAGGCCTGCCACCAAACAGCAAAGCCAGTGGACAAATGTGAATCTCTCATCCTCTAACGGGGCTCCCAGGGAGACAACTCTTTTGGATCGTGAGAGTCCACAAAAGGGAAAGACATTTCTCATCATATTATCCTTGAAAAAAGGAGGACCTAAATAGTTCCCCCATCTAGTGATAATAAAACTGTAAAATTACAGGCTAGTAAGATGGCTGGGGAACAGAGCTAGCTTAGAAACCTGAGGTTTGATCCCCAAAACTCATGTCAAGGTGCAAGGAGAAACCCGACTCCACAGCTGTCCTCTGACCTCCACACATGTGCTGTGGCACACACACCCTTTCCCCAGAGATATACCAGGCATACACACAATAATATTTTTTAGCTACAAGATTATATAAGTAAGAAGAATTCTACTATCAAGTTGGATTGCAAGGAGCCTGTGTTTGCTTGGTATCTGTTCACAGATAAGTGAACACCCACCATACCTTAGAACAAATGAAGGTAAAAAGTGGATTTATACATCAGATTGACCACAGTTCTCACTGTCAGAGACCCGGGAGTAAAATGAATAATGTTCACTGGAGATTTTCGTCCATGCTTTGCTCTGTACCCTTGAGGAGTCTGCTCTTGGTAAGCAAGGTATTCAAGTGGCTGTTCCCCAGGCTGGTTTCTGTGAGGTCAGGCAGGGAACTCAGGCTCCACCCAAGCTCAGCTTGCCATCCCGACTTACAAAGGACTTAATTAGGAGCCTTGGTTCATTGCCCTCCTTTAAAAGATGTAACATGTAGGATGGAGAGGCTCTTCCTGAACTCCAAGAGCATCTTTCAGTCATCTCTGCTTCTTTCCATTGAGCATCCTAACCAAACACTCAGTGGAATGGCCAGGTTTGTGAGCTCCAGAGTCCCCTGTTGGGTCGTTGCTTTGGGTCCAAGACTCTGGATATCAAAATAAAAGGCATGTATTCCTTAGAAAGAATTGTGTCCTCTGGATTCAAGTGGTTGTGATCAGCAAGAGAGGGAGATCTTGGATCTCAAGGACCCTAAACTAGAACGTTAGTATTGTGATCACTGCAAATTGGCTTTGGAGACCACTTTGTTGGAAATGCCTTCACCCCTTCTATCTCTATCAACGCATCTTTATAGTCCCCTAAAGGAGGCAGGATCACCACTCACAGTTTGGAGAAAGAAGCAAACTTTCTTAAGGTCTTCAACTCAGGGCTTGTGTCAAGTTTTCTGCTCTAAGTCCTCTGTAGCCACTACTACCAAGAAGCCTCTGTCTGCTGGCTTCTGACCTTCACAGGTAGAAATATCAAACAGAAGAATCTGTGTGAAAACTGGAAGGAAGGAAAATATCATAAGGGAAGGGGAAAAAGAGGGGGCAATGAAATACATGTGCCATGAATGCCAGAAGGAGAGCTATTTATAGGAGGAAGAAGAGCAGGAGGAGGAGGATGGAAGAAAGGAGGGAGGTTGGGGAAGGAGATGAGTAAGAACAGGATATAATTACATATGTGTGAAAATGGTATAATGTAGCACATCACTATAACCTAACCTTAAAAATTAATTAAACATAACAACCTTTGCTCCAGCCAAATCAATTTCCTATCCTCTTAGATTTACTAATATCAAAGCTCTGATGGGTAGTAAGATGCAACTCTTATTATAGATTCATGATGACTTTCCTTTGGCGTCCTGCAGGGAAGACACACTGCCAGATACGAGAGCGTGTATCTTTGACCAGCACTGCACGGAAGACTTCCCTGCTGTTGAATGAGACTTCTTCCCTTGCTCTTTCAATAACAAATCAGAGAGAAGAAAAGAGAAACGTTGTTATGTGTGTTGTCCGCTGTACACAGCCACAGCAAGAAGTTCAGATGTCCATCTAGTAAAGCAGATACATTTGTCTCTCCCCGTTATCTCAACCTGCTCTCCTTCCTGGCTTCACTGCCTGTTGCCTTTTCTTTGCCCACAGCCCGCTTGCCCTGCCACTGGGGCTGGGGGCTGCAAGTGAGGCTGCTGCTCTCAAGCTCCTTAGTACTTCCCTTTGTGAAGGACATTTTTTAACCCAGGAAAGAAAAATAAGAACCATACTGAGAGAGGGGTTGGGGGGGGGGGGGGGGAGAGAAATCATCACAGCCAACAAGGCACAGTCAGGGGTCTTTATAGCAAAACCCATTTTCTGAGTGAAAGGATTGCTAAACCAGACTCCCAGTGTGACCAAGAACCCTGGGGAGGGAGTGGAAGATGTAAACACACAGTGTAAGTTCTGCCTGGGACAGACGAAGGAACCCCTAGACAGGAATGTTTATAGCAGTCCACTAGGTGACAGATGAAAATCAGGTCTATTGAAACCATTTCAAGTTTGTTTGCCCCCCTCAACCTCAAGCGAGCTTGTCTTCTCAGGTAACAGTGATGTGGGGCTTCCCAAGTCTTGCCTCCAGAAACACAGTGATCTCTGAGACAGAGGAAGACCCGAAGGTCTCTGTAATATTTTTATTTCACTGGACCCTTTTGTATGACCAATGCTAATGTCACAACCCCAACCTCACCCAAAGTAGTAGCAGAAGGACTCAACAAGAAGATCCGAAAGCAAACTGGCCTCCTGGCATTTACAGGTGAAATATAGGCAACCTGGGAAGAATATTGGTTCACTATTAATGTGAACATATGGGCACTCATTAGTGACTCTCCAGATATGTGCTGGCTAGCCCCTGATCCCCATTTTTCTGTCTGAGGATATGAACTTTCCAGATTTCAGTCTTTCCTTTGCTCCCACAGTTGAAAGATGCTGGAGGGGTATTCTTTATGGTCTGGTTTGTTGGGCAAGATGACGGGAGAAAGATCTTTATGAGAATTAGAATTAACCAATGATAAGAAGGAGTAATGTTATAGAAGATGACACAGCAGGTCAAGAGACAAGGAAGAAATTCAATATCTTTGCAGCTCTATTCAATATACTTAATTCTAGATTGTCTCAATAATAGCAGTGTTTCATGTTCCATATAATATTTAGGTAAATTCTTGTACAGGTGAAGGAAGTCACAGGCACCCCAAAGGGGACAGGATCTGCATGGGGCTTGTCTACCAAGCAGGGGAGGTACAAAGTGGTTGTTTGTAACCTAACAAAGTGATATCTTTTAAAAAAATGTATATCTTAGATAAAATATCAGTCCTAAAAGTGGAAATAAAAATAATAGGAAAGGGTTTGATATTTAAAAAACATATCCCCAAGATAAAAAAATAAGGCTGTGGAACCCCAAGGGGGTCTACATTTAAATAAAGTCAGAAGGAGGTAAGAAACTGATGAGTTGTCAAAATACTTGCTGCCCCACATTGGACCGAACTAAACTGACTTTATTATTATTATTATTATTATTATTATTATTATTATTATCATTATCATTATTATTATTATAAGATGGGAAGTTTAGCACCCTACACCTTAAAAAGGATTGCTGATCCTAAACTTCCCACCAGTGAAAGGTGGAATTCTTGCATAACCTCTACAATTCTTAGCACAGGGTTCTTGCCACTGTCCTCAAACATGGGGAAGGATAGAAGAATAAATAAGGTGTTCTTGCCTCTGTTATTACACCCATCTAGGGGCAGGAATCATGAACCCTAGCTGCCAGTTCTCTACCTCATTCTAGATAGAGAGTGGTACATTTCCCTCAACACAGAAAGGAAGTCAGCATGATTACTCAACAGAGAGGTTTCAAAGGAGCCTTGCAGTGACAATGTTTTCTCACTCAGGGCGGGTCTGCCCACTTCTCCTTCTACCAACAGGGATGCAAATCTTGGTTTAACCTACTTAAGAATAACAGACAATGGGCACTGTCTGCTCATTCCAAAGGCTTCTCATAAGAAAGGAAGTCTGCTATGTGGTGAAGTCAGAAGGCCTCGGGAGCATACAAAGATTTCCCATAGGGACTCCTAAAATAGGAGAGGCACGGCAGGTCACTTTGCTTAAGTCAATCAAGTGCAAGAGCACTCCTACCACTGTAGGAGTACATAACACTCTCCCAATAGAGATGGAAAAGGTTCTCAGAACCAGCTATAGCAGAGATGAAGGCTCCTGCTATCTCCTGGAGGCCCAAGTCTATTACATGGAGAACATCAAATAGATACTTGCCTTGTCCTGCTGGCAATTTTATCTCTCAAAAAGGTAAAGAAAGCAATTAGGGAAACGGCTCTTCTTGACACAATTCTGACATCAAAGAAGAGCCAGCTGGCAATGTGTAAGTGGTAGGAATCTCTCAAGTGAGTGACCATTTTGTCTTGGAACAAAGTAGAACAGCTTGAGAATGAGCAATGCATACAGGCGGTTATCGTTCACAACCATCAGCTAGGAGCTGACCCAGTGAAGGCTCCAGCCTTCCAAGGGATGGCGGTCTACCTGGATAATATGTATTATCCAGTGGCATCTTACCAGTAACAAAGGAAAGGCAGAAGGGACTAGTGGGGGACTGCTACAGAAATCTGACTGAGCTGACTGGATGGATGATTGTGATGAGGATGAGGATGGGGTGTGTGTGTGTGTGTGTGTGTGTGTGTGTGTGTGTGTGTGTGTGGTGTCAGAATGGGATGGTTGACATTCAAGGTAGTGGTTCGGGAATCAGATTGAAAAAGTCTACCTGGAAAGTTCTTGTGAGGACAAAGTAAACACAACGGACAGACGGTAAAGACTTTTGTCAGTGGTTAGTTAGCCCCGCCTGTCTACTGAGAGCCACCACAACCACATTTGTCCTAAGAGCCACTACATCTTACCCTGCCACAGCTGTTTAAGCTGATCCAAACAGCTTTCCCTTTCTACTAGAAATCTGAAACCTGGATCCTGTACAGCTCAGCTGCTTGATGGGCATAGCAAATCCTGAGCTCCAAGGGACCATCTGCTCTGAAAAACAGAAAGAGGCCAAAGACATCTGCAGTAAGGCAGGAAGGGAACAGAGTAGAATCGAGCCCTTAGGAATGAAGAGACCGGACAGCTCACTGCATTCTTCAGTCCTATTCCCCACCCTCTGCAGGGCAGGCTGCATGACAGCCCTGAACCACGATGCATCTCCTTATTTTTAAAAAACTTGTTCCTATTTACTCTTAAGAGATTCATACACACAAGCAATGAAATACTCCCCATTTCCCCCTTCAACTTCCCTCATTTTCGAACATACCCCCCTTTTAACTCATGACTTCTTCTTCTTATTATTTTTTTTAAATAATAACCCACGAAGTCCAGTTAGTGACGTCCGTTATTTGAATAGGTGTTGGGCCATCCACAGGAGCGTGAAAATCCTATCTGTGGCCATATTATCCGAAAAGAATGATTCTTCCTGCCCTAGCAGCTCTGAACTGCCAGGGTTCCTCAGTATGGGGTGGGAATGGAGATCACCTACCCCACTTACGCTAGGATTTTGACTGGCTTGATCTCCATCTTGTGCGGTTAACTACAGCACTGTAAGTTCGTGGTTGTGCTAACGGCCTCACGTGCAGCAGGCAGCACTTCACAACCCTGCTCTGCATCCTCCGGCTCTTAAATTTTCTCTTCTGTGATATTACCTGAGCTTTGTTGAGGAAGACTTGATCTACGGGTACACCACTGCTACAACAGTGGCATGACTGTTATGGAGTAAACTAACTGTTGTCTCATTAAATCTGAGGGCTGTTCCAAGGGAGGGAATTGTATTGCTGGTGCTGTAATCCTGGGATTCATGGCTAGGGAGGTCATACACCCAGGGCAAAGCCTGTTAGTGTTATTTTGCTAAAAGTTCATGCTGTCAAATTGCCTTCAAGATGTTTATGTGGATATGCATTGATCCAGTCTGCTCTCAGTGATTGTCAGGGAAGTTTCTTTTTGCAATAGGTATCAGTCAACAGAAAATGCCTAATTGGTCAAAGTGCAGAAAATGTGAGACTGACAAAGTACATTCTCCTCTTAAGACAAGAAAAGTCATCTGGTAGTGTGGTTTGAATGTTAACTGTCCTCTGTAGGCTTGGGTGTTTGAATACTTTGTTTCCAGGTAGTGGCTTTGTTTTAGAAGGATTTGGAACTTCTAGAGGGTGGAGCCTCTCTGGAGGGGGTCACTGAGGATAGTCCTTGAGGTTTATAGCCTTGGAAGGCCCCGAATACCTCCTGTCTGTTCTGTGCTTCCTTCCTGACTGCAGAGGCAGCAGAACCTCTTGCTTTTGTAGCCATGCCTTTGCCACCATGATGGACTGAATCCCTTTAAACTACAAGCCAAATAACTATATCACCTGCTTAATCTCCTAACACAATGGAGGAGTGGGGAGGGTGTCTGAGACCCAAGCCCTCTGACTCAGAACTTCTTGCCATCATAGCTATTGTAATTTTCCCCAGTGCCATGGCCCCATGGGTCCTTATTTACAAAACGGGGACAGGGACGAGACCAAGGCTGTTAGTGGGGAGGGACAAGCACCTGTTAGTCTGACGGATGGACGAGGTAAGGTAGAGACATTGGGTGAACATCTAGATCAGTACTAGGGGAAGATTAGGCAATTGGGTTAAGGAAAGAGTAGCCCCAGACACAGAGAGGGGTGTGGCTTTATGTGGAGCCTGACAGGGAGCAGCTCTTTGGAAGAACCAGACTAGAGCTCCCAGCTTCAAAGACCAGGAGACTAGAAGTCCATCTCCAAAGGCCACAGAAGTTGTAGGTAAGGAACAAGTGATAGGACAGGACAGGGCAGCCAGGAGTGTGTGCTGTGAGGGGTGTGTGCTGTGAGGGGTGTGTGCTGTGAGGGGTGTGTGCAGCCAGGGGTGTGTGCAGCCAGGGGTGTGTGCAGCCAGGGGTGTGTGCAGCCAGGGATGTGTGCAGCCAGGGGTGTGTGCAGTGAGGGGTGTGTGCGGTGAGGGGTGTGTGCGGCCAGGGGTGTGTGCAGCCAGGGGTGTGTGCAGCCAGGGGTGTGTGCAGCCAGGGGTGTGTGCAAATGTGAAAAGATGAAGATACATGTAACAGGCTCTGGGGGCAGGGTAAGAAAATGAGGGCTCTTTCTAGCTCTCAGTTCTTTAATTTAAAATCTCTTGTGGGTGGGGGGACTGGAGAGATGGCTCAGTGGTTAAGATCACTGACCACTCTTCCAGAGGTTCAATTCCCAGCACCCACATGGTGGCTCACAATCATCTATAATGGTGTCTGATGCTCTCTTCTTATGTGTCTGAAGACAGTGACAACGTACGTAAATAAATAACGTTTTAAAATCTCTCTTTTCTTTACAGAAAAACTACTTATCTATGTAAGAACTGGGTAAGGAGTCAGCAACCAAAACTAAAGCTGCAACAAAGAATAAAAGACAGTGTTGGGTCCAGGGTGGGTACGTAGGCTTAGAAAAATAAGCAGAAACCTTTCCTGATGAGAAGCAGAAACACAACGCCACGTCTACAAGTAAATATTTGCGCAAGAAAGAAGATGAAAGGAACCATTTCAGCAGAATGGTCAGATGTAATCCTAGAGAAGGGAAAGGGGAGACATCTAAAGGAGGCCACACAGACACCCCGACAGCTGACTCAGAACAAGAGCGTGGGCCAGACAGCTGGGTGTACAGGGAGGGCCCCCAAGTACAAAGGCACGCCATCTTCCAGCAGGAGGCTGGGCGATCTGTCAGAAGGGCAGATGGGCCAAGGGCTCAAAATTGCCAGTGTGTGAAAGGACTTTTGAGATCTGAGGGAGAAACAAACAAGTAAAGATGAATCCAACCCGCTACTCAGGGAAGATCATTTACCGCTCAGGGACTGCAATAAGAAGACAAGATTCTTGTGTTTGCCTTTCCATAGGAAAACAATCTTGAGCAGCTTTAAGGTAAACACCATGAAGTAAGTGGAGCCCAAGAGTGTGGAAAGATAATAATAGAACAGCTGGATTCCTTAAATCATCCAACGAGTCATGCTTCCATGACAGGCAGCCACTGCACAGGCAAGTGACTCACAGGTGTGTTGGGGACAGACATTTGCAAAAGGGTATCAGTGCACAGAGGAGGAGGGACTGCTGCTCAGGTCAGGTGGGGGAGGAGGAGGACATCCTCCAAAGCCTCAGATGGCTCCTCACTGCAATCAAGACTGAACCAGTGGCTCGTGGGTTTTAGAAGGGTTCCATCACCTCATTTCTGGATTTCAGGACAGAGACACATAGACTGCTAGCTATCCATTTGCATCCTGCTGCATTCCAGAAAGGACTGAAGGTTGATTAAAAGATTACCGAAAACTCACCAAGACAGTGCAAACTACAAATGGC
Organism: Uromys caudimaculatus; assembly: GCA_028551405.1. NCBI lineage: Eukaryota > Metazoa > Chordata > Mammalia > Rodentia > Muridae > Uromys > Uromys caudimaculatus. The sequence continues at coordinate 95,706,765 of CM052700.1, forward strand.
TGAGAAAGCAAAGGGGAAGGGGAGGTGAAGAGGCATAAAAGGGGAGCAAAAAGACAAACAGGAAAATGCGCAGCACAGACTTTCTATTCACGTGTGCTGTGGACTCTACTCACATGTTGTTAATGGTGAACTAATGTAGCTGTAAGTGCCCAAGCAACAACAAAAGGGAAACCTGAGTATTCATCTTACTTAAAAAAGGAGGGAGAGCAAATGTGGAGGGCAGGGGATAGAACATAGAAAGGGTGGCGGTGGGAGAGAAATAAATAATGAACCATAATTCTTCCTGAGGCTAGACCCCAAAGAAACTTCAGAAGAGCCTCAGAAAAAATGGATAGTGATAATTGTAATAAGCAAACATTTCAAGGACTGCCTTTGCAGTCCAATGTGATATTAACCTCCACATATCCCTCTCTGCCTCTCTACCTGTGATTTATTTGTAATTTAGATTTAAGTAAATTTCATTAAAAAATCCCATCACTTTCAAAGCGCTCTCAGCCTCCAGAGTTGGCCCGATTATTTCCACCAATGTGCAATACAGATCAATCATAGGGCAAACCAAGTAGTAACGCTATATACTACAGAGGATTCTCTGCCTCCTTGCCGAATGGTTGCTCGGGTTGCACATCCTCTGTACTGGTCTACCCAAGGCACAGCTTTGAGAAGACTGGAGGTCCTCCCATGAGCATTAAATGCCAGAGTGTTCTCTCAGGAGTTGGGTGGTGTTATCATGGACAGCCAGTGGTTCATGTTGGGAAGGATCATGGGATGCTATCTTCCCTGATAGTGATAATGGGGGCAGCTCATTCCTGTCACATCCAAGAATCTCTAAAGGTAGCTCTTGTAAGTTACTAGACCATCACTAAGGAGAGAGGCTTCACACTATTCCAATTGCAATTGACACAATATACTAGGAAAAGATTAGACCATGAAGAAGAGTCCTGGCTAAACACCTGCATGATGTGAATCTATCCAAGCCATTTCACCTTTGGAAGGCATCCTCTGTAAAACAAAGGGGCTGTATACTCAGATGACAGTTAATCAGCCCTTCTGTGCTAACCTTGAAGTTTAGACACATGAGATGAAAAACTGTGTTTCAATGTATTTTATAATTATAAAATGTAATATAGATAATATTGGCTATCTCAATTTTATTACATAAACCATCTGCCTTACAGAAATCCAATTTCTGCATAAATCCTCAGGAAGATATGGATTAAAATGTATAAACTAAAGATCAAAATGGGGTGATTCTAAGTACATTATGGTAATGTGGGCTAACTCTTAGCATGGAAAAAGGAAACCGGTGTGAAAAGCTTGGGGAAGAGGTTGCATATACACTATTCAGTCTGGCAGAATTAAACTTCTATCTAATTGCACAATTGAAAGGGTAATATAACTACACACAGGGAGTCACTCAGGAGGTAAATGGTATGGGGCCAGTTCAGAGAACATTCAAGGTCAAACAAGGAAATCGAATCACCCCAAAAATAAGACTCCTCTTGCCTCTAATGTGATCCATTCTTCCTCATTGACCTTAGACAGCCCTCTAAACTATTCCCATCCTACTTTGCTCCCAACCAAGTCTATATAGCTAATCACACAGCCCAAATCACCCTTGACACCCTTGACAGAATTCTGGGCCATCCTGATACTTGTAGTCAATGGCCTTTCTGATTCATCCTTCAACCCAACCTCAAATAGTAGACATTCTCCTATCAAATGAAGCTCACTGACCCCATACTAAACCTTGTCTCGTTCTACCCTAAGAAGCCATTGGAATAAGACGGTGGTATGCTATGATGAATGCTTCTTTTTGAGCTCCGTTCTTGGTAAAGATAATGGGATCAGAAAGGTCTCAAGAAGGTCGGCTAAAATCATCACAGGACAGAAAGGGGTCCTTCCTGAAGATGAGTTAAGGAAATTAGGAGTCTACAAGACAAATAACAATGTTAGGAAGAGACAGTCTTACAGCTTCAGAAAGCCCTGGAAAGAAAATAACGGATTCATCAACCAAACTCCAGAAAACCAAATGAGGCATTCTCTCTTGACTCTTAAAACACATAAATTCAAGCCAGTTTAAAAAGAAACAGCTAACAATAATGACAATAAAGTGGTGGTTTGAGAAATAATAAAACTAAAAACCACTGATTTAAGAGGTTTGGTTTTGGATTTTGGTCTTTGAGTTTTGAGACAGGGCCTCCTTACATAGCCTAGGTTGGTCTAGACCTATGTAGTCCAGGCTTGCCATAAACCCAAGATTCTCCTTAGCCTCCAGGGTGCTAAGATTACAGACATGTATCATCATACCCATCTTAAAAATGTAAGTTTAAAGAAAGCTCAGTGTCAGAAGACTACAAGGAAACTGAACATCTCCAGCTCTAGCTCTGAACATGCTTTCACATGGTCTGGCATTCTGACTACCAACAGTGAGTGCAACCACCTGGGAGGAGTTGCTCCTTTACTGTAACTGGCTCCTTCATTGTGAAGATTACCCATGTAAAAGTGCCTAACCCAACGCCCAGTTCCCCCAGCCTAAGAGCAGCAGCCAGAGCCAGTGAGAACCACTATGCGATTTAGCTGAATGAATGTGGATCCAGCTCACCAAAGCAGTTCTTCTGCACAGTCATTGTTTTGTCTTCAGTAAGTCAATAATTGCCGTTTTTCTTCAATAACCAGATCCTGCCATTAGGCCCCTCTTGGTTTAACACTTGTGGTGGTTTGGGGACACTCTCAATAAGCACTTCCATGCTTAAAAAGAGGATCTCTATGTATTTTCTTTCCTTAAAACAGGAAAGATTTATTTTTATTTCATGTGTTGGAGTGTTTTCCTACATTTGTGTGTGTACATCACATGCATTTCTGCAGAAGCCAAAAGAGGGTGTTGGATATCTTAGAACTAGAGTCACAGATGGTTTGGGAGCCACCATGTAGGTGCAGGAATTGAACCCAGGACTTCTACAAGAACAGCCAATGCTCGAAACTACTGAGCCATCTCCCCAGCCCCTGGTTCTGGATATTTTCCAGTGTTAATACCATTAAGGTCCCACAGAAATGTTCTGGAAAGAATAGAAACCTTTCAGACAATTATCTTTACTATATGATATGCCAAAAGCAGAAGGTTTAAACAAAAGTACATGGGCTGGAGAGATGGTTAAGCTGTTAAGAGCACTGGCTACTCTTCCAAAGATCCTGAGTTCAATTCCTGGCAACCACGTGGTGGCTCACAACCATCTGTAATGGGATCTAATTTCCCCTTCTGATGTGCATAAAAACAGAGCATTTATATATGTATATTTTTGTATATATGTATATATAATACATAAATAAATATTTTTAAAAGTACATAAGAAAAGATATATTTCCAGACAGAAGAAAAACAAATAGCAATGTAGAGTATATCCAAGAGAAAGTGCACTCCCTCACTACAAGAGGCAGGGTGGGAAACTTGGAGGAGAGGAAAATCTGTGTTGAGATTTCCATATACTACTGGTGTACTGCAAAGGGCCAAGGAGCCAGCCCCCACCCTGCCAAGAGCACACTGCCTGAGTGTGAAGATGTGACAAAGGAAGCATGCAGCAAGAGGAATCAGTTGGTTTGCTTTTGTAGCTGAAGAGCATCTGGGAGGTATGTTAAACGTATTAGCTCCCTTTTGCTGGTAAACAGCTAAGGGCCAAGGCACTCAGGAATGAACTAGACCCAAGCCTGGATCTTGGGTCATGCCAAGTCGGCCCATGCCCCGTTGTTAGGACATCCTTGAACCAGTTTCAGGACCACTTAGGCTCCATGCTCCTTAGTACCAAAATGAGCATATTGACAGCCTCTCCGTTGTAAACTCTAAGCATTAGGTGAACTCATTCGTAGCGTATACATACCACAGGGTCAGGTGCCATCCAAGTGTGCAATGAGCCACACCTGTAATTAAAGTGGTGTTGCTTTACTTCCTTTCCCTCTTCATCTCGGTGCAGGTGGGGAGGAAGAACAAACACTGGGATGTTCAGAAAACCTGCTGTCTTCTCTTCCCGCATTGTCAGCTTCCACTGACTTCACATACTAGGCTATGCCTTGATTACAATCCTATAGGCCTTTGGGTTTACATTCACAAGTAAGTTGGAATTTCACTAGGCATGTCTCTCCAGGGACTCATACTGAGTCAATGTCTCTTATCCGATAAGGCCTAAATTGGCGTTGTAAACTACCATTTGGACTCTGTAACAGAATTGCTAATGGGGTAATAATTAACAAATTCCCTAATTATTATCCTCTCTTCCAGATTTATCAGCCATTGCATCTTAGGGGTTGTCTTTTACCTTCAGGAATGTGGGATAAAAGTAATGGGCAAAGTGGATAAAAAAGGAGACCCCCGAGGATTATAGACAAGTTGTTTAATTCTACAATTTGCTCTTCACGGTTGAATAAGATCTCAGCTCCTTCCTTGCCATGCACTTGTCAACCAAAGCCATCCCAGTCTCTCATCCATGGCAGAACTTTTAAAATTATTCAGTTTTAGGGCGAGGCTAAAAGGGCCTCATAATTGGCACACCTAGGGGGTTACTTTTTAAGGTTTCCAACAATCTCCTTTTCATTTTCTCCTTCTGTTTCTCTGACCACTCTACTCTAGTCTACCACTATGTCTCATGTTTTCTTGTACTTCTAAATATCTCCATTTTCCTTAAGATAAGGTCTTACACTGTAGCCCAGACTGGCATTGAACTCACAATCCAGCCTTTTCTGCCTCCAGAGTAAATCCAGCTTAAAGAATTCTTCTATTAGTTCTTCACACCCAGCCCCCCGGCCTCACCCACATTGCAGTATTTAGAATCAAACAGGTTCCCTTATCAATGCCAAGCCTCTTCCAATGCAGTTTCTATTCCACCAGCAAAGGGTTCATTTAAAAAAGCAAAGCCAGTCCTACTACCCCCACCCCAACACCCTGTGCGTTTTCACCTACTGAACACTGAGACAATACCATGCACATCCAGGGCTACTCTTGATTTGCCCCCACCAGGTTTGCCCACTCCATTTCTTATGGCTTTCTCACACTCTCCTCTCATTCGGCTTGCTTCTCAACTTGCCTGCCATTTGCGCATGCGCAGTTTCCTCTGCCATGAGCATCACGGTCCCTTTACCCACTGAAGAACTCAGACCCATTGTTGGAACCTCAACTCCAGAGCCATTCCCAAGCACACAGCGGTCATGGGAGCCATCACATTCCGAGGTGCATTTGTGCTCTTCGGCATGGGGGTCACATCCCACTACACTTTGTAGTCGGACATCAAGCATTGCAGTTCTAGGCCCCTTGAAGGCACCTGCTGCTTGTTAGCTGCTCTGTATTCAACCATAGACGTGATAAATGACTAGAGAAGATCGACAAGTATTCCTTCCCTAAGATATTTTTAACCCCTGGGGAAGAAAAGATGGCCAAAAAAAAAAAAAAAAAAAACACGTGTCTGCTCACGTGAGTGGCACTGTGCAAGGCTTTCAGGAAGAGAGAGAACCTGTGGGTCTAACTGATGGCATCAGAAGAACAAGCCTGTCCCTGAGGCGCTATTTAAATTCCACTCCGTGATTTTCTTTTTAATTCATTTTTATTCCAGGTGCAGCCCTGCAGCTATTTTAAACCTGAGACTTAAAATAAAGTAATACTAATAGCTGGAGTTATCACAGGCTCCTGCAGTATCGGTGCGCCTTGAATCTGGTGCGGATGGGGTGGGGGAGCCATACACAGAGCTTTGACAAACCGCAGTATCCCTTTCCCGGGAGATGGGGGAGAGTGAACAAAACAGGGGCTCCATCATCAAAGGATTGTGCTTCCCTAAGCAAAAGCATTCACTCCTCCCTGCCCTGAAATAGTTCACTTTGTACATTTAACTGCTCCTTTTCAAAATGGGCAGTCTGAGGGGGAGATAAGACTGCTGGGCAGGAGAGCAGAAAACACCAAGCAAGACATGCTTTCCCCCAGAGCAGCCAGCTGACAATCTGTGACAGTCACCTGAGGCCCAGGGGACTGTGTGCAAATGCAAATTCCAGGTCCCATCCAGACCCACAGGGCCTGAAAGAAAGAAGTGCCCTTTAAGTGCATGCTTGTGGGAAAGTGACTCTTGGCTCAGGAAAACCCGCCCAGGGAATGGAGCACTGTGGTGCCCAGGGGCACAGGCCGCCCCTGACCTGTTTGTGTCAGCAAGAGCCAGGCCTGTTTCTTTCAACTCATTAATGAAACAAAGTCATGCTTTAATTACTGGCCTGAGCCAGTAAGGAGTCCACAGTATTAATAGAGCAACAGACAGAGATGTTGGCATCCATTGTTTGCCTTCCTTGGTCTTAGAAGGGCATTGAGCTCTCCATGTGGGCTGGGGGACCCTTTCTCCTCATGTCCCTTACAAACGGACAGCACAAATCCGAAAGGCCAACCAGCATTGTCTCCTCTGAAAGCAGGCAGGGGTATAGGAGGAAGGTGGTCAGAATCTACCCCCTAGGGTGGGAAAGCTATAGTGAGGTGGGGGGGGGGCAGCCCCACCTCCTGAAATAAGCTTGTGAAAACCAAGTTCTCCCCAGCTGAGTCTCTGCCACATACAACCAGAGGGTCTTGGGCATTAGACAGGTCCTGACCTAAGTTAGCATGGAGTCTATCTGAAGGTTTTGGCTTTGAGCATCCGAGAAAGGATCAGATCAGAGCAAAACCATCAAGGTTGCATGGGAAGCCCCCAGAGGTTTCAGAAATGGCTATTCAGGAAGAGGCACCACACTACTTACAGCTGGCTTCCCCAGAGGCAGCTTGGATATTTTCAGCTGAGCGATGGTTATGGTTACACTAACAATGCAGTGCTGCAGTGAGGCCCATGCAGCCTCCCCTTCCCTCGAGTCCACCCCTGAGAGCAGCTTGTCAGACACTGCCTTTGTCAGGGCATTTCCATCTATGCAGGAGGAAAGTGACCAGTTCTCTCTTGACTCCCCAAGGTATTCTCTTTTTCTACCGCTCCTTAGGCTCCTGTTTACAGTCTATAGCAGCCTTTGGGTCAGAAAGGGAATCTCACATTGTTTCCCAAGTTTTAAGTTTCCACAGGCCTACAAATTCTGACAAAAGACTGCTAACCATGAGTAACACCAGTTTTAAACTCATTACCACTCCACCATCATAGAGCATTCGCATAAGGAAGAAAACTGGAAGCTACCTGAAAGATACCACCACAGAATGAAGGGTTCTAGGCTACTGTTTCCAATTCTCCTCCTACTTTGATTTCATCTCTTTTGGTCTGGACCAAGGGAAATTTCTTCACAAGCCATGTTCAACACGCCTCACAACAGTCAAGTGGCTTTGCACTTAGATGGGGGCTTCCTGGGTTGTCCCACAGTTCCTAGGAAGGTAGTAGGCATAGGAAACTTTAGCTGTCAGGGAACAGTTCTGAGATAGTCACACTTTAGACATTCTCTGGCCAGACCCTGCTGAGGCAAGGGCCAGCCTACCATGATGTTATCACAATCTGCAAGGCCACAATGTGCCCATACATGTGCAAGTTTTAGAAGGCCACAACGTTTCCATAAGTTTACTTGCATCTGATTTCATTTCATTCTCATCAAAGTCTGTTGTATAGATGAGGAAGTTAACATTCTGGATCACTCTCGGTCTAGCACTCATAAAGAGTTTTTCTTCTTTAGGGCTGCGATGGTTAGCTTTAATAGTCTACTTCACATAACCTAGAACCACCAGAAAGGCAGTTTCAATGAGGGATTGTCTACATTGAGTTGCCCAGTGTGGGGTTGTCCTAATTATGTTAATTGATATGGAAGACACCATCCACAGTAGGTGGCACCAAGTCTTAAGCAGGCAGTCCTAAACTGGGTAAGAATGGAAAAACTGAACTAAGCACAAGCAAGTAAGCTTGTGTGCATCCATTTCTCTGCTCATGACTATGGATATGACTAGCTACTTCTGGCTCCTGCTACTGTGGCTTTCTTTGTACGATGGACTATAAACCCGCAACTATAAACCAAACCCTTTCTCTCATACATTGCTTCTTGGCAGGGTAATTCATCACAGCAACAGAAATGAAACTTGGACAGGATCCATCCTTCATTGGCCTCTTGGTGTCCAATTTCCAGCCCTTTCCTGCTATGTGATTGTTTCCAAATTTCACCCTGCACTCTCTGTCCCCATCTCTGGGCTCACCGGATTGTTCATTAGGTTTCTACAAGGACAGCAAGCATTTAAATCCCCAACATATTTCACAGCACTTGTGAGCTTTCAGTGGGTGAACAGTTCTTTGTTGCACACATATTTTCCAGATCCTGCATTCCCTGGTCATGCTTCTTGAGAGGTCCTGAGGTCTTTTAAAGTGCCTTCCAGAGTGTCACATCCAGAATTGTGTGCCAACCAGATGCCAAGGCCCCTTTGACCTGCCCTGGGCACCCAGCCTTCATCCTAAAGCTTGAAATTGCTTGTGTTTGTTTGGGGGAAGTCTTTTCACACTGCCAACTTCTATGAGCTTGAAGACAAAGGAAGTTCTTAGATGTTCCCAACTCTCGGTCTGTTGATTGGTCCCTTAAATCCAAGAACAGCTCTGTGGTATTTTAGTCCTATCTTGCTGTATGTTGTTAGCCTAAAAAGTCTAACAACTCTCCAGCCCATCTCTTCTCTTACCTGGATCATCCCATCTTCCTACTTTGTCTTTCCAACTAGATTATAAGGTGTTTAAGGTTACATCATATAAATTTTTGCATTAAAAATCAATGTAAATGGTTAGCAAGGAAACTTTCCATGCATATTTAATAAGCATATGTTGGTTCATCAAACCCTCTTTTTAATCCTAATATCCCTTGCTCAGGAGAGGAAACTACTGAAGACTCATGACAATATTCCCAGGGCTGCTGCCTGAAGACTTACACCCACTGTCTTTGCTGCCCACAAATCAAAGCTCTAACTCTTGCTCATCTCCATAAAGTTTATTAAATGTCTACAAGGCAACCTCTGACCTCTCTGTGTAGTCTTTCCTCATAGCATCTGCCTCTTTGCACTGGCCTGCTTCCATAAGTCTGCCCACTACATGCTATTTTGGCATTTCTAGCATACTCCACATACAAGACAATAACCAGAGTCCCTCAGAGAATATTCATGCAATCAAAACAAAGAATCATTGGTTTCTTTAAAATAGGACTCTTTCACAAAAGATTTGTCATGGAACATATTCCTATAAAGGACCCTCTTAGTATCTTTGAAATGTGGTTTGATTGGTAAACATTCAGCTGTCCATTGTAGAAGGAGAAGCCTCTGACCATTAAAGATAACTGTTCCCTGCAGAAATGCTCTGCCACACATGAACTCATGGTTCTCAGGAGCACGCTGCCATTGAATGAGTGACAGTGAACTCTGTACAGCACATAACTCTATAGGAAGTGCTCTCCCTGGGCTTTACATATTATGGTTTCTCCAAGAACCTTATAATGAAGAAACTATATATTTAGAAGGGACCTTGACAGAGTTGTTCATGTCATAGGCAAGGATAATTAAGCTCAGTAGAGACGCTCACAGCCTACCAATGTCCCTCAACTCACAATGGGTCAATTCCAAACACTTCATTGTACATTGAAAATATTCTAAATCAAAAATGCAATTAAAATATCTAGGCCACTAAACATCATAGCTTAACCTAGAACATTTTAAGTGTTCAGAACTTGTATGTTAGCCCACAGTTGGGCAACAATCATCTAACACAGGGCCTATTTTATAACAGTGTTGAATAGTTGATGCAGTTTATCAAATACTGTGATGCATGTGAAAAGCAGAATAGTTATGCAGTATGACTCTGCACAGTCACCAAGCTGAAAAAAAAAATCACATTGAATCATTCGAAGCTGGGTCTCATCTCCACTATTTGGCAAAACCAATCATGAACACCCTTTTGTGGGGGCTGAAGGTGTCACCCCACATTCCTCTACAAGGCTCAAAAGATTCTCACAGGTACTATTTCCCAAGAGAGGGTAGTCAGCACCCTTTCTCTGAACCCCCTGCATATCACTGAGGGGGTACGCCATGCAAAGTACTCAGCATTCCACTACAGTAAAGTAACTCGGATGCCTCGTTATGCATATTAGTAAAAATTTCAGCCCTGCCTTTACTTACATACTTACTGATTTTAAGTTCACTTTGTTGGGGAGAAGGGCTTCTTGGGATTCTTCGGGATCCCTAGAGTAACACTGGACAAGGACAATTTTGGCAATACTGTTAGCATGCTTATAATTGGAACTAATGAGGGAGTAAAAACATAAACTCTCTGTAGTCATAATTACTGCTCAATTTACTGAAATAGTGTCTCTTTAGATAGTTTATAATCACTGTACTATTATTTGTAGAATGCTGTTTGGGGTCTTGAATAATGTCTTAGGTCAGCCTCTTATTTCTGCCTTAATGTAAATTTTTTAAATGACTCAATATTACCTATTATAGCCCAAGAAGCCCAGGGTTTGGAAAAAGTGTTGTTTGTATAGTAGTTTTATATTTAATTGGCAGATACTGAGTTCATTCAAGTTGTGTGATATTAAGATATGGTAAATATGTACACTGTGTAGTGATGATCACTATCAAATTAAAACATCCATCACCACTCATCCCCCCCCCCCCGAACATGTCCATCTTATAATGAAAGTCTGTAGCCTAACATAATCAACATAATCATCAGCCAGGATTCAATGAGCATATACTAACTAGGAATGTATGATAATCACTGAAGAAGATTCAAAAACCTATCAAGAACTGTATGGTACAAATATGCCATCTGTCTAGAGAAGAGAGATATGAAAATCAACTAAAGCACAAAGTAGTGAACAGATCGTACACTGAGCTACACAAGCTAAAAAGAGAAGGGAGGAGCCCTCTTCTAAGGTATGAACAGATTGGGAGAATTTGAGTTGAACAGTAAAGCATAGAGAGGAGTCTCAAGAAGGACAACGTGTGCCAGGGCCTGAAGGTGGGGAAGAACTTACGTAGTAGGAGAGCAGATTCAAGCTATCATACTTCCAAGCTGTGTGACCTTGGTCAAAATACTTGACCTGTCTCCACTTTTGTCACTGTGAAAGTTGGGTGCTAGAGGAGTCTCACTAACAAATATTGCCCTGAAGATTAGAAGAGATAACGCTAGGGAGGCATTTAGCACCATGCTTGGAACTACCCATAAACCCTTAGTAGACGTTCACTATTGTTCCCTTTGCGAGACTGTGAAGAGCAAGAGCAGCCCTTGAGGGTAAGCTCGAGCTGGAGACATAGTCAGTGACAGAGGGTCTTGTTTTACAGCTGCAACTTATGACCTGTTAGAGGAGATGGGCCATTAAGAACCATGGTGCCTGTCATGAAAATGAATGTACAGGAGAGATGGGGAAAGGGTCACAGTCAACACCAGCAGACTTATCCTAAGCACCGGGCCTCACCTCACAAAGACTGTTGCATAAAAATTTTACTCACCTACAGATCTAAGTCACTGTACCCTTAAACAAACAATCTTAGCAGGGCAATATCAGAAGGGAGCCAACTCAGGGAAAGACTTAGGGAAGATGCCCTAGGATCCCAACCCCAACCCTAGTCTAGGAACCACTGTTGTTGGGGGAGGGGGGGGAGAAACTAAGAAGTCACTAGAAGGTGGGAAAATAGAGAAATGTCCAGGCAGAATGTTCCCTTGCAGCCCCAACTTTTTAGCAAAGATATGGAGAGACAGCAGTAGTCTGGGAAACACCCACTGTTCTCCAGGAGCTACTGTGGGAAGGGTCCTGAGGCTGGGTACAATAGACAAACTGAGGACACAATCCACTATCCCCTCACAGAAAAAAACTTCCAGGGCTTGTAGCTAATATGTCTGGATTAGAACTAATATCAGCTGCTTTTATAGCTTCCATATCCAGAATACCTAGCAGAAGCAACTTAAAGAAGAAAAATATATTTTAGTTCATGATTTCAAATGTTCAGCCTTTGATAGTTTACATCACGGAAGGTCAGGAAGCAGGAATTGAGACAGTCAGCAGCCATGGATAATATACTCATAAGGACCCGACCCTCCCCCCAGCGACCTATCTTTTCCTGCTAGGTCCTCTTAAAGCATCCCAAAATAGCACCACTCACAGAATCCCAAGCATTAAAAATTTGAGCCTGTGGGTTACATTTCATGTTCAATCCACACCAGAGCCTTAGGGAACAAAGAATCCTGTGGTGTGGCTGCCTGGTGGCTGGAGAAGTGATCCACCAGCAAAAATGCCTGGAAGAACCAGGAGGTCAGGAGACATGGGGCTGGGAGCTAAAGGCCAATCCAGGAAAGCTCAGCTCGCATGGTTAACAAGGCTGTAGCCAACACAAACCTTTCTGTCTTTAAAATATAAATTTTTGCCGGGCAGTGGTGGCACACACCTTTAATCCCAGCACTTGGGAGGCAGAGGAAGGTGGATTTCTGAGTTTGAGGCCAGCCTGGTCTACAGAGTGAGTTCCAGGACAGCTAGGGCTACACAGAGAAACCCTGTCTCGAAAAACCAATATATATATATAAATTTTTATGTGCATAGGTGTTTTGCATGTCTATGCATGACTTGCATGCAGTGCTTGCAGAGGCCAGAAGAGTATAATATATTCCCTGGAACTGGAGTTACAGACACTTGTGAGCTGCCACAGGGGCGCAGTGAATTGATCATGGGTTCACTGAAAACAGTCGGTGCTCTGACCACTGACCAATCTCCCCAGCTCTAGAACCTTCTATTCTGACAGAAGACATTCTTACCAAGGACATAGTGGCATCAGCAACACAGGCAACAAGAGGCTTTGGTTTCTAGAAGGCTTGTCAAGAGAATTTATCCTCATTTGCATCATTTGGATTAAGCTTCAACTTGAATCATGCAGTATTTTTGAAAAATCCCTTATTTTGACTAGAAATGAAACTTCAACTGAGTTTGGCAACACTCTCAACCCCCCAAAAAATTGTTCAGAGTAGTAGAGCAACTCCTGAGGACACTTGACAAACAACAGTGGCGTTAAAGATGGACGAGTGGTGCTGTTGTCACACTGTGTGAGTCTTCAGGCTCAAGAGAGAACCTACCCAAAGAAATCTCTTGGATCTTCCTTCTAAAGCTGACAGCCTGAGAACAGGGTTGAATCAGGTGTTCCTGGATCTATGGGCTGATGTGGGAGTATCTGGACTGGAAGCAGGTACTGCCCAAGCTGTGGTCCCTACAGATAGAGGAGGCTGAACCAAGGGCTTCTTGATGTCTTTACTCCCCTAGACTCTAAGGCCACATGACTCACAGAACTGCAAGCACCAGCCCACTCTAAGCAAAGTCATCGGTATCCAGAGGAATCTGTCTAGAAATGACATAAATGTCTAGCCAGTTGCTGTATTTCACATTGGTCACAAATCAGAAAGATGAGCCATTTAATTCTGCAGCTCCATATAAACAGAGAGGCATGGGAGACTGAATAGAAATGGGGTAGAAGCATTGTACTCCCTTATAAGGGAAAGCATTGGTTTTCGGGGTGAATTGTGGAGAATCCTTGCTGAGTACTTTCTAAGTTCGGGGGGCTGGCTAGGTCTGAGGAGGAGATGGTAGTCAGTCTGGCACCTCCTTCATTCCCAATTACAGGGTGGGGGATAGGGGATCAGATCATGAGTGGCCCTTGTGGAGAAGCTTGATCCAGTCAACAATACACCGTGAATTAAATATAAGGCTATCCCAAATGCCAGAGTCTGAGTGGAGTGGTAGTGCCAGCGAAGCCTGAAGCGCAGAGGCCCAGCTGTGGGCTGTGCAGCAACTCCAAGCAGCTCTGCATGTGAGTTTGGCCCTTAGCATGATGCTTCATGTCAGTGCATTAACAGGTTGCCTGCTTCAAGGCCTGTGCCTTTAAGATGGTGGCTGAAGCCAAGGAAAACATTTTATAGTCACCTTTTAAATAACAAAGGAAGCATCCAAATAATACATCAGAGGTTTAGGTTCGCCACTGTGTCCATCACAGTGATTTGAAGCAGATTTAAAAAGACACTAAAATCAGGGAGGCCTAGGTGTGAATCCTGGTTTTGCTTCCTGCAGTCCTTTGAGTTTTTGTTGGACTGATCTAAAGCTAAAATGTTTCAATGTATAGAGTTCAGCTAAGAGTACCAACCCCATTAGTGATATTCATGACAGCAGTGAATAATTCAAGACTGGCTGGCACAGGGAAGGACTCTACAGATAGCAGTCTATTATTTAAGATTATAATAACCATTACTATTGATATGTTCAAAAAACATAATCCACTTCATTCTGTGTCCCTTGATAACTCTAATGCCTAAATGAATGTATGCAAAGAGAACAAAAACCTTTATTGGCTTCAGGAAAAGTTATTTCTAATCTAACATACCCTGCCTTTTTGGCAAAACCAGCTCTCAGTCTTGAAGGTTAAGAGATATTTATCCTTGGTTTAACACCCACCTGACAGACAAAATGAAAGGATAAATCACAGCCTAAAATGGTATTTCATTTACCCATAAACCTATTGGGTTCCATGCCTCCTGCTCCATTCATCCACAGTCTTCCAGTGTACTTCCTCACAGAAGGCCCCCTTCCTTTGCCAAGACAGCTTTACCTCCACCTCCCCCACTGTGGTTCTCTCACCTCCGCCATAACCAACTGTCTCACACAGCTCCAGAACACCTCAGCTTAACTGAAGATGTCTACAGTTGGCAAAGGAGTCTCAAAGACACAGCCTATCAGAGAGAAGAAGCTGTGTGATAACCAACTTTTCCCAGTCTCTGAGAGGATGAGAGGACACATCTATGCACAAGAAGGAGATCCTTCAGGGGAATGCCTCTGCATTCTGAGGACCTTGAATCATGCCATTCGATTTAGAGTCAGAACTGTGGATCTTACCCTGTCAGATCAACCTCTAAAGGGGCTAGAGACTAGAGTAAACCTTGCCTATAGAACAGAGCCTCCCTCCTGACACAAAAGAAAAAAAGGACACCAAGGAACAAGTGGGCCTCCCCGGTTGGCATTACTCTATATATTGTCGTGGTATACTGATGTTGAGACAGGGTGGCTTTCTATTCCTGCAAAAGGCAAGAAACTAGAGGCTCTTCATTTGGAATCTCCTGAGCCCCACTCTATGCAACTCACACTTGGGGAAATTTTTTTCTATATTCTTTAACTGTAATAAACTATAGCCATGAGTATATTAGACTTAAGTCATGCTGTGAGCCTTTCAAGTGAATTATGGAAAATAACAGTGATTCTTGGGGAGACTTGATGCTACTGCTGCTGTCAGAAGGGAAGGCAGGCTGGATCTGTTCCTCTCACACTGAAGAAGCCACTGAGAGACCCTGCAGATGATGTCCATTATGAACTAGGTGTCCAGGAGCCTGAATTACTACACCCTTGGCTCATTTTCCTGCCATCACAGGTGAACCCCAAAGCCTAAACATTCCCCAATATCCACTTGTCTTTGTGGTGTCACAACAGCTGGCACTACTGAGTGAATGTATTCAAATGGAACTTCCTTCACACAGCCTTTCAATATCCTCCCACCTCTAAATGTAACACAAGAAAGGCTCTGCCCCCAGGTCACTCAGGCGGTTTAAGCCTGGCATAATCACAGGGTAATGAGAAGAAGGGCTATCATGGGCTATCATGTGGGAGACTGTTCCTGCAAAACTGCTACTATGTCCATAGGTCTCCCCTGCCTGGACAATGTGATAGCCCCATTCTACTTAGCCTGAACCTCAATCCAAGGCATAATATTATGTAGACAGGAGGACCAGGGAAAAGAGGAGCCAAAGGTCAGTAAGAGGGCCATGATAGTGTCCAGGTTCTTCTGGAATTATGTTCCTTTGAGGACATTCTTCCCCAGGATCCCAGGAGCATCAGGCTCCCTCTTTAAAAAAAAAGGGGGGGGGGCAAGAAGAAAAGAAAAAATATTTGTGTGGCAATGAGCAGAGTGAACCAATGCTGGCTCGATGCTATATAAGACCTCAACTAGCCACACATCTTCCTTTGTTAACTTTGCATCCCAAACACCTGCCCAAGAGCACCAAATAGGATCAAGGGGACACTGGACCACATATGTTGAAAATGATGAAGTTTCAGGGCTGTATCAGCCACCTAAGCCTAATATTTGGATTTCCTTTAAATTGCATTGTCGTCCACAGCTGTTCAGGCTGAGTTGCTCAGACAGTAAATTCCAGTTCTAGCTGCCATTTCACATTATGCTAATGTATGTGAGAAGCTGTCTCCCTGGATACCGCAGCAAATTGCTAGCTGAATCATAGAAATGCTGTCAACTTTTTTTTTCAAGTTTTCTTTTTTTTTTTTTTTGCATTGCCATTGTGTGTAGTCAAGAGAAACCAAGAGATACAGGGAGGAATATTTTTCCCACTGGATTGATTTTTGCCTCTTGAAGGAAAAGCTATAGATTCCTCTAGTATTTCTAAAGCAACCACATGCATGCCTCCATTTTATTTCAAGTCATTTCTTTGCCCAAACGTCTGTGTCGATTTCAGAGAATCGGCACCAAGAGCCAGCAGAGGGAGAGAGAGAGCACCAAATCTTGATTTTCCTACAGATTCTACTTAAATCCAGAGCCTGAGCATGTGGGCATTTGCTGAACCCCAAGAGAAATATGCAAATCCAATGGATTCACTAGGTGAGACTGTTTGTTTTTCTCTGCGTTTTTTTTTTTTTTTTTTTTTTTAAGATGGCGTGAAGCTCTGGTGTAAGTACAAATAGCCTTTGGCTTGCAAACTGGTTCTAGTTTGGGCATTACTATCCTCTCTCCTTGGATGGCCCCTGGGCTGGGTATGGTTCCTTTGTCTGTACAGTAGGGGAGGGAAATGGATGCGTGCTAAGCTAGCTCCCTTGAGGTTCTAGCAGCCTAAGTCTCTAAGGCTCTTCTCGGGCTTCTGCAGCATGTAGGACTAAAGACAACAATACCTTAAGTTGGAATCAGAGGCTGGACCTAAAAGCCTAGTAAGGTTTCTTCCAGGCTTAAAGAGCTAAAATTTTGTGAAGGTTGCTGCTCAAAACAGGCCATTTCTCCTGTTAGGTTGACAGAAGAGAGAGGAGTAGAGAGACAGGTTGCAGGCTGAGCCTGTGTCTCTAGCACTTGTGTTTGCTCTGAGTATGGTAGGAATTAGTAACTGGTGGAGAGCCTAGGACAGGCCAGGAGCTCCCCTCACTATGAAAGTCATGATGACAACAATCACATTCATTCGCAGCTCCCAGTTTGAGACGCCCCACCCCCACCCCATCCAGAGCCCTGTATGACTGGCCATGCCTGTGCTTGGGATTCCATCCACATCCAACCATAGGTCTCTGCCTAGTCTGACCTGTTTCCCACCACCAGAAGTTCTACCAATACACCAGCGGCCACTTTCCCTGCAAATGATGACTCTGACTTCTACCCATTGAGTCTTAACACTCACCTAGAACTCCAACAAGGCTTTAGGACACAAGAGCGGGAACCTGTGACACTGCCCAGTTTACAGCCGCAGGGAAAAGTAGGACCAAACAAGACCAAACATGACCTTGCCTCCCCTCCTAGAATGGTTAATACTGATTGCTGTCTTGACGGGATCTAGGATCACCTACAAAGAGACAGTTCTGGGCATGTTTGTAAAGGCATTTGTAGATTGAGCTTATTAAGCCCCACAATCAATGTGGACAGTGCCTGCCCAAGGGTAGGAGTATTGGAATAGAAAGGAGCCCAAGTAACTCCTTCCTTCCATTGCTTTCTCAGATATTTTGTGAAAGTAATTAATACACTTCCCCCTTTGAAATACGGCATAAAGATTAAATGTTTTAAATGTGTGCTGTCTGCACTGGAACTGTGCTTGAGTGGTAGAACACTTACCTAGCGAGTGAAAAGCCCTAGGCTTGGTGTCTGGCCCTGACAAATAAAACAAAACCCCATGCCATAAGCAAAAAATAATTATTTAAAAAAATAGATCTGTTCCATGCAAGCAATCTGATCATTAAATATGGGTTTCATTTTAAATTCAAGACTATACTAGATTTGAGAATTCATAATTTGTTTCAACGACTAAGGCTGAACTAGAGTTAGCATTTATCTTATTACAAAATGGTCTTCTTTTAAGTTTAATAAATCCAAAAGCTTTCTTACCATAAAGCCTATATGATCTTTTATTAACTATTTTAAGCTTAATATCTACAACATTTCTGTAATTGTTCAATGAAAAGTCTCTCCTGAAAATGAAGTTACAACTGTAGGGTTATCTCAATGTGGTTCCATTTAGGTATAAAAGTTTCTGAAGAGTTATGGTTTTATCTTTCTTTTAAAATTAAGTATTGTATGAATTTCATGTTCTATTATTTAACATTTAATTTGAAAATAATGCCTTTTAATATTATTTATTGCCTACTTAACTCTTCAGCCCAACTCTTTAAGCAAAATGATTATTTCTAGAGGATTATATTACATTTATTTTGCAATGGCCTAGATGGAGCCAAAGGAGCCTTCCTGCTCCCTGTAGCTAAAGGAGGGTGATGGGCTTATACCACTGTATCTGAGTCAAAGGGATGCAAACATGGAAGGCAGAGCCACTTCCAGGCCAATAGTAAGAGGCTCAGCAAATCCTCTCCTTGACAATGATCTGAGAGGAAATTTGTCAAACACAGCAATGTGAAAATATCAGGCATCAACTGAAGACATACACCAAATCAAAAAACATTTATCCAAGAACAGTAGTAGGAAGCCAGGAACTAGTCTAGAAATGTGTCTATTTGCACCTCATGATCCAAAGATGCACTAGCTCTGCTAAAGGAGGAGGCACAAGAGTTATCATCTTTGCTGATGAGAGCAGCAGACTTGATTGTGAGGACAGTGAAAACCCACGCATACACACACACACACACACACACACACACACACACACACACACACACACACACGGTCTTGGTAGCAACTATATAAAGAAGTTGGATATCTAAAGTATACTGAGACTGTTATCGTGATTGAGGTGAACAACCAGATGTAAGACAAGTAACAGAGATCCAGAAAATAAGACATCTTTAGTGTACCTAAACACGCTCCAACTAACCCCAGGAGTCTGAGAGGCACACACTCAGAAGAGACAGAGTCTTAGCTCCCTGCACATCCCCAGCTGGGCAGTAGACCCTGTGCGTGCACAAAGGAGACACAGAGGGTCCATGGGAAGGTAAATGATGGGGAAGAAACTGGTGAAGTGATTGAACTTGAATATATACTTCAGTTTATCTGATCTCAACAAAGGGCAGAAGATTTGCCTCCTCAAGAATTAAGTGCAACCTCTGACCTCATCTGAGGCACTAAGCCATGCCACCCAGAGACAACCCCAAGAGCCAGACTTAAACATTAAAATAAGAAGCAACATTTAAAAACAATAAATGAGTGGAAATATTAGCAGTTATATATTATGAGGGAAAGAGTCACTTCTAGCCTAAACAAATTATTAGATTTAAAAAAAAAAAAGCAACACTAATCTCTAGTGAAAAGTTAGACCCCAGAGTTGCTACAAAGTAGTTCATCAAAACTTGTGAGACAAGTGAAAATAAAACTGGAAAATATGCCCCAGACTTGGGGGGAAATCATCAATACAAGGTGTCTCTGAGGTAGAATTAGAGGCTAGAATTAGCACAGAGACTTCCAAGCAACTGTAATAAAGGAAACCAAGTCTAAAGAGTTTTCTAAGTATGACAGTTACTCATCAGATAGCAGTACGAAATGTTTTAAAATTGGGCTTCTAGAGATAGAAGATAAAAATGTTTAAATTTTCACTAGAAGGGCTCAGAAATATATTTGAAAGCCAGATATATACCTATAATTCCAGCACTGGGAAAGCCAAGGCAAGATGGCCATAAATCCAAGTCGACCTGGGCTACACAATGAGACTCACGAACACTTAAAGATGAGAATAACAGAAATCTCTAAAGTCTAGAATCAGTAGAAATAAATTAGGAAAGCCCCGGAAACCAGTGGGACATTGTCTTAATTACTCTTGATTACTATGAAGACGCCACAACTAAGGCAATTTATAGAAGAGAGAGCTTGTTTGGGGCTTGCCGTTTCAGAGGGTAAGTCCATGACTGACAGTCATAGTAGGGAACATGGCAACAAGCAGTCACTCATAGATGGTGCTTGAGCAGTGGCCGAGAGTTTATGCCTTATTCACCAAGTGGGAGGCAGAGAAAGCTAACCAAGAATGGCATGGCATGAGGTTTTGAAAACTCAAAACCCAACCACCAGAGCATGCCTCATACAACAAGGTCACACCTCCTAATCCTTCCCAAACTGTTTCACCAACTAGGAGCCAAACATTTAAATGTATAAGCCTATGGAGGCCATTCTCATTCATACTATTAGACATGTATATAATGGAAGTTCCAGAAGACAAAAAAAAAAAAAAAAAAAAAAAAGAATAAATACCTGAACATCTCAAAGCCAAAGGCTTCTTAAATTTGATGAAAAATAAACAAACAAACAACAACAACAAAAAGAAATTTGATGAAAAACACTGGAAACACATTCAAGAAGGTCAGTAGATTCCAAGCAGAAAAACTCAAGCATGAACACTCAGAGTCATAGCTGTAAGGGTTGAAAGCCAAAGAGAAAGAGAAAGTCTTGAAAGCAAGAAGAAAAGATAACTCACCATAGGAACATCAGTGGATTCTTATCAAAATTAGTGAAAGCCAGAGGCGGTGGGTGGAATGACTATTCAAACTGCTGAGAGAAAAACTTAATAAAAGTTCCATATTCCAGCAACCTATTTCTCAATAATGAAATCAAAATAAAGATACTCCCAGATAATTAAAGACAGAGAGATCTCATTATGTCAGGCCTGCCTTACAAGATATAATAAAAGTCCTTTGGGCTGAACAGAAGACTGGGATAATGGAACTGTTATTGATCATAACTTGAAGCCCTACAAAGAAAAGGATATAAAAAGGCAAACGCATGACAAATACAATACAGACTTACAGTTTTAGGATTTCCTCTTTTCTTTATTTTGTGGAATTAAAAACCATAATACTTTTTAAGCAATCATAATACTTAATTTTTCCACCCCCGTTGGGCTGTTATTACCATATGCACATGGTCTTAGTATGTTTTAAACCCCTAGCTCTGTTATAAATTCCTTAAAACCATGATGTAACTTGAACCCAGCTGTTCAGAAAACAGACCCTATAGGTTTGGGGGACAACGTCATAGAAATACAGTTCTACCCAGAAAGGGCTGTTTGGAGTATAGCATAGACTGAACTTGAAGGGGGAACCAGAGGACAGATAAACTATAGGATTTATTTCTTCTGTCATAAAGAGAACATTAACAGGCTGGTTTTCCTGGTCTTGGTTTTCACCTGACATAGACTCTTACTCGATGTGGAGTAGCACGGAGCACCCAGTCTCTCTTTTAAAATCTCCTTCATCTGGCTTTTGCATCCTTAATACCTTAGCCTTCTTCGTACATCACTGAATACTTCTTAGTCTTCTTTCTCAAATTCTTGAAATTTCTGGGACTGTAAATTGAGGTGCCTGACATCTCGGTTCTTGGATCTGCCTCTGCATATTTTCCTCATTGATGAGTCACCTGGTCCTCCAACTCATATATACTCATCATTCAGATTTGAACTTCAAAAAGCTATGTCTTCATTCTGCACATCTCATAGAGTAACCCTTCATCCACATCCCATATCCAGTCCTGTCAGCACAACCCTGGAAATTTACCCACAATTCAACAACATTTTAGTATCTCCAGCATCACATGGTTCATACTGCCATCATCCCTCATCTGCTTAAACATAGTACCCTCTCTTCCTTCTCTCTTTAGACAATTCTCCTGGTATATATAGTGGGCCTTTTAGGTACAAGTCCTGTGATATCAGTTCCACATGCAAAACTCTCTATTGCTTTCCCAGTGCAGTTGGAAAACATCCAAAGATTGGCCTTTGTTTAAGGTTACATGAGCTTGACCTTGGCTATCCCACCGGACATGTCCACTACCCCTCTGTACTCCAGCTGTAGCCACACCATGCTCCTGGAGTTACTCTACATCCCAAATACCCTCAGCATGTGCTCTGCACTCTACCAGGGATGTTCATTCCTCAATTACCCATTTGGTTTCCCCCCACATTCACTCAGGTTCCCCATCAACTCATTTCTGATCTGTTTCAAATAAACTATCCTGGCTTATTTTTTCTAGATCCCTATCACTCCTTCAACTGTTTGCTTATTTGTGATATTTTATTTCCACTGGAATTTATGAGTACTATGAATGTCTGTGACCCCAGTTAAAGTCCCAGTATCCAAGAGACTCTCTACCGCATGTAGGTACTTATTAAAGTTTGACAGAATGAACCCATGACTGATGGGTGAATGTTCCATCTCATTCTCAAGAGGGGGAACTGTACATAGTCTCAGCAGAGAACCCAGCTCCCTCCATGCATGATATTTCTTGACCTTTTGCTCTAGTTCAATGCTCCAGATATCAATCTGTAAGTTTTCAATAATCCCAGGAAACAAAATTGGAAAAATAAAGACACTGTTAACTTTCTCATGAGCTAGACATTTTTAACTGTGCTTTATTTTGAGGTTGTCTTCATGCTGGTAGACACCTTAAAAAGAGGAAAGGGAAATGAGAAACTGGCAAAGCCTCACATTATATTCCTGAAAATCACACATAAAATAAGCTCCTGGGTATACTCCTATCTTCCAGTCACGGCCCTACAGTTACTTCTTTCCTGGTCGCCTTCATGAAGACAATACCCTGTGAGCTCTAAGCTTTATCACTTCTTTTAAGAACCAGTAATTTGAAATACTTGAGAGAGATAAGAAACTTTGCATTATTATAAAGATCATTTTATATGGAGAAAGGGTACCTCTTCCAGATTCCTATATCTTGTTGTTTATTCTGGTTGTGAAAAGACTTGAGTTCCAATATCTAAGGTATATGCGTACTGAAGATCACTTCATAACTAAAACATCACTTCTTTTGAATTCTCCTTGCAGCAACAATCTTAAAACAAGCTGAGGAGAGCACTGGAGAGATGGCTCAGTGCTTAAAAGCATTTGTTTTTCTCAGAGGATCCATATTTGATTCTCAACACCCACTTGGTAGTTTACAAGTGCCCATATTTAAGTTCCAGGGGATCCCATACCCTCTTCTGACTTCCAAAGGAACCAGGCATGCAAGTGATGCACAGACAAACACACAGGCAAAACACGTATACATAAAACAAAACAAAACAAAACAAAGCTGTTGAGAATTGGGCTGTCTCTCCTGGAGACTTCCAGAGCACCAGTGGACAAAGGAGGTCATTCCAGTGAATGTCCAGGACCCTGGAAGCCTCGGTGACAATATCAGGACTTGTCTCTGAAAGACCATGTCCCACATACCATGTTTTATATGCCATCTTCCGATACCAAGCAAGAAAGAATGAGTTATAAGGTTCTTAAGAAACAAAGCAGGCTGGGCGTGGTAGCGCACAATTTTAATGCCAGCACTCAGGAGGCAAAGACAAGTAGATATCTGTGAGTTTGAGGCCAGCCTGGACTACACAGTGAGACCCTGTTGGAGGAGGAGGAAGAGGAGGAGGAAGAGGAGCAGGAGGAGGAGGAGGAGGAGGAGAGGGGAGAGGAAAGGGAAGGGAGAGAAGAGGGAGGAGAGCAAGAGCTGGTCAGGCAGAAACCTTGGGGTACAGAAGATACACCCAAGGAGGTTCAGTGAAAGAGGGTATACAGAAGACTCATGCAGAACAAAAAGAACTAAAAAAGCAGATGAGAGACCCATCAATTGGCAATGAGGTGGAGCTGTTATTGATTGTGGGCTCAAGGCACAAGAAAAGGGGATTATGGGTGTGGAGCCTGGCAAAGCCAGAGCTGTGGGAGAAGAGCCACCTTGCACTGGGCTGCAGCAGCAGAGAGAGGAGAGGTCAGAGCTAGCACAGCTATTTCATCACATGGCCCATCATGCCTGTCTTAGTCAGGGTTTCTATTCCTACACAAACATCATGACCAAGATGCAAGTTGGAGAGGAAAGGGTTTATTGAACTTATACTTCCATGCTGCTATTCATCACAAAAGGAAGTCAGGACTGGAACTCAAGCAGGTCAAGGAACAGGAGCTGGTGCAGAGGCCATGGAGGAATGCTGCTTACTGGCTTGCTTCTCCTGGTTTGTTCAGCCTGCTTTCTTATAGAACCCAAGACTACCAGCCCACAGATGGTACCACCCACAACGGGCCCTCTGCCTACCGCTGATCTCATGAAGGCATTTTCTCAACTGAAACTCCTTTCTCTGTGATAACTCCAGCTTGTGTCAAGTTGACACACAAAACTAGCCAGTACAATGCCTTCGGGTTTTCTGGCGATGCCTCTTAATGACCAAATGCAAGAATAAGTCAGAGAGCACGGTAGCCCAGTCAATGTAGTCCGTGGAGGTCTGACTCCAAGAGCTAAGAACAAACCTAACATAAATACAGCAAGACCTCCAAATAACCCTGGATTGAGGGTCAGGACAGTTGGGCACCTGGATGTAGCTGAGCCATCACAGCCTGTGTGACTTGGGACAATCCTTAACACATTTCTAGAAAAGAGAATGTACTACAAAGTCTCTCTGGTATCTCAGTTACAACACACTATAAAAGCTTACCCCCTAGAAGTCATGTGGCTCTGAGAACTAGCCATATCTAAGAGAAATGTAGAATCAGTAGGAACAACAACTATAGTTACCCTAAGGCTTTAAACCGGAGCCCTGAGATGGGAAACGGGCATTTTACTAACTCATAAATCCAGGGACACGTCCAATCCGTAGCACTGACATTTTGCCCAAGCAATTTGCATCTTTTCATCTCAACAACTTTATCAGTCAAGTATCTTACATGGCTTCCCACTAGACTGCTGAAAAGTTCGTAGTTTTACTTGGCTGGCTTTTCCCCTTGGAAGACAGCAAACATGGATTCATTAGAAGAGAAGGTATCTTTGGCTCCCAAACCTCTGTACATGGGAGAGTGTGTAAACATCCAACATGGTAGAAAGAGACTGGAATTCTGCTCCCGATGACTCCAGGCCACGTCTTCCATCACAGGGCTCCATCGCATTCTTTCTATCCATGGGCTGACACCTGTGCCCTCCCAGCTAGTGGGCACCAGAGCCACTGGTCTAAAAGGTTACTCCTTGGGACCTCTGATGCAAGCATTCCACTTTTTCCTTTTTCGAGTGAGCTGTAGAATCCGGCTGAGGTCCTTCGGGTGGGGGTGGGGACCATGCCAGGCAAGTGCTCTACCAAAGAGCTACATTCCCAACCCTTCAGAAAACATAATTTTAAGGCCAAAGATACTGGGTTAAATAAGGCTTGCTAACCTTGGACAGAGAGCTAAGGACACTGTCACAAACACTTAAGTGTGGGGCAGGGAGATAAGTGAGGTAATAAACCCCTAATTTTGTTTTATAAGTTTACTATGGAGTTATTATGCATTGTTTTACTCAATAATTATGGTTCGATGTGTTAATAATTTATAATTAGGCAGCAATCTAACTGACTAAAGTGGTTACCTGAGAATTCTATATCATGCACCTAGTAGGTCCTGGTAATAGACATTAATTGCAATGTTTCCAGCTGCAAAGACTCGGGGACCATGACAGTAACCCCCGCTCCTTTCCGTGCCTCATGTCCCTGCATGGTAGCATCTTGTGCTAGCCCTGGCCCATTTCCAGGTACATTTATTATGTGCTTTCCTAGCCTTTCAACCTGTCATTCTCTAATGCACCTTACTCCTGGAGGTGGGGCTAGCATAGGAGTTTCTGGCAGAGACTACATCTTCCTAAGGGATTGAGGGACTCAGGCAAGCTACACTGGGTCTCTGGAAAGGGAGGCATCTCTGACCACTTACTGTGTCTTTGGAGCCCAGCAACATACCCATAGAAGACGCTTCAGGAAAGTTTGGGAAGTTAATCTGAGTTTTCCAGCCTAGTTGAGTCTTCAGGAGAAAATACAAAACTGGATATATATAGTATTTGAGGCAGGACAACTCCTCAAACTCAAAGCCATCCTGGGATACACCGAGAGTTCCAGGACAGCCTGCCCCACGAAGGGAACCCTTATCCAAACATGCAAAGCAAGGCTAACCACAGTGCAAAAAGTCCTCTGGGCCCCCACCCAGGCTATCTGAGAGAACGGTCTTCTGTTAGAAACTGGGAAGAAGCAGGCAATGCCTTGTAGCTCCACACTTCCAGAGAAAAGGACACAGTGAAATTAGACACGCCAAATTCAGAAGTATGTGAGAGGGTCTGGAAGGAGAGGGGAGACTGGTTGGTTGGTCAGGCACCAAAGAGAGGTGGGGTGGGGAGGGTTTAAAAGTAACAGGAAAGCAGGAAACGATTGGGTAGGGGATGAGGGGAGAGCCCCGGTGCCAGGTGCTCAGCAGGCGCCTGGATGATGTGGACTGATTGTGATAAATGTCAAGATGCCGGGAGGAGATTAAAGAAGACCCGGGAGGCCCTCCCTTGTACCCAGGAGCGCATCAGACACTCCAGCCTGCACGCGTTCCTTTGAGCTCTGAGAACTTGGCGGTTCTGTGTTCTGTCATGTTTTCTCTCCTTAACAAGTCATTTCTTTTCTGGTCCTGTCTTGGTTACACAGATAGGTTGAGTTGTCATGGAGAGCATGGGTTCTGGAACTGTAGTGTTCAGTTTGAATCTCTGGTCTGCCTTCAGGAGCTGTGCAACTTTGAACAAGTTATTTAACTTCTCTGTGCTTTTTACTTTCTCACCAGTGATGATTGTAACATGAAAATATCAAGAATGAGCATGTGAGTGTTGTACCAGCAACCTAGAAGTTCACTGTCCAGGAAACTGCAAAACTTAATTTCCACAATTATAACAGCTGCACAGACTGGGTCATTCAAAAAAGCTACTTTTGAAGGGTATTAAAAAGGACTAAATACATCCAATATAAAATATCAGGCATAATTGCTCAACAAATACAAGCCATTATTTTTTATATTATTATTATTTTTTATTATTATTATTATTATTATTATTATTATTATTATTATTACTACTACTACTACTACTATTACTACTACTACTACTACTACTACTACAACCACAAGCTGGTAAATGCTTTCATTTGAGAACTTTTATTTAAAAAAATCTTGGTCTGAGGGAAGATATAGCTAGTGGTAGATCACTTGTCTAGCATGCATCCTGAATTCAAACCCCAGAACAATAAAAAGGAGAGGAGTGGAGGAGGAGGAGGAGAAAGAGGAGGAGTGGGGAAGGGGGGAGAGAAGGGGGAGGGGAGGGGAGGGGGAATGGGAAGGAAGAGTGAGAAAAGGGGAGTTGGTAAGGAGGAACATAAAAGACAAACAACAGAACCTCTACAGATTGGCTCTTGCTAAAGTTTGTCTCTACCAAGATGCATGCTGAACTTGGTCCCTAAGGTAAATGTGGTGGGGTTGGTAGGTAGAGCCTCACAGGACTCTGGTGCACTGGTGGGGCTGAGATATCTGGAGTGTGAGTGAGGACTTGCTCTCACAGGGCAGATGCTAGACCAGGTTGTTGTAAGGGATGACTTCCTGCACCCCTCAGGTTTTGCCCTTCCTCACATGTCTTCTCCCCTCCCCCTTCCAGGATGAACTGGTGAAGCACAGGACAACAGAAGCTGAGAAGGAGCCAGCCCGTCGTTTTGTACTGTCTAGTACATCAAGACAAAATAAACCTAATTTCTTCATAATTTACCCAGCTGGGGGTATCCTGCTCTAGTAACAGGGAAAGAAGTGAGAAGCTTCTATACATTTGAAGTTTGTTTCCTTCAAGGGAGGAATAGCTGTGTTGAGTTAACCTCTACTAGAGCTTGCCTCTAAATCACCATGATGAAATTAGATGGAAGCTAAGTTTCAAATGGAATACAGCCACACAAAATTTCTTCATAAAATTCTGTGTTTCTGAAATCCATCTTCAGGAACAGGATAAAAAATCATATCAACAATGTTGGATGGGGGATGACTGCCCATTTAGAACAGGGAGGGGACGCCTCACACATTCCAAATGGTCCCACCCTTGGCTAGGATGCCACCATGAGACTCATACTTCTGCTGTGACCATCACAGAACAGAGCTAAGTGTCAGCCACAGCTTAAGTCCTCTCTGAGTTGGGCTTCCTCCTACCCTTCCACCTTCAGCCACCCCTGCCCTGTCCAGCTGGTTTGCTCTATGTTCTTTCCTGTGGAGCCAATGACATCCACTAACCATATAATTTGTGGCTCCAGGATCTCAGCAGAAGCTTCAATATGAGAGCACACAGACAGACAGAGATATTGAGATCCCAGCTCTGTGTACACAGTGGAGAATTTGTGATTTAAGAGAGAACTCACGGAGGTCATAAAATGGACACAAAAGAAAAGGCAGAACAGTGGGTGACTCCATGTTAGCAAAGGACTGTCTGTGCTTGGGGTGCCAGACAAAGGCTTGTGAGAGGGTTTACAGAGCCTCTGACTAAGGTTGTCAGATTTAGGCAGAGGAAGAGGGAACTGGAGAGATTGCTCAGCAGTTAAGAGCACTGGCTGTTCTTGCAGAGTACCCGGGTTCAGTTCCTGGTACCCACATGGCCTGTACCTGCAACTCCAGTTTCAGGTAATGCAGTGCCTTCTGCCAGACTGTGTGGGTACTAGGCACACGCATGGTGCACACACATGCAGGAAACACTCATACACATAAAACTGAAAAATCTTTAAAAGATTTTTTGGATTTATCAATATTTAGCAAATAATCTTATCACAGTATGTTCCAAGTGCTTGAGGGGGGCATCTTCATACTGAAAAGAAGATATTTGGTGGCCATCTGAAATTCAGATTTCACACGGCATCCTATCTAGCCTCGCAAGCACACTACTGTTGCATCCTGGTATTAACTGTTCCTACCTCTTGTAAAAGCTCCTAGAAGTCTCCCTCAATCACTCTCCACCACATTCCCCACTGGAGAGTCAAAGATCAATAAAGTGTGTGGCCATCCTCTTTCCCTTCCCCACTGGTGGGGCAGCGGCAGCATCATGAAAAGCCTAAAAAAAGTCCTTCCCCATGAAAGAGAGAGGGAAGCTACAATGCAGTATTCAAGGGAGCTAAAGTCAAGCATCTTGAGCAGAATTTGATCTTGTATAATTTCTGAGAGGTCTAGAGATGTGCTATAGGGGATGTGTGGCACTGACAATTTTTCCTGAAATGCTCCTATGTTGGAAACGTAGTCTCCAAGGCAACAGGGGAAGAGGTGGGGCCCTTAAAGGATAATTAGGTCATGAAAGCAGAGAGAATGGACAAACGCCACTGTCCTGGGGAATGGTTCATCATCCCTGTGTGTGTGTGTGTGTGTGTGTGTGTGTGTGTGTGTGTGTGTGTGTGTGTGTGTGTGAGAGAGAGAGAGAGAGAGAGAGAGAGAGAGAGAGAGAGAGAGAGAGAGAGAGAGAGAGAGAGAGAGAGAGAGAGAGAGAGAGAGAGAGAACAGCAATGAAGACAAGGACAAAGCACACATGGATATCAGAGGACAGCTTAGTGGAACCAGTTCTCTTGTACCTTCACGTGGGTTCCAGGGATAGAACTCAGGGCATCAGGCTTGTCGGATATTTTACCCACTGACTCATCTAGCCAGCCCAAAGCAGTGAAGATGAACAGCGCCTCATGCATTTAGCCAAGTTAAGTTAAAACACTTTCATTGGGTGGTTTTCATCTTTCCACAATGATTATCCCTTCCTTGAGGATGCGTACTACCCCAAATAGTCTTTTTTAGTCTCAAACA
Organism: Uromys caudimaculatus; assembly: GCA_028551405.1. Taxonomy (NCBI): domain Eukaryota; kingdom Metazoa; phylum Chordata; class Mammalia; order Rodentia; family Muridae; genus Uromys; species Uromys caudimaculatus. The sequence continues at coordinate 95,736,531 of CM052700.1, forward strand.
CCTCAAATTGTACCTGATCTAACAAGACCTCCTGAAATAATGAACAAAAAAAAATTGCTACTCACATCAATGTGGGGGAACAGGATCATTACCCTGAAGAATTTTCCAGTTCCATTTTACTCAGAAAACAGTAAATATTTGATAACACAATTTGGTTTGAACTAAGAATGGCTCTATCAAGACGAGATATCAGCAAATCAGCGCAATCTGTTGCCACGCCTGGTAGAGGACTGGACAGTCTGGGACTTGAAAGAGATCTGACTCTTATCAGAATCATCTCAGAGACAAATCCTAAACAAAATCTAAGTTATGCTGGACATAAACTAGCCCATAAGCATTTCCTGGGTCCCTAGAAATTAACAAGTGTTACAGGTTCAATTGGAATCTAGAAATAGAAATCAACAAAAAACATTCTCATCTGTACTGTCCCCATTCCCACCCTGAAGGCTTCCTCTAGTCTGACAATGGTTCCACAGCACAGAAGTGGATCAGAATCTGATTCTGCATGGGAATACTTCCATCCTGGACCATCAGGACATTCGTGAGACCACAACAAAACAATGTGGATTCCCAAAAAGCATGGGAGGAGATGGACAGATGAACCATGTTGATTCTCTTGTCTCTGTTTCATTATACAGACAATCCCAAATCAGACTGATCTCTGCAGAGGGAGGAGACTCAAGTGTACAGTGTGGCTGTACTTGAGCGTGGAGAGAAGTGGACACGTATAAGCGTTGTTTGCAGAAGCAGTTGGCAGAGGAAGCTCCTTCAAAGAGAAAGGAAGCAGTTCTGACCCCACAATTTCTCTCCCTGCTGTAAATTCAATAGGTTCCCAGAGACTGTGTGTGGTGTTTTTCAGTCTTAAATAAAGACTATTCCTCAGTAGGCTAAGCTCAACATCTTAAGTAAAATTAAATAGAGATGTAAAATGAAAAGACAAAATAAACAAACAATTCTACCCGCAAATGTCCTGTCTCAGTCTTCCTCTGGAAACAAGCAAGGTCCTTTTGGATCAGGCTTCTCTGTGGCTCTGACTCTCCCCCCTTCATTAGCTAGTTAGGTAGCAGTCCACACTAGAGGGGAAGGGGCACTTTCCAGTCACATGCCCTCCACACAATGCTCCCTCCTTTCCTCCCACCATCTTGGACAATCCCTTTGTACCTTCTGCTGACCCTTTCACCATCAGTATAGCCTGGGTGAACTGCACACCACCCTAGCCTCCTGCTCCCCCTTTTTTAGGATATTATTTTACAATTTCGTCACACATCACCTCCATTCCATGACCTCATTTTTCAACCATAATCCAGATTATGTGCCCACAAACATCTAACCCGACATGTCACTCTCACAATTTCTACTTGTCCCTAACGAATTTCTATGACTGCCACAAGCACTTAATTGTCTTGCTGTTCTCTGAGAACATGATAAAGCCTTGGACTTTACCTGCTTCATAAGGACGAGCTATAGACCTAAGCTATCTTACATATTCATACTCACGAGCTTCTCGGTACCTGAAAACACGTAGTGTTTTCAGAACAAACCTACCCTCACACATAGTGAATGACCTGACCTTTATAAAATCTTTACTTCAGCACGTGGTGGAAAACAAAAACTTAAATAAGGGATTGGGGAAAAAATGACAAGCCTCAGGAAAAGGAATAAGATTGAAGTATGTTCTTCAGAAAGAACCACATGACCTTAACTATCATCTCCTGCCAGCCTTAGTGGAGGGCTGAGAGCACTGGCTCATACTGGCATTGGTATTCTAAAGGACACAGACACCTGCAGGTGTTTAATAGAGGATACAATTTGGATCTTCATGGACCACATGAAAGTACTTGTAGATCTTGACTTATTTGTGTACTGTAAATCAAACAAGGAAATGCACTATTTCCCCCCTTCCCACGTGACTGTTAATAATACAAATGCTTGGTTTAACTTCTTGGAGTTGTATCTGGGCAGCTTCCTGGCAGTGGAAATGTCATGGGCCAATGCAGCAGAGAAACCACACAGAGCACAGTTGACTTCAGCAATTGAAAGGAAAGTAGAGGCCTGCAAGGAGAGTAGCTTGGCCAAGGCCACACTTTTTCTGATCCTAGTTAGCTAAGAAACGTGCCCCATCTTCATCCTCATTTCGTGACGTCATTCCGTGATGTCATCCAGCACCGTCATGGCATCCTACAGCTTCATGAACGCCTTACCTCCTTGCCTGAGATGTGTTCTTCTTACTCTCCATGGCAATGATGACCATTCAAAGCAGAAAGGATAAAGCAAAGGAGGATGAAGCCGCTTGGGTTCTTTTTATTCTTGAACAAGATTCTGATTGTTGGGGTCAAAGAACAAAATATGTGCCTACCCAGCATCCTCTCCAGCAAAAGCCCAAGATTCCCAATGGCCTCTGCGGGCTCAGTAGCAAGGGCAGGGCTTCCCCTCTGTCAGTCAGCAACGCAAAGAAAAGGAGGATCAATGCAGCCATGTTTGCTTGTTCAGGTTAATCTTTTGTTTTAGACTGAGTGAAAAGTTTAAACTGTCTTCCTTTTTTTTTTTTTTTTTTTTTTTTACTGTTGGTGATTCAAAGCTGTTTGATATTAGAAAGAATTAAAAACAGACACTGAGCAAGTTCATTAGAAAAACCAGAGATAAAGAAGAAATCAAAAGTCTGAATGACAAGTGACGTGCAAAATGGCATCAGAAAGGCTAACAACAGAATCCAGAGCAAGTAAAGGCTAAACAATGGTTATTAAGCCAGATGAAGACTCAGGAAAGCTGTTAAGGAAGATACACACACAGACACACAGACACACCCCCCCCAAGACAGTCGCATAGAGCGATGCTGTGATCAAGTCTCTATTGTCCCATGTATACTGTGATCTTTGTGATTCAACAGTACTTTAAGAAATTTGAACGAAGCCCCATGGGGTGACTCATTAGTTGAATTGTGGCTACTATAATTTTTTAAAGTAAGCAAAGCTGTAAATGTTCACTAGACTTAAATTTAAATTTACAAAGGAAAGCTGTGTGAAGTCCTTTTCCACTAAGCATGGCTCCATTTGATAGGACTACTCTTCATTCTGCTTCAAAGTCAAATCAATTCCTTAAACAATAAACCAATGTCATAGTATAGATGAGAATATTAAACAAAACAGACGTCTTTTCTGGCACTCCAAATAGTTATTTAAAAAAAAACTTTTAAATATGTTTAGAACTACAACAGTATACAAATCCAGATTTCTAGTTATAAGTTTTACAAGCCAAATATGGATCAAGGATTTTGAGTGAAAACTTGATATATAAATTTGAAAGCATGTCCAGTATAAAAGATACACAAGATTGTAAAGACTTAGCACCAAAAGAGAATGAAAAAATCTCACCAATCTTGCCATCAGGGTTGGGGGTGACTCAGTTGGTTAGGTGTTGTCATGCAAGCACAAGGGACCGAGTTCAATCTGAAGCACTCAGTAAGAGCTAGGCACAGCAGTTCCCATAATTCCAGTGCTAAGGAGGCAGAGGCAGGAGGGCCCCAGGACATGGGGCCAGCCAGTCTAGCTGGATCTGTGATCTCTGGGTTCAGTGAGCGACCTTGCCTCAAAACACAAGTGGAAGAATAAATTGAGAAAGAACACAAGACATCAGCTTCTGACCTCCACAAGTATGCACACACATGTACAAACACATACACAAACACAATACAAACATGTACTTACATGCACACATGAAAAATAATGCTTTGCATTAGTTATGGAAACAGTGATTTGGGGGGATGTATAGGGTTTAAAAATACAATTTTCAATTCAATATCAGTTCTCTTTACTTTTAAAAATGGCTGCAGGGACATTTTAAATGACATCTATAGCTCACATGCTTTTACTAGACAGCGATATTCCAAAAGAGGCAAGGCAAAGCTATTTTTAAAAGGTCTGCTAGACACCTCCTATCACTGTATACCCCCAAACCCTGTTAGAGCTTTGGTAGCCAGGGAGTGGATAAATTCTAATTAATCTACAATTTTTCTCCCAGAATGAGATGAAGCAGGAAAGCCGGAACCTTCTTCAGATCAAAGGGGATCTCGAAGAACAAGCCAATGTTCTAGGCTCAGGGAGGGGCTTCCATGGGCTTCACCAATGGGAAGAGCTATTAAGGCAGAAAGTGAGTCCTAGCATTCACCTGCCAGAGAATTTAACAAACAACTGGGGCTGGTGAGACGGCTCACTGATTAAAGGCACTTGCTGTCAAGCCTGAAAACCTGAGTCCAATTCCTGGGACCCACGTGGTAAAAGGACCTACACCTGAAGGTTTTCCTCTGATCTCCACATCCAACACGCGCGCGCGCCCACACTCTTGCAGGCTCATAGGATGACAATTGTGAAATATGTAGCAATCCTTCAGTGTTGAGCAGAAGAGGAAAGTCTTAACTATCTCTGTGCTGGCTCTGGCTGGCTCTGGCTGGTTGGTCTATTTAGAACCTTTTATAATAAGTCCAAAGGTGGAAGCACTGGCTGTCCCCTGGGGACCAGTTAGTTTCATCCCATTTCTTGACTTCACCCCTAACCATTCCGACTCCCAACAGCACCCTCGATGTGGGCACAGGGAGGCTGTATAGAAAGAGTGCAGGCTGAAGATGACACAAACTGTGGCCAGGTCAGGTGACTCTCGGGCTTCCCACAGGAGCCTACCTCAACACTTCCTTCCTGATTACTCTGTTGGAATGCAGTCTAAGAATGAAGTCCTGTGATAATTCTGAGTGCTTTTGAGAAACCCCAAGGAAACAAGAGTCTTCTGACCTCAGTTTCTTCAGAATATTCTTGGAATGTGTTTTCCTGCTCTCTCAGCTGTAGGGGACAGGCACGAGTTTACTTAGCTGTTGCTATTCATGTGCCTGTATGGCAAAACATGGTTTGGCTATGTGTGGCTTGAACTTGTAAGTGAGCAGCTTACTCAGGTGATTCTTTTTAACCCTCAGAATATAAATTGCCTGATGTTGTAAATAAAGTTGACTATCACATGAGATCTTAGTCTAGCTCATTTTTTGGGTCTTCTCTCCCAGGTTCGTGCCTCTGACTACAGCACCACCAGAGCCCCACTTCAGCTGTCCTGTTCTTCCCATTGCTGATGGAAGTGGTTTCTCTCCCATCAATGGTTCTTCTGGGTTTATTGCATATTTTCTATTCTTCTCCGGATTATTGCTTCCCTGCCTGGTTTATGTCTACCCTGACTCTTTCTTCAATAGCACAGGTATCTTCCCGAACCTTGGAGAATCTCAAAATATAGAGGGACTCCAAGTACAGACTTTAGACAGGGTTCTTGGGCTTCCTATGGCCTCCTTTCCCAGGCCCTGGGGACCCCAGTCTTTATCTCAACACTGCCTCTGCTGAGATGGTTCTGTAGGCTCTATAAAAAGGGAGGAGCTATCAGCCATCAGAATACAGAAGGAATGCCTGGAGCAGAAGTTAACACCTGCCCCACTCCCTGAACTCAGCATCCGGGGAAATGATGTATCTTGTTACTTAGGTCCTCAAAATGAACTTCTCCCAAATTATCCTGCTCCCCAGCTCTGTTCTGACTACAATTCTATTTCCCTCCTCCTGCCCTTAATTTCAAAATAAGATATCTGAGTCTGTTATCGTTGTTCTTTAACAAGTCATACATAAAAGAATAGATGTTTCCAAGCCACTCATGGGGTTGGATAGATGGCTCAGGAGTCAAGAACACAGGCTGCTTTTTTTCCCAGAGGACCCAAGTTCAATTCCCAGTATCCATGTGGTGGCTCACAAGCATCTGTAACCAGTTCTAAGGATTCCAATACCTTCTTCTGGCCACCAAAGGTACCAAGTAAATACTTGGCATACATGTAGGTCAAGCACCCATACATTAAAAAATATTATAATAGTAATAATAAGCCCACTCATAATAATATATTACACAGAGATAGCCACTATTTACATTTTGATTCTTCCTTGCCATCTTTTATATTCTCTCTCTCTCTCTCTCTCTCTCTCTCTCTCTCTCTCTCTCTCTGTGTGTATTATACTCATGTATATATATATATATTTGAATGTGCACATGAAGAGGCCAGGGGACTGCCTCAGCCATCAGCCCTTGCCTTTCACATTACTTGAGACAGAGTCTCTCCTGTTCACCTCTACCTATACCAGGCTAGCTAGCCTGTAAGTTTCTGATCATACTTCTGTCTCACATTCCCTTTTCCCAGTAATGGCATGTCAAGGTTTCAGACACATGAATTTTATTGTGTTGGGCTTTAGGTGAGCTCTGGGAATCTTAACTTATGCCAATAGACCTATGAGGCCAGGGCTTTACACACGGAGCCATCTCTACAGCCCTATTCCATATTGTTGTGTACATAGTTACTCATTATGTCCTAGTTAGGAGGATAATCTATGTATGTTCTGCTATTTTCAACAAATATTCAGTATATAGGCATTTCCTGTCTACCCTTTGCACAAGTATCATATTTAATGGTTGCATTATACTTACAAGAAAACAATGACTTGTTAAACCATTGTTTTAATTTTCAGCATTAAAATCATTGTCAATTTTTATGGTGAAAATTTTGAAAATAAACTTTCTTTGTGCTTCAGATTATCTCTCTAGCATATGGAACCTTAAATGAAATTACTTACTGAAAGGATATGAACATTCTAAGATTTAACAAATATGGCCAAATTGATTTCAAATAAAGCTATACCAATATCCCATAAGTAGTGAAATTTTGTTAGAGGGGAAAAGATTTGTTCTTAATATATGTGTCAATTTGCACATCAAATCTCTTGGTAAATAAGAACAATTTTCATGTCTGTTGGGAACATCAATTTCTCCTTGCAACCTGCCCCAGTCCTTTAGGCACGCATTCCTCAGACTTTAGGCCTATTTGCATGCTATATTAATCAATTTTCTCATTGCTGTAACAGGATACCTGACAATACCTTACGGGACAGAGAGCTTACTTTGGTTTGCTGGCTGACCATACTGGCCATCACGGCTGGAAAGCATGGCGGGAGCATGAGAAGGCCGGTCACATCGACTTCCCAGTCAGGAAGCAGAGAGATGAAAGCTGCTATTCAGCTGGTTTCTCCTGTTTTATTCACTCTGAGACCCAGGGTGAAGGATGATGCTTCTGCTACTCACGGTGGGCCTTCCCTGCTCCGTTAAACCTCTCTTGAAACTCTCTCAAAGACACACATCTAAGGTGCAACTCCTCGGTGAATCCAAATACAGTCAAGTTGACAAAAGAATTAACTACCACATAGCCCTTTTACAATAGCCAGGAAGTTAACCTTTCTCTATCTTGTTTGTTATTAAGTTTTTTCCAGGTTTTTGTTTTGTTTGGGCTTTTAATTTTTATAAGCATTTAATTTATTTAGATGATTTTATTTTATGTATATCAGTGTTTTACCTATTGTTATGGTCTGACTCACCTCTAGAATAGCTGTAGCCATTTTGTTCCATGCCTGCCAGCTATTTCATATTGTTGCTGTAACATGCCTGCCAGTCATTGACACAGAGAAGTGACTTGGCTCAAGGACATGCTGACCACATATCCTGTATGTTTTGCTCTGTATGTCCTGAATGTTCTGTATGGGGTTTGCTAATCTTAAGAAATTCCACAAAACTTTACATAGGACCCATCAAATCAAAGGTCAATATGAACTGTTATGTCTAAAATACCTTGGGTCAGAACTGACCACCAGACAGCCCTTCCTGTACCTATGCATGAGCTCACTGTGGATTTTGTGACTGACACTGAAAAATGCTACTAATAAGCAAAAAAGTTATGATTGGAATACTCATGTTCTCATCTCAATGTTCTGAAATTCCCCTGCTCACCACCCATCCACCACCCCTTACCTTACTCAGGACCAATCAGCTTAAAGGTCAGCTGATAAAACTTTGCCTAATAAGCCAACTGCTCCCCTCCTTGCCCTTTAAACTTTTGGACCTGGTTTCTCATATAAAAAGCCTGCCCTGAGGACAGATAAGTGCCACATTTAGGCTTTTCCTTCTTGTGGTCCTGGATGTCTAGTATGATAGTGTGCACATTCAATAAACTATTCTTGCTTAACTGAGATTGGTGTATGTATGGTTTGCATAGCAATTTCCTAAACCCCAATACCTACAGGCATGTATATGCATATTAGGTTTCCTGGAACTAGGGTTACAGACGGTTGTGAGGCACCATGTGGGTGCTGGGAATCAAACCTGTGTCCTCTGTAAGAACAACGAGTGTTCTTAACCACTGAGTCATCTCTTCAGCTCCAATTTGTTAACTTTTGGTATGCATAGTTTTTCACATAGTTTTGACATGACTATCAGTCTTGTCCTTTGCAGCTACTCTTAAGCTTAGCAAGTCTTCCCTGTCAGAGCATCAGATGCCTGTTGTTTGATAGTTTCTCAAATGGCTTCTCCCTCTTGAAGAATTTCTAATCATTTTCTTTATTTTCATCCTAGCTCCTTCCATATCTCCTGAGTTTCAATTACTCTTAAGGAAGTACAGGCAATCCTCTTAAATGGCCACATATATTTCATGGAGGATGGTGGCTACAGGACATTGGTTTAGCGCTGCTGGCATCTTTTTCCAAAACTGTGGTGCCTTGGGAGTCTCCTAGTATTCTCATGTCTAAAGCTCTGTGGGCTATCTGTGTTTGTGTCCTGTAAGCAGGAATAGAGGGCATGCAGTACTCAGGACTTCTGGAGACCTTCTCAGCTGGTCTGGGATCTCACAGTATACACACATCCAGGCAAGAAGAGAGGGAGGGGGGAGGAAATCACCTGTCTTCTCCTCTCCCATCCCCAACTCCCCTTCTCTCCACCTAACCTCTGTAACATCTTTAACTGGGGAATAGTTTGGTCCATGATGCTGGAAAACCATTCTACTCCTCTTCCTCCTCTTACTTAGCATCAGCTTTCCCTGGACCTGGGCCATCTCCACCCTTATCTTTCAGCACTCGCAGGAATCAAACTCCTGGGAGCCATTTGTTGGGTTTGCATCGCAGAATAATTCAGAAGCTGGAATCAAGGAGCATCACAGTGGGCTGGATTTTTATTTGTTTGTTTTTGTTTTCCCCCACATCTCTTGCTGGTAATCCCTTGTGTTTGTTCTCATTAGGAAAAGAAACATAAAGTAGATACATTTAAGGGATATCACACAACTAGGATTGACCCAAAACCAGGAGACGGGTATCAGATACCTGAGAAAGGTCAAAAGATCAGTAGGGCCAGAGTCACACCTGCTCCTGTTCCCTGCACCCTAAGGTCTAAGGAGCACCTTGAAACTTCCTGAGCCTCAGTCCATCATGTACGCCTGTGAGGTATAGAGACAAACCACTGTTTGTAATTAACCACAGAGGGCTTGGGGGTGCTGTTTTTGTAACAAATGTACTCTTTTTAATCTTTAGCTAGTTGGTGCCCCCATACAAACACATTTAGCATTTTTCCTTGAAGTTCCTTAATGTCTTCTGGGCCTCATCACAAAAATTGATAAAGTTAGATTAGATGATCTCAAATGTCATTTCTAGCCATAAAATTCCATTATTAAATTAATAACTTAAAGATGAATGCCTTTATTGACGGTTATAAATTCTGTTCTGCCTGCATATGGGTGTAGAGTACAAGCTATAATTTACATCTGACTGTTCTTTACTGGAAACTAAATTTCAAAATGGAATTAAAGCCATGAATGCCTTTTGCTAGCCTGTCATACAAACTACCACACAGCTACAAAAAAAGGTGCTTTGAGGGTCTAGAGAGATGGCTCCGTGGTAAGAGTGTACACTGCTCTTGCAGAGAACCTAAGTTCTGCTCCAAGCACCAACGTTAGGAGGCTCACAGCTGCACAGCTGCCTGTAACTCCAGCTCCATCTCTAAGAGGATCCAATGCCTCTGGCCTCCATGGGCTCCTGCACTCCACATGTGCACATATATACTTTTTTTTTTTCTCTCTCCCCCCCTTTCTCCTCTCTCAGCTACCCCCCCCCCTTTCTCCTCTCTCAGCTATTGGCATGTGATTTTTTGGGAGATAGAGAATCAGTTTTCTTTAGTTATATGACCATGTATCAGGGCAGGTCCTCTTCTCAAGACAATTGAGCAACACAAACTGGACTTCACGAGGAAAGGCAATAGAAGAAGATATCTCCATGTCGAGGGAAAAGAAGGGGGAGGAGAGAGAGGATAATTATGGGAGGCGTTGCGAGAGGGGGTGAATATGTTCAAAATACAAATATAAAAATAGCGCTTAATTTTTTCAATCTTAAAAAATAGTGTAACCATGCTTTGAGCAAATATTCTACAACAACCAGGAAACCATTACTAATAACACTCCCCTGACTGCAATAAATAAGAGTCTTTATTTGTTGATTGGTGTGAGTTAGCTGTTGGCAGCTGTCATCAGCTTCGTGAAAAGCTAATAATGAAAAGATGTGAAGATAGGAACTCATTTGCCACAGAGTCCGCTGTCTATGGGAACTTCTTAACGCTAACCCCGAGTGTTCTAACGGGCATTGATGTCAGTAATGAGAAATAATGAAAACTGATCACTGGGCTTCTTTTTATACCGCCTTAGGGCTGGGTGGCATTGTGCAGAGAGTGCCAGCTCATTTGAATATTTGCCTAATTAGGAAGTTAAATCTGCTGCTCCTGCTGCCAGCAATCACATCATGTGTTTTGAAGCCAAATATAAATGCCTTTTGTGTCACCACTGGCTTGGATTCTCACCCACCATTATCTACACAGACAATTCAGACCCGGCCAAACTGTTTCCTTCTTGGTTAGTCCTCTTGCATCAAAGCAGCCACAAAGAGAGTTGTGGTGGCCCAGAACTATCCAGGGGAGAACTGGGTCTGAGGAGCCACATTGGAACAGGAGTTGATTAACCAAGTATGAGAAAATGTGACCGACAAACTCCTGGGCCCAGTTCTGGATCAGAGGATGTGACATGGTCTAATTCTGCTAGTAAATGCTAACAAACAAAATCCTGATATGTCTAAATTCCAATCCTGTTTTGACCCCATCTCTCATGATGAAGCCTCCTCCGCCCTCTATTCTAACCTTGTAAGACACCTACCTCCAGCTCAGACCTCCAGTCTCTCACCCCCAGGCTTTGCTCAAGCTCTTCTTCAGTCTCAGAAGCCATTATTTCCCACATAGACCTGTCAATCATCATCCATTCCTCAAGGTCCACCCAATCTGAAACTGCCTTCGTCCCCCGCCCCCCCCAAATCCTCACAGGATCATCCTCACCTCAGAAAAATGATCTCTCCATTTTTGGCCTTGGTTTGCCATGGGATGTCCTTCATTGAAGTGATTTGTGTATGAGCATGCATACTTTTAGATTTTAAGCAACCAGGACAGGTGCTGTGCATTATTCATACTTTGGGCCCAAGAATTCTTATCATGGTCTTAAAATATAAGTGCATACCTTCTCTTAGTGACAGCTGGCCAGACAACCTTTAGGAGCATAGTAAAAGACCACTGCTCTGTAGGAGGTTAATATCCCTTGCCTAGGTTGGGACCTATCCAACTTCAGCTAGGACATGGAATCTTCAAAACTTGTTAAAATGCAAATTAGTAAGTCTGCTTAAGATTTTGTGTTGCTTTTTAAAAACATTTTTACTCAGGTGGGTTTTTTTTGGGGGGGGGGGCATGTGCCATGACACACATATGGAGGTCAGAGAACAACTTGCGGAGATTGGCTCATTCCTTCTATCATGTGGGTCCTAGGGACTGAACTCAGGTTGTCAACCTTAGCAGAAAGTATCATCCCACCAGCCCTGCTAGGACTTTTACTTACTTCCTGGAGAGAATGCGTCACTGTCTTTGGTGATGTAGTCACTCGTGAGTTACCTGTGCATACTCCAGTGACTGTCTCAGCCCTGTGCTCGTGTGGAGGGGTGAGGAGTGGGTACTGGTTAGACTCAGTGGGTCATACACAGAAACAAAACAAAATTAAAAGATGTAATAGTGGGAAAGGGACTTGCTAGAAGAAAGGGGGGTTGGCGGGGACAAAAGGATGGGTAGGGTGACAAGGGTAACCAGAATGAATTATACAGTGTATAAGAGTGTTGAGGGACAAACTGATGAATGAAAAATAATTAGACAAGCAGCAAATGAATTTTGACTGGCATTTGGACTGGTAGATCAAGAATCTGGAATTTTCACAAGTCTCTCGTGACTATTGTATGCCTGATATCATACAAGACATTGGGTGTGAAGGTTGCATAAAACATGTCCCTTTCTTAGGGTAGGAAAGCAAAGCCAAAGATAACCATGATGTAAACAGAAAGTATGCTTACAACATATACATGTGGTCCCCCATAGCTCACTGGGAAAAAGAATGATGGAAGACTGGGATCTCATCTTGGAGTGGACAGACTCTTCCAGGATCACATCTGAATCAATGTTCTCCTCCCTCCATCTATCCATCGACTCCAATTACAAAAGAATTTTCAAACTCAAGGAACTGACATTATCTGGAGCCATTAACTGTCAGGAAGGGCAGTTCTCAACAGCACCCAGTCAATAACCCCAGGCCTCCCCTGCTGAGCTATGATGCTTTCATTACTAGTCCTTTGCTCAGGGCTGGTGGGCCCCAACAGGCCTTGTATGAGGGAGACAGACCCCTAATGAGTCACAGGCAGAGGTCCAATGAACACCACACAGCAAAAGCAAACATTTTTTAAAGAAAAAAGAAAAGAAAAACTTAACCTAGAGAAAAAAGCAAGGAAGCTTGTGCCAATTAGTGCTTACTTCACTCCAAAATTGCTGTTTTATCTTTTTGTTCCTCTGCTGTGTATACAAGTGTATACGTATATGATATGTGTGTAAGTGGAGCTGTGTGCACACTGCCACACATGTGTAGAGGACAGAAGACAACCTTGGCTATTGATCCTCAGGGCGCACACACTCATGAACACTCAGAGAGAGAGAGAGAGAGAGGCACACACCCACACACAAAGAGTTAAGGTGTATAGATAAAGCTATGCTGACTAGATGCTATGGTCAATTATGTGACTCTCTGCAAGCCCCACCAGGCATCAGTGGCTCTCTACCATGCAAGGAAGTATCTTAAAGAGACCTTCTACCATCTGAGGATCAGATCTTGCTTCCATCACTAAATAAGAATGTTACAGAAGAGATTCCATGCCAAATATTTTTTTAAATTACAGAAATGGCTGGTACTGAGTGTGGGATTATTTTACTAAGCAAGTGTTTATTTTTATGAGGCATCTGCAATTTTTCTTAAGGTTACATTCTGAGTAACTGCAATCATTGATTACATTAATGGATTACCTCTGGAGAATGAATCTAATTACATTTTTTGCACAAATTGCAAAATGTAGATTCATTTCAAAGTTCCTTGGCGGTCCTATTGTTCCTTCCGTGAACTCAGTAATGGGGCCCCAGGTCAGCAGACCCAAAGGATAGCAAAGAAGCTTAAGGTGCTTAACTGGAGTGACTTACTCAGAGATGTTGACAAGAAAGAGGAGAAATGCAAATGTAATGTCTCAAAGTCAACTCTTGTCATAAGCATAGGAATGAAACTTTCAAAACTATTCTTCATCAATTGAATAAGCATATATCTGGAGGTAGAAAGGGGATTTGCAGATAAACCAGATAAGACTCAATCTCTCTAAAAAAGCAGTTTGGCATTATCTATGAAGAATCAGAAAAGTGGGGCTGGAAAGTTGTCTTAGTGGCTAAGAGTACTTGTTACTCTTGCAGAAGAGCCAGGTTTCATTCCCAGCACCCACATGGTGGCTGGCTGCCATCCATAACTCTAGTTCCAAGGACTCCATCATGCCCTTTTCTGATCTCTGTAGACATAAAGCATACACATGGTGCATATATACATACATACAAGTAAAACACTGACATGCATAAAATAAATCTAAAAAAATTAATGAATCTAACATGAATTTCTATATTTTGACCCAATTGTACTTATTCTCAACATTTATTCTAAACATGTTATCAGAAACATAAACCATTTATTCATGAAAATTATCACTATAACATTATAGTCATGCAGAAGTAGCTAATGTAAACATTTAACTTTATAGGAAAGGCTAAATAAGTTATGTATATCCATATGGTAGAATATTGTGAAGCCACTAAAATTATGTTTATGAATGGCTTTAATAGCAAGGGGAATTTTATCAATCAGATAATTTTTCTTATAATTGTAAATAATATATGGGATACAAAATTATATATGAAATATTTGTACTACAGAAAGAAATGCAAAGAATCTACTCCATAGCAGTTATTTATTTATTGATGGTGACAAGTTGGGTGACTCTTTTTCCTCTTCTTTTATATTTTTCCATCAAAATTTTCCGTGATACTCATGTCTTAATTGGCATTGGGATAAACGAGATGATGGAGGAAGAAAGTGATAACATAAAAGATGCAGAGATGTGATGATAACAAAGAGGGAGAGGCCCTTTGCCCTTCTCAGTGGACCTGTGGGTGGGTTAAGTTTGTAGGGAAGGACTGAACAGAGAAATGCAAAGGATTCAGATGATGGTTAAATGTTTGCAGTCCAGAACAGCATTTAAGGATGACATCTTATTCAAGCTCCTTGAGAGCTCTTCAACTAACTCTAGTCTGTAGGATTTCAAGTCTTATTCACTTCACATACACACACACACACACACACACACACACACACACACACATACACACACACACTTTTGGCCCCCCAATTTGAATCCTGGCTATATATATATATATATATATATATATATATATATATATATATATGCTTTATTTGTATACTGACCCATATGGGGGAAATGTTTCAAAAGAACTATAGCATCTTTCAAATTACATCCACAAGTCCTTAAAGTGCAGTCAAGTATCCCCCCCCAAAAGCAAATAATACCAATTGTAATCAATTAACTCATGCTTAGAGATTCTTTCTCAGGAGACTCCATCCCAAGGAAAGAGCTGAATTAGATAGCTTGGGGGGCTTCTGAAAAGGGTGCCCCATCTGTTCAACAGTTGCCTTTCACTCAGTAACCCATAAATATTTAATGATAAGGCAAATAATGACGACGACCAAGCTGATCAGTAATGAGTGTGGAAACAGTGCTCCATCCACACACTTCCTGAAGGATGCCCAGGGTGGCGAGGGAAACCACACATCCAGAGGAGACCTGGCGGCACCTCCCCCGCTTTCACCAACAGCTGAGGGAGACTCATATTCCCAGAAGCCTGTGGAGAATATTAAGAAACAACTCTGGAGGTTCCCCTCAGCTGATATGGAAGATACCAGCCACTCCTTCGCCAATCCTTTGCCATGCAATTTTTATAAAGCTTAACCTCAAGAAAGAAAAGGGGAGCCAGGACCATGTTTAATTATTCATGGCTCCAACCCAGGAAGACAGCAGACAGCAGAACCCTCCTTCTGAGAGAGTAAGTGGTAGGCACTCATTGACTTCCCCTCTCATGACTCCTTGATGAGAATCACACTTTAAAAACCTAAGAGGGGCTCCTTAAATCTGAGTTCATAAACAACTAGTGAATTTGTGAATTGTGCTTCAGTTAGCTTTCATCTTTCACAAATAATTCTAATATTTTTCAGTTGACTAGAAAAGAAAAAAAGTAACAAGGGTTTGGTCCTGGTGTATCTAATTTATATAAATAAAATACAGATGAAAACTAATTTTTTGAGCTAATGGGTACGTTAAGAGTGGATTTGCTTAACAACAGGATTTTTTAAAGGTCAGCCTTAAGACTTATAGACCGAAAATTGCATGCTTCATGCATTTCTTAGAAACTTGTGTTAGTCCATTTTGTGTTGCTATAATAGACTGCCTGATGCTGAGTAATTTATTTAAAAAAAAAATGGTTTACTTATCCTATGATTCTAGTCCAAGATCACGGTGCCAGTGAGGGTCTCAAGCTACTTCAATTCTCAGTCAAAGCGGTTGTGCAAAGGAGGCAAGAATCAAGGGTCATCCTTACTTTGGGACAAGCCACACTTTTTTATTTGGGGGGGTGGGGTGAGGGTGGAGATTGTGAGGTAAAGTCTCACTATGTAGCCCAAACTGACCTGATGGTCCTCCTTCCTCGGTCTCCGAAGTACAGGTATTACAAGTGTGAACCACCATACAAAGCTAACAACTCACCCTTGTGGTAACTAAGCCAGTCCCATAAGAAAGGCAAACCCCTTCACTGGATCATAATCTAATCTCTCTCAACAACTCCACCCCTTCAACATTAGCATAATGTCAATCAAATATCAGCATGAGCTTTGGAAGGGACAATCCCTACCAAATGCCTGGGTTCAACTTGAATGTAAGATTATTTCAAGATATGAAAAAGGAAGTATCAGCTTAACAAAAATATCTGATTAGTTCCTATACTTCAAGAACAACTTGTGTTCTAGAAGTTTCTAGTATTCCTTGCCTATAGGCATTACTGATAAATATGACTCTCAGATATAAGAATCAGGAACTGTACACCTGCAGGGAGGTTACAAGACAGCCACAGGAGCTTGTGTGCACCTTGTCCATGAGTCTCAGAGCCTCAGCTCTCCCCCACATTATTTATTTGTACATCAACACACTCATTTCTTTAGCAGGCGGCCTCGTCCCCTTTGCTATGAGTCTCACATATCACTGCTACATAGAAACATTATCTGAGTCTTAGGATACCACTGATGGCTTCTCACAGAGTCTAGGTTCTGCCTCCTCCATCCATTCTGTACTAAGGTATCATGAAGTCACACCATCCATACATTCATACTCCTCAATGAGTTCTTTAACCTCAAGTGTCAAGCTGATAGAGCAGGTGCCCCATAGTCATTGGTGTTTCTATGACACAATGCAAATGAAAAACTTAACAGAGTCCCTGGAACATCTGTACTAAGTATTTGCTCATTATTATCACACAAGACAGAAAGCTCCATGCGTGCAGATGTTGTGGGTTCTTCCATCCAAAGTCTAGAAGAGTTCTTGGTGAATGGTAGAAACACAGCTCATCTTATCTGAATAAATGATTGATGTATTTGGGTAAAGTAGAAACTTCTAGTTTTTTGGAAAGTTAGTTATATCAAATGATGGTTTCCTGGGGCACACAGGTGAAAGGATGTCTTGCTAAAGCAAACATGTGAAAAACTGTTTTCCTGAAGCAGACACAGGTGAAAGGATGCTTAGATATAGCAAACACATGAAAGGACGCTTGATGAAGGGGTATAAACATGACCCCACAGACCTTGATTTAGTTTGCTCTGCCTTGTTATTCTTTGCTAACTATACACATATATTGGTTTGCCTTACATAGCGTTGAGTTCAACTTGTGATAACACCACCATTGAACTGCTGGTGAAGTTCCTGCATCAGCTTGCCACTTCTGTGGCCTTGCCTGTTGGCAAGCCTGGTGGTTTCTTTAGGACTGAACTACATCTGCCTGGTGTCTGCCTGCTGAAAGGACCGGATTGTAGCTGCTGGTTTGTGCCTGGTGTCTGCCTGCCTAGAGGACTGCTCTGTAGCTGCTGAGTTGTATTTGGTGTTTGCTATGGGATTGAACTGCTGCCAAAGAAAATCAAGCTTGCCCCCAAAGAACTATTGCTGAACACGTCCACTTCCCCCCTAATAACTTTTCTCTTCCACTACCTCTTCTGGGTGGTAGACTAGAGGAGAGGTTGAACCCTTATTAAAAGTAGGTTGCAAAAAATGTATGCCTACATTTGGGTCCATTTTAAATGCCACTGTTATGACCTGTTATTGTGTTTCCTCTAGACACAGTGATGGCATTTTGCTTGTCATCCTGGCACTGGCCTTCACCATCCTCATCCCGTGTCTCTGTTCTTTCACCATCTCAGAGACTGTAGTCTCACTGGCCACTCCCACTCCTATCTCTAATACTGTGGACACCATTCACCCTCAATCATCACCAGCAATGAAGGCTAGATCTGAGCTGTCATTCCAAGAACCACCAAAGATAGCTCCTTGGTACAAAGCTCTGACTGGGACTTGTAAACACTCAAGATCCCAAGTCCACTACCTCCATTTCATGAGGAAACAGAGTGGGGTTGGTGGTTTTTATTAAACTGTACATTTCTCAGCTGTGCTAAACAAGGAGCTGGATTTCAACACTTACCCATAAGCCAGACATCCCTACTCCTTCCAATGAGGAATAATTTCAACTTCCTAGAAAGGAAAAGCTTTCCTTTAGTTCCTAAGGTAGAAACTAAAAGTAACACAGGCTAGGAGGATGATGGTCTCATGTGACTCTGACCAGGCTATGCTGGTGGTGGGGTGGGGGGACCTACACTGACTGGGTGAGGGAGCAGCTGGCATGGAACCTGGCATTGGCATTACACCTCTTCCATACTCACAAACAACTGACTGAAGAGACCTTTCCCTTTTCCTCTACCCATTCCCCTGAGAGGATGTGCCCCTGAGCTTGGAGGAGAGGCAGCAGTAACTTGTGTACAATTGCACTTCTTATTTCCATGGTAACCAGGCAGGCTCTGATGTTCTAGGATTGAGGCAGTGTGATGGGAGACGGATGGAATAGAGATGTTGATGTCAGTCAAATGTGTCACCTCCACACCCGAGTTTAGCAGCCTCTCGGCTTCAGGAGTTTACACACACACCTCTAACTGCTCATTTCTAATTCGGTGCCAGGTGCCCAAGCAGAGAGCCTCAGGGAAATGTATATTAATTAGTTTCATTTTACCAATGTGAAGTGACACTGGAGGCAGAGACTGAAAAATCCCTAACACCGAGGACACTTGATGTTCCTTGGTTGGGTTTCTGGATTTCATTCATATAAGCCTACAAAGGGTGCCTCAAGGGGCATTCATTAATTTTGTATCAGCAGCTAGTTATAGGCTGAGAACATGGAGTGGGGAGTCAGCTTTCACAGAGGGGGCTGGGAGTGTCAAGTTTGGGGGAAGGGGGATCCTCCCTAACAAAGGCAGGTGTAGGCAGGGTAGAGATGGCAAGTTCATTCAGAGGCAAAATTGCCTAGAAAGTAGAAAGATGCAAAGACTCCAGCTTTCTATTCTAGAAACCTCATTTGTGAGTCACTTAGTTAGAATTCAGAACCCATTTCCAAAGAAGTCCTGTCTATTATAAATGATTATTGGGTTTTTAGGGTAGCCCACAAAAGCATCTTTAACTCAGAATGTAGATGAAATACTATATCTTTTCAAGGAAAGGCAATAGAAAACAATCCTGTTGTGATACCAGTAATTAAATGAAGAAGAAAAACAGAGGAGTGGAAAATAAATAGCCTTCTTTCATTTCTTCTGAATGTTCCAGTTCTTAGATGGAGGGTGTGCTGCCTGCTTGCTCATTGCCTCATTTACATTAGGCAGTAGCTTGGAGGAGCGGGCAGAGTAGAGGAAGGGTGAAGGTGGAGGGGAGTGATCCATTGGGAGAACAGAAGGGCAATGGGTGATGATGTAGGTGGCTCCTGAGGGTGGCTGGGCAGAAGAGCATAGACTGCACTCACAGCATCCTACATTCAATGTCCAAGGGCATCTCTTCTTAAAACTATGGGGAGCTCCCGACCTCTTCCATCTCAGTTACCTTCCTAGAAAACTCAGATGTCTTCAGAGGATGCTTACACGGTAAAGTGGGACACAGAGCAGGCCCACTTCACCACAGGACCTGTTAACCAGGTCCTGGGAGACTCCTATCAGCCTCCAGTACTGGGCTCTCTAGGGATTATGCAGACACAGAGAGCCACATGCTCCAGACCATCCCATTTCAATAGCCCGTAACTTAAGAAGTGACCAATGTGAGAGGATCAGGGCCCAGCCATTTCAGCCTGAATCAAGAGACTGTGTACAGGGCCACACGTAGGCTAATGCTTTCCAGTGAAGGACATGGTACATGCATCCCAGCCTAGATTCTTCCTCTTGCAAAATAACACCCCTTCTTTCTTCCTCCTAGAGAACCTTCTTGTGACAGGCACAGGCAGATGGTGAGACCTTTTTTTCTTTTCCTTCTCTTTGCCTTCATAGAGCCAAGATCAGCAGAAAAGACCAGTAATACCTCAGATAGCTCTGGAGTTGTGGGCACTGTGATCCCAGGGTCTGATGGATATAAAGATATATGCATTCTGCTCCCCATGCACAGGTCTAGGATGTCTAAATTACCTACACGAGTGTGCTTTTAATACATTCATGGTCAAGTTAAAACTTGGAAGTAGCATCCATATAAGAAATAGAAGGATTGCTCATTTGGAATGACTGTGTTTAATACAATAGCTACTGGCCATCTGTGACTATTTAAATTTAAATTAACTCAGATAAAATACAATTTAAAACTCAGTTTCTTAGTTAAAGTAGTCATAGCTCTTTTCTTTTTTAAGTCTTCCACAACTGTATCCTAGCATATAATAAATTTTGGTTCCTTTCACATGCACACCCACACCCTCTCCCCTCTCCATCCCTCTGCCTCCTCCCATTCTTCCCAGTGAGTCTCGATCCTACTTTCCTGTCTTTTTTGTGAAGGAGTCATATTTCAAGTACTCACTAACCAAATGTGGTTTGCACTACCATGTTGGGCAGGGCAGACACTTATCACAACAGGAAGTTCCTTTCGGTGGTGCTAATTGGAATAATGAGTTTGAAGAGGTCTGAAACATCACACTGTATTCTATACTAACCTCCCATGGAGTATAACTCGAGACACACGCAAAGGGAGAGGAAAGAGTGAAAGATCTGAACCCTTCTGAGGAAGGTTAGGCCCTTAGCAAACTTAGAGCCGAGACATGCCCGGGCAAAAATCCCACCCAACGACATTCTTTCTCCTAAGAAATGGGTGACTTTGACCTGACCTCAGGGCCAGAGGCACAATGCTTCAGGAACTAGAAATGTTTGTGCAACTGACCTGTGAATAACTTAGAACAATCTGTACTTCCCCATAATGCAAATCCTTTCCAGTCCCCACCCCTTTGTGGTTTTTTTCCTTTAAATATCCCTGACTTCAGCTGCTCGGGGTCGAACCCCTCTGCCTCTGCGTAGGTTACGCATTCGACCCCAGTGCACTGGTCCTTCTGCGGTCCTTCCGCCGCCCCGAATTAAACCTCGTGTGATTGCAGCAAGGACGGTCTTTCGTGAGTTCTTGGGGGGTGGCGCCATCCCCAGACTTGAGCGAGGGTCTCCCCAGCTCGGGGGTCTTTCAAGAGTAAGT
>CM052700.1:95758197-95817605 GCA_028551405.1 Uromys caudimaculatus
CAGGGCTGAGAAGCACCTAAAGAAATGCTCAACATCCTTTGTCATCAGGGAAATGCAAATCAAAACAAGTCTGAAATTCCACCTCACACCAGTCAGAATGGCTAAGATCACAAACTCAGGTGACAGTAGATGCTGGTGAGGATGTGGAGAAAGAGGAACACTCCTCCATTGCTGGTGGGATTGCAAGCTGGTACAACCACTCTGAAAATCAGTTTGGCGGACTCTCAGAAAGATTAAGTCTTAACTCCCCCTGTCAAAACCTCTAGGCCACTGTTCCATGATCAACTACTTCAGGAAGCCACAATGACCTGGAACTATGTAGGTCTCCTGGCTTGCTATGAACCTCCAAATTTAAACTAAAATTAAATGCCAGGGAGAGAAGAGAAAGAAAAAAAAAAAAAAAAACGTGGAGAAAGCGAGGCAGGAGGGGGGTAGCTAGCAAAATCATCTGTAGCTCAGAGGCGATCTACAAGGCTAGCCATCAATCACTCTGAAGTTTTGGTCCTTTTTACTAAGCAATACAAATGTGCAGAAGCCACGCCCACAGCCAAGACTAGCTCTATGGCCCACCCAGGGAGAGGCTGTAAATAAAGCAGCCTCTTTCCCCATTGCTACCCTGCCTACCCACCTGCATACTTCCTGCAAGACTCTCCCCCCACCCTCCTCTGCAACAAGCTTTCCCTTTTTTCATAGAACCCATGAGAGGCTACATCCTCCTAGAAGGCGGGGCTGTAATACAGCAGGGAAAGGAAGGCTTTCTGAAGAGCCAGGGCAGTTTTATTGCAAATGCACTCATGTCGTGTTTGCCTTCAGAACTCAGAAATGTTGCTTTTTGGACACCTAGTACATAAATCTTCTCTCAGAAACATGTTGTTGTCTAAACAGCCTTCTTATTGGCTACAACTGATAAATTAAGGGACGCTGCTATCCCACTGAGGATCGCAAATACTCAGGATTTTCTGCTTCTGAAGCTTGTCTCAAAATATGCCACTGTCATAAAATAACGCTCTCAGCCGGTCCCACCCCCACGCCACACACACTTGATGTGAGCTCCCAATGCACACACCTGTGTCGACAGAAAACTCACAACAGACAACTCACACAGCCTCATGCAAGTGAAGCCCACTCACAGTCTGCCTTGAGTAGAACAGAAAAGTCTTCAGTCAGAGAAATGCCACTGCGGAGGCATCTCCCCTGGGTCTCATGGGGACCTCAGCACCTAGGATATCTCCTCGTTTCCAACACTAAAGCCTCTAATGTTGGTTGGCATCAGACTGTGTGCAGTTACCAAGAGATTTTTCATGAATCATTTTATTTCATCTAAACCTTATACTAAGTCTCCAGACAGAAAGCACTGCCTCAGTTTTTCAGATGGCATATACTGGGTTTAAAACACTTAAAACTGTTTGCCTGGGGTCAAGTATCTAAAGAGGCAGCAGAGCCCAAACTCAACCCAGTCTCCCACAGTGAAGTCTGCCTCTGAGTAATTTAGTGCTTTGTGGATCCAAGACAGAGATTTGAGGCCAGGTATTTAAACACGTAATGCAGAAAGGAAAAGTCACTTTACCTCACCCATGCTGTTTCATTCAGAGCACAACACGGATGGATGGGAACTCAAGCTCCAACACTGTACACCCACATCAAGACAGCCCCTATCAGAGGACACTCTAAAGTAGACTCTGTCTCCTAGCCCTCACACAGTACCCGTGTTCCTCCATCCTGAGCAACCTCTGACCATACCAGCCCACAGCATGCCCGTCAGTCCAAAAGTTCTCCAACTAGATTGTGTTACAGGATCACACAGGATTCTGGGACCCATCCCTGGAGCTTCCAATTCAGCATCTGGTTTGGGACCTAGAAATGTGCATTTCTAGGTCCAGATGATACTGACTGCTGGGCTAATGTACTAATGGTAAGACTTTGACTCCACAGTTAGAACATTGCTACCCTTCATGCCTTGGCACCTCCCAGATACCTCTCTGCAATCCCACCCATATTTAGAACCCCTTATAACCAAGCCTAATGCTTGCTGGAACTGTAGCTCTTATTTAAATGGCCTTACATCTCATTATGGGTATTTTGCCTTGTGTAGCCTAGTTTTCTCTTAGTTACTGTTCTCCATTGCGTACTTTTTCTTCTCTTACTTCAGGATTCTTGGAAAACTAGGACTTTCTTCCCCTTGGCTAGGCCTCCTTCCTAGAAAATGGATCATGGTGTTCTGAATCCCAAAGTCACCCCTACGATTTCATAGTCTCCACCCTGGCCTTGATGCCAGAAGTCTGTGTGCTTAAACATCGATGCCTTGATTCAACATTCCATTCCTGAGCTGTTCTTGGTGTTGGCACACTCAACCAGCACTAAGGACTACCGAATTACGTATCATCAACCAATGCTGGATACTGCACTCTGATTGGGTAGACTCACGTACAACATTGAGCTTCCTTGTCAGCACCCAGAGCTTGGACAGCTCCCATGAGGGACAAGACAGGGGGATCCCACACAGTCCCCATGCTTTTTTGCTCTAAATACCACACCATGTCTCTGTGATCTGGCAGTCTTGTGTTAAAACTTGCTTTGATTTCCCCCACAATAAATCCTTGGTTTAAGTATGGAAGTTGGGATCCATGTTATATATAAATCGGCAACACTCTCCTTTGCACTCTTTGTAGTCAAATAAACACCAAACAACAAGCAGGTTGGTTCCTTGCCTGGCCAGCACCTAGAAATCCATTATCCAATTTGGAAAGCAGAATACCATTTAACATCCCCTCCAGCGCCAAACATGGGGCTTCTCAGAGCGAAAGCACTCCATGGATACTGAATGAGTAAATGAATGAATAGATGAAGGAGGCCAGTGGGCTGTGCCCAGTTCCCCCTGGTGGCATCTAGAGCAGTCTATTCAGCCATCAGAAAACAACTTCCAATCTGCAGACGCTGCGAGAATGCCCCCAGGCCAGACTTCTGACTAATTCCCTGCACAAAATTGGACCTGCACATTCAGATGAGTTGTGGCTTGAAGGCTGCAGCTATGCCAACACAATGGGTCTCAGATCTCTTTCAGTACATGAATGTGTTTAACACAGAAGACTGCACCATACTCCTCTCCACTCCTACTCCAGACCTCTGTCCTTCTCCACCCCACAAAACCAAGCCCTCCTCTTGCCAACCCATGTTCAACATTGACTTTTACCACTCCATAGCCAAGCAGCGAATTGGCTTTTACCTGTGTGTTAATGAATTCAATGTACCACCATGCTACTGTAGTCCCCTCCCCATCATTTATTTGGGTCAGACCCCGTAAAAGTCAAGTTAGAAAATGCTATTCAGGGAAGGTCAAATGGTTCATCAAATTAGGAGATGTGCTTTATGGGAAAATCCCGAGAGAGTGGAATAGAGTACAGAGAAGTACATCTGGGCCGGCAGGAGTGCTGTGAGGGAAGAAATGTCCCTTGTTGAGTTTCTGCACAAAGGATGGTTCTAAGTGCACTGTCCTGTTAAGGGTTTTGCTCTCTCTGCCTGACTTGCTGCAGTAACACTACAGGAATGCTGGAAGAACAGGCTCAGGGCAGCCTGGGCTTCAGTCTGTCTGGATGTCCCAAAAGGTTTACAATGCTCCCTGCAGGACCCAAGGCAGAGAGACATGCAATGGTTTGCAAAAGGCAAGGACTTTTCCTTACCGCGCAACACACAGCAAGGCTCCGTTGGTTGGGTTTTGTGCTACCAAGCTTTCCCAATTCTAGAGATTGTTTCTTGCTCCTAAAGACCCCTCTGGATGCTGCTCTTGCAAGCAAGAGACAGCTCACAACAGATTGTACACAGTGAGAGCCTAACACTGGCTGGGTACAGAAGCAGAAGGAGAAGAAGGAAAATGGCTGCTGGCTGCAGGAGACCTAAGATGCTAATGTCTGGGATGCTTACCTCATTAGGCTGTTTTACATAACATAAGCCAAACTCAGAAATGGGGGAAAAAATGCTACAGGGCCAAAGTTCAGGCCAGGATTCTGAGTTTTTACTCTGAGGCTCCTTTGAGGTGGAGAGAGATCTCCAGGTAGTGCCTTGCTCCCTGGCCTGGTTACTTTATCTGCAAAGGAGCCACAGCAACACACTGGATTCCCCCGAGGAAGCAGCATAACACCACAGCCCATGTGAACAAAGGGGTGATTAGTGAATCGTGACTATTGATGGTTCCATCCCAAGCCCCTTGGTCCACAACATCTATTTGACCATCCAGGGATGGGTGAGGAAGAATGGACCAGGAATCCAGCCTGCTCTGAGATGCAGAAGTCTGAAGTCCAACTAGGAAGAAGTTAGGGAGAACAGCTGTATACAGACAAACAAACTGGCTTGAGCTATCAATGGCAAAGTCAGGGGCCACTAGACAAAGAACGAAGCCTGAGGTCATAAGGCCGCACCACAGAATGGGACTGCAAACTGCCTGTAGTGCAAGACTGAAGGCAAGTGGAAGGAGACTCAAAGCAGGTCATCTGAGTCTAGGAAGAGCACATGGTAAGGATGAGAGTACAGGTCAGAGGCTAGGTGAGGCAGATCAGGATGATCTTCACTGGAACGGCAGTGCTTCATGGCATCTTCCCAAAAATGAACATGGGCGGGGCTGATCCCCCAAGACTGAGCTGACCTAGAAGAGCTTTGAGGAAGTAAGCAGCCATTTGGTGTCTACTGTGAACATGACAGCTCTGAGCTGTGATTTCTTGCCCCCCTTAGCAGTGGGGCCCATGCTGCCTCACTGTTTGTAGGAGTGAACAAACATCCATTCACCCCAGATAGGGCTCTGACAAGAAAGCAAAGAAACAGCCCCACCCATCTATCTTAGTGCACCCATGAGATTATCTGTGGTGCTACTTATAGCAGCATAGACGAGGAGTTACTTAGCGGAGCATACATAGGTGACTCGGAGATGGCTGCATCACTGAAAAGTCACCCCAGCCTAGGTGACAACTCACAAAACCACATCTCTGGAGTTCCCTCTCTGCATGGCTTGAAATTCTGATGATGGAGGATTGGCTCCTTTCTGCCACATTGGTGCTGCTTATGTAAACCTAGTAAAGCTCCCTATGCCTGATAAGTTGCATGAGCTTCTCTCCTCCCTCCAGGATGGATGTTTCAATTCTCAGGAATGAACTATGCAACAGTTGATTACAATGCCTTGTCTCCTGGACAAAGTCTATGTTTCCATCTCTGTCTTGCTCTCTTCCCTCTTTCTTCCCCTCTCTTCTCCCCGGACTTTCTCTGCATTCCCCACACCCAGCCACAGCATGGATCACTATGTAGCACAAATGATCTCTGTCACACTGAGAAAGTGGCTGCAAGACAAGGTAAGGGGGCAGGACTCCAACTCTAGAGGTGAGCACAAGCCTATCTGGGTCTTGTCACGTTCTATGTACCTGGGGCATAGCCTCAAGGCCCGCCTGTGTGAATGTTGGGTGTGGTTGTAGCCTGAGGCCAGGAAGTCAAGAGAGAGATGTCTTCCCTCCCCTTCCCTCCTTCCTCCTCACTTCCCTCCCTTTACTTTCCCCTTCCTCTTAGTTCCCTCCCAGCCAGCTGAAAATGTACAATGTGGCCATCCAATCTAATTAGTCAAACCTCAGTTCTGACAGGAAGAGGCTTCAGAAAAAAAAATCTACTTTCCTTCTCTCTCAGCCTCTCAAAAGATAATGAAGAAGAACTGATTTCAGGAGTGGAGTCCCAGCTCCTTGATCTTCACTGCCAGGAGCAACCAACTGTGAGCTGAGACCTCTATCTTAGATAACCACATCAAGCCAAATAACAGAATTGTGAGCTTACAGACACACTGACTGAATCTTGGCGCTCTCACTGGGGACCACAGGCACAGCTGCCACTGAGTCCCTGCCAGGTAGATCAAGAAGTCAGGACCAGAAGGAGCAAACTTCTCACATCTTCCAACAGGTGTCTTCCTAGTAGCTTCAAGTACCTTCAGTCACGGTGACTCTGCCAGCCTACCCCAGCTGATGGGTCCCTGTTTCAGGCCTCTCAGACACACACAGGCACACACACACATACATACACACACACACACACACACGCACACGCACACACACACACACACACACACACATCTGTCCTTGCTATCCCCTGAGCAAGTGGGAAAGATACTGACTGCAGACAGGACAGGTCAGAAAACACAGTAACAGGAAAGATAAAGGTAGAGCCATTTGGGATGGTCTCCAGGGTTTGGGGCAGGGGTGCATGAGGACACGGAACTCACTAAAGTGCTGTCCCCTCAGACTGAATCTTGGGTTATGAAAAGCCTACAAGGCTGTATTCTACTAAGAGGAGAGAAATAAGCCACTGAAATGCCACAGCAGTACCACCCAGCTTGCTGGCCACCAGTAAGCAGATTCTATCGTGTGTAGAGCATTAAACCAGACAACTGATCCAAACAGTGGCATTTGCTAAGTTCATTTTCTGAGGCCACTGTCCACTCCTTGATGGCCAGCCAGTGTGACACTGTCCTGCCCTGCTCCAGTCCCAGAAATGGCAGGAGATCTGACTGAGGAGGACAGAACACCCACAGTCCAAAGAGGCCACTGGCTCACCTCTGCCACGTACCTGGGCTGGGACTAGAGCAAGTCAGTGACACTGAAGGGCAGCCAGGCTTGAGTGGACCAGGAACACAGAGGTCAGCTCTAGAAGGAGTTCTGCCATCTCCCACAGTAAGGAAGAGAAAAAGACACCCACCAGACCTCACTAGCCCTTGCCATTCAAGCCAGGGTCAGGCCTTTGTCATAACTCACCCAGAGCGGTAGCACATGAAGACAGCTCCTCTGCTCCCCTCACGTGTACACATGTAAACATGCACAAACACCCCTACAGCCTTTAACCATGGGGTAAGCATGTTACACACGAGGATCCAGAAGCACAGTGCCCTACGGGGCCCCTTAATCCTTTCACCTCTGTGCATACCACCAAGAGAAGAGCCTAGAGCCCTACAGTTAAGCTTCCTATTGATCCAGTTAATTTCTCAAAATATATAAGGTAGCTTTAAGCCAAACCGTGCCTTTTCCTATTGCAAAGCTTTTTTATATATATATATATATATATATCTATAACTGGTCAGTGATCAGGTCACACACAAATTCACAGTGAAAAGTGTATGGCCCAAATGGAACCGAAGTTCAAGTGTTTGTTGAGTTATTTCATAACAAACAAGTTACCAACCACCCCACCCCCAAAATTCTCTAAGGAAAAAAAATTACCTGAGAAAAATTACAAAACATAAGATATTAAGATCAAATCATAAAATGATAACCAGATGAACTTAATTTTGTCCCCTTTGGATTACTAAGGCACATGATGCTATTTAAAAAAAATGACGAAGGTTTTATTTTTCCAGCTAGAGGGATAAGTACAGGGGCTAGCATTTACTAATTAGGTAAGTGCTTTATCACTGAGCCACATCCTCAGCCCAAGAGATCAGGTTGGGGGTGGGGTGTTCCCACATTTTTCAGAGCTGATCCCATGAGTTTCCTAATGTTTAATTTCTACTTTTATTTCAAAAGAGGTTTTTGTGCCTCTTCCCTACCTCATGTCACCAAAATCTGACCTCTGGAAATTAACATGAGCACAGACCATGCTCTCCCACCATCCAGCATTGCCAGTTACGCTTAGGACCAACTTCAATGGTGACAGATGCTCCCTCGCCCTCTGGCTTAAAATAGCTGTCATAGATGTCAGACCCAGCAAATGCTCTCTGCCAGCTTAATAGCCCATTAGGTGACTTCGTGAAAGAGGCAAATGAATCCATCACCAAAGGCGATCGTCAACTTCACCCACCACCATGGGCTAGAGACCTTGTATGTATCAATCGTCAAAATGGCTTTGATCGGTTAAAAATAGAAGTTGGCACACCGCTTGGCTACAGAAGCTGTTTGCTAGATTTTTCAAAACCTAGCAGCACTACAGTTGGGAACAAGCACCCTAGAGACACATGAGCTCAAAGAGGACCCCCAAAGCTCTCTATCTTGGCTGATGCTATGCAACAAACTTCCAAGGATAGAATGATGGAAATTCTCTTGCAACTCTAGACATCTACCATGGCCACGGCCAAAGGAATTCACCAGGCTTCCCTTAGAGTGTCTGTAATTTACACGGAAATCATTCTCCTTCTGGCAGGAAAAAATACCCACAAACTATTTTAATTGCTTGAAGCAATTCTACTCTGCTGTAATTATCACATTGCCTTGTAGTTACTCGCTTTGTGAATCTCTCTCTCCAAATCTCATCCTTCTCCAGCCCTAGACTCCAGCTCTTTAAAAGAGCCATGGCCTTGATAGCCAGTATATGCCTGGTATGTGGGGAACCCCAGCAACTGCAGTCAGATTGAGTTCATTTGAATTGGAAATGTCAGTAACTTTTCTCCTCTTAGATTCTGAATCTTATTATGAATCCCAGAATCTATTATACTTGTGTGGTTAATCAACAAGACTTATGTACTTGAAGATCCCTCTAAGTGACTATACTAGACTGGTGGATTGTGAGAAATCAGAAATTATCACCATATATTTCTATATTTGGAGTCTTCCATGCCAACCATCCAAAAGAAATTAATAACCCTGATTGCTAGAGTCTCTAAGGCTAATCCCACATTAAAATTAAATATGTATGTGATATACTTAGCTCAATGGCTAGCACATGGGAACAGTCTTTGAACATTAGCTCTCTGTCCTCACATGCTACTTGGTGCCTCTAAAGTAGCAACAGTATGGTATTCAGGGCCACCTTCTGGCACCTGCTCTGTCATTGCAAACCAGGAGCATTGAAGGGCCATCATCTGGATACCTATTTTTTGTGTGCTTTTCCTCCTGAAACCAGAGAACATTCTGTTCTAATTTTGCTTCCTCTCTTTCATGTTGCTGTCCCCCACCCCTAGCTGTGGTTGCTTAAAGTCAATCGAAAAGGGTAGACTAGAGCTGGTGGGCTCCACGCATGCAATGACAAACCAGGCAAGAA
The DNA here is from genome assembly GCA_028551405.1 of Uromys caudimaculatus. Taxonomy (NCBI): domain Eukaryota; kingdom Metazoa; phylum Chordata; class Mammalia; order Rodentia; family Muridae; genus Uromys; species Uromys caudimaculatus. Next base: position 95,767,186 of record CM052700.1, read on the forward strand.
GATAATGATGAAGACAAGAAGAATGCTGTAGCCTAAAGAACTGCCTTCTTCAGAGTTCAACTCTTAAGGAGTCTGCCTATCAGGGTGTGATTTTTAAAAAGCTCATGTTTATGCAATTATAATCTGATATACTCCTTTAGATGTTGGGTGAAAAAAAATGATGTAGGAGGAATGTCTGGCAAACCCAATAGAAGTACGCCATGCTTTCTCACAGGGTGGACAGGTCAACATGCTGAATAGGGCCAGCCGTGAGTGAGAGCTCTCTTGCCACTGACAGGCAGTAGATTCCCATGGAGAAGAAGTAAAAATAACTAACTGACTCTGTTTACTCATTAAGTCAGTCTCTCATCGTAATGTAGGTCTCTAAGGATTCGTAGACTAGAATTCCCAAACCAATGGGCATGGATATTCTGTTCTTTGCTTCGTGATCATACCCAGGCCAGCTGTTATCATTTGAAGGCACACAGAAGCTTGTATGCAGAGCCAGATCCTCCTACTTAATGACCTCCACAAATCCCCTAGAAAGAGCCTGAACCCATGAGCATCCCTCACCCTTTACAAACAACACCACAAGGGACTGTGGGTTGCCACAATAGGATTTCAAACAACTTCGAGATGTGCTAGAGTCTCAAGAGCATATCCCATCAGGTAGGTGAAATCTCAGATGCCTACCAGAAGAATGAATTAAGATCACTAACTGTAGTGGTTTGAACTTTGTTTGGTTGGTTTTCTCTTTTAAAATCTAAAACAAACTCCACAAATCTACAATGCAATCAGAACCAACTCAAGCAATTCTGACCCATACATGTGGGTTCTCATAGATAGTAGATCATGCCAGTGTTCTGAGATCATCCACAGATCTCAGAAGGTATGTGCAACCAACCCCACCCCCCAGCCCTCCAAATGACATCACAGCACAGTCACAGCCAAAGAGACACAGTTGCACTTACGAAGGGCATGCCACTCATCCTGGCGAATGGTCTTCGTGATATTGAATGTGAGGTTCCTGGGGATGGTTGCTGAGGAGTAGTGGTACTTGATGTACGTGCATCTCTCAATTTCTCCTGGAAGACAGAAATTGAAAACTCAGTGTGAATGAAGCAGGGACTGCCTGTCTTAGGGTTTCTATTGCTGTGAAGAGACACCATGATCACAGCAATTCTTATTTAAAACAAACAAATAAACATGTAGTTGGGGTTGGCTTGCAGTTTCAGGGGTTTAGTCCATTGGCATCATGGCAAGAAACCTGGAGGCATGCAGGCAGACATGGTACTGAGAGTTCTACATCTTGTTCCCAAGGCAGCAAAAGGAGACTGGATGCCACACTGGGCATAGCTTGAGCATAAGAGACCTTAAAGCCCACCCCCCACACTTCCTCCAACAAAGGCCACACCTCCTCCAAGGCCACACCTCCTAATAGTGCCACTCCCTATGGGCGAAGCATTCAAACACATGAGTCTGTGGGGCCATTCCTATTTAAATCACCACACCACCCCTTCAGCATCCTGGGATCCAGATGTCCATCCTGAAGAAAGACATGTTTCATGTTGGACCTGATGGTAGCTACAGTTTGTTCTGAACAATAAGCTTGACTCAAAAAGAACAAGAGAGTAAATCTACAATCAGATGGAGCTGACTTAGAGAATGCATCTCTGGGGTCACACATAGACTGGAAGATTCAAAATTCAGACTATTAGAAGCTTTTTATAAAAAAAGAAAACTGGTACCCATGTTGATCTATCCTTAAGAAAATCTACTTTCAAAGTTTCAAAAGGTTAATGGCACTTGAGGAACAATACTTAACAATAATACTAAGGGTGACCTCTTGTCTACCTATGCATGTACACACACAACTACATACAAACATCTACACACACACACACACACACACACACACACACACACACACACACACTTCAAGTTTCAAAGGAATTTACAATCAAATAAATTTGCTTCCACACAGAACCGAAAGCTTGCTTCAGCCCTAATGATATTATTTATGCTTTCAGTGTCTAGTCTTCTAGAATGGGATAGGATGGGAAGGCTGCCTTCCTTTCTTTCTCTCCATCCTCCTAACCTCACTTCTGAACACAAGGCTTTTAAGTCAGTCTGGATTTCTTTGAACTATTTTCTTCTCCAGTTTCTTAAACAAAATTGTGGTCCAACCACAGACTCAGGACCTGGTCCAGCATACTCCCTAACTACATTCTAAATATTGTCCTTAGGCCCCCAGATAAGTGTAGTCCTCACCCTTCATCAAAGAAACTTCTCTTTGAAACAGACAGAGATCATTATAGAAAATTATAGTCAATCAAAATGCAGAGTTGCCGACCCAATAAAACAGCTCCCTTATCTGGGGCTCAGGGAATATCCTGGAATCCAGGGAAGAAAGATTGTAAAAGCCAGAGAATCAGGGAGTTTGCTTTGAGACCACATCTCCTAGTCATGTCAGAAGTCTCACCCATAAAGTTTCACCAACATGAGTGCCTAATCATGAGCTGAGCAAGAACAACAATAGATATGCTTAAATGGATTCAGGAAAGCTTCAACCCTACAAAAAACAATTACAGACAACTAAGGAATGCTGAGCATGGAAGAAATAGTCTTACCCATGGAAGAGCACACCAACTAGTTATCCAATACCAAATGGTCAGCCCTCAAAACATACACACATACAAGTAACGTTATATGGAGTGAGCAGGTTATATTTAGGAATATATGTGCATATACTTACACATACATGCATGTAACAACAATTAATGAGGCCAGAAGACAAGGAAGGGTGTATGTGAGGGTTCAGAAGGAGGAAAGGGAAGGGGAAAATGGTGTACTTAAATTATAACCTCAAAAATAAAAGAAACAATGTTAAGTGCCTATTAATCAGCTTGCTGTGCTAGTCAAATTGCCAAACTGGCTCCTCCATCTTAGGACAGAGGTCCTTAAAGGTCGCTCCAGCGCCAGCAGCATGGGCACCCCATAGGAACTTGCTAGAAAGACATCTTCTCAGACCTAAGCCGGCACACAGAACCCACATGCCAGAGCCTGGCTGAAAGAGTTAAACCTTCCACATGGTTCTTATCTTGGCCTGAGGACTGCTGTCTTGGAATCTAACAGGATAGCCAGGGGATTAAGTCAGAAACCTACTACCTTTTGCAAGTTCCCAACAGAAAGCCAGATAGGGCTGCCTCCCTCCTCACCCTCAGCCTCCTCTCATTTCTATTGACGGTTGCTTATCTGGGGGATATTAAAAACTTAGTATGGGGCATTGTGAAGAACCAGGAAAAGGGCGGGCTTTTAAAGGTTAGGGGTTTTGATATTTGGTTTTTCACCTGAATGGATTTTGATGGTAATCCATTTTGCACCTCACTGATTTTCAATTTATAACTGGTGGCACCTGATTGAATTGTTTGACCCCCTGGCCCACTGTCAGCAGGGAACTTGGCAATTGGCAGAGTGCAATAATTTACAGAAAGCCTTGTGAAACTGATGCCTTATTGTAAATCATATTTGGACAACTGCCCAGTTGCCAGTTATTGGCGGGCATTCCTCTAACAGGACAGCCTCTATCCAGAGACAAAGTTCCAGAAACAAAGTTCTGGAGAGTGGTATAAGCTCTTTCCCTATACCCCTGCTTTCAGCTCCTCTAACTCTGGTTAAATCTACAAAGCTCTTGTGGCTCTCCACCACACCTCCTCACACCTCAGCCTGCCCTCATCTCTGACTGGTCTAGAAAACATACCTACCACACAGTGCCCGCTGTCTCAACTCAAATCTACACCTCATGCACTTTAATTGAATAATATCTATTAATAGCATCATTTCCCCCTCTGTCTACATCATCTCTGCAGCCACCTCCTCCCTGGGACACCCTTGCTTCCTAGAAATCAAATTCTACTTACTTCAAAAATGTCCCTGGATTTTGTCTTTCTCCATGTCAGTTGTCCTAATAAAGTAATATGCAACCCAGGGCTTCCAAGTCAGGCCACAGACAGGATAGAGGTACCTTAAAATAATAGTACCTGTTGGTGTCTAATGTCATGTCTAGTTCATGTAAACACACTCTATAAAATTCACAAAGCAGATCAAAATTTCCTACGAATAGGTTTTTCAGAACATGTCCTTGTCACTAGATGATATATGACAAAAATAACCTAGCTTAGCTAACAGCACACTTACATGGTTTCCAACTTTACATAAGTCATAGCACACACAGACACGTATACAGAACACCCCGGGATAAACAGCTGAGACACCCTATCCAGGCTCCCTGAAAGCTGGGGGAACCAGCATTTTTAACATATCTAGAGCCCATTCCTGGGTTCTGTACTTGTCCCAACAACTCTGATAGAGATAATGTTCCATTTAGTCCACTGTGTGGCATCATTGAGTACGTTATAGTACTACCATTGTCTCCCTGCTTTACAAAGGGTAGGAAAGTGGTGGAATGAGAAGATTATGTGACTTGGCCAGAATGCAGGGTCATCTACCCAGAACCTCCCTCCATTCACCTCCCCCTCCCCCTCCAATATCATACAAAGAAAATGTGACCATGTACTTACTCCATCACAGGAGTCTGATGACCCTGAGTGACCCTGAGAGGACACTCACATGTAATTTCCCAGAAAAACCAGCCGTTCCATCAGGAAAATACTGCTACTGGGTGCTGGACTCACTTCCCCTCCCCTCCCCCTTCTCCAGCAGGGAAGACACCATTGCCGGGATCTATGTGTTTACAGGCCTCCCTCCTCCCTAGATTTTGCATTTCTCCAGGGCAAGGATACTTACAGTCTTATCCATTCACCTTTACCTCCACTGCCCCCCACATGACGCACACACCAATCCCACGCACTTGGAAACATCCATGACTCACACGAGGCAACCTCTGGGAGGCCACAATGCACAGAGCCCAGCTGAACGTACTGCATGCAAGGCTTTAAACTAATTGGGGTAAATTAACATGTGATGGACAAAAGGGGGTGATTGTTACAGAACTCTGAGAGACTATGTAGCACACACCCTATCTGAACAAGGGGAAAGAGATTTGCCAATCACAGTAAGGCAAAAGGTAACCACATGGAATCAAAGATCGATGCCTCTGTATACTTGGCAAATGTAGGTCAATGGGGCTTTCTTTTTGCTGAGATGAAGTAGAAAAGAAAAAACCCAGAAGCTGATATAAAGAGCAGAGGGTTAAAATAAGAATTCCCAGCAATGGGTTGATTAGCTATGGTGGGGTAGGTTGTGGTTTGTACAGCAAAACCTCCCAGAGTACCTGTGTACCTAAAGCCAGTGCTGCTCTGTGTGTGAAATCCTGCACTCTGGTGGGGCAAGGATGGGGAGCCCCCTTACCAGAAGGGCTGCCTTTATCTAATTTGCATACATATGCACATACACACACAAACACAGAATCAAACACACACACACACACACACACACACACACACACACACACACACACACACACACAAAAACCTATGTGAGCTAACTGTAGCCCTACATGCAGTAACTTAAAAATCAAACAAAATGTTCTCTGGACCCAGCCTTGAAGCACAAAACCAGATGCCACTGGTGATGACCAGATTGGTACCTGTCACTGATGTCTGAAAAGAGTGACTGATTTCTTAGCAGAGGTCTGATTCTCTCAGCCTCAACATAGACCCAACAAACTGCTACAGGTTACAGGAGAACTGAAATGAGCTGTTGCCCCCATGGCCCCTTCACCTGTAGCTCAATCAGCCCATAAGAGGAAAGGCTTCATAGCATTCACAGCAAGAGTAAGAAACCAAGGTCTAATCCATGCAGGTGGGGGCCAGAGAGCCAGGCTGGAGCAGCAGGAGCAGCACCCCTGGAAGCCCTCACTGTTTGCTTTGCTTCAGAGATTGTAAGCATCATGCCTTTGACAGCAATTAAATTGGAAAGATTCAAATATTGCCTAAAAAGAAAGGCAAAATATTTATCCATGTGTCTGCAGGTCCTGTCAGTGTGCTGGGCTTCATAAATACAGGCACCATCTGGGTACCTAATACATGTGCCCAAAAAACGTGAGCTTCTAGCTACAGAAAGGTTTCTCTGCAGTGACTGTTACAGAGGGGCTATCTGCAAGACAAAAGGGCACCTAGGCTTCTCATTAGGATAGCAGGGCAAAGATGCCTTCACCTCCACTTGCTTTCCAGCCCAGAGGCTCTAAGGCCTCTAAGAAGCCATACCTGGGGGATGACAGGCCAGTGAGGCTCAAACTTCTACCTCCAAGCCCTGCTGTGATCTGTGCCACGGCCTTCATACCTACAGACCAGAGTCCCACCAAGACACAAACACTCAAATAGGAGACTGAAGAGAATTTTTTAAAAGACAATTTTACTTAAACACACACACACACACACACACACACACACACACACCCCAAAACAAAACACCTGATTTTAGAATGGGTAAAGACTTGAGCGCCATTTCACCAAAGGCAGCATTCAAATGATCAGCAGGTACATGAAAAAAGACTCTGTATCACTAACCATCAGGAGAAATTCAAAACTTCAATGAAACATCACCTTATACCTGTTAAGATAGCTATTACCAGAAAATGAAAGTAGGTGTTAGGGAAGAGAGAAAGACACACACTGGGCTTGGTGTGGTGGCTCATGCATTTAATTCTAGCACTCAGAAGGTAGAGGCAGGTGGGATTTTGTGAGTTCAAGGCCAGTGTGCCTGATCTACATAGTGAGTTCCAAGCCAGCCAAGGCTACATAGTGAGACCCTACCTCAGAGAGGGATGGGAACTGAAACCCTTGCATACTGGGGATATAAATTGATACAATCACTATGGAAGGCAGTATGGAAGGTCCTCAAAAACTAGAATGGAGCTACAATAGGATCAACTAATCAATATCCAAAAGAATTGAAATCTGTATCTCAAAGAGACATCTGCTCTCCTGCAATTATTACAGTATCATTCACAACAGCCAAAGAAGAAATTAACCCAAAGGTCCATGGGTGTGTGGATGGATGGATGGATGGATGGATGGATGGATGGATGGATGGATGGATGGGTGGATGGATGCATGGATGCATGCATGAATGGAAAAACTGTAGTAAATCCATAAAAAGAAATGCTATTCAGTCTTTAAAAAGAGATGTCAGCATATATGACTACATGGAAGAACCAAACACCGCATGATCCATCTTACATGAGGGATCTGAAATAGTCAAACTCATACAAGTGGAGAGAGAAATGAAGCATTGTTCAACAAGTGTGAAACTTCAGTTATGTAAAAATGAACACGCTCTAGAGATCTGCTTACAACATCATGTCTCTGAGAAGCAACACTGTACTGCTCTCAAAAATCAGTTTCAAGAACGAAGAAAGACCCATGACTGGCAACAAAAGAGCAGAACCTGGGGCCTGAGGGGCAGAGGAGGTCATGGCAACCAGGACCTGTAGAAGGTGGCCATGTGAAGAAAGAGTCCTAGCCAGCCTGAGGCAAAAGAAAACAAGCACCCAACTTCTCACTGCTCCCACCTGCAGGCTCCTGACAGAAGCTCCCAGTATGTGAACTCAGCTAGAAATAAGAAGACTAGTGGTTCAACATGGGGTACTTAGAGCATCTGGGGAGGATAGAAGGCTGAAGGTGTAGGCTAGCTGGGAGCTCACACTTCTTCCTCTCTTCCAGAGGCATGTCCCTACCTCTGGCCTCTTACAAACATACTTCCCTCCTCACCCTCTGCCTCTAAGTCTTCAATGGCAAAGGGAGTACTGGAAAGTAGAAATGGAAGAGGGTCTTCCTCCCTTCAAGACCCAAGGCATGCACTGAAAACTCACATCAGTATTTAGTGTTATCCCTGCACATAGTAAGTACTCAATAAGTAAGAAATTATTATCAATGGTGGTCCTGAGACTGATGGAAGGAGACGAGCTCAGGCTAGTCAAATATGATACAAAAGTACAAAATGATCTTTAGAGAGCTGTGTTATGGTTATCAACTGTCACATTATGACCTAGGAAGCTGGTGGAACAGTAGCTCTGAGGGGCAATGAACACATGAAGACAAGAGACAGAAAGGGAGGAATGGAAGTGGTACATCAGCTATGATCAGGGTTGGTCTGTGAATCCATCAAAGTGGTCCTCTACTAAAAGATTACGCCTGAAAAGCATTGTGTAGGTATACATGTGTTCATGTAAAGGCCAGAGGTCAATGTTGGATGTCTTCCTTAATCACTTTCTGTACTGGCTGGCTTTGTGTGTCAACTTGACATAAGCTGGAGTTATCACAGAGAAAGGAGCTTCAGGTGAGAAAATGCCTCCATGAGATCCAGCTGTAAAGCATTTTCTCGATCAATTTTCTCAATTGATCAAGGGGGGGAGGACCCATTGTGGGTGGTGCCATCCCAGGACTGGTAGTCTTGGGTTCTATAAGAAAGCAAGCTGAGCAAGCCAGGGAAAGCAAGCCTGTAAGAAACACCCCTCCATGGCCTCTGCATCAGCTCCTGCTTCCTGACCTGCTTGAGTTCCAGTCCTGACTTCCTTTGGTGATGAAGAGCAATGTGGAAGGTGTAAGCCGAATACATCCTTTTCTCCCCAACTTGTTTCTTGAGCATGATGTTTGTGCAGGAATAGAAACCCTGACTAAGACACTTTCTATCTTATTTTTCTGAGACAGGGTTGGTCTCTCCCTGAGCCTGGAACTCATAGACAGACACCACTGGCCAGCAAGCCTTACGAATGTTCCTGTCTCCACTTCCCCAACACCATGATTACAAGTGGATGCCACCATTCTTGGCAGTTTTCACATGAGTTCTGGGGATCAAACACAATTCAAGGCAAGCAATTTACCAGCTGAGCTACATCCCCAGCCCCCAAAATTCCTTTTTTGTTAATAAAAAAAGAGATATATTCCATATCTAGCATAGGTTAGTTACTCTACTTTTATCCCATGTTGACATCCCAAATCATTACAACAACTCCACAAGGGAAACATACACTCCCTGTATTCCTGAAGAACAAAGTGGATATTTGGGTAGATGATCCATCCCTGAGTCCCCTCTAGTAGCCAGGACGGTCAAGATGTAAACTTGTAAAATCTCTCAGACACTACAGCCATACTGATTCCTGCTTGGTAGAAGGTTCCCTAGAAACAAGGATTCTAAGGCATCCACAGTCTTATAAATTGAAAGAACTCATTACACTCACTGACAAAGGAAGAAAGTGGATAATGGGCAGAGAAGGAGGAGGTGGCAGCCTGTCTTCCATGTTCTCATAGATCCCAGGCCATCTGGGCTTTCCAGAGGCCAATCCTGTCACTGGTCATGGCATTGCTCCATGAAACTCATTTTTTTGTCTCTCCCCCTGGGCTGACTTTCTAGCCCAAGGCCTGTCTAGCACCCTGAACTTGATAATGGCAGATTATCAAGGTAGAAAGTAGAAAGAGCACATGGAAAAGACAGGAAGCCAGCAACAACAGAAGGAGGAGGGGGAGAAGGATGAAGAGAAGGAAGGGAAGGAAGAAATAGAGGAGGAAGAGAAAGAAGAAGAGGAGGAAGAGAAAGAGGAAGATGAGGAGGAAGAGAAAGAGGAGGAAGAAGAGAAAGAGGAGGAGGAGAAGGAGAAGAAATCAGAGTTTCAGACTCAGCCTTCATCTCTTCTTTAAAGAGCATTTTCTCCAAAGAAAAATATTTAAATTACATTTTAGCAAGGAGAGGAAGTAGTAGAATTTTCCTCCAGCAAATTAGGAAAGCCATTTTTGGATACACGAGTATTCCTGTTGGATTCTTTAGAAGTCCACAGGGAAGTAGGGTTCAGGAGGTTAGAAGTTTGAGGTTAGAGATGATTAAAAAAAAGGGCAGGCAGCAAACCAGGGTGACTCCAAAGGGCAGGTAGATCCCATGTCTTCACCAGCCCTGCTCCAGAGAAACAGAGATGAAGGAAGTGGGCAAGGATCACCTTTCACAACCAGCTAGCAATGTTAGCAAAAAGCTCTGCTTAAAAAGCAACTCTCCATACAAGTTCATCACGAGAAACATCCCCGCCACTTTCCTCATGTCTTCTCTTCAGCACTTTCTGCCTCCCCCAGATGTTCTGTGGTGAAAGGTTCGCCAGGCTTCCAGCTGCTGCCAGCCCAGCATGACTGTTTTCTTCATATCAAGGAAAAGTGTTTGCTGCATCTTTACTTTCGAGGCTTTTCAAGGCGTTCCATTTTTTACAGGCTTTAGTTTTGAGCTTGTGGTACCAATATGGCCTTTTAATGGTTTGTATGCACTACATAGACTGAATCCTAAATATTTAATTCCTTTCCATCCTGTGTTACATTAGTGTTGGTATTGAGTAGTGTCTGCAAGCCCTTCTGATTGCACATGCAGAATTTCATTTTCCTGACCAATCACATCTCATTCCTCCTCCTGCTGCCACATTTCTGATGCTGCATCTACCTCCCTTTAACCTGGTCTTCTCCCTGTGATGAGGAAGCAGTGTATAAGAATTGTGTGTTTCTAGCTGTAACAAAAAGCTTTAAAAGAGAGGAGTGTATATCCTCCATTCGCAGTGAGCAGACAATAAAGGCTCACTTCATTTATAGATATTGATTGTAAAGTGGGTATGTGGCACATTTACACTTATTTTATATCAGTCATTGCTTACTGAATACCTTCTGTGTTTGGTACTACACAAAGCATAAACATCAGCCACTGTCATTTCCCCCATTTCCTAGATGAAGAAACAAAAGCTTAGAGAGACATCCTGTTCAACACACAATTATCACATAGCAAAGCTGGGATTCAAACCTACCAGGGACATTCCTGAGCACCACACAGCACTCATACATGAAAGAAATGGGGAAAAATCAAGATCTTCTGAAAGAAAATGGGGACTTTCCAAGGATCCACACTGCTTTTTATGTAAGACGGAAAAAGCCATTTGTGTGGATTTGCAGCATCTACAGCTCTTATATTAGAGCAAGATGAAATGTCTGCTTCCATAGTTCTCCTCAAAGGCTGCAGAGAGGCTAAGACTGATCAATACACAGGTGCAGAAGACAAGATACTGAAAGCATGAACTCCATGCCAGAATCTTCCACACATTCCAGTCGCTACTCTCAGGACAGCAGGAGCTTTTGAGACAACTGGTCAACCTTTCAGAGCCTCCTTTTCTTCATTTGCAGAAGGCAGATATAAGATTGATGAGGAATAAATAAGATTGTCCATGTAAAACCTGCTCCACAGTGAACATTCAATAAAAGCTCTCATCATTTATTAGTTATGCCTCTGGAGACCTACATCCTGCTCTTACAACAGCCTATAAATATTTGAAGACAGCTCTTATGCCCCACCCTATCCCTGGATCTCCATTCCTTCCAACTGAAGAGTCCCAAGTTCTCCCAAACATATGCAAAACCCATCACCATACTAGCCATTTTGAAGGCCCAGCTCATGGGTGAGTCTCTCCCCCAGGGCCAGAGAGCACTGGTACTGTCATCCCCACATACAGTCAGATTTGTGTAAAGCTACATGAACTCCCCAGTTAAGAGCCCCCACAGCAAAGATGATCAAATATTTCCTTGAGAAAAACAAACAAACAAAAACTAGCCAAAAAAAAAAAAAAAAAAAAAAAAAGCAAGAGCTAACAAGAAAAAGCAATGAGAAAGTAATGGGCCTTGGAAGGTGTCCTGGTTGTTCTCTATTGCTGTGATAAATACAATGAACAAAAGCAACTTGGGAAGGAAAGGGTTTTGTTTGGTTCCTTCTTGGTTTATGGATGGTCTCACCACTGGGATGATCGTCCCAAGGGGTACACCAAGGCAGTTTTCTTCAATGAGCTCAAATTCTGACTCAAATCCCACCAATGCTCAGGCAACACTCTTTCTTTCTTGTTTCTTTTTCTTTTCTCTTCTGTTCTTTTCTTTTCAGTTTATTAGCTCAGTGTAGAATCTTCTATTTGTTCCAGCCCCTGAAGGAATTTTTGGATCATGGTCTTGTCATTGTACAAATTAGCAATTACCCCCACATGCTCTATGAACAGGCCATCTCCATTCTCATCCAAACCATTGCTAAAATCTCCCCATATAGTGGGGTTAAGGGAAACTCTGCCCAGGCATACACAAAATCCCCACGTGAGCTGAAAGCAATCCATGATAAGAAAGCCCTGTGTGTGTGATTGTTCAGCCTGCTGTGAGTCTTGCCTCCTGACTTGCCTAGCCTGGGTCTTCACATTAGCCACCATCATGAGAGACCTTGCCTCCTATCTCTCACCTGATCCACATGTCTAAGAATTAGACCTCAAAAGGAGATGGAAGCAACATGACACATCTCTGACCTCTCACCATCCTGACTCCTGGCCAAGTGGCTCCTTTGGATGGCTTTCCAGAACTCCCTCCCATGGCTGCTAGTCTGTGTTCCTGGGATCTATTAGTCCCCATCTTCATTGAAACTCTGAGCATGTGCTCTAGCACCTTAGACTCCACAGCTCCCTCTGAACCATCCTAGATCCACCTTAAACCGGCAACCGCACTAAAGAGATGATCTCCTACGACCTCCACTGTTCCTCCAGTTCATCTAGTCACCTACACTCCAAGCAGTAAACAAACAGGAGGTGATTCTACCTCTTCTGTGGCAACAGATGATGCCACCGTCTGCAGTTTCCATTCCTCCAGCATCTCCCTTCGTTGCTCGCTCACCACAGGCTTTTCATTACTTCCCAAAGACACTCTTTGCCTTGACTACAGAGCACAGCATCTAACACTCTGCAACCTTCTGTGCTAAAGGTCGCCTCATTTTCTGTGCAAAGAATGACCTTTTTAATCATAGCTTCTTCATTCCAGCTTTCCCATCTTCTAAGTCCTTTTGTAGGTCTTAAATGAGACATTTTTTAATGTCATTTAGTCACTTCCTCACAAAAGGAAATAAAGAATGAGCTGTCACTCCGATTGCCCTGCCAACCCTACTAGCTTCCGGCCTCCTGCTCTCTATTTTGCTCATGTGTTTTCTCGCCTGAGACGCACTTCATGGAAAAGAACGAGAAGGTGAGGTATGGCTTTAAATTGCCACTTGGGGTGTAGTAAATAATCTGTTCCTGAGTTCCCATCACATCCCTAATAACCTTCCAGAAAGTTCAGAACTGCGAGCTGCCACTGCCCTAACCACAGCGCCCTCCCCAGCAGCACACAGACACCCAGCACGGAGTCTGCAGCTCTCCCCATGAATACTTTCCGCCAGTGGAAGGACCATCCATCTCTGGGCTCTGACAGACAAACGAGGAGAGAAGGAGACCAGATCTGGTTTTTCATGGAAAACAATGAGCTCATGTTTTCTCTCCGGGGGCCAGGAAGTGAAAACAGATCTGGAGATGGGGAGACTGTGATGGAGCCAGGCACAGTGAGAAAGGATGGGCCTCTAACAGGGGAGAGGCCAGTCTCATACTTTTTTCATGTCACTTTTGATAAGAATCCTCAGCTCCTGGGCCAGAGGGAAACATCCATTTCCTTTGAATTAAGAATTCCACATGAGGTCGTCCTCCTACAGGGGAAGAATGTAAGAAGACAAACAGGGTTGGAGATTTGTCATCCTCGATTCTTCAGATAAAGTGAAATCATTGTTCATGAGTCTGTAGATGCCGGGACAGAGACCATTCCAATACTCTTTCTAGCTACTGCTGCTGTTCCCTCCAGCTGCCACCCCTGGGTGTGAAGTCTGATCTGACCAGAGAAGCTGAGACCAGCTCGTCCATGAGGGGTCTGCCTTCCTCTGGTGTGCATCTCTGTAGGATCAGGGGAAGCCGAAGGAAAGTTGGGCATTTCAGACAACTGCCCAGATGTTTGCAAATGAATACTTGCTTTTCAGCTATGGGAGTGTGGAAGGTCCAGATGACTGAGCTTTTCCCCTTTCATTTAAAAACAGAGTTGAGTTATACTATACTGATTTACCTTTCTACAACTCATGGGGGGGGGGGAGGCATGTGTGTGCAGGGGACTCTTGTGTATCTGGGACAGAACGGGGAGGAGCTGGGCTGCCTGTGAGAAACCAAACCAAGGGACTGATTGTTTTCCTTTTCAACTGTAGTATGCCTTAGTTTAAAATTGAATAGAAGCTAAGTGCCACAATAAGAATGGGAAAAGGCTGAATAGATAAATGACCTTTTTCTTTAAGTCAATACTCTCAAAATCAACTATCTTCTTGTTTAAGTGGCTAAATGAAAAGTGTTAACGTGCTCCTTTATCCTGATTGCCTGGCTGTATTAAGAAACAAATGTCAGGAGGAATAATGACTAACTCACTCATTCTCTACTATGGTAACAGGCGTGGTACTCAGGAGCCAAGATGGGTGGGGCCAGCTTGCCTGGTCTTACACTCTGGCTTGCCTCAGGCCTTGAGACTTTCTGGGCACTTAGTACCTGGCACATATCCTACAGCCCCACAGAGGACAAGCCGCATACCAACACTATCCTTTAAGATATGCCATGCAGCAAGCACATACCTGGACTGGTTTAACCAGAGATAAATGACCCATGACCCAGCCTCTCCTGTCAGCCTGTCTTGTACACCCTGCCTGGTATGTAGATGCTCAGTTTCTTCTCAGCCATGCCTCTGGCATCTTTCCCCAGCCCCAGCTTAGGGCACCTTCCCTTATACCCTAAATCTTGATTGTATTCTACAATCTTAGCCTAGGGACCAAACCTACTGCCCACCCCTACTTTTTAGCCCTCTTGAATATCAATTATACTCAGTGATCTTCTGTCTGAGATAGCCCCAGACACAAAGGCAGAATTCAGAGCCAAATATAGTTTGATGCTTAGCACATCCAGAAGAGAAAGATGTAGGACTCAGCTTTGACTTGTAATGATATTCAGTGATCCAACATGGGCCCCCAAACCCCCCAATCCCAGCCCTAACCTAATGGAATATATCCCCAGATACCCAGGCTAGGTGAGTGGAGAGGCTCAGCTTATCACAATGAGGTAACTATTCACCAAACGGTAGCTCTAGGCCTCCCTAAGAGCACCATTCCTCTAGCTGCTATGTTTCTTAGCTTCTCCCAGGCTTCGCTGCATCAGGCACACAGAAGTGGGGAGCTAAGACAGACAGCTGTCTCTAATCTCCTTTTGTAATACCTCAGGGAGCCAGTCCAGCCACTGGGATGAGCAGAGCTGGTGCCATACAGCCTGGCAGGGAAGCTTCCTCAAGGGACGCAGGCTCTAGGAAGCAGAACCAAGGGCAGAAATGGTTCCATGCAGAAGCTGGAAGCAGGGCCAGAGCAGGTTGGGAAGACAGAGGACAAATTTGAGGGAAAAGAGACCATAGCAAGCATCTGATGATGAAATGGAAAAATGCCTGGGCAGGTAGCCCAATTTTTATTTGCTTATATAATTTTTTCTGATTACAAGAAATAAAGCAGGTAAAAATGTTTGGCTTCCTTTTGCTTCATGAAATCTCTCTCTCTCTCTCTCTCTCTCTCTCTCTCTCTCTCTTTCTCTCCCTCCCCCCTCTCTCTTTCCATCTGTGTATGTCTCTCTGTTTCTCTTTCTGTGTGTCCCTCTCTGTATGTCTCTGTCTCTCTCTGTCTCTGTACATCTATGTGTGTCTCTGCCTCTCTATATCTCTCTATCTCTGTGTCTCTGTATCTCTCTGTGTGTGTCTCTCTGTCTCTTTCTCTTTCTGTCTCTATCTCTCTCTGCCAAGCAACAGCTTCTAGGTCCCCTTTTCAAGAGAACAACCCTCCACTTATCACCTTGCTCATCTGGAGCCCTCTGGAGCACTCTGTCTCTCCCCTCTCCACTAAAACCTAGACCCTTCTTCCTGTCTAGGAGATAAGCAACACAGATAGGGATACAGAAGAAGTCACATAACCCAGCTCAGTCCAAAGCACCTGGGACTCTACTAACAGCAGCATTTTCAGTAGAGAACAAGATGGATTCTTCAATTAATGATGTTCAGAAAATTGAGTAACCCTCTAGGAAAAACAAAACTGAATGCATACTGGTTAGCTCAAACTAAAATAAACTCCAAATACACCAAATGTTTCTTTGAGGAAAAAAAAATCCAGCTGAAAAGTAGGAGAAGAAGCAATGAAAAAGTCTTTAAGAGCCTTGGAGGGAGTTCTAGCTGGCTGTCTACTGTGACAAACACTATGACCAAAAGCTATTTGGGGAGGAGAGGGTTTATTTGGCTTACAGGTTAACTGAGGCAGTAACTCAAGGCAGGGGCTTGGAGCAGAAAGCACTAAAGAATGCTGCTTACTGGCTTGCTCAACTACTTTTTTTTTTTTTTTTTGGTTTTTCGAGACAGGGTTTCTCTGGGTAGCCCTGGCTATCCTGGAACTCACTCTGTAGACCAGGCTGGCCTCGAACTCAGAAATCCGCCTGCCTCTGCCTCCCGAGTAAACAGCCCAGGTCTACCTGCCTAGGGTCCTCTGTTATCAATTAGCAATCAAGAAAATGCCCCCAGAGACATGTCCACAGGCCAGTCTGATGGAGGCAATTCCTCAGTTGACATTTCTTTGTCCCAGGTATGTCTGGGTTTGTGTCAAGCTGACAAAATGGGTGGTGAGAGAGAAAGTCTTTGTAACTTACACTCCCATAGCCATAAAAGAAAGGGTTTGAAATTGATTCCAGAAAACTACAAAATCATGTCATAAACAAATGAAGAGAGAAGTAGAGAAAAATGTTTGCAATGGATGTCATAGGGAAAAAAAGACCAACTTGCCTCACACATGAAGCACCTGCAAATTTATAGAAAAAACCACAAACCAGTACCATTTTAAAAATGACTCAACGAGATGAATGGATCGTTCTTGGAAATAGTACTGTCTCTTAAGCACATGAGGAGACGTTCACAACCACTCTGTATAAGGGAATTATATATTAAATCTGCAGTTGAGATGTCATTTGAAAGTATCATTTGGACCAAAGCCTTGATAGCACCTTGAATGTTCTCGGTGTGGAAAAAACAAGACTGTCACAGGCTGCCGCTGTTGCAGTATAAATTTTGTAAATTTGTTCAACCTCTCTGGGGAGCAATTCATCAACATCTCTCAGAATTACAAAGGCTCAACTTGACCCAGAAATTCCACTTTTAGCAATTTATCTAAGAGATGCGATCTCACAGGTGTGAAATGACATATGTACAAGGTTATTCATTGCCACTCTGCTTAAAAGAATAAGCTGAGTTTCCATCAATAGAAGGCTGATTAAATAGATTATAGAATATCCACACAAGGTAAGGCTATGCAGCCAATTTAAGAGAGACAGAACTCTTCATAAAATGATCTGGAAAGCCTTACAAGACAGATTAAATGAAACATGGGCAGGGTACAGAACAGCATGTAAAATATTCTACACTTATGGCATTAAAGGGGGCAAGAGTTGCTAGGTGTACATACACAAACCCATGTGCAGGGGTCTGTTTGCATATGCATAGATAGCTCTGTGTAGAAACATAAGGGAACTGGCACCAGTGGTTGTTTATGGTCAGAGACTTGGGAGTGTTGTGGAGCTCTAGCCTCCAGCGCCACTGTCATCTTGAAACCAAAGCAGCTGTTGATTACCCAACACAACCCTCACACAATTGGACTGTTAACCCTTCCTTCTGCAATTGGGGAGGGCTCGTGAAATGGCAAATCATGAGGCGGGCACATAGATGGGTACAGGAAACCTGTTCCTGCTGGAAGATATCTAAACAAATACGTAATGGCTATCCACTGCTGAGGGGTGAGAGTCTACTTCTCAGTAGCGTAGATGCCTGGAAGTTGTCTGTGGTTCAGAAAGCCCAGCTTGGATAATCCTTTTGCAAGGGAGAACAACTGAACTCCCCAAGATGGCAGTTGCTTGGCTCAGAGGATAGTCATGTACAATATACAGTCAAGTGTAAGCTGGAGATTAACTGGAGTGGTTCTCACACTAAGTGTGTTGACCTAGCATAGTCCTGGTAAACAGGCCCCTGTCTAATAATCCCTTGACTAGAACCAGACTTCAAAGACCCTGTAAATCACCTGTTCCTAAAAGTTGAGGACCCCATTTCCCCCCTCACCAGATGCCATCAAAGGTGGCTGGATACCTAGTCCCCACTGAAACATTGGAGGCTCAGTCCTGGCTGCCAGATCTCTCTGGCATTGACCCAGTAATAGACATGGTATTCTAGATGGTGCTCTGCCTATCCACTGTCTGCCTATTGGATTGTCTTTATAGGCTGAACTAGCCTCATTCTGGCTTACTGATGCTCCTCGCATTTATTACCGGCTCCCGGGAGTCCTGTTGGCCAATGCTTGAAAGACCTGTCTTCAAACATGTGCCCCTCCCAGCCAACACATTGGAGCATTACTCTTGGAAACAGCTCTTCGAGTCATGCCTCTGGCTATCTGCTACTACATTGTAGTGAGGGTTTCACTCTTACCATTTGATGTTCCTTCTAGGTTATGTTTAAAGGACTCAGAAAACCTCTCATGGTGTCCTCAGCAAGCCCGCTTACTGCTTTGGGGAAGATGAAACGCGCCTTCTGCGTACACCTTCAGAGCTATGCTGGCTTCATCACTCTTGTCTTTCCAAAAGACACAGTGACCTCCTTGGTTTGGGCTTGCTATTCATTATCAGCTAATTCCACATGAGGTACTGCAGTCCTGGCCCTTCCCCAGGCAGCGGGACTCAAGAACCTCTTCCAGCTCAGTATTACCAGCAAATAACTCTGGCTGTTTGCAGGGCTTCCAGAGTTTGGGCAAGTACGTGACCTTGATTCTTTTCCAGGCTTATCTTCAATCCACAGTGTATCCCAGACTTTGAAAAGCAGCCTGTAATTTCTGAGTCCTCTCGTGTGAGTACGTCAAGGTCACAATCACCAGCACAGAGCAATCAGCTCTCAAATGACTGTCTTAATGGATGTTGTTTACAGCTTATCCCAACTAGAATGTAAGCTTATTTCTGCTTTATCTCCTCATAACACCTAGGGAAGAACAATGTTGTGCATACAGATGTATGATGCAAGGGAAGGAGAGGCCCAGGACTGAAGGTCAGAAGGCCTACGTTTAAGTCTCCTCTTGCTTGCCAGCAAGCCTCTCAATTTCTCTCTGACTCGGTTTCCTCAGACATAGAGAGTGGGAGTACCTGTTTCCAAGCACAGCTACAAGAGTTCAGCAAGTTAAGATATATGAGGGTTCAAGAGGCTCTGGAGATGGTTCAGAAGATGTGGCTCAGTCAATAGGGTGCCTGCCTGGCATGCACAAAGTCCTGTGTTCAGTCCCCAACATCACATAAAAAGCCACATGTGGACATGAGGTAGCATAAGTCTGACATCCTAGCACTTGGGAGATAGAAGGAGGAGGATTAGGAGTTCAAGGTCACCATCAGCTACACAAAAATTCTGAAGCCAGCATTAACTACATGAGACCTTGTCTCAAAAAAAAAAGAAACAAAAACAAAAACAAACAAACAAAAAAACAGTTTTAGCCATACTATATAATCCAGAAGCTGAAAGAGTTAATATTTTATTTTTGTTTCATTTTTTTATTTTTATTATTATCCCTCCGAAGCCTGTTTGTTTTCTAACGAGAGACAGAAAGGGGATGGATTGAGATAGGAGGAAAGGTAGGGAAGAACTGGGAGGAGTGGAAGAAGGGGAAACCATAATCAGGATATATTTTGTGAAGAAAAAAACTATTTTCAATAAAAGAAAAAAATAAAAAGTGTACTGAACATCACTTCATAAGCATCTCCTAGAGGAAGCCTCCAGGGACAGGAGCTCTGGGCCTGCCATGTGGATTTGCAATGCTCTGCTCTGTTGGCTACTCTCCCTCCTGAAAGCTGTAGCAGGGACCAGCCCTGGTGTCCAAGTGGCCTACACCACTCACAGCCCTGTGAAAACTGCTCACCATGCAGGGTAGAAGAAGACAACCACCTTCACCACAGTTCCATCTTCTAGAAAACAGCAGCCACGCCTTGCTTAACTATGAACTGGGATTTAGCAGAGAATTTTGAACTACATGAATGAACAAAGTATCAGAAGCACTGATGGAGTGCATTCTGCCAGCATAGGCAGCATTCTGTAAGATCAGCCGATACCAAAGAAACTAATTGAGGTAAATAAACCATATGCTAGCATATTGAGAACATAGGCAGGAAACACTCGAAGTCAAAAGAGCAGATGAAGGAGAGGAGAGGCAAGAGCCCTGAGAGGGAAGGCAGCTTCACAGTTCACAACTCTGTCAAGTGCAGCCTCCAATCAGCTCCGTTTATCAGACATAATCTTTGTGGATTTCCCCAACACAAAGCCAGATAGAGTCACACAGTCCTGAGGTCTATGGTTACAGGCATTATCTCTCAGGTTTTGATACTTCCTCACATCATAGAATGACTCAGGAGTTTGACTCTATGACCATGGAATGAACTGGTCTCCCCCAATAGACTGACAGTGCATTACCTCACCACCAGCACATCCGGACCCCAACACAAACTATCTACCTCTCCTTTTATACTGTTAAGTTTCCATGGTCAGGAAAGAGGATAAGTTTCTAAGGACCTAAAAGGTTTTAAGAAATTAACATTTCAAAGGGAAAGAATTCTTAGGACAAGCTCATCACCAACCAAAGTCCACCCTAATGTTGTAATTAGGATGATCTTTGGAGTCCTGGTCTGTACAGGAATCTGAGTCAGACCCTAAATAGTGGCTTGCTAGAAACACAGAGAAAGCATCCTGTGAGCATCAAAGCTACCCAAACCAGTACTGCCTGGGTCTTAGACTTGTCTGTGTACACCCTGTGGGTCAATAAGGTAGCTGCAGTATAGGACCGGGAAAATCTGGTTAGAATTTGAAATATGTTCAGTGTACTTCCAGGCTTACCTGCCTCTGCTCCCCTCCAGTCCCCCCAGGAGCTTATGCAGAACCAACAAGAGTACCTGGAGAATACTTATCCTGACAAAAAGGTCACTGTACAAGTTTGGGCCAAGGGTAATAAGTTAGAGTAGGCAGTTGTTTCAAATGCAGAGGGATGGCTTTGAGTATCCAGGCTGTGGTTCCAGGGCTTGGTGCCAGAGCCCTGGGGAAGAGAGATTGAATAAAATAGAGAGTCAACTGCCAGAAGTCTTTGTAAGACATCACCACATACCCAACGCAGCACAGCACGAGGTGTGATTCCTCTCTAATGAGCTGAGAACCAAGGGACCTGGAGGCCAGTCTGCAGCCAGAATTCACAAAGTCTGGAAGAGCTAGGAGAGCAGAGGCTCCCGGCATGTCAGACAGACTATACAGCAAGATAGCCTGACAGTGAGGTCAAAAAAAGAAGCACCCTGACCCCTTCCAAAAAGAGTTGGCAGAGTCTTCCAGCCAAGAGCACTTGAAGAGCTACCGGACAATCCAAGGCACCCCTCAAACCTACACAAGGAACTCCAGGGCCCCTAAGAACAATTGCAGAGTATAAAGACAAGGAAAATGAAGACTCCAAGCTTAACCTTGAACCAAGACAATAAAACAGCTGCCGATTGCTCCTTCCTTCACATCAATCAGGTTCAAGTTTTGCCAACACACAACCACCAACTATGCGAAACCTTCAGAGGATGGCTGAGCAGACATGTTCTTAACACTTAGGATGAAAAGAATACCCTAATATTTTCTCAAACTTTGAAATTAATCATTGTTCTTGTAATAGTTAATGATCTGGTCTTCTCCAGCAGGTCTAGTGAGGGAATGGAACCCCAAGAAATCCACAAGATTATCTCTCCTTTGGGAAAAACCCTTTGGGTGAGGGAAGTGTTTCTAGCAAGTGAAGCAGGGGGAGACATGGCACCAGTTAACCTCAGAGAACACTAGTTCTAGCACATCTGAAGATGACATTCTTCTGCTGGGGACAAACATGGCTTCACAGTTTGTGTAGGGGCTAACTCTACCATAAAACACACTCTTTAGGTCAGGACCCACTGCCCAAAAGTTGACTCAAACCACAGAACAGCTTTTAGTCAGTGAGAGACGACATCTTAGCTTATGTAAGTACACCCTGTGATGCTCTCACACAATGAACTTGCTTAGTGATATATTGATATATTCCCAACTCTAAACGATGCATCTTGTCATTTGTTTTATAGGAAACAGAAAAGAAAAAGATTAGGAAGAAAAAAAGAAAATTCATATCTATAGAAATCTTTAACAAACAACTATTTGGTGACTCATATATCATATTAGTGGTAGAGAAAAGTACTTGCTTATACATTATTGAGATCTGAAAGTAATGTACAGTGGGAAGTGTGTCATCTTTATCTTGTCAATGATTTTGAGTTTTATTCTGTTTAGTATGATGCTGACTGTGGGCTTGCTGTATATTGCCTATATTATGTTCATGTGTGCCCCCTGTGTTCCTAGATTCTTCAGGTCTTTCATTGTAAAGGGATGTTGAATTTTTTCAAAGACATTTTCAGCATTTAGTGAGACAATTCTGTGGTTTCTGTCCTTGTATCTGTTTATATGGTAGGTTACCTTTACTGAATTATATATGTTGAGCCATCCCTGTATCTGGGATGAAGTTGACTTAATCATGGTGGATAATCTTTTGGATGTGTTCTTGAATTTAGTTTTTTATTGAGAACTTCTGTATCTATGTTTATCAGAGGTATAGATCTATAATTTTCCTCTTTCAGTTGATTCTTAGGTTCTGGTATCAAGGTAATACTGGCTTTGTACCTTTCAACTATGTTTAACTATTTTTTTCCCTAAATAACAAAGAGAAATCCCAACCACAGCCCTTTTTAGAAGAATCAAAAGGTAGGAGTTTGTTGAACATTGATTTTTATCATGTATCAAGTTAATTTTCTCTGCATTTTTGGAATTAAGGACAAAGCAAAGGATCTGGAATTTAATAGCAAATACTCTGATGACAGGAGGGGCTGTCAAGGAGCTAAAGGATCAGAGCTACCCCTTCCCACCTGTTTCAGTACTGACTGCTAACTGCTCTCCATCTGGGAGGATGAAAATGACAATGACAGCTTTTAACTCAGTTTTTGCCTCTACGTAATGATTCATAGTCAACCTTGTTTTTATAATTACAAGTTTTAACCACTGAGGATACGATTCAACTTCTTTCATTGAATAGCATGCATTTCTCAGGTAAAAGTTCTGACCAAGAGACAAAATGTAGGCATCTGATATCCTCTGGTCCTACTGTGGCATTGACTTATATCACCACCTTGATGAACACCTATCCAACATAGTGGCCACTGAATTCAAGCGTCCACAGTTCTTTTCTCTTTCCCTCACTTTTTCCATTCTCTACTGGTTTGATCCCTGCTGAAACATGTCCTGTAATTGACCTAAACCATATAGGAAGAATCTGAAGAGCTCCCTGGATGCATAGTAGGTCTTCTCAGTAACAGCCCTTTTGAGAAGAATGAAAAAGTATTGAGACTATTAATTGACCAAGGGCAGGCTTGTCTCTTTCACTTGGACCACAATTCTTATAAGTCCTGCTTTGAGATAAATTGATTTTAAAAGCTAGGTGTAAAGGATCTGCATGTAGAAGAAGCAAACTGGGCAGAAAGACTACCAACTCAAGGCCAAGCCTGAGACAATGACCAAGAGTCCATCATCCCCCTAGTGTCAGCCAGATAGATAACACCCAAGGGAGTCGATTTCAGTCACAGGGCTCTTCAGGCTGAGTTGAGTTTCCTAGTTTGGCAGCTGGGAACTCTGATTCTAGAGAAGGAGATGGGAAACTGGATAGGAGGAGTGCCCAGGAAAGACTTGCCAAGAAGTTTTAGGAAATAGGAGGCAGTTTAGTAGATGAGTCCAGGGCCCAGAGACAGAAGACAGACATGTGAAACTGTGGCATCTCTGGTCTCAGATTCTGGCTGTGAACCAGAACTTACTGCCACCCATAGTCTTGGCATTGACAACTAAGACTAATTACATATTTTTAAGTGACAGATATATAGGAGACTAGGAGACAGGATGCAATTTCCCAACTCACTCATATCAAAATTTTCTTAGAAATTAGTCCACACTAAACCCCTGTTTAAGCCCACCAGTTATTACCAACTGCTCCCTAATTGACTAGGCTATCAGGTAACCCTGAAATATATATTTCTTCTTAAGTTTCAATAAATAAATAAAAATAACTCACTGTGTGTTAAGACCTCAAAAAAATTTATATTCTTCCACATATTTAAAAACTTCTTTACAGACAATTCACGATGAAAACATGCATTATTTTCTGTTTCTACCTATTTAATTTTTACCTCCAATACTGAAATATGAATTTCTCAGAGAAAAGGTAATATCCTCTATTGCTTTTGAATTCTCACTATGATACCTCGTGACATTCACTATCATTCTTGGTGTGTATGGGTAGATAGATGGGATGGATGGATGGATGGATGGATGGATGGATGGATGGATGGATGGATGGATGGGTGGGTGGATGGGTGGATGGGTGGGTGGATGGATGGGTAGATGGATGGATGGATAGGTGGATGGACAGACAGATCGACAAACTGATAGACAGGTGGGTGGAGTGGTGGACAAATGAGTAGACTAATGTTGGTGAAATTTTTCTTGGTAAAACATTCCTGAAATGGAACTTAGAAGCACCAGAAGACAAGACACCATGAAACCTAGAATTTTACAGTTGAAAGTTGCCTTTGGTCTGATTTCTTATTCCAGAGATAAAGAAACTGAGGGCCGGAGGAATCAGGTAACAATAGCTATGCCACACCATTAGTAACTGGCAATTATACAACCTGGTAACTGATGGAGGTACCATCGTCCTTTGCAAGGCAATATCAGAAGTTTTTAAAAACATAAGGATAGTACTTTGGCTAGAACTCATTGTATTAAGTGGGATATACTGAGGTGAAATAATTTCTAATGTGTAGCCATTTCTCATACAAGCTCATCTTGCATGGGAAATCCATCTGCAGAATATTAACTTTTTTTTTCCCCCTATGAAGGACTAAAGGAGTGGCCCAGGGGCAGGATACAGGTACAATATGGGACTACAGTGAATCTTATGCTTTTGCATATATCTCTATCCTGCTAATATTTTTGTTATCTTTAGAGGACAATCAGCTACTCTACCATCTTGGCATATTAATAAGCACAAAGGGAAAAGCTACTTCTTGCCATTCTCTTTCAGAACCTATGCTCCATGAAGAGCTAAGGCCCGCCTGCTGTCCACATCTGCCATTACTCTAGCTAGGTTGCCTTCCTCTTTAAAGATGGGCCAAGCTGAGGGGTCAGCCAGACAGCAAGGGGCACTGAGAGCACAAGGACATGGGAGGAATAGGCAGTGGGAGTTTGGGCAAACCAGAGGGGTCGAAAGAAACTGAAAGAGTCCTGGGAGGAGGCTGTGATAGATAGAGAACGTGCCTGAAGGAGAAAATAGTACATAACTAGACTTCACCCACAGAACCTTCTGCAGCTGGGCTAGCAGTCAGTTGCCCTTGGTTCTTACATGGCCCAGGGGACAAAGCATGACACTAGTCTGACAAAGTTACTTCTCTCAGACAGACCTTTCATACCTCACCCTGTCCCCAGCCATTTAAATCTTATTCTCTACAGCCTTTCCTAAGGTCATTTTGAATTCTAAACAGTGTCAAATAGAACCTGAGCTGCAACTATTTCTTGAGACCTAATCTCTAACTGTCAGCAGGTTGGGGGTGGGGGTGGGGGAATCAATAAAAGGATTCGTTGTAAGTGACGTAGCATATTACAGCCACAGCATGTCACAGGAACACAGAAGGACTGGCAAGCTAATATTACATAACTGCTTTAGATAGTGACTTTTTACCAGAAAGCCTTACCACACCTTCAGTCCTTCGGATGAAAGAAAATTTATAAAATTTTAATTGCCCGTGGATCCTGTTCCCCTAACTGGGCTGCCTACTCTCAGTGGGAGAGGATGTGCCTAGTCCTGCAGTGACTTGAGGTGCCAGGGCGGGTGGTACCCAGGGATAGCCTCCTCTTTTCAGAGGAGAGGGGGAGGGGGAGTAGGGAAGGAGCTATGTGAGGGGGTACGGGGAGAGGGGGAGCTGCGATCAGGATGCAAAGTGAATAAATAAAGCTTTTTCCCCCCAAACTTTATCTACTTTTCCATCTGGCATATTCTGCCACTACATTCCCTAAATTATTATTTACCCTTCAGCACAGGTGCCAACTTTTGCAATTTGCTGGTGTTAGTATCAATACAGCCTAATTCAAGAAAATTAATTCTTCAATTATTAGAAAGACGGTCTTTTCTTGCAAATGTCCAAGAAAGTATATCTAGAAAGAGTGTTACAAGTTTCATATTTGTATCTGGAGTCTCTGAACTAGTGGTTTCCAGTTTGAATGGGAGGGTACATTCATAAAACCAGTAATACCTCCATTGTCAGAACATCAGTCATTAGTGATGTCAACTAAACAGAAGCAAGGTGAGAAGCCAAGAGCTATCAGCAGGCTTCAGAGCAAGGATAGCACCCACACCAATGAAAAGCAAGTTCTCAGGAAAGTCCCTGTCCTTCTGCCTACAGTTGGAGCCTGCTGTTCCTTCTGGACCAAATTCAAGCAAATATAAACTGTGTTAATTTGGAGTTCACAGAAAATCATATGAAGACAATTATAAGCAAATAGATCTACCACTAAAAGCTGGCAAACTGTCAGTTGCCAGGAAGCCGTCAGTTTCCATCAAAGGACTCAGGAGTTTGTGAATCAAAACAACATGGGGCCAGTTAGTGCAGGAACAAGAAATCCACTCAACATTGAGGACATCTGCACTACAGCAAAACCAACATTCGACCTTATGATGACAGTAACATGTCACTAATATCACTCTGAGTAATGACCAAAACAAGCCATTTAATAAAGTAGAAGATTCTATCATTTCTTCTAGAGCAGTGATTCCTAACCTGTGGGTTGTGCCCATTATGGGAGTTGAATGACCATTTCACAGGGGTCACCTAAGAGCATTGGAAAACAGATTTTTTTTCATTAATTTATTCATTTACTCACTTTACATCCACACAACCCCTCCCTTCTCTACTCCCAGTCCCACCCTTACAAATTCCTCCCACCATTACCCCTTCTCCTTCTCCTCAGAGAAGGGTAAGCCTCCCTTGGGTACCACCCCACCATGGGACATCCAGTCTCAGCAGTTCTAGGCACACCCTCTCCCACTGAGGCCCAGCCAGGCAGCCCAGCTAGGGGAAGGGGATCCAATGAAAGGCAACAGCATCAGAGACAGCTCTGCTCCATCTGTTAGGAGACCCACACAAAGACCAAGCTGCATATCTGCTCCAAATGTGTAGGGATCCTAGGTGCAGACCCTGTAGGCTCTTTGTTTGATGGGTCAGTCTCTGAAACATGGATATTTACATTATGATTCATAACATCAGCAAAATTACAGTTATGAAGTGGCAACAAAATAATTGTATGGTTGGGGTCACCACAACCTGAGGGAATGTACTAAAAGGCAGCATTAGGAAGGTTGAGAACTACTGTTCTAGAACATTTCCACTTTGTGTCCGTTTCAACAGAAAGCTTAAATAATCTGGAAACAAATGTTGTGGTTTAGTTCTTATGTTAATGCTGCTAGAATACATGGTCAGGTGTTATTACATTGACGTGGGCAGGGATGAAATGTCTATGTTCATACCTTCTCCAGTAGATAATTCCTTTCTGATAATGTGGGTTTTTTTTTTTTTAAAAAGTGTCTCTCCTAGAATTCCCTCAGAACCTGCTCCTCTCTCTATTCAGTCAGAGTAAATGCTTTGTGCCAGTAGATCTGACTGCTGAAGAAAGCTCAGCTCACTACACCCACTTGCATGATCTCTTCCACTCGTACGTGTTCATGTCAAACACAACGGTAGGCTCTGCTAACCAGAACTCAGCTTTTCCTTGAACGTTGGCTTGATGGTTAATCCTGACTGAGAAAAACTCCTCCGAGATGAGTAGAGCAGCCTTCTGAGAGTGTGTAAGGGAGTGATTGGCATGTGGATCAGCAACTGACAGGGTGAGAGCCAGCCTGAATGTCATTGGCACGATGCAACAGCCTGGATGCTCAGATGGAGTGAAAGCTGAAATAAGGGGTAGTCAACCATTGTGAACTCACTCTACATCCTCCACCTTCTGGCAGGTTCCTCCACCATGATCCCATGTCACAATGTCCTCTCCCTCACCTCAGGCCCAAAGCAATGGAGCCCACCACACACACTGAAGTGATGACCCCAAACAACCCCTTGCTTCTTGTGCACTTTGTCATCACGCTGATCATGAGGAATGAGACATAAGAAAGGAGCAGAACTGTGTTTCCGGGTCAGAGACTCATCCTGACTTAGAATGCTCACCAATCTAACACATATAGCCATACTAATAAGACTACCAAAGTCTAGGGACCAGTGAGATGGCTCAGAAGGTAGAGGGTCTTACCAACATCAATGAGTTTCATTCCCACGACCTCTGACTCCTACAAATTGTCTTCTTTCTCTTCACTTTCTCCCCACCCCTCTATCTGTTGTACACATGAAGACAGAGAGAGAGAGAGAGAGAGAGAGAGAGAGAGAGAGAGAGAGAGAGAAAGAGAGAGAGAAAGAGAGAGAGAGAGTAAAAACTTAAGACTATTGAAGTCTAGATTCAGTATGACCATTGAAGCACTAGAATAGTAACTAGCTAAGTTTCCCACAAACCAATGAACATTATGCTTGACCTAGTGGATCCAGGGGTAAATACTGCATATCTTTCCCCTCAAGAAACTTGAAACTTAGATAATAATGTAAGTCATACTGCAATATCCTAGAAACCGAGTACCATGTCCCAGTTGAATTTGTATTCCCAGTGCCTAATGCTGTGCCTGACACAAAATTGATAACGAACGTTTCCTGATTGAGTTGAATAAATAAAAGATACAGCGTGTGCAAACATAGAATAGTCAGTCACTCTGTTGTTGCCATGTCTCCATCCCTCTCCACTCAGTATCTATGGAGAAGTTCATTGGTGAGGGTTGGGGGAATATTTGGTCAGTCTGTAAGGATTAGCCTGTGGTCACGATTGGGGATATGGTGAGATTAAAGAAGGTAGCTTGTCCCTCATGGAAAACTGGAAACTTTTACAAACTATCAATCTAATTTGCAGTCACTTAAGAATGACTTCTGTCTGGAATAATTTCCTTCCAAGTGCCAGTGCCAATCAGTTCCTAAGAGTTGCCAGAGTTTCTGCTCAGCAAAGGATTCCGAAGCTGTGTGCTCTGCAGACCTGAATGGCCACGTTTGCCATGCTGTGAGAGGGGCACTAGTGACATCTATATCACACACAGCCAGTTGCAGGATGAGTCTCTGACCTGGAAACACAGTCCTGCTCCTTTCTTATGTCTTGGTTCCTTGTTAGCCACGTTTCAGCGTGATGACAAAGTACACAAGAAACAAGGAGTTGTTTGGAGTCATCATTTCAGTGTGTGTGGTGGGCTCCATTGCTTTGGGCCTGAGGTGAGGAAGAAGACATTATGACATGGGATCATGGTGGAGGAACCTGCCAGAAGGTGGAGGATGTAGAGTGAGTTCACGATGGTTGACTACCCCTTACTTCAGTCTTTGCACCATCTGAGCATCCATGCTGTTGCATTGTGCCAGTGACATTCAGGATGCGTCTCACCCTGTCAGTTGCTGTTCTACACGCCAATCACTCAGTTCCAGAAACACCTTTATACACTCTCAGAAGGCTGCTATTCTCATCCTTTAGGTCTCTCTCAATTTAATTTCACACACACACACACACACACACACACACACTACATCCACACAGATATCTTCTGTAACAATACCGCAAGGAATAGTTTAACTAGGATTTAATGAGGAGAACAAAAGAATTAATTGAGAATGACTAGTTTTGCTTTGAGATGGAACTTACACATAATTATGTGCAGCAAACTAGCATCACCACTCTGTCTACATCTCAGCATCCCAGTCATCGCTCCCCAACGCAGGCAGCAGGCGACAGTCCCTACACTCCTGCTGTGCCTTGTTCTGTTCCTACCATAACCTGGAGACAACTGAGTTCTCACCAGGAACTTCTGAAGAGGCTTAGAAGTTGGCTTTTCTCCCCAATGGGCCCTGGGAAAGCTCTCTACTTCTTGATACAAAAAACCCTGAAAGTCACTCTTGTTCCTATGCTGGGGACCCCTTCTCAGCTCTGTGTTTTTTGCTTCAGTGCAATGTCTGCCATGGTCTCATCAGCATAAATTCTAGTTTAAATTCAAGCTAAAAAAAAAAAAAATCCACTGACACTATCAGAAGTACGGAGTCTGGTACTTTCTATGTGGTATTATCCATACCTACCCCTGTAGTAGCAGCAAACAAGTTTTCATTCCTTTTTAATTTTTAAAAATTATTTGAAAGTCTCATATGTCTACACATGCATTTGATCATCTCTACCTCACTACCTCTCTCCACTTTCTCCACTAAGTCCCCCCAACACATCTGCCTCCCAACTTCCTGCTCCCTCTTTTTTATATAAATAACCCACTGAGTCAAATTATTGTTAGTGTTCTACTTAAGGTTTCTATTTCTATAATAAAATTCCATGGTTCAAAGTATCAGACATGGTGTTAGAACTTCTACTTACCTGAGCCATCTCACTGGTCCATGGACTTTAATAGTCTTGGGGGGGGGGGGGAGCCAAGGCAGGAACCTAGAAGCAGGAACTGGAGCAGATGCCATGGATGAATGCTTCTGGTTTTCTTCACATTGCTTTTTCAGCCTGCTTGCTTAGACAACTCAGAACCACCTGCCCAGGGCAACACTGCCCTCTTTATTGGTTAGCCCTGAACACATCAAATCCTTAACCAAGAAAATACCCTGTAGACTTCTTATAAGCAATCTCATGGAGGCATTTTCTCAACTGAGGTTCCTCTTCCCAAATAATTCTACCAGGACATAAACTAACCAGCACAGTTGTCCATACAAGCATGAAGGGTTCAGCCATTCACCGAGCAGCCTACCAGGGGCCATGCTCCTAAGGAAAAGTGACTCCCTCTCTAGCTCCTCAGCTTAGGATGAAGCCCCATGCATAGGGGTCCACAATCAAAGTCTGAACAGCTTGACCATGTGCAGGTAATGACGATATTTCACAGCTCTCCTCCCCATCCTCTGGCTTCTACATTCTTTCCACCCTATCTTCCATGATGTTCCCTGAGCACTGGGTAGGAAGTTAATACTAATGGCCATCTGCGGTTGAACACTCAGCATTACACTTTGACCAGCAGCAATGGATCTCACTATTAACCATGGTCCCTGAAAATGAAGTTTCTATGACCAAGATTGACAGTGACATAAATCTACGGGTATAAACATAAACAAATAAAAGGCATGTTGACAATATGGTCATTTAACAATAAAAAAGTGGGTTCCACCTAGCACCTGTGACTACCCCACACATGGGCTTTTGACCAGGTTAACAATAACAGTCTTGAAATCCCTACAAGGCAGGCCTTAAATCCCAATTAGAAAGTAGGTGGTTGTTCTCATAGTCATCATGTCACTACTGCACCAATGGGCAGATCTTTTCTGGAAGATCAGCATTGTAGTGGGCATGGTCCATTACTACATAAGACCACTAATGCCTTTTCTCCCTCAGCAGTTTACATATCACCTTCCAGCATGATGAAAGCAGCCACAGCAGAAAAACACACTTCGATTGTAGCTGAGTGATGATATGACAAAATATTTACATACTGTTGAAGAAAAATCATAATTTATGCAAAAGAAATTATGTATTCATGCGGCCACAAAGTAAACGGGAACATGGGCTACTGAAAACAACTTGAGTTGGCAGGGAAGGGATTGTGGGTGACTCTTACATTCCTTCTTTATTTCAGAGCTCTGCAAATATTGCTGAACATTATTGGCATACCATGTTAAGATTAAAAATCCTAAAATGAGGGCTCCTGAGATGGCTTGGTGGTAAAGAGCTTATACTGCTCCTATAGAGGACCTGAGTTCAGTTCCCAGGACTCACATCAGGCAGCTCACAACTACCTGTATGTCTAGCTCCAAGTTGATCCAATACCTCTGGCCTCTATGGGCACCTATATTCGTGTGCATATGACTCCATACATAATTAAAAGCAAAATAAAACCTTTAAAACAAACCAGAGGAAATGGTACTCTTATCTCTCAAGTTTCTAACCTGCTCCATGAGACTTTAAGGTCAAGGTGGGTGCCATTTCCATCTTGATATCATCAGGGTTTTCCACATGTTCAGGCCTCAATAAATAGTTAAGAGATACAACAAACAACCACAGAGATTGTTCTTTGCTGATCCTGAAACCACTAGATCCAACAGAGCCTGGATCACCCTAAGGGTCATGTATCCAGATAATAATTAGATGAATTAGAATTTTAAAGAACTATCTCAGAGGAACCATTTTCAAAGAACTAAATCAGACTAAATCTGAGAAAGATATAGCTTTATTTAAATTTTCTGCTTTGTGCACTTGATGCAATTAATTCCAAACACTATAGTTCCCAAGGCCAAGTTTATGAGCACAGAGCAACTTTAGTTCCCAATATGTAAGGTCCAGAGGCCTTCTCCAAATCAGAACTCATCTCTGCAAGGAGACGCCATGAAGTTTACATTAAATACAAGTTCTCCACAACTGGAAAGGTGGCTCCGTGCATAAAGAGCTTGCTATGCAAGCATGAGGACCTGACTGCAGATCCCTGTCACCTACATCCAGAGCTGGGCATGGTGGCAAACACCTACAATCACAGCCCTGGGTGGCAGGGACAGGAAGCTCTCCCAAATTCATGGCTAGCTAGTCTAGACAATTGGTACACTCCATATCCAATGAGAACCCCTATCCCAAAAATAGGATGAAGAGCAATAGAGAAAGATCCCCGACATTGACCCTGTCTTCTATGGACCCCTACAGAGGCGTGTACACCAGAAGATATAAATACACACAAAAAATTCAAGGTCACTACAAGGATGATTTGAAACTAAGAGCCAACCACATTATACCAACTCACAAAACATCAGAGGTTCTAGATAAGGAGATGGAGTCTGAAGAGATAGCTCAACCAATAAAGTGCTTGCCATACACACACAAGGGCCTGAGGAAGATCCCCAGCATCAGTGCAAATGCCCAGTGTAGTGATGCTGGACAGACAGAAACAGGAGGATCCCTGGGACTTATCTGTTCTGAGAAAGATCCTGTCTCAAGAAGAGATGGAACACAATTGAGGAAGACATCCAAAATGGATCCTATCCTTTATACACACACACACACACACACACACACACACACACACACACACACACACACACACAGGAAGATAGAGTTGGTCTAGCTAAATAAGTAGTTCATCTTCAACATAAATCATTCACTTTCTTGGGGACTCAGTTCTATTCTAGCCATCTCATAGGAATGGCATGCAAATAAATAAAACATGCTAGTAACTCGGATTTGAAAAAGGTGGTGGTAATGGGCTATAAGAACTTGGCCACAGCAAGTTCTCAGAGCTGGTGACTGAATAAAAGGGTAAAGGGAGCCAAATGATAGACTTTTATTTTTCCAGGATATAGAGGCAAATCAGAGGTGGAGTGCTGGTCTATCTTCATAGCAACAGAACATAGTTATTACATGATGAAAAGGCACTCTCAGATTGGCCACAAATTGGCCTCCAGAGGTGTCCACACTCCACACAGCTAGCCCTGGCACAACTGCAATTCTTTGTCAGGGCCTTTAATAGGAATCAGCCTCAAATGGGAAATACAGCTATACTGCATTCATCAACTACGCATTTGGGAACAACATAGGCACAGGCATTTTCTGAAGTGCTTTTCAGTTTAAGGGACATAAGGAAGTCCATTGTGAGAGCACAAGTCAGGCTCCTTCAGCCATCAAAGAGATGAAAGCAAGTGAGAGAAGTCAGTGACATAGACAGGAGACCTTGTATGTGATGGCTCAAATCTATATCGGAGTTGTTAGTTGTTCCTAATTGAACCTGACTGGAGGGAGAAGCGAAGGACCATCAAGGATGCCAGAAGAGTCTCACACCCACAGCACCTCCTCATGTAGGCCAGTGAGACTGCCAGGTGCTGAGATGGGGAGAAGAGAGACTTACACTGGTGCTGCATGAAGTCATCCAAAAAAAATCCAGATGCTACAGAGGGACACTGTGGGCAAAGAAGTGCTCTCTAAAATCCAACTTTGGATATGGCAGTTAGCACTAGACTGGAAGAAAAGTGTCTGTCCCGAGGCACCCACACAATGACAAGGAAGATGGAGGAGTGCTTACTAAGAGGCACTTGTTGGATCCAAGTTTCAGGAAGTGAAGTCGTGTTGAGACCTGGGCACAATGACTGCAGTATAATTATAGGCTTTGGATCCCATCCTCGAGCATACAAACCACTCCCGGTCCTTTCTCTTTGTGCTCACTTTTCAAAACTGAAAACTTGAAGTGATCCAACCTTGACTCCTGGAGCTACTCTTTGTCCTCTGAAGGAGCATATGGCACATGACAGATCAGGCTGAGCAAGTTGTGGGTCCTTCCTACAAGTCCTTAGGAGGTCAGACCTCCACATCTGCAGGTATGTTCTCTCTCGGCCATTCCTGTTGGCAGATATTCCAGGGTAGCTGTGATCTTTGCACAGCCTCTAACCTACCCACCTCTCATGGCAGTCTCCAAAAGCACTGCCTTCCTCTTATAGATTCAATATATAAAAGAAAGAAAACATCTCAAATGTTTTCCAATGAGCATGTGTTGCTTCCTGCAGCGTGTGCTAGGTGTAAGCCCTCCAATGGTACCCTCCCCTGGGATTTGGAGGCAGGGTGGAAAGCTGAATGCTTCCTCATGATCAAATACACTCAGCAAGACCCTTCTTCTCTGATGATCTCTTAGCTCTTCTGGCTGCCATCCCTCTCTCTCATTGTCCTGAAGTCCAGCATGACCCCTTAGAAATCAACATGGAGTCTGCCTGTGGAGACATTGCACTGGCAGGGAGAATCGTCACATCACAGTCCTCTCTACTATAGATCTATCAGCCCAGAGCCTGAGCACAGTGACTGTGGCAGATGCCTTTGTCTATCTTTAAATACCCAGCCTGCCTTTTCTCCCTTAGTAACAAGATCCCAATATTTAGCTAGCTAGGTTTGTTGCTTCCACAGGGTGAGTCAGGACCCTAAATTTCTCAGTCTCCCTTGCAGCTAAGGATGGACACATAGCATTGCCAATGACTAAGATTTATGACCCCTCACTATGTGTCAGGCACAGGGCTAAGCATTTTATTTGTATAAACTCATAAGAATGCTATAAAAGGCATGGCCATTCCCTCAGTAGAGAGTAAACTAAGACACAGACAAGTGAAACAGTTTGCCTGGCTCACACCATTAACATGCGTGAGAGCTCATGTCCAGAGTCTGAACTCGGGTACTCTGCACCAGTTGAAGCCCTTTACCACTCATTATATGACAGCAAATCCCAGCCATAAGAGTAGTAGTTCTGTGGAACATCCAGAATTGAGCTCAGTGGAACTTCCAGCATTGAGACCCACAAAGAAGGGGACTACAAGAGGTACTTTATTTCACTTCCTTGTGTGTAAGCCAAACATAAAGGCTAATCAAGAATATAGGAATGGAAGTAGGGTTATCTGATGGTAGAAACATCCAGAAGATGCCATTTTAACCAAGTGATGGAGATTTCCCAGGAACAAGCCATAATGTTACACACCCTACTGTGAAGTTCTTGCTCATAACCCATAACTCAGTCTAATAAGGAGAGAATATCACATAACCCACATTGAGAAGCTGTAGCATGTAGTTTTTGCTATACTGACCCATGTTTCTGGCTGGACACACATGCACACCCACCCGATCCACCCTGGATCCATGGATGAAACACACACACACACACACACACACACACACACACACACACACACACACACACACACACACACACACAAACTCATTTTTAATGTGCTTTTAGCTCAATGGCCAGGCACATCTAAGTCTCCAAAGGCTAATGTGCCCTTACTTTCACTCTCAGCTCAACATCTGAGTGTTCCCTCAGCTTAGTTGTGTTTCTAATCTCCTGCCTGCTACCTCAGGTCCAATCGGGGAAGCAGCCAATGGCCATTCCACACAAGATCTCACATAGCTGGTGGCTCTCTCTCCCTCCAAAGCATGGTGAATTCTCTTTCCTCCTCCTGTGTCTGCTAGCCTGCCAGCAGGAATCTGAAAGTCCCACCTCTTCTGCCCAGTCATTGGCCACTAGCATCTTTATTGATTGATCAAGAACCAATTGGGGAACAGGACCTTCAGGGTTCACACACAGATTCCCCATTAGAGCATCAGAACCACCCCCTACAAGAAGATTTCTACACAACACCAGGCCAATATTCTATCAAACTCATGAAAGCTAAGAAAAGATAAATTGTCCCAGAGCAAGAAAGACTAAAGACCTGTGACTTAAAATGCAAAGTGGATCCAGGATGAGAACTGAAACCAAAAAGGAACATGAGCATAAAAATCCTAACAAAGACCAAGACTAAACCATACCATGGTACCATTGCTAATGCCTTCACTTTGATCAGTCCACCATGTTTATGCAATATGTAAATGAAGGCTATGTGATAATTCATAGCATCTTTCCAACTGTGCTAAAATCTATGTGTATCCCAAAGCAAGTTTTCCCAAAAGGTCTTTTTCTCCCTTTCCTTATTCAAAGATGGTGATTTCTGAATCTGCACAACAACTTTGATAGATGATTCAACACTGAGGTTAACTCAGGGATTAAATCACATTCTGAAAGTGTCAGATGAGAAAGCTAGAAGTCTATAGACACTCACAGCCATCCTAGCTGGGACATCTGGTTGCAGACCTGTTTTTGTATAAGAAAGAGAAATAACCTCTACTTTATGTAGTGGCTTATTTGAGATTATCCTGTTCATTGATGCCCAGATGAACCCTCACATACTCTGTGTGTGTGTGTGTGTGTGTGTGTGTGTGTGTGTGTGTGTGTGTGTGTGTGTGTGTGTGTGTATTTGTGTGTACAAAGCCCAGCTAGAAGCCCAACCCAACCCATCATTTTTGGCATGAGATGAAGTGAACCCTAAGGGTCCATCACCAACAAGAAAAAGACACAGACCCTCCAGTCCGGTCTACTTCTTCCAGTGTGCATCGCTGCTAGATGAGAGCCCCACCCAGCAGCACTGCAGCATGGGCTCACACACAGGCAGGGTGGAATCTGAAGTACACTCTTACTCTCACCACATACCTAGCTGCCAATCTACTCTCATGATAAGACTTGATAGAATTCTTACTTTTTAAATAATTTATCTTTCTTTTATGTACATGGGGGTTTTGACTGCATGTATGCCTGTGTGATGGAGTTGGATCCCCTGGAACCGGAGTTACACACAATTGTAAGCTACCATGTGGGTGCTGGGAACTGAACCTGGGTCCTCTGGAAGAGTGGTCAGTGCTCTGAACCAATGAGCCAACTCTCCAGCCCGGATAGAATTCTTATATTATACATTTTAGTTAATTACTGAACTCAGTAACACATCTACAAATTACACTCTAATCCTGTATATGTCATACTGTCAGTTCTACAAGCAGAACACTACAGTGTTTAAAAGCCAATGCCATTTTTGTGTTTATCTTGTTTTTATTACAGGAAAGATGCACATTAGAAAATGTGTCAAGGAGAATTATATTTGGAGAAAAAGGATTTCCATAGGTGTGACTACTGATAATCTAAATATCTTAATCTATATAAAAAATTAAAGGTTTTGCTGGGATTTTATTGCCTCTAAGTTTCTTTCTAATCCAATAAGTTATCATTACAAACATCAAACTATTGCTCGGTTTTCACTTACACAAAAATGATTCTTCTAAGTCTCTATGGAGTACACCATCCATTACACAGAACACTAATCTATTTATAGCAGAAGAATGACTATATAGTCCTATGTCACAGCAACAGGGACACATTCTGAGAGATCTGCCCATCATTGGGTATTTCATGATTATGCAAGCATCCTAGAGTGTCCTCACATAAACCTAAATGGTATGGGGTGGTTATTTTTGATTACCTCCTGCTGCTGCTGCTGCTGCTGCTGCTGCTGCTGCTGCTGCTGCTGCTGCTGCTGCTGTCGATGTTATTGTTGTTTTGTGGGGAAGAATATAAATGTATGCTATGCATGTGTGTATGTGAGATCACATGTATATTGGTCACGTATATGTAGGTGTACACACACGTGTGTGCATGCATTTGAAGGCCAGAGGTTGGTGTTGGGCACTCTCCCTGATTGCTCTCCACTTTATTTACTAAAGCATGTTATCTCTCTGAACCTGGAGCTCTCTGATTCAGCTAGTGTAGCTAGCCAGCTATCCCTAGAGATCCTGTCTCAGTTTCTCAAGCTCTGGGATCACAGGAAGCTGCCACGCCCACCTAATTTTCACACAGGTGCTGGAGGACTCAAACTACAGCCTTCACTCTCACATAGCAAAAATTTATTCACTGAGCCATCCCCCTGAAGCCATAGCTAAGACCTTTAAATTCATCTGAGACATGGCAAGCACAGGATAGACAAGGCTGCTGTTGGTATAACACAGCACACTGCCTTACAGTTAGCTTTTACATTGATAAACAAAAAGGTGTAGTCTAAAATAACGAGTAGAAGTATAGTAAACACATGAACCAGCAGCACAATCCCTTCTTCCATTACCAAGCACTATGTGCTCCCCATAATGGCAAATTCTGTATCTACAAATGCTTGCACGGTGGTAGGTTTGTTTACACCAACATCAGCAGCATCCCTATGAGGACAATGACATCACTGGGCAATAGAACTTAGCAACTCCAGTATGGGAGCTGTGACTCTTATGGGAATACTATCATATCTGCAGTCTGCCATTGCCTGATAGATCACTGCAACTTTGGAGTCCGCCTTACTACTGGGTAGGGCCTATCACTTCCCCAGCCCTTGAATCTGGACTCAGAACTGTGAGTGGTTTTGGCCAACAGCAATTCAGTTGTCAATTAGGTTATATTTAATGAACTAATGAGGCTCATCCTTTGGTGTTTATGAAGGTGTCTTCAGAGATGTTTAACTGAAGGGGAAAGACCCAAATGAATATGGGGGGATACCATCCAATGGGCTGGGGTCCCTGACTGATTAAAAAGGGAAAGGGGGAAGCCAGGACAGCCACCTATATTCCCCTTTCTCTGCTTCCTGGTCAATAGTCATTGTGGCAGGTATGGACCAAGCCACACCAGGCCTTCTCAGTCAGGATGGGCCACATTGCTTGAAAC
The DNA here is from genome assembly GCA_028551405.1 of Uromys caudimaculatus. NCBI lineage: Eukaryota > Metazoa > Chordata > Mammalia > Rodentia > Muridae > Uromys > Uromys caudimaculatus. Next base: position 95,806,414 of record CM052700.1, read on the forward strand.
TATGAGTCAAAATAAACCCTTCTGCCTGTAAATTGTTCTTTGTCAGGCTTTTGGTCACAGTGACAAGAAAATGAACTCTGAACCTACCCATGATTCCCTCTACACATGCTACAACTAGCTGGCTGGTCCTGTGGGAGAAAGTATTAAAGGAACAGGAAGAAGTTCCTCAACAGAGGTACTCAGGCAAACCTCTGTCAGTTCACAGGTACAGGAAGAGAACTACCCAGCTAACAGAACTCAGAGCCAGGACCCAGAACAGATCCACAGCACCCTGAGGCCATGAGAAAAATAGTATTTAAGTCATTGATGTCTTGTTGGTCATTATGTAGCAAAAACTGGCCACATACTGCAGTAGAATCTCAACTTTGAATGGAGATCTGTTTGAGGTGAAACTTGCTATCAGCTTTTGGCATATAATATTCTGTAGCAAATAGGCTGGGTTTGCTAGTCAAGGGGTAGATTTGCATATAGGCCTGGCACCACTCACAATCAATCCGTGGCTCTCAAACGGATAAGAAGTCTGCCTCCATTCATACGCACTCTCTTGAGCTGTATTCTGCACTCACTGAAAAGCCAAATGCTAGTGACCTACACAATAGCCCCTTTTAAAATCATGATTTGAAAACCATTTATTTATACCAGTCCCCATCTTCTGAAGTAACTGAATTCAAGAAAATGTTGCCCATTTTGATTAATGAAATGAAATGAATTTTGGTACGAGGAGAATGATAAGATCCTTTCCGAACTGTGCACTGGTGGAAACCTAAATTACATGTCAACGTCTACCGTGGGTTGGATATTCCTTTATCCCCAGAGGCAGTGAGGGTGAGAAGAAAGTGTATGCATTGAGCTCGTTTTGCTTCTATTTAAAATATTCCACAAATACTCAATAAGCATTGATTGCTCTATGCAAACACGGTTCAGGTGCCAAGCCTGGGCATAGGCAAAGGTTGACCCAGAAAAGCCCAGGGTATAGGATACGCCAGCATCGGAACACCCAAGGTGCTAGAAGGCCTGCCAGGGGTCAAAGGATGGTCAGGCCACAGCGCCCAGGGACAGCTGAGGGATGTTAAACATGAGCAGAACAAGGTGGGAGGCACTCTTGACCAGAGGGACAGGGCAGGACAGCAGTGCGTGCATGGCTACAGAGCTAGTGGCATTACATGCCAGGCTCCGAGAGGACAGCTTCCTGCCCCTGTTCCAGGCTTCTCTGTGGTGGCTGTGAGAAAGGGGAATCCTTGGGGAACTGGCCAAGCCCTGCAGGTGAACAAAGGCAGTCCTGTCACCTGACTGCTGGGCAGCTGGACGGTCAGATCCTGGCAAGGAGCTGACTTCTGAGCTGACTTCTGGCTGCTGAATAGAGAACAGATTCCTGCCTATCTGCATGCAAGTGCAAAGAAACATTAACATGCACGCTTACATACACACACACACAGACCATCTACCTTACACACTCAACATTCACAATCACATTCAACATGACACAAAAGCATTCTTTTTCACATAGGCACACTCACACTCTCTCACGGTCATATTCAATACATTCTTCTCACACAGCACACATACGGACACCCTCATACCCAAAACACATCTCACACACAAACACACCCTCCCCCACCACAACTACACACACACCACCCCACACACAGACATACCCTCACATACAGACACACATTCAGACTCACACACACAGACTTATCCTTACATACAGACTCACAAACACACACACAGACATACCTTCACAGACAGAGACACACCCTCATACAACCTCCACATCCACAACCTCATATACAGACATATCCTCACAGACACACAAACTCACACACACACAGACACACCCTCCTCCACACACAACCCCACAGACACACGACCTCACATACAGACATACCCTCACCTACAGACACACACTCAAACTCACACACACACGTCAGTCTCACACACAGACACACCCTCACACATACACTCATCCTCACGCATGTTCAGACACATCCCCACACCATGCTATGGATTGAAAATGAAATGTCCTCACAAGCTCGTGTTTTGAATGTGTGGTCCACAGCTGGGAAAACTATTTGGGAAGGCTGTAAAAAAAAACATCAAAAGGTGCTGCCTAGCTGGAGGAAGCAGGTCCGTGGGGGTATACTCTTCCTGGCGCTGCCTGCCTCGCTCTCTGCATCCTCTCAGATATAATGTGAAGTGCTTTTGTTGATTTGCCACACCCTTCCAGCTGTGAAGGACTGGAACTTCTGAACATCTTCTGTTGGAAGATGACTTGCACTGATTCACACTCATTCACACTCATCTCACGTAAACACAGACACATCCACACACCCTCATCTACGCATGCTCAGACTCCCTCTTGGATGGACTCCATTAGATACACATTACTATTAGAAATAAATCCATTCTAACATACAGACTCAAAGACACCAGCACACCGATGCACACGCATACATTCATGCACTCTCTATATTCAGCCATACTCTTTTTAAAGAGATGTATTTTATTTTTAATTATGTGTATGTATATGGGGGAGCTGCACATGTGAATATGTGTGCCCAAAGAGTTCAGAAGAGTACTTCAGACCCTCTGGAGCCGGGGTTACAGACAGTTACGAGCCACCTGATGTGGTAGCTTAGGTCCTCTGCAAAAAAAGGATACACGCTCTTAACCATTAGCCATTTCTCCAGCACCTTTATTTTATACACTCATAGGAGCACACATACTCACATATTATCATTCATTCACAAGTCCCCGCACAGACTCTGGCACTTAGATCACACACACACACACACACACACACACACACACACTCACATACATACATTCTCATAATATCCTTATACACATCTTATACATACTCCCATACACACTCACTACCCTCATATATTTACACATCAAGCATAATGTACAACTCTCTCATGTACAACACTCACACACAAGCACTCACACCCTCTTGCTTTGCCTGCAGTACTCTCTTATATACAGTCATTAGTTCCTGTCCAAGGACAGACTGCCACCAATGGAAAGACATCAGGGCACAACTGGGGCTCCTGCTGCCAGCCTTCAACCCCAACTCCAGAGGTGCCAGTGGCCACCAAGTCAAAATCAAACAGTTCAGCTTCCATCAGCATCCTTCTGCTAAGCATCCCGACTCCCCAGGGTGACAGGGGATGGGCCACACCGTGAATAGACACACTAGGCCCCCTGTTTTATAGCTCCAACAGACTGGTCCTGAACAATTATCCCACACACGCCATGGTTAGCTCAGCTCCCACGTAAACATCTCTGGCTTGGGTCATCATCGGCTGGGCCTCCTCCCCCTGTATGATCCTTCCACCTGTCCTTCAACAGAGCCTTTGAGTAGCAAAACTTCCAATGGAAGAATTAGGACACTGACCCAGCCATAAAACCTTAGAGCCACAATTTGTCCTGCCTACAAGATGTACAGGGGTAAAAGACAGAGCAAAATTTGAGGGAAGGACCAACCAATGGCTAGCCCAGCTTAAGACCCATGCCAAGAGAAGAATCCCACCCCTAACACTATTAATCATATTCTGCTATATTTGCAGACAGGAGCTTAGCATAAGTGTCATCAGAGAGGCTTCACCCAGCAACTGATGGAAACAGATGCAGAGACGCACAGCCAAACATTAGGTGGAGCTTGGGGAATCCTGTGGAAGAGGGAAGTGAAAGACTGAAGGAGCCAAAGGTCAAGGACATAACAAGATAACGTACAGAATCAACTAACCTGGGCCCATAGGGTCTCATAGAGACTGAACCACCAACCAGAGAGCACGCATGGGATGGACATAGGCGTTCTGCACAGTTGTGCAGCTGGGTATTCAGGTGGGACTCCGAAAGTAGGAGTAGGGGCTATCTCTGACTACACGTCCTGCCTTTGGATCCCTTTCTCCTAACTGGGCTGCATTGACTAGCCTCAACAGAAGAAGATGCACCTAGTCTTACTGCAACTTGATATGTCAAGGCTGTTTGATATCCATAGGAGACCTCCCCTTCTACTCAGAAAAGGGGGGAGAGGGGAGGGGAGTAGAGAGGAGAGGGAGGGATTGGGAGGAGGGAGGGGAAGCTTTGATCAGGCTGTAAAGTAAATAAATAATTAATAAACAAGGTGGAGGAGGAGGAGACGGAGAAGGAAGAAGAGGGAGAAGAGGAACAAGAGGAACAGGGGAAGAAAGAAAGAAGGAAAGAGAGAGAGAGAGAGAGAGAGAGAGAGAGAGAGAGAGAGAGAGAGAGAGAGGTGGCCAAGCAAGCCATAAGCTGCATCACTCATCGGTTGGTCTCTGCTCCAAAGTCCTGCTCTGAGTTCCTGCCCTGGCTTCCCTTGATGATGAACTCTAACCTGTAGGCTAAAATAAATTCTTTCCTCAGCAAGTTGCTGTCAGTCATGGTATTTATCACAGCAACAAAAGCAAAATAAGACAGAAATTAGTACCAGAGAGCGGGGTCTGGCTGTGATTGACCTGAGTTTGGAGGGTTTGGGAGCACTGTAGAAGCACTTGAGACTTTGAACTGGAAAAGCCCCGAGTTACATCAGCTGTTCAGAGGGAAGCTGGAAATGGAGGATGCTGAAAGAAATGCAACAGTGGAGACCTAGCTTGTAAAACTGCAAGGGGAAGTTTGAGAGTCCATCAGGATATATTTGAATTTCGAATCCGTGAGAGGAAAACCTTTGCTTACTGGGACAATGGATGCTGGTGAGCTGAAGCTGAGAAATCAATTGTGATTAATAAGAGACCAGCATCTCTGAGGCAAAATCTTATGGGAAATATTTTCTCGGAGTCAGCACAAAGAAGCTGTGGTCCAGGGGAGCCAAGGCTGCATATCCAGCTCATGGATATGAAAAATAATGTTTAAGAGTCTTCCACGCAGTACTAGTTTTGACAGCATGAAGGGGTTATGGAGAGCAGCTGAGATGGCATTGTGGGACAGGGTCAGTGTCCCCCTGAAATGTCTAGGAGAGGCCAACAGTGAAGCTGTGGCCTCAGTGACAGTGGAGACTCCAGTACACTGAAGAGGCCTCGATGATAGAACATCTGCCAGTGGCAGCATCAGGAGTGGAATGGAGCTGACCTGAGCCTGCGACACAAGCTCTGAGTGCTGGGGATGGCAGCACCAGAGAACTGGAGCTGTCCAGGCATTTTGGAGCCATGAACGAGTCCCAGATATCAGACTGAGCTACAGGATTTGAGATACACTGACGGAGTTTGATTTTTTTAAATAGATTTTTGTGTTTTTATACCCCAGTTATTCCCCTTTAAAATAAAGAGTATTTAATTGGTTTTTGTTTTGTTTGCTGTTTGTTTTGATTTTACAGGAGTCCACAGGTAAGAGAGTTTGGATTTTTAAAGAGACACTAGACTTTTAAAGCAATGGAATTTTTAAAGACAATGGAACTTTTAAAGTGGTGCTGTATTTTATGATATCAACACAAGATCCTGAGGTCAAAGAAGGAAAGATTATAGACTAACAGTAATGTGCCTGGGGGCCAGGTTGACAAGGAATGGATCGTGCTGTTAGTTTTATCAGTGTAACATGAACTTAGATATATCTGGGAAGATGGGTATCAACTGCAAAATTTTAAACATTGCCTCCCTCAGACTGGCCTGTGGACATTTCTGTGGGGCATTCCTTGCAAATCGATGTAGGAGGGTCCAGCCCACTATGGGCAGTGCCATCTCTGGACAGGTAGGCCTGGGATGTTTAAGGAAGGTAGCTAAGTGATCCTCTGGAGTGGTGCACACCTTTAATCCCAGCACTTGAAAGGTAGAAGCAGGCAGATCTCTCTGAGTTAGAGGCCAGCCTGGTCTCCAATGTGAGTTCCAAGACAGTCAAAGCTACATAGTGAGATTCTGGGGGGGGGGGGGGGGAGAAAGGAAGGAAGGAAGGAAGGAAGGAAGGAAGGAAGGAAACAAGCAAGCAAAAAGCAACTGATGGAAGTACCAGTAAGCAGTATTTCTCCATTGGCTCCTGACTGCAGTTCCTGCCTCAGCCTCTCTGGGTGGTGCCCTTGGTGATGGACTGTAACCTATAAGCTAAAAGTGATGCTGTATTTTATGATAACAATATGATATCTTGGAGTCAATCAAGGAAAGGCTATAGACTAATATTAATGTGTCTTTCCTCTCCAGGTTGCTTTTGGTCATGGTGTTCATCATAGTGACAGAAAGCAAAGCAAAGCAGGTGTCCTTCCAGATCTCTCTGGCTAACAGAAGGACATCTTCCCACAAGCTCTCTTAGCCCACTTGCCACTGATGCCATCCTCCATGGCCTGGCCAACCTTCATCGTGTCAGAATGCAAACACTATACAACAGATCACGTGTCTCACCATCTATGAAATCTTCTGTCCCTTCCCTAATGCTTTAAGCATGAAAGAAGTCCAATTTAAAAAAATGTGTTGGTTTCAAAGTCAGTAATTTAATCTCTATGAAGGTCACTCAGATTTGTCCCACATCAGGCCAATTTTTATCTCTGAGCCCATCAAGGCTGGTCCAGCCTAACTCCAACACATTGTATGAGGGAAACAGCTAAGAGCACATGCCCTCCTCACAGCCAATTAAAGTATGCCCCGAGAGTACCCTAACTGGCAACTAAGAGCACTGTCATGTGGCAAGTGCTCTCCCAGTCACAGAGGGCAGTCAAATTACAAGTCGGAGATGCACACAGTATCACTGTCCTCAAGACTTAGAGACTATAAGAGCCAAAGGTGGGAGTTATAAAAAGTAAGAGAGACTGAAGGGTCAAAGTGACACAAGACCAGCCCTGAGGAGGCACCAGCTTTGCAAAGTTTCTTCCAGGAAAAGAGATGATTAAGCCAATGAAACAGCAAATGCAAATGAACACGCGGCCTTCAAGAGAGGAGGCTAATCAGGGGGGAGCCAGATCCCCAGATCCTGAGAATTGTAGGCTGTGCAAAGTAGGGGGTTGTAAATTGTGGTAGGAAGAACACAACCAACATCTACCAGCTTAATAATTTCTAAGTATACAGTTCGGTAGTGTAAGTTCATTCATGGTGTGGTGAAATTGGTCCCCAGAGTTATTTATATTTTGAAAACCACAACTTTAGTCTGAATAGACAACCACCCCCCACTCCTGCAGCCACCCTTCCTTCTGTCTCTATGAATCTGTCTCCTCTAAGCTGAACAAATATCAACTCAGATGAGTAGACTCACGGGATAATAGAGTGCATACGCAGATGGCATGGTAGTACACTCCTGTAATTCCAGCACTAAGGAAAGAGCCACAAATTAGAGGCCATATTGATCTACATAGTGAATCCAACCTGAGTTATGGAGTCAGTCCCTGTCTCAAAAAGCATTTGTCTTTCTGTGACTGGCTAATTGCACTTAGCACAGTATCTAAGGTTCATCTATGCTGTACCGTCTCAGAATTCCCTTCCTCTTTATACCATCGGGGGTCTATACACCACATGTGTGTACCCATTCATCTATCGATCGGCATTTGCATCACAGCTGTGTCCATGAGTATGCATGCTCTTGAAGGTCCCGCCTTCTGTTCTTTAGGGTATGTACTCAGAAGAGGAGTCTCTGTATCATACCATGCTCCTATATTTAGTTATTGAGGAACCATCATACTCTTTCTAGAGTGAGGAGACACTCAAGGCCCTCTGAGGGTTTTACACAATTTTGTTTCTATTTTTAAAACACCACTCTGGCTTTGGTAACACATAGAATGGGTTCCAGGGGAGGAGAGGACTGCAGGGGGACTGCTGCCCTTAGAGGTCATTGAGGACTTTGCAAAGAGATAATGGGAGGAGTGGACATGGGAGATGGTCAAGAGAGGGACAGTAGTGCAGAAAGAGGAAGGATATGGGAAGGTTGTGGAAGGGGGCACTGAGGAGCATTCTTTGGTCTGAGGTCTGAGCCCATGGGTGCATGGTGATGTCAACCCATCTCAACAGAAGTGGGGTAGAGCCAGGGGTATACATATCCTGGAACCATTTACAAAGGGCACCCAGAAGTGCCAAAGCTCTTCCCTCCTCTGCTAGTGCCCTCCGCCCTCATACCTTTTATAACCTTCCGTTTCTATTTAGCCTTCATTTCTCAGCCCTCTCTGACTTCAGGAGATCATCACCAGGCCCAAGCTGTAGGAAAGCATTACTAGCTAACAGAACCACCAGTCCAAAAAAGTTGTGCCGTTGGCATACACACTGGCAGTAAGTGGGACCACATGGCTCTCCAGAGGCCCAAGAGCTAGCCAATCAGTGGCCCAGTAGCTTATCAGCAGCTCCACAGGCTCCAGAGAGTCCTCAAGGCCAGGCTCCAGCAAAAAGTAACCTTGTCCACAGGTCTGGCCTCTTATCTCAGAGTCCCCTAGAGTCATGTTTTTCCTGCTAGTCTTCTTGTCCTGGCATATTTCATAGATAAAAGAGGCTGGGATTCATTTTTTTAAAAAGCATTCAGCAAGTAGCTGAACACCTAGATGTTCTTAGGGAAGTGCTGATGGCAGGGATAGAGAGACATCACACTTCCATGGTGCCCTTGAAGAGCTTTTGGCACAGGCACAGTGATGGAGGGAGGTTACACACTGGATGGTAAAGAAGAGGAGAGGATGTGGACTGATGGCTTTTAGTGAAAGAAGTGGGACTTCTCTTCAAGGGAAAACACAACTTGGGAAGAGAAGGAGGGAGGGGGAAAGGGAAGGAAGGAGGAGGGAGAGAATGCAATGAGGAAGGAAAAGTGTTTCATTCGAGGGCAGAAATATAAAGTCAGGGAGCTGGGGAAAGACACCAAAAGTCAGGGTGGAGAAGCAGCGGGGATGTTGATATGATATCCATCCAACAGAGATACAGGCCAGAGATGCCAAAAGACAATGTGCTGCCTACTTACTTCCTTGGTTGTAAGGACACCCCCAGGCTTGAAGCTTCATAGCTGTTACGTCACTCAGTGGCCACAGCTTCCTGGGGGATGAGACTGGGGTTCTTACTCCTATTTCACATATTTCCTAAAAGCTGTCAAGGTCTATGGAGATGCTTCATCAGGAAACACTTGCCTTACAGGCAAGAGGACTTAAGAGTGATCTCCAGAACCAATATTTTAAAAAGCTGGGTGTAGTGACACATACTTGTAATTTAGCAGGTGGAGAGGAGCAATAGTCAGATCCCTGGGGCTCACTGACTATCTGCCTAGCCAACTTATTAGCAAGTTCTAGGCCAGTGAGAGAACCTGTCTCATATGAAAGTAGACAGTAGCTGAGGAACACCTTTGGTGGTCTTTTGACTTCACACACACACACACACACACACACACACACACACACACACACACACACATTTAAGCAGCAGTATTGCCTGTGCATGCCCGCAGCACTGTTCCCTGACCTATTATGGCTGTCACTGTCGTTGGGTCTTTTGGTGTCATTTGCTTCTTAAATGGTTGGTATATATATGCAAGGCAGAGAGGAAAAAGCCTGTTCTACACATCGTTTCTGGCCTAAGTGAAGAGGACTTTTCCTCTTCACAGCGTGGCAAAAGGAAGTGTGCCATTCACTCTTGTAGGTCACGTGGCTCTTCGGAGATCTTCAGATGTCCTGTCCTCAGAGTCACCCTGTCATATTGTAATCTGTATAAAACAAAGTATTTCTGCATTTCTGCCCAGGATGTGTGGTTTGGTCAAGTGACTTACCATGACCAATAGAAAATGAGCAGAAGTAAGAGAGAGCCACAACTCTAGCCCCTCTGGAAGGATTATGTGTCTTTTTGCCATTGTTAAGAGAATGTGATGAGGGCCACACAATGACCCCAGAAATCAAATGCCAAGAGCCACATGAAGAGCTGACCCACAGTGGCAGCCAACAGCCAAGTCCAGCTTGGATCCACAAGATTGGGAATGCCCCAACCATGCATTGCTCATCGGTCCCAGCTGATACAGCCGAGGCCTGAGCTGGAGAAAAAGGTCTACTGGAGCCTTATAACAAGAGAAAATCAGCCTCCCAATTTTTAATCCACTGTTGTCCACTCTACCACCTGATCTCATCAAAGGGATTCCCTGCAGGCTGCAAGAAAATCGAGGAAATCTGAAATGTCAACCAAGTAAATAATTAGGCAGTCAAAAGCATGAAAGCAAAATTGGACCTGGATAATCCCTCCATAGTTGAGAGTCATCTATCTGAAAGAGTTCCTGTTGATTTCCCAAGTGGACCTTTAAATGCTCCAATGGGCACCTGGGGAGCATCAGAGCAGAATCTATTAACCCTATCATCGTCCAAGGTGTCACTCTCTTGTAATGAAGAAATGTGGCTTGGAATTTCCACTCCTTTTTGAATCTTTGCTTTATTACTAAGTTCTGTGTTACTCAAAACCAACAGTTCTTTTCCTGGTGACTTTACATGTTCTCTGCTTTGCACAGATTATGAGCAAGGCTGAAGGATAACAAAGCAATTATCAATTCTATAAACACTACTGTCGTTCTAAGATACATATAATCCCAGGATGGTAGGGCTAGGGTAGAACTCAGGAAACATCATTTTACATAGAAGAATGTGGAGGCCCACACAGGGCAGTCCGTCTGCTGGAGGTCACACAGCCAGTTAGTAACAGAGCAATCAGTGCCATGGGAGAGATTAGCCCGGACCATTCTAGAAACAGGCAATAAGCTTCACTGCTTCAGGGAGTCTTTGAAAGTGGGTCACTCTATGTCTGTTAAGATGCCCAGTGCTAGAATCTTGCCTGTCCTTAGGCTCTGAAGTAGCTAAATAGCAGAGAAATGGCCCTGAATGGGGGGAAGTAGAGTCCTCCTTGAACAGGCATCAGCCTGTCAGGACTCTTGATGTCTTGAGCTGAGCCTTGTTCCCGAGAGCACATAGAGATTTCTTTTTGACATAGATGCTAACACCTTGGAAGGTGTCATTGACAGCATGCTGGAGCCAGCTCACCCCCGAGCAATGAGAGCTTAATTTTGTGATCTACATGTTAACTGTTGTGGGCATCATGCAAAATCAGCCATAGGGAAAGAATTTACACCATGAAAATTGGTAAGTGCTATAGTTCGAAGGTATTACGGGTTGTTTTTTTTGTTTTGTTTTGTTTTTTTAATTTTTGATACTTTATTTACATTTCCAATGTTTCCCCTTTTCTGGGTCTCCTCTTTGGAAACCCCCTATCCTCTCCCCCTCCCCGCCTCTGTGAGGGAATTCCTCCTCCCACCTACCC
>CM052700.1:95824549-95889561 GCA_028551405.1 Uromys caudimaculatus
TTAAGAAATAACCTCTTCAAGTTGTGACCGTGGCGGCTTTGTCCATTACTGTTGCTATTCTGCACACATATCGGAAGCAGCAAGCGCTTTACACACTTGAGGCATGGAATAAGTCACTGTTTTCTTTACTTTACAAAACAGTCCTGTTGGGAATGATTGCTGTTGGCTTCAGGAGGGAGGGGGAAGCTGCTCTGCTGCCTCTGCCACTCCCTGGAAGCCTGCCTCCATGGAACAGCCTTTTGCATCTGAGGCAACCACTTTTACACCATGCAGATCTTCGTGGTTATCATCTCAAAGCCATGTTCTGCAGCAGCATTCGGACAGCAGTGTTCTGTGGGCCCTCCCCTCCCCCATATCCTGCACCCCTCATAGCAGTAGTGACTTCGCCATTCTGTTTTCTGCAGCGTCCTGTACAAAACTGTGCTGTGACTGTGCGGTAGGCCTGGACATGGCCAAGAGAATACAGCGAAGCCCCTTCTCTTCCTACCAAACGACTCTGTAGAGCTCTCGGCACCCCGTACCCTTTTCACCTTTTGTATTTAATTTTAAAGTCAGTGTACTGCAAGGAGGCTGGATGCAAGATAGATACTATATTAAACTGTACTGTTATTTAAGATGTAATAAAGCAGTTTGACATGAAAAAAAAAAAAAAAAAACCATGAACCCGAAGCCAGAGAGAGGGCTTGGTGGTTAAAAGTATTTGTTGCTCTTAAAAAATAATAAATAAATAAATAATAAAATTTTTAAAAAGAAAAGAAAAAAGTATTAAAGTATTTGTTGCTCCTACAGAGGACCCACATTCCATTCCCAGCACCTACATAGTAGCTTATAATCATCCATAACTCCAGTTTCAGGAGATCCAATGTCTTCTCTGACCTCTTCATTCACCAATGCACACATAATGTTCCATATATATATATATATGTGTGTGTGTGTGTGTGTGTGTGTGTGTGTGTGTGTGTGTGTGTATACAAAATCCATGCATATAAAATAAAAATAAATCCAAAGACTTTTTAAAGTATGAACCATTATTCATATTTTAAATTTTATCTTTAATTCACTGAATATTGAATGAACCATGGTATTCTTCTCATGAAAGCCCTGCTTCTCATTCAACCCTTCCTTCCATTAACACTTGGGAGTCCACTGTGTGTTGGGCACCGTGGGAGAAACATTACATCTGTTCTCATGGGGCTACAGAGTCAGGTGAGGACACAACAATAAGAAAGCAAGCCAATAGCATCGGGTGTGTGGCGCACTATGAATGAAAGAATAAAAGTGGTGACAAAAGTTAAAGGATGGTGTCCCCTTTCTATGGCACACTGAAGGCCAGGCTTGGTTTTCAATGCACTCCCCCAAAGGAATGGAGTCCTCTTGGCTGGCTCTAATGCCATGGCAGGAAAAGGAAAAGATGATTCTGGAGCCTCATATAGTGACAGAAAGTTAACCTCGTTTTTTGTAATTAAAGAAAAATAAATTAAAAAGAAACATGGGTGGGATAAGGCCAGTGCATCACGGGAAGCAGCTGAAAGGACTCTCCCCACTGCCAAAGGTGGAAGAGATGAATCTGGAAAGCCAACTCATACTGGATCGCAGCCCGAAGCATAAAGTATGTATATGTTCATACAGATACGAATACATTCTTGAATGTATCGATAAGTGGAGAGGAGACAAAATAGGAATGCAGGAAATGTCTGGGTAATTTATATAAATCTTTCATCCTAAAAGGCAGAGGAGCATAGCTCCTCAAGAGAAGCCAGTGACTTCCCTCTGAAGGATGGTCTGGAAAGCAGGGAGAACAACTGTAAACAAGCAGGCCTGGCAGACACACTATAGCCAGGTGACCCAAATCAACAAGTATGCATCATGGTGGCAAGCTGGACTTTCCATATAACGTGTTAAAATAACACTTTGCCTCTGTGGTCTTACTCCTAACACATATAACATCTAATCATGAGAAGAACATAGAACAGGTCCCAGTAGAGAGCATCCTATAATATTTCTGAGCAATGTTTCTCTGAGCTACCAAGGTCATCAATGACAAGGCAGGTCTGAGAAACCATTATGGCCAAGAAGAAGCTAATGAGATGCAGAACTAAATGCAATACAGTGTTCTGGATGCTGTCCTCAAACAAAACAGGGAGAACATAAGGGAATCTGAATAAACTATGGGTTTTAGTTAACATTAACGTTTCATTGGTTTGTTAACTAGAAAAAAAGGCAGTATGCTCACACAAGGAGTTAACATGAATCTACACAGTACCTACCTAGAAATCCTCTGCATTGTCTGCTTGATTTCTCAATAACTCTAAAGGTGTTATAAAAATAAACTTTATTAATAAAAGTAAGTAAATAAATGGAGAGAGGAATGTAACTTGACCCAATTAGCCTACAAGAGCCTCACTGAAGAGTTAACTATTGGCCTGAACTTCGAGGCTGAGTCCTGTGAGGAGAAGAGAAAGAACACTGGGAACTTAGAAAATACTGTGTGCAAAGGCCTTGCAGCAGGAAAGGGGGCTGCTGATCTGAGGAGCTAAGAGAATGTTACTATGTCTGGAGAGCTATGAACAAGCAAAAGAGGGTAAGGCTGGGTAAGGAAGGGGCTGAAATCAGGCTGAGGGAGAGAGAGAGCGGAGGGGGGTGAGACAGAAGGCGTATATAGGAACCTGACCACTGAAAACCTTAGGACTAGCACAGGATGAAAATCCCACTCAGGTGCAGTGAGCCTTGGCTGAAGGAGCAGAGTCTCCTTGGGGTCGTGCTGTTGAGCAGTGCCATTGTGGACAACCTTAGAGTCACCATTGGACAACAGCGAGGGGATAAAACTGAACGCTGAGGAGAGAACTGGAGTTTTCGTGAACATGCCTGCTCCTAGATAGAAATCGTCGGGCTCATTGGGAAGGTAAGCCAGACGCATGCGCAGACCATCATGGATCCAGCAAGATAGTGGAGGGGGAGGGAATTCAAGGTCACTGAGAGAGTGCTCAGGGGGCTCATGGAAGCTGGCCTCTGGGAGTAGAGGGTGACTTGGGCTTTCTTACCTTGTCTTTCTGATGACAAACCCCTCCTGAAAACGTGTTTGCCACCCTCTGTACCTGAGTTTAGGGGAAAACAGAGTCCCACTTTTATTTTTTCTGCACACACAGTTCGTCTTAAACGACTTGACTGAATTTTGAAATAAGGTCATTTCTGTCAGTCTTCCCTACTGCTCTCTGCTTCCCAAGTTCTGTAGAAATCTACATTCACTTCCCAACCCACACTACATGCATTGTTCTCCCCAACACACATACACACACACACATGCACACACACATACACGCATACACACCACACACACACATAACACGTATACAGATACACACATATATACCACACCACACACACACACACCACACAGGCCACACACACCCATCAGACGCATATACACACACACCACACACACATACACACACCACACACATCACTCATATACATACATCACACACACAACACACATTACACACACATACACCTACATCACACAACACACACACATACACACACTGTTGCTTTTTCATAAAGCAAAGCCTTCCCTCAGCTGAACTTACCTTAGCCAGCTTCTCATTTCCTCTGTCTTCTTTTCTCAGACTCTAAGAAGGAACTGCCAGCATAATCTGTTAAACTGGTTCTCTATACAGATACACATGGCTTTTCCTTTTAAAAAAAAAAATCTCAGTTTTTGGAAGAGAACTCATGAAAATAAGAATACCTTATGCCAAGAAACAAGTCCTTATTAATATACATTTTAGGAGTTCTGCCGGTCGGTAGAGAGACGTTCTGTGGAGGAAAGAGCAACCCTTTCTTCCATCAGCCGTGTGGACAGCTGAGCAGCCTCCACACGGGAGTTCCCCATCGGTAACAACGTCAGTCCAATTGCTTTGGCTGTCCCCATGCTCATTCCACCAAATCACACAAGATTTTGTTTTTCAGGAGGAAAAACAAGCAAACAAAATATTAGTGGTGATACTACCAGAAACTCCTAATAAACAACCTGCTAGCTGTTGACTAGAGAATAACATGCTTCCTCCCTAGTTCTAAGATGTATTCACTAAACAAACACTACTGCTACACTTCAGTGCTGTTCCGGAAGCTGGATTCACATGGAAACAAGGGCTGACTCACAGAGCACCTCCGTTCTCACGAAACCTAGCTCCTAGTTATATTTGATTAACGCCAAAAATCCAGAGGCTGGATAGGTGGCTCTGGGTTTAGGGACACTGGGAGAACTTGTAAAAGACCCGGATTCAGTTCCCAGTACCAGTACTTAAAAAAAAAAAAAAAAAAAAACCCAAAAAAACTGGATTCAGTTTGTGGTAGCTCGCAGCCATCTGTAACTCCAGTTCCAGAGGACACGGTGCCCTCTTTTGGCCTCTGCAGGCACCAGACACAAATGTCGGGCACATACATACTTGCAGGCAAAATACTCATATACATAAAAGAGTGAATAAATCTTTTTTTCAAAAGTCAAGAATCCAGTAGAAAATGAGGGCCTGGATCTTCTAGTCAAGGACAGAAACATTTGGGAAGGGTTTTTAAAAATTGCAGTTTCTCAAGCGGAGAAGCTGGGCCTGCAGTGAGGATCAAAGGGGAAGGGGAAAGAAATCCTCTGCTTCACCATTCAAACCAAGGCCTCGGGCTGTGAGGAGAGGCCCAAGATCTGTGCTGCAAAGAGAGAGGAGGAACTCAGGAGAAATCAGAGGGAGGAGAAAACAAAGCTGCATGCCAATACCAAAGATCGGAGCAGCTGACCTCCTCACAGGCATATAAAATAGCCCAGCCACATTTGAGAACTCCCAACTTCTTAAACATACTTATTAAGCAGTCCCACCTGTAGGCATTTCCTGGGAGAAGTGAAAACCTAAAGGAGACTTGCATTAAAATGTGTATAGCAAGGCCTAACACAGTGGCACATTCCTAAGTCCCAGCGACTCCAGAGGCTGAAGCAGATTACTTGAGCCTGGGGATTGAAGACTAACCTGAGCAACATAATGAGATCCCCATATCAAAATAAAAACAATGTTCATAACAAATGTATTGAATTTCTTACAAACTAGAAATTACCCAAACTTCCATTGGCAACATTTATCTAAATAAGCAAATTGCAACCTATTTATCCAATGGTATATCACTCAGCCACTAAGTGTGCATGAGGGTGGAGAATCTCCATTTGCATGCAGACCAAGAGTAGGTACGACTAACCTTACTGTAAAGATTCACAAACTTAGTGAAGGGGTTTGGGAACATGAAGAACTGAAAAAGGAGGATCCAGGTGACAAAAAGTCTCTGCATCTTGTTTGAGATGACAATTCCACCCAAATGTCAACACACATCAAACAAGAAACTTAAAATCTGGGTATTTGATTGCATGCTAATGAAGACTCAATGAAGAAAAATGAGTCAACTTAATAAAAGGTTAATAATAATCTACAGAATGCCAGCTAAAACTAAATTGGAAGTAATGGAAATCTGGGTGGCTACCCTTTTATTCTGGAGTCAAGGGTGCCAGGTTGGATAGCCTGGTCCAAGAGAATTCTCTAACAGATGCCTTCTGGTTTTTCAAAACAACTTGCTGGTATATAATCTTTTAGATAATAGTTCTGTGGTGATTAACATTGATTAACAGGATCTACAATCGCTTGGGAGACAAAACTCTAGGCATATGGAGAAAATACCTGAGCTGCAGGTCGTACCAGCCCGAGCTCCTGTTGTAAGGAAACGGGAGAAAGCCAGTGGCAGCCTTCGTCTGTCTCAGTTTGCTAAGTGCAGATGCAACACATCCAGCTGCCTCAGGTTCTCTCCTCTCAGACTTCTCCGTCGTGGTAGACTTTACCCTCCGTAGCCATTTGGTCAGGTGTTTATTACAGCAACAAGAACAGTAATGAGTACGGATATTTATTGGAGGCATTGTGGGGGCAGACTTGGCCCTGAGGGATGAGACTGAGCTCTAATAGTATCAAGTTCCTATTCTATAAGAGATGGGATGGCACCAGGGAAAGAGAGCCAATAACCAAAAAGTTTATATCAGATGATGTAAAATGAGAAAATTAGAGGGCCAATAATCAAAAGGTAAAATTAGACCATGATTATGTACTCTGTTTGTACTTAAAGGTCATTGTGCTTTTAAGTTTCTCCTAATTAAGGCAAGAAGCTGGAAGGCAGAGTGATGGAGCAATTTAAAAACCGATGTTCAAGCTATGGTTATGGAGCACCCCATTAATAGCTTACTATAATTCCTGACATACCGTAAGTTTTCAATAAGCCTCGGTTATTATGATCATTATTATTTCTCTCCGTTCTCTCCCTTCTTATAAGAAAAACATGAACTTTGAGAATAGATGTGCAATTTAAAGACATGAACAAAAACATTCATAATAATTTCGTTCATAATAGCCCAAGCTGGAAACTATCCAAACAGTAGAATGGGTAAATAAATTGTGGTGTGTTCATATAATGGGATACCTCCTGCAATAAAAAGGACAGACTGCGCTTCACAGCAATTAGCAACTTGGATGAATCCTACAGACATAATACTGAGTGAAAGAAGCCAGACTTTGAAAACCACATACCATGTAATTCATTTCTATAAGGCTCAAGAACAAGACCAACCAATGCTAATGGAAGTCAAAAGAGTAGTTACATTTGGCAGAAGGGGCTGACAGGAAGGAGGCCTAGGGAACTTTCTTGGGTATTAGAGATCTTGATCCAAAAGTACCAATGATATGAGTGTGCAATGAAGACTGTGCCTCATTGTCACCCACTCATGGTGGCTGTATTTTAGAAAGTCTCACATGCTTCTTGCCCCCATGGTGCTCATAAACCTACACTGAGCAATAAAGAACATACATTCATAAAAATGAGCTATTTGTGGTGGATAAAAGATGCATAATACACAAACTCTGTCCATTGCAGTGGAAGACCATACCACGTTCTCACCCATCTCTCAGAACTACTCACAATGCACCTAAGACCTCCATTGAGCAACAGGAATCAAATAATTAAGTGAGCTCTGTGCCATAGTGTGAGCTCTCTACCATATGCAGCTTATATCTCCATTACACTTTTAATGTGAGTAGAACCAAGTGAAATAAAGAAGCACATGTGGGAATATGAATGCCTACTGGGTAGCATCTCAGATGTCTGCACCACTGCCATCCTTCATGAATGGAAATGCTGGCCCTCCAAGTCAAAAATAGCCCATTCATCAGCGTGGTGGGGTGAATAAGAATGGCCCCCATGAGACTGGAAGGTGCGACCTTGTTGGAGGAAATGTGTCACAGGCAATGGGCTTGAGGTTTCAAAAATCCCATTCCAAGCCCAGAGTCTCTCTCTTACTGCTGCCTGAAGATCAAGATATAGAACTCTCAGCTACTTCTCCAGCACCATATCTGCCTGCATGCCGTCATGCTTCCCGCCATGATGATAATGGACTAAACCTCTAAAACTGTAAGCCAGCTCCAATTAACTGCTCACTTTTTATAAGAGTTGCCACAGTCATGGTTTATTTTCTCAGCAATAGAACAGTGTAACAATCAGTATGCAGTTCCTGAACATCTCTAAACTACCAAGAACATGCCAAGAACCCAGAACACATGAAACACAGCACAATCCCTGCTCTCAGGGAATCTCTGACAAGGCAGTCAGTCTTGTAACCACCTCAACACTCTAAGGCAACTGGAGGCTTCTTTAAATGTAACTGTGGAGTCTTGTAGGAGTTCACTGCCAGTCACCAAGAAATTCTCTAATTCTAATTCAATGATGAGAATATTGAACATGGTCACCCCCTCCTCCAGAGGAACAACGTGGTTAACACATCTCAGATCCTGCTGTTTAATTGCAATTGACATTTCTAGGTCACTGGAGGTGAAGGTGAATATCCTTCTGGAAGGCTTCTTGTTTATGACAGCAACAGAGGAAAAGAGGCTAATTTTAGAGAATACAGCCAGCCTCTGCCCCACAAAGAGCATACAACAAGTGACTCTCTGACCTCCCATCAGTAGTGGTGATGTGGGAATCAAGGACTGACATTTGCCTCCTACAAATCCCATCACCACAGCATAGGCTGTAAGATGCTGCCCTAAAGATGCTTCCAGATGTGGCATCCATATATGAAACCTGGTGTGACATTGGCTTCTGTTTCCAGGATAAAGTAATCACTTCTTTAATGCATTTTGGGTTTTGTCCTTTTCTCATGGTCCCAAATCAACTGATATTTTGGCCAAACTAGTACAATATTCTTGCTTACCATAGAGAAGCATATTTACAATGCTGAGCAGCAGGAATGGGAACAAGTGTCTATGCCATGACAAAGACATCTGAAGACAACTATTGGGCTACAAATAGTCAACCTCCACAGAGTACAAGCAACTGAGAGGTAGGGGCCTAGGAAGGCCAGTGATTCTGGACATTGTTACAAAGCCCCACTTCTCCTAAGACATGACTTTACAGTGGGAAAGGGCAGAAAGAAGAATAATGAGATTAGCATTCAGCATCTAGATACAACCAGGAAGAAGGGTGAGCAGATGTCCCATTGCCTGAGACAATACCAAAACAACAGTCATTATCATGATGGGCTTAGTTTAAAAGTCAGCTCATTAGTAGGAACACAAGGTGGTGAGATGGGAATGACAGAGCCTTTAGGGAACAGAGACCTGATCTGTTTATGTCCTGAGACTCACTCAGATAAGTACAGATCCCAGGGTCAATAGGCACTGAGAGGGTAGAAAGTATAAAAGAAATTGAGCTTGAAACATGAAGCTTTGGCTCTGTAGGCATAAAAATCCTCACAAGAAAGGAACAATGAAGGCTCCTGAAGAGACACTGGAGAGATGGCTTCTTAAGAGCACTGGTTTTTCTTCCAGAAGATCCAGGTTTGACTCCAGCACCCACTTGGCAGCTCAAACAAGTTCCAGAGAACCTAACATCCAATTCTGGCTTCTTTGGGCACCGGGAGCACAGGAGGTTCACAGACATACATGCTGCCAAAGCACCCATACACATAACAAAATTAAATGTAAAAAAAAAAAAAAAAAAAAAAAACCAACTACCTAGGAAGCTGACAGAGCTCAGTAATAGATAGGAGAGGAATCTGTGGCCATGGTTTTATATTTTCCCAGGCCTGGCATTGCAAATTATTACAAATTAGGTACCTTAGAACATCAGAATCTTATTCTCTCTGAGTTCTGGGTCATGAAGTCTAAAGCAAGATGTCAGCATTCTGGTCCTTTCTACTGTCCTAAAGAGAATGTGCTTATGATCATTTCTGGCTTCTCTTAATCTGCCATTCTCAGCATCCCTACATTCCAAGCTCTGCCTCCTTCTCTATGTGGCTTGCTGTGCATTTCTGGATCTCTGTGGATCTTCTCCTATAGGGACACCTGCCATTGGCTACAAGGCCCACCCAAAATGCAAAATGATATCCTAACAAGGTCCTTAATTACATCAGGAAATGCTGTATTTCCAAATGAGACCATAGTCACAGGTTTCAGGGATTACAGCCTAGGCCTAATATCTTAGACATTTAGCCCATTGTATATTTATGTGAAATTATGCTCAATCAAAGGTCAATAAACATTCTTTAAAGAAAAAAAAAACTTTTTTCAAGCTAACTTTAATAAGACTATACCCTATAGGAAAGAAAGCTTAAGTAAACAAAATGCCCAAGAACACTCTTCTATGACTGCTTTCCTAATTTCTATGCCCAAAGAAAGGGCTACGTTGACTGACATTGCTCTTCCCTCTTGCCTGCACAATTTCCTGGGACTCTCTGCTGAGGGTTTGTGAATCTTAGCAACAGTTCAAGGATGGAACCTTGCAGGGGGCATGATATGTGGAAACTGGTACTTCTGGCACAGACCTATGCAGCCCTAAAGCCTCTATACCCCCTACCTTTTTGTCAACAAAAATCCTGACTAGCCTCCCACACATGCTCTGGGAAAACATCAGAGAGAGAGAAGTCTACCTTCTTGGGTCATAGCCACCAGTAACCATGAGTAACTTCATTTTAAAATTTCCCCAGAATTTTTCTAGACTAATTTCCTATACTGTTCATGTGATTATCACACCAAATACCAATTGGACTTAGGGTGTCCAATATCCACTATAAACAAGACAAAGACAATGTAAGATCGGACCTGAAAATAAATTAAGTATGTGGTAATCTTCCAGTACAAGTCACTCCAGTGTTGGCCCGCTTCTATAACTGTGTTCTCTAGTGGTTTACCACTGACATCCAGAGTAGGGTGCAGAGTAGAAGACAAGGGTGCTGGGAGGAGATGCTGTAGGTTCTCACAGCACATTCCTCCTCTACCCATTCTATGCACCAGCCTCCTGTGGAAGAATCTGTGTTCTAAAAACAACAGAAAAAGTGCTAATCTAAGGCATCAAGACCTCAGCCCCAAACACAAGACTCTAGCTTCTCCCTCTCCCCAGCCTACCTCAACTCTCATTAACCCTCCTACCCACACGACACCCCTAACTGACCCAGAGACTTCCTTTAGTGTGTTCTTGCAAACCAGATGTCCTACAATGCAGTCTTTCTGCCTGGTGTTCTCTTTCTGTCCTGGCCCATGGCCACCTACTCTTTCTCTGAACATTTGCATGACAGTGATCCCTCATCACCTCTTGATATGTGACTTGCTCACTTCCTGTTTCTAACACTCTCCCCCAAAGCCCTGTAGGAAAGGGAGGCCTCAGTACCTAGAGCAATCATCTCCTTGTGACAAAGATGAGATTACAGGAGGGTACAGGAGAAATTGCAAAGTTGGGCTTTAATGGGAAAGTACAGCTTTGCCTTTGGTGCATTCTTGCTAACTTCCTGACCTTCTGGTGCCAACAGAAATGTTCTAGCAAGCTGACTTCCCTTGCTCCTGGAACCGCAGATGCCAAATGTAATTAAAACAGCGACTTCATTTTCCAGTAAGAGTCAGGTGAGGTGGCATCGGACTTTGCTCCCTTCCAAGCACTTAGGAAACTGAATTATTTCAGGATTTTTTATTTTTTTATTTTTTTTTTGCCAGATTTTATAGCATCCTTCTTCCTCCTCCTGAAGAGATGTAAGGGTATCTGTTTAAGTCAGAGCAAATGAAAATTAATTTTTCTTTGAGAATTCCTTTAAATGTCTTAACCCCTCTCAAGCTAATTGGAGACACCTGAGAATATCAGCTATCAAAACTGAGGTTGAAACAGGAGAGGGATTATCTTCCAAATCAAACACAAACGTTTCCTCAGAAGAATTTTTTTAATCATTTCTTGGACAAGAAATAACTAATTAGTGTCCCAACAGGGGGCTTCAGATATTTCTTTTATCCTTGGTTAACTTCCAACAAACCCTCATATAGAAAAGTCAGAAAAAGAGAGAGGGCAGGTAGCCTCTGTAATTCCAGAAGGTTTTGGGTATTTCTCTTGGACCAGGGAGACCAGGAATTGAAATTCTGAGGATGAAGAAAGTGATGAGTAGTAAAAACAGCCTTGCAATCTTCTCTGGAAGGTTTTTATCTCACATAGCATTTCCCTCTTAGGGAAAATAAATACAATACTTACATCCTTACCTTGCTGATGTTGCAACTGCAAACATTCACAATACTTACAACCATATGTTCAGCATTCAATTCAACAAATATTTGTTATTTTCCTGGCACTGTGCTAGATACTAAAGAAAGAAAACAAATAATATTTAACCAGCATTCACTTTAACAGCAGTGGACAGCTCTAAGAACTCTCCAGAACAAGACAACCAGGAGTTCTTCCCTTCAAGGAGGTCAGTAGTCTAGGTAACAATGCCCCTTGGTATTGAAAAGGGGTTGGGGGGATGCTTGCTGCTTCTTAGTGTGTGATACTTGCTGTTAGCCATACCAATCTGTGTCATTTGAGAGAGAAGTTCATTAAAAGCTGAGAGTTTGATTTTGTTCTGAAGGAAAAACAATCAGTATGCTGTCTTAGCACGTGTATCTGCCCCTAAGCTTTAGAACAGTCTAGTGCAAAGGCCAGAGGCAACCCTTAGCTTTCCCCCTTATACAGCAGAGAAAGCTGAGACCCATCAAAGTCAAGGGCTGCCAGAGCTCATGAGATTATCAATATGGAAAAGTGTCTGAGGCTAGACAGACCACTGCCCACCCTTCTGTAGGGTACCAGGCACTTCCTTCCCATGGACTCCAGGAGTTCAAGGCTGACAGGAAAGAAACACGAGGAAATGAACTCCTCCTGTGCCTATTGCTTCCTCCATCCACTTCTGAAGGTCACCAAGAGCAGCACAGGCCTCTGGGAACTAGCTATGTAACTGGCAGTGTCCCTTGGGCATCAGTCATAAGGCAAAGAGAGTAGAAACATCCAGGTCATCTGACAGCTTGGCAAAGCTCAGTTCTGCCTTCCTGCATGCCTATTCTTCTAGAAGTCTCTCTCCCCAATACTTAAGTATATGTTCTGTTTTTCTGCCTGTCCCTGCTAACGCATCAGAAAAACAGAGAACGGACCCACTGGGGCAGATGGCACAAGCATACAGTGTACTCGAGAGAATCTTAAAACAAAGGAGGAGCTGTAACACCAACTGAAACAGAAGATGCCAGGCAGCATCAGTGTGTTGGAGACAGAGCGATGGCTGCAGCTGGTCTGAGTTGAGATAGACTATGTGTTTGTTTGTTTGTTTGTTTTAGGATTCTATACAGTATGTTTTTACCATTTTCTTTACTGTCCTCCAATTCCTCCCAGATCCTCCTGCCTCCCTCTCCACCCAACTTCATATTCTTTCTTAAAAATTAAAAGAAAAAAAAGAAAAAGGAAAAAAATCCACAAAAAAAAAAGAAAAAAAAAAACAACAACAACAACAACTAGCATTTGTTTTGTGTGAGCCTACACCTAAGCATGGGGCCTGCCCCAGGGTGTGGTTGATACACCTGTGCCGCTCCACTGATGAAAACTGATTTTCCCTCTCCCAGCAGCTATGATTTTCAATAGATTCTTGGGTAGAGATGGGGCTCTATACTCACTTCCCCTCCTCTATGCTGAGATCCTGTTTGGCTTGAGCTTTTTGCAGGTCTTGTGCGTGCTATCACAGTCTCTGTGGGTTCATATGCACAACTGCCCTGGTACGTCTTGAAAATGCTATGTTCTTAAAATCTGGACTGAAGTTCCTGGCTGACCAAAGCTGGGATGCCGTGGTTTAGCCTGTCCTTTTTAAGACCTGCCGCCTTGATATCTGCTTGCAAGTGGAAGAAATGGCATACCTGGCTGTCCACAGCAAACCCACTGTAATGGCTGTCCACAGCAAACCCACTGTAATGGCTGTCCACAGCAAACCCACTGTAATGGCTGTCTACAGCAAACCCACTGTAATGGCTGTCCACAGCAAACCCACTGTAATGGCTGTCCACAGCAAACCCACTGTAATGGCTGTCCACAGCAAACCCACTGTAATGGCTGTCTGCAGCACGCTCACTGTAATGGCTGTCTGCAGCAAACCCACTGTAATGGCTGTCTGCAGCAAACCCACTGTAATGGCTGTCTACAGCACAAACAAACAACCTATTGTGCTTACCTTTCATTCAGTGCCTTCATACTTACAGAGAAGAAAAGAGGCAAAGGACGGAAAAAGTGGACAAGACAAAAATGGAAAAACATTTATCCAGAGTTTCCTCCCTTCATTCTGCTATGTTACACCCACATAATCATATTTAGTCTTGGTCCCACACCCATCATACATACTGCATGGGGCTCTACCGTTCATCTTCTAAGACACTGGTCACAAGCCTCTGATGGAGGTGAGCATCCTCCCAGCACAGGATGGAACTTGTTTTGCGTAATCAATGCCCTTTATTTTGTAATCTTGTGTTTTTAGGTGGCACTCTAGGTGCCATGAGGCATAAAACTCTTGCATGTTGTGTCACTTTAAAATCAGGCTGCAGTGGTGGCTCATTGATAAATCTCCATCATCAATAATGATTTACAGTGGAAGTCCAATTCCCTAGTCTACAGTGTCCACACAAATTACATGACAGAACCAGCCTGGATTTTGGTGTGATTTGTTTTTCCTCTTTGATAAAGTTCTTTGTTGTCACAAAGTCCTTCACTGGAACTCAGTGTGTTCCTCAATGGAGGAATGCTTAACCTAGCAGGCATAAGGCTCTGGGTTCAATCCATGGCACCACAAAAAGTAAAGTAATAGGGCCCTCCACTGATGCCTCGTTTCCATAATGAACGCTCTTCATTCACTCTTCCATTTGTTTGGTACTTGGCCCTATGTCTCTCTTTTTCTTACCCAAGAGCCTCGGTTATTAAGTTAAAAGTCCTGAGTATATTAAGGAATCAAGAACGGACAAGATGGGGGATGGAGAGATGGCTCAACATTTAAGAATGCTTGCTGCTCCTCTAAAGGACCCAGACTCAGTTCCTGATACCCACGTCAAACAGGTCATAAGCCCCTGTGATATCTTCATTGTGCCTCCTCAGGCACCCTGGTAGACACAGAGAGAGAGAGAGAGAGAGAGAGAGAGAGAGAGAGAGAGAGAGAGAGAGAGAGAGAACAGGATAGGAGACTTGAAGGTAAAGATTTTGACACATTTTGGAGCAGAGAAGGCAGACGAAGTTCTGACTGAAGAGAGAAAAGGAAGCTACAATTTCAGCCAGTAGAAAGAGGATATCAAAAAGAAAAGAGAGATATAGCCCCACTGAACCCAAGAAAGAATGGTCTGAGCTTGATGGTGCTAAACTGGTAAGAGGGAAATAACAGGTCCCCTACAAAGAAGTTAAGAAATATTGTATCGGGCAGTGGTGGCGTACACCTTTAATCCCAGCACTTAGGAAGCAGAGGCAGGTGGATTTCTGAGTTCGAGGCCAGCCTGGTCTACAGAGTGAGTTCCAGGACAACCAGGGCTACACAGAGAAACCCTGTCTTGAAAAAAAAAAGAAAGGAAGAAAGAAATATTGTATCTGTCATTATCTAGAAAACAACTGATTCATGCTTTCAAAATTGACAATTTCAATTTAGAATTTGCTTCCCAATCAAACTATCAGCCAAGACTGTAAAAACAACAGCATTTTTTCATGCAAATAAGAACTCGAAGATGTCCACTCTTTTAAAAAAAGGCTTCAGTAGGATGAGTGATACCTTGGGGGTTGGGGTGGGCACAAGGCACAGCATCCCTGGGGAAAACAAAGAAACTACAAGACCTAACCAGAGAGTGGTAACAACAATCTAAGATAGTCAGATGGTACATACTAATAACCCAAAGAAAAATCAACTCAAACAGGAACAAGAAGGCTCTATGAGGAGAAATGGAAGCCACAGTTTACCTGACATGTTGGGATGTTGGAGAACCTATCTTGACAAGTACTTGCTTGGAAGACCTACCAGGATCTCTGGGGAAAGTTGGCAATCAAAACCTGAAAAACTGAGCAAGGATCAGGGAGGTACTCAGCAAGGAAAGGTGCTTGCTACCAAGCCTAAGTATGATCCCAGGGACCCACAGGGATGAAGGAAAGAATTGACTCCCACAAGTTGTCTTCTGACCTCTATACACACACCACAGGGTAAATACACCCCCAATACACACACACACACACACACACACACAGAGAGAGAATATAATTTTAAAAATTGAGTTAGGTAAAATTTTCCCTTATCTACCCTTAGGAAAATAAAATAATATTCAAGAAGTTAACACAACCAGAGGTCACAATCTGCTGAGAAGTCAATGTTATTTACTCAGTCAGAATTGCATAAATACAAGATGTTTTTTTGACCAAAAACTGTGAACTGATTACACTGAAAACAAATCAGAAAGGCGGGGATAAAGGGTAGACTGCAAGGAGTGACCTCCAAATCAGTTATCTAAAGCTGTCCAAGAAACAGCCGCGTGAGAATGTGACTTTTAAATGCATGACCTATGAGAAGAAAACTAAATACCCAAAGTAGCTGCCTCAAAAAAGCTAGCCTGGGAAAATGGAGACAGGGGACAGCTTTGATCTCAGGGGCTTTTAGTAGTATTTTACTACCACTGTTTTACTTTGATTAAAAAGTATTAATAAAAACAAAACTAAATTTAAAAACCTGTGTCCCACTAATATATACTGTGAATTAACATTTTCAAAAACCTGTAATTATCTTGTGAGTAGCAGAACTGTATTGCATTATCATTTTATTAAAAGCATTTTAGTGAATGCGAACATTTAAAGGATCCCACCATTAAAATTAAAAGAACAGAAATAAGTGCTTTCAAAATAGATATACTTGTTCGTTTAATCCTCACACTAACTGGTAAAGTACGAAGAGGTCTTCTTCCACCAGGTGAAGAAAGGACAGTTGTCTAGCTACTTTTTTGTTGCAATGATAAAATATCCTGACAAAAGCAACTTAAAAAAGAACAGGCTTATTTTGGTTCTGGGAAGACAATCTCTATTGTGTCATGGCAGTGGGAGACTACTGGCCACATCACATCCACCCTCAGGAAGAAGGAGGGAAGCAGGAAGTGGGGTTAGGTTATAAAAGCTCTAGACCTGCCCCTAAAGAGTCACATCCTCCATCAAGGCTCCACCACATAAAGATTCTCTAACCTCCCAAACAGCACCACCAGCCAGGGACCAAACGTTCAAACACGTAAGTCTATAGGAGACATTTCACACTCAAACCACAACAAACATTGAATCCATCCAAGGCCCAAGATGTAAAAACAGAGGCAAGAATCTATCCAAGGCTTCTGACTCCAGGCCAACCCAGCACACCATTGATGGTTGCCTCTCTGTTCTAATCCAGATCCTCGATGCCAGTGTCCTTCCCAAGTCTGAGACCCACCTCCACTTGCCTCACCTCCTGTCTAAAGTCTGAGCACTTGACCATGACAGCCAGAGGACCTAGTAAAAGCAGACTGTACCCTAGTAGCCCTTTAAACAGCACGGTGATGACTGACCCTGATCAACCGTAACACCAGAAGACAAGGAGAGACCATAGGACCTCAATGGCCCCATCCTATCTCACGACTGCTATACCCTGAGGTCCCTCTCATTCCAGTGCTTCATGCAGCCTTTTGACCTACATGTCTACCGCTCCTCCTTCTCCACTGTTTCTCTTCCACACACACCCATTTGCCAGGCTGAGCCAAACCAAGAAGTCAGAGATTCTTCACTGAAGACACTCAGCAAATAGATCTACAAACTGCATCAAAGCAGGTTCATAAAAATGTTTGCCAAGAGTCACTCTAAGGTGTAGGTGTCACGAAGAGCAGAGGATTTGACAGGAGTTCTGCAGTTAGCAATTGATACCAGACAGAGCATACCCAAGATAAAAATCACACTAGATCACTCTACACTGTATGAGGAATGAAGTCTACATTCGTGCCACACCCATAGTAGCACTCAGCCTGCATCTCTGTGACCTCCCCAGGCCCTTCAGGCCCATCTTAACCCTGTCATCTCCTATGGCCTGACAACCTAGGCCTGATAGCTCCCTCTCCACCACAGCCCACTAGGATCAGGCGGAACAGACTGGAAGTGTCAGACAGTTGTCCCTCCACCCCCTGTAGACCTCAACAATTGACTGAGGAATTCATGGATGGAAGGGTGACTGCCCAGGATGACGCCAGCCCAGGTGCAGCAGTGATGGGTTTTCAGCACTGTCTTCCAGAGCACCCAGGAAACAGTAACCTGATCAGCTGTTCACTGTTCTCCAACTCTCTGCCTTCCACTCTGTCTCAGGCGTCTGGAGGAACTCGAATTACTACAAGGCCCGTCTGACTCAGCAAAATGCCTTAAGAGAATCAAGTGTGCCAAATAATGTCCATGGGGAACAAGCTATAAAGAACAGACAGGACCCACACATAATTAGCACCTCCGGTTTTTTAATGCAAAATAAATGTCAGAAAGAAAGTAAGACTTTCTGAAGTGCCGCAGATGAAGAAGCCCTTTCAAATTTGTATACTCTGCTTTTTCCTTCACAGTATTTCTTTTTATCCTCCCTTCCCCCCCTCCTCACACACATACTTTTGGACAGAGGTATATACATAGCTATTCCTGTCTGCCTCCAGAGGGCTGGGTTACAGCGTTGTGCTACCAAGCCTGGTCTCTACACACCATTTCTCCATTACTTTGTCTTCTTTGCAAAGGTCAGCTTCTGACCTCCCTCTTCCCAAGGCTCAGGAATCATTGCTGGAGATGAGATAGAAGTAAGAGTAAGAGCCAAAGGTGGTGGATGACTGAAAAAAAAAAGTGCTTTTCAGCCACAACAAGGCAGTTGCACAAATGAACCTGGTGGCTATAACACCAGGCACAAGGCCCATGCAAGCTCAAGACAGACAAAAACCCATCATGGAGGGAGGAGGGGAGCACAAGGTCCCACCTCTAGCTGAGGAGCTGTTAATAGTTGATAGCTACTGAATGAGGAAGAGTTAGATTTTTTTTTTTTTTAAGGTATAAATCTAACACAATTCAAGAATGGCCCCACACCTAATAAGCCTGCTGAGAATTTCCTACAGTGGGTTTTGATCACAGTCCTCCTCCTCTAACCCTCCCTGACCCACCCACCCCCCAACCTTGCTCCCTCTTTTCTTGTTTTAACACCCACACAAAGTCGAATGGTTATAGAATGGTGGGAGTGAGTCTACGGGCGATGAGAGAAAAGCAGGATTAAAACACGATGAGTGAAGCTCTCAAGGAATCAGTATTCTTTTTTAATCCAAAAAAAGCAAATTAACAAGTTCTGAAATGATGAGACAGGATTCTTGATCCATTAGATAGTCTCTATCCCGGTGTTGTCTTTAGCTGAGCCATTGGTTGGTTGTCCATGGTGGAAACCAAGGTTTCCTGGACCTAGCCTTTCCGGCTCTCACCTCTAGCCTTTATTCAGAAAGCTGAGGCGAAGGGTAGACTTTCAAGTGAGTCCAGTCTGTGCCCGAAGCTCCTTAAGTCTATGAACCTGCCTCGGAAAAGAGGCCCATAGTGGGCGAGGGCCAGAGTGAGTGCAGGAATGAATGCGCTTCAGCGCATTTGTCGGGTGCTTGTATCTGAACTTTGCAACCAAGCTTTCTTTCCCCCGAGTTTCTTGCAACATGATGGTTTCACAGAAGGGTAGGAGAGGTGGTACATAACATAATAGCTCTCCAATATCCCACTCCATGCCAGGATGCCAACTGGGGGTAGGGAGGTACCTAGATCCAGAAAAATATCTCAGCCCTCACTTTATTAGGATTCAATAGTCAAGCAAGCTCCGTTTAATTTCCCAGAAGTAAATATGACTCCAGCAACCTCCTCTGTAAGATGCTATGTGTTAAGCTAAGTGTAAGCAAAGACTTAGACTCCCAAGCTCCTTCCCTCCCCAATCCCTGAGTGTCCTTCCAGCACCTCCTCTCTGTTCTGTGGAGCAATATCAGCATCTGCCTTTGCTCCTACTCCTGTCAGCGCAACCAATAGTGCCTTCTACTGTCTCTACAGAACAGAACACAGGCAGCTTCAATTATGTAAATAATACATTCAGACAATAGGCAAAGGTTTCTCAGTGACTCAAAGAGAACACCAGGCAGCAGAAGGATGTCGTTGTGGGGCACATGATACCCTGAACCCAGAGGAGAGGCTCCAGCTGTCAATACAGCACCCATTTGCCAACAGCAATTCCATTTGTGCAAAATCCATCATCCATCACATTAAATTAATGTTGTTAATTTGAATTTTATTGGATTTTGTCATTTTATTTGCTTTTAATGGGTGACTCTCTAGTGGTTTTGTGATTATACGAGAGTTTTGTATGCTAGGAGCATACACCTAGCTTTATTTTACACGTAGTTAAATAAGATTATAATCAAAACAATGTAAGACAACTCTGGGGCCCACAGTCTTTTGTTTCAACACTAACCCTACAGACAGGTCATCGTTCCCAAACCTGGGAGCACTGGCGAAGGCAGTTCTCCTGTGTGGCCCTCATAGACCTTGCTCAGAGCTGATGCTCTGTGATTTTGTAACTGATGGCATCACTGGGCTGTCCAGTGTGGCTCAGCCCTCCTGGGACCCTTAAAGGAGATGAACAAAACACATCTCAAAACCACCCAGGCAAAGACAGAAGGGGCCATTTTGCCCTAAGATGCAAGCCCTTGTGAGTCAAGGAACAATCTGTGGGCCATTCTCTTTGCATTTTCATGTAGGTGACTCATGGATGAAGTTCCATGGGATTCCCTGGTGGGTTCTCAGAAACCATGGTGCAGAACGAGCCATAGGGATGGGGTAGCTGAAGGGAGATGATATTAATCTGTGAGACCCTGACTGCCCAGCCATGGCTAGAGTAGAAGGTGGGCAGAGGGGTTGTAAGATAGGACACAGAGGTACCTGGCATCCTCAACAACTAGCATAACACTTCTTAAAGGAAAAATGCTGGAGTTTTCTAGTGGGATTCATCCCCTACTTCCTCGGTGCCTCCGTGTGCTCAGCTGAACTGTGGTCATCCTGCTTCAGACCTGGAGCCTACGCTTTCTCTCTTCGCGACTCATGTACTATCCTTGGTCCCTCACTGAAACGCCCTCACCTGTGGAAATGATAGGGCTATGTGGCCACAGCTTTCAATTTCCATGTAGCATTTCCATCTACTAACCATGTTGTTTAAATAATCTTCTTCCCCTGCTTTAAGGTGCACATGGCCATATCCAGAAAATTGATGCTCAAAGGTAATTAAATAGCGTCCAAATCAAATAGTGGCTTCTGCTAAATCCTACAAACATTTGCCAAGTTCCAGTGAAAAGCAATCTGTCAGAGGAGTGGAGGACAGATGACAGAATGTCACGCCCGGACTCAGTCTTTTCCTCGGCCTGGTGATGGCCCAGGTCACTACCCAGGTGTGTACCAACAGGAGCCTTGGAGAGACAGACAGACTGTGGGTTAGAGACAAGGTGCTCGCAGTCTGCCAGGGGGCTGGGAATGGCTTCCTAAGGAGCAGATACTGGGATGGGCTCTGTCTGTCTAGAAAAAACCCTCTTGGAAAGAGAAAGCAAGCAAGAAGAGAGGTGCCAGCAGTCTCAGGCCTGGGCATTCCTGACCTGCCAGTCTGGTGGCATTTCTTGACAGGTAACAGTCAATAGGCAAAGGTTTCTCAGTGACTCAAAGAGAACACCAGGCAGCAGAAGGATGTCGTTGTGGGGCACATGATACCCTGAACCCAGTTCCAGTGAAAAGTGAAAAGCAATCTGTCAGATGCTTTTCTGACATCTGATGGTTCTCCATCAGATGGTTTCAAGCTGTGTCAGGCTCAGTTCCAGAGTCTCAGGGCAGAGATGGGCAGCAAGGGGATGGAGCAGAGGGTTTGGCCAGTCCCCTCCTGCTTCAACCCAACCTGAATCAGAACAAAATGAACAATTCCAAACAAGCACTCAAGAAGTCAAAATTGGGGCTACAGATGGCTCGTTGTGTAAGAGGGCTTGCAATCCAGACATGGGGGCCTGAGTAAAAACACCCAGGAATGATGATGATGATGGTGGTGGTGGTGGTGGTGGTGGTGGTGGTGGTGGTGGTGGTGGTGGTGGTGGTGGTGGTGGTGGTAGGTGGGCATGACTACATGTACCTTTAACACCAGTATTGGGGGTGGAGACAGGAAGATTCCAGGAGCTCACTGGCCAGCCATCCTCACTGAAATGGCAAGCTTCTGGTTCAGTGAGAGACCCTACCTTAAGAAAATAAGGCAGAATAAAGGAAAACAGCCAATGCCCTCCTCAGGTCTCCACATGCATCCACACAAGTACACATATCCATACATTCATATGTATATAATACACACACGCGCACACACATACAAATAGTAATAGTAATAATAATAATAATAATAATAATAATAAAGTAAAAACTATTTCAAAGTACTAGTCGGAACATAAGAGAACAGCCCTGCTCCCCAGCAGCCCCTCAGCCGTGGGCAGAGCCTGGCAGCCTTGCCTAGCCTGACTTCCTCCCTCTCATCCTGTAGCCATTCTCAAAGACTTCCTGCCATCTGTGAGCTGCCGGCCGGCTGCCTAACATTCGGACACCGGGTAGAGGATTTACAGACGCCTCAGTCTCCCTCAGGCTAAAACACAAAGGAAGTTCTAGTCACATGCCATTTCCCTTCCTAACTCCTCTTCCCAACACCAGGGGCCTGAGCAGTAAGATAAATGAAATGCACTTCTTGTCCACTAACCCAGCAAAAGCCATTTGTCACCTTGGCCAAGGGACACGAATGGCTGTCTGTTTGCAGAAGGGGACTTGTGGCTTTGAGAATGCCCAAATGTGCTCTCTTCTAGGATAACTGAGAGGAAAGCTCTCTTCTGGGCTGTTCCTGCCGTGGGGATGCCTCAATTCCTAGGGGACATGGTGACACAGACAAAAATGCTGTCCCTAAACATGCAGGAATAACAAAGACAGGGTGGAAGATAGGCCTGATCCTTTGGCCTGAAACTCTTTTTTGTTGTTGTTGTTTAGATTTATTAATTTATTTTATGTATGTGAGCACACTATCTCTCTCTTCAGACACCACAGAAGAGAGCATCGAATCTCCAGTTACAAATGGTTGTCAGCCACTATGTGGTTGCTGGGAGTTGAACTCAGGACCTTTGGAAGAGCAATCAATGCTCTTCTGAGCCATCTCTCCAGGCCTTCTTTTTGTTTTTTTTTTTTTTGTTTGTTTGCTTGTTTGTTTTTGAGACAGGGTTTCTCTGTGTAGCCCTGGCTGTCCTGGAACTTCCTCTGTAGACAAGGCTGGCCTCGAACTCAGATCCACCTGCCCCTGCCTCACAAGTACTGGGATTAAAGGCGTGTGCCACCACTGCCTGCAACTCTTAATAGGTAGTTAAATCCTCATCCATGAATAATATAGTCAATGAGGTGGATTGTGAAAAAATGTGGTTTCGAGTTCTTTAAATCTTCCCAATTAGAATTAGCCTGACAAGCATATGAAAATATCCCTATAAACAAGCTGATTCTTCCTATGTACTAATATATGTGTGTACAAAAACTAAAGATCAGACATAAGCAAATAACAGGAAAGGCAATTATTGACTTTGTAAATGGTGCATCCTTAATACTTCTAATCTAGAGACTAATGTTCCTGGCTTTGTCAAGAAATGCCAAGACTGTTACCTTCAACCGCTTCTATAAATGAGAACACTCACTTTAGTTTATTGAGGGGGTATAATCAGAATGAAAATATTGACATAATCAAACACTCATTTCTGGTGAAAGAAAAGTAAATACAAACGTGATTCCTGACAGCACTGACTTATCCTGCTTTTCTCTCCCAGGATTATTATATCATTGTTGTTGTAGTCATCTTCTTCATCATCTTCTTCATCATCACCATCAGCATCAGCATCATCAGACGCTACTGTATCTGAGGACCTGATGGCTAGTCTTTTTAGTTCTGACCCCTCTTCTTTTTTTTTAATCTAAAATTAACACCAACAAATTCCTCCAACATTATAGCGTGTCTACTCTGATCTTTGCAAGCTGTCATCTCCACAAAGTTAGAAACAAACCTTATTTAAAGAGCATTCCCTAGGCCAATAACTGACAGCAAGAATGTTAGTTACTGAAGCAATCTTGTATACTATAAATGGTAAATTAACATATTAAATAAACAGATGCTAACAGTTTCTATATTCTTCAAATGGCAGGCAGCAGTCTCATGGAAGCTACATTAGTAGCTGTGTGTGCATTGAGCAATGGGTGATGGGTTTCAGCTCTAGAGGCTGAAAAGCATCCAGCCTGATTCTGCTTCTGGCAGAGGCTCTTCTCTGGCCTCATAAAGGACTGCCTTCTTGAAGCCCTCACCTTACCTTTCTTCAGTTTGGAGAGAGAGTGAGGGTGAGCCATCTGGTGCCCCCTCTGATAAAGGCACGCATTCTATCTGATCAGAACCCCATCTTCATATCTCATTTAACCTCAGTTACTTCCTTGTCCCACACACATATGCCCTGGACGTGAAGCATCAACATGGGGTATCAAGGAGACCCATCCTGGGTCCACAAAGGCGCCTATGGAGAAACTGTCACCCTCAGGAATTTGAGTGCATCATAGTCAGTCAGTTACCAGTTACTCACAAGCTCCTACTGCATGCCCGGAATTTTCCTGATGGAGAAAGGGAAGAGACTACAGAGGGAAAGGCGTGTTTGAAGGAGGAACGTGTGTGAATAAACACTCATGTGGCGACTGCCTGGACTTTCATCTATTTCCTGGATAAACTTTCAAGTGCATATTCATAAATTCTCAAAGCGCGGCCTCTCGGCACGGAGCACGGCACTTCAGGTGAAACCAGTGATTCAAGTCAGTGTTTACTTGTCCTTCCCAAGTTTGGATGCAGGTGCATATTCCAAACTGTAATGTTGAATTTTCACCACTTCTTTCTTTATTTATCACAAGTTCTTTCCCTTTCAATCAGCTCTTCAAATCTCGGAGCCCTTGAGTGCAGGAGCTTTGTCTCCTTCCACTGAAACCCCAGCTAGATTGTGTCTGATAAATAATGAGCCTCCACAAAACTGTTGAATGAGTAAAAGATCAATAATAACTACATATAAAAACAATTAAGTGCTGTACCCATATGTATTTATTTAGGGATGACCACGTGGATTAGATAACCTTTGTGGGCTTGTCCTTAGAAAACATAGATTCTTCCTCCCTCCACAGCTATTAATTGCTGATAGCTCTTCATCTAAAGGCAGGGCTTGTGATATTTCCTCCAGCCCCACAGGCATGTCAGCCAATGCATTCTACCATATTTTGAGGTTTTGCGGGTACGGCTCCCCTGCCATATATAAAAGACACAATCTTGCAGCTGGAGTCCTGTTTCTCTGGCCCTTGAAGTTCTCTGACCCCCTATTCTTCCATGCTTTCTGAGCCTCAGATGTAGATGTCAGGACATAAATTATCAAGTGTGGCTGGGCACCCAAGAGTTAGTTGCTCTCGGCATCTTAGCCAGTTATAGATTTCTGTGATGGTCCTGAGTGCTGCAAAAAGAAGATTCGCGGATGAGGGGTGAGAGTTACACTTATCTATGGGTACAAGGATAAGGGTTTGGGATGCAGTTAGGAATCATACTGCTTTAAGAAAGTTACAGAAGTAGGTCCTGCTCGAGAATCCAGGACCTTACCAGCCATTTGTATCTGGCGAAGTTTATAGTACTAGGCATGAACTACCTTGTACTCAGTGGACCTTATATCAATTAGACAGCTGTTGATTGATCCCAAGATATAAGTAACACAGTTGCACCCTTGGTGATATCTTACCATATTGGTCCAAAGTTTCAAGACAGTTCGAGACAGGGTTTTGCTCTGCAGCTCTACCTAGCCTGGAACTCACCGTGTAGACCGGAGTGGCTTCAGGCTCACAAAGATCCTCCTGCCTCCACCTCCCAAGTACTGGAATTAAAGGCATGTGCTACCAAATCCAGCTATAAAGATATTGTTTTAAATAAAATCACTAAACAAACAAGTTCCTAAAATCTAATTACCACTTTTTCTATTATGTACCACTTCTTCCAATGAGTCAGCTGTTTAAAACTATATAGAATTTCTCCTTTAATCAATAAACTTAAATTATGAAATCTGTTTGGATTTTGCTCAAATCACTTTTTTTAGGTGTGTGTGTGTGTGTGTGTGTGTGTGTGTGTGTGTGTGTGTGTGTGTGTACATGTATGGAGATGCCTGAGGAGGTCAGAAGAGGGTATCAGATTCTCTGGATCCAAGGAAAACAGATGGTTGTGAGCTGTCTGATGTAGGTGCTAGGAACCAAACGTGGGTCCTCTGGAAGAACAGTGAGCTCTCCTAAGCTCTGAGTCCAAAAGCTACAACCATTCCGCACTCACAGTTTCATATGCCACACTGGGCCCATCGCCTCCTGAGAGTCTAGAGCACTTCCTCTAAAGACCCAGCCTTTGACCCCACAACAATCTGAGGCCTGCAGACTCCATCAGCCTTTTCTGCTCCTCATCCCCCCATGCTTTTGCTCCCACCTATACTGATCTGGATTGTATTGCATGCCATCATGAGTTTCTACTCCTCTCAGTGACTTCATACTCTATTCCAGCAAACTTCTGGCCCACTCCAACTCTGCTTTCTCCCTGCAGAAAAACATTGCAAGTAAAGAACATGCAATTGGACCAAATTAAACTTTCAACTTAAGGGCCTACATCTGCCCACAGAGGTCTAAGCCCAAGTCCACTTGTCCATCCTCACTCTGGGATAGTGATCTACCCTACAACACTGAGAACTCAAGCTCCTGCACACGCCTGCTGCAGAATCTGCCTGCCCGCTAGCATGTCTAACACACACTGTCTCCTCTCCTGTGGACTGACCGCCTGTGCGCCTGTTCAGTGCAAACATGTGCACTGGAGCTCACCCCGTTGTGTCTACTCTGACATCACACTAAGGAGCCTCCTTTGCTCTGGCATTGGAAATTTTTCCTTTTCTATGGTACATTCCCATTATCGCCTAAACATGTTCTCATATCTCCCAACTCTAGAAATCCCTCTCCTGAAAGCCCCTCTCATTCCAAATAAAACTCCATTTTCCTGAGACCCTCATGACAACTCACCTTTGCAGTGTTCTCTCCACTCACTGCCCCAGTGTGTCTCCCACCATTGCCTCTTCAACCTGCTTCTGTAAGACTTCTACGTCCCTACCACCACCATCAATGCCCTGCAAACTGCCACACTCACTGACCAATTCTCAGTCCTTATTCATTCAACCAGAAACAACCAACACAGGCAGCTTCCCCTTGCAAACATGCTCTCCGTGTGGCCTTCTCTGTGGCTTTTCATCATGAGCTCTGGCCCATTATCAAGTCCTCCTTGACAGCTCTCTTTGCTGTTTTCTTTCTTCTCCAAGATGTTGTAGCACCCCAAACCCCAGTTCCTGGCCCTTCAATCGTCTCTCATCTATTCCATATATGATCTCCTCTAGTCAGAGCTAGGAATAACACCTGGGCTGAAAATGCTCATGTTTCTATTTCTGATCTAGTTTACTCTCCTTAACTCCAGAAACATATATCAACATCTCCAATGTAAAACAGGCAGCCACCACTTAGCATTCCTACAGCCAAAACTCTTACCCCTCTCAAACCTACTTCAACCACGATAGCCCCCATCTTGGTTTATGGTCACTCCATTAATGGGCAAACAAAACTGTGGATCCTTCACTGCGGTGTTTTTGTTTCTCTAGAATCCCTCACATGCAGTGCATTTGTGAATTCTGTTCACTGTACCTTTGAAGTACCTTTAGGGCTGGGGTACAGGTCAGTGCTGGAGTACTTGGCTAGCATACACAGGGCATAGATTCAATCCCCAGCACCATCCACAAAATAAAAATAAAACATGTCCAAAATCCAACCACTTCTCAGCACCTCCACTGCCAAAGTCTGGCCCACACCACCATCAACCTACCTCTACTGTGAAAACAGCCTACTGTCTGACCTCCCTGGCCCAGCCTTGACTGTCTGTCACCAACACAGCAACAAGAATGGTCTTCTGAAAACATAAAGAGGATTGCATCACCAGTCTGCTCAGCTTGTTCTGATGGCTTCCCACTTAGGACAAAATCCTTACACTGCTCGCCAGGATCACACCTGTTTCTCTGGCCCCTACTCCCTCCTCTCCATTCCGCCCACCCTTCCAGCTGGTTTTCAAACAGACCAGTCACTTGGGTGCTTTGCATGGCCTTCTTCCTCATAGTTCTCGCTTTGCTCACAAATCTATTTCTCGGTCTCTTGTCTCCTTCAGTGCCATCATATTACACTGGCTTCTTCTCAGCCTAAGCCAATACTTCAACTCTTTACTCCCTATAACCTTACTTTGCTCCATTTTTATAAAACACTAGTCAGAGTCCAACATACTAGATTATTCAAGTATCCTGATTAGTACCGGACCGTTAGAATACAGGCTCTGGCAGGCACAGACTTTGTTCACTTTTCAGATGCCTAGAACAGTGTTTGGCATGCTGTGTGCACCCAATGAATCTGTGTTAAGCAAATATATTTGATGAAAGGCTATGATGTCAAAACTAAAAAGTCAGAATTAAAATATGCACAGTGTATCCAGGAGTGGAAACGGTGCTGCGGAGAAAGGACCACTGTGTTCCCATTAATAGGTTAGCATTTATTCGCACATTTACAC
Organism: Uromys caudimaculatus; assembly: GCA_028551405.1. Classification (NCBI taxonomy): domain Eukaryota; kingdom Metazoa; phylum Chordata; class Mammalia; order Rodentia; family Muridae; genus Uromys; species Uromys caudimaculatus. Next base: position 95,852,676 of record CM052700.1, read on the forward strand.
AAATGTGTTCATCAAATTATCTGGTTGCTACTCTGGGAAGTAGCCTGGGGCAGAAAGAAAGCTCCAAACACCTGGCATTTCTGGGAGAGTTTAAGTACTTCTAAAGTTTCCCACGATCCATCAGACTTTAAAGAGCGAATGACTATGAACTTGTACTCCTAGGGTAAATGAAAAGAGTGCACGGCCCATCACACCCTAAATTCCATTTACAATTCAGGCTGTGGGGCTTGGAAGATGGCTCACCCAGTAATGTGCTTTCCACACAAGTTTGAGGACCATATCGATTCCTTAGAAGCCACATTGAAAGGCTAAGCAGGATGGTGTGTACCTGTTTTACCAAGTGCTGGCGAGGTAGAAAAAAAAACCTGCTAGGACCTGCTGGCCAGTCCATCTACTCAAAAACAGTGAGCCAGGTTCATTGAATAATATGGGGAGCAATTGAGGAACACCTGAGGGCTGATCTCTGACTTCCACATACATACTCACACATATGCATGCTTACACCCATACACACATGCATACATACATGAACATGTACACACACATACAGAAAATAAGCAGGCTTTCAATGTAAAAGTCAAGTGCATTTTGTGGCCTTCTCCCTAATATATGTGTTTTAATATAAAAGTAACATTAAATAATTTAACAGTTTAGCTCCTTGATTTCCTAGTCTTACAGTAAAATGTACAAGCCAAAAAGGAGCGCAATGTTGGCCCTGGGCATCACTCACCAGGAAACCTGAGATGCCATTTTGAGACTCAGGGCACACCTTGGAACCAAACAGTAACTATTCAGAATGCAAAGCCAAGTTGAAGAACAGATATAAACTAGCATCTTCCCTTGACTGCCCCTAGTGACATTGTCTAAGGATTTGATTTAAAAGTTCTTCTGATTTAAGTGATCGGTTCTGTGTGTGTTTCTGGCTGTACTTTCAAAGGTTTCTAAAGACCAGACACTTTGCTGCAGAGTTAAGCACAGTAGCTGAAGTTACACTGTATGTTTTCCTTTTCAAGTCCTTAGCAGTTCTAACTTGGAAGGAGTGGTTATATCTGAGAGAACTTAGGAAGGAGAGTATCTAGATGACAATTACATTGGTGTGCATTTCCATTGTTACTGGATAGAACAAAGTGTTCTGTGTTTTAGAACAAGGTTTGGAGTGAAGTTAAGGTCAGACAAGCACAGATTAGCCAGCCGGCCATTCCTTCCCTCATCCTGCTTGCTACTCACGGCCCCCTCTTAGATTCCTTCCAATCCTCCATAAGGGATGGATTTTGGATGAAAAGACACACTCGGGTTGAGGGTGATTTTGCTATGAGGGATTGAAGTCAAACCTCCGACTCTGTCCACACAGGGTATTCGGCCCATGTTATGGACGGGCTCATTTCTTGAAATCCAAACCCCAGCACGTCAGAATAAAACTGCATTTGAAAGTTGTGTTTTTACAGAGACAATGAAGCCATTAAAAGGAGCCATAAGCAATGAAATAAAAGCACAGTTTAGCTCCTTGAATTTTTTTTAGTCTTACAGAAGAGGTGGGGGGGAGACCTACTGCTTTTCTGAGATTGGGGCACAGACAGGAACAGAAAGAGGTCATTTGAAGGTGCTGGGCAAAGACAGCCATTAACAAGTCAAGAAGACAGACTTTGGAAGAACCCCATCCTGCAGATACCTTGATCTTGAACTTCTACTGGGGAGGAGCAAAGGTAGCTGGTGGCAGTGCCCAGACAAAGAAACAAAACAGCAGCTAGAAGCAACAAAAATCCTGGAAGTTCAATTGCATCTTTAGACCCACAAAGAGCACTCACCAGCTTGGTCATGAATGGGTCCCTTTGCAACTACTAATGTGTCTCTGTCACCTGAAGATGACTCTCACATCTCCTGTTGACAGTAGAAAGCTTTCAGAAGCTCCCCAGGAGGCCCATGTCAGCCAGCCACTGCATGACCTACATGGCTGAAAACAAGGGTCCTTCACCTCTACAGCAGCAGGAGCCTGCTAGGCCAAATCCTGTGAGCCTCCAGCTCTGCCAACAACCCAGGGTGCAGCCCCCGTATCTCAGCAGACCCAGAAAAAGCAAATCCTGTTTCTTGTAGACTCAACCTGTAAAGGTTCTGATTTGGCTCAACTCAATTAAGCGCCAGGATCGTGAGTTCTGAAAATGTGTGGATTTGCTCATTCTTGGCTGCCCATGTTAGGTTAGGTGGGGGAGAAAGGGAGTAAATTGTTCTGGTTTTGGTATGCTGCCTCAACAGTGCCAATGCAGGGGAGACAGTTCCTGCAAAGATCCTGAATCCAGGCAACTCTGTCTTCTTTGCACTGATAAGGGCTTACTAGGGGAAAAAAAAACATAATCCCTGCACTAATACAGTCTTAGTAAAATCTGCCAATAAATAAATCTTAAAAGGAAAATGTGTCAGCAACACTATTATTAAATAGATGGAAAAACATTCACAGTACAACTTCAAACAAAGTTTCTCATTATTATACAAATTCAAATTGCTTCCATTTTGTTTCCAAAAGCTATATGAAGATAAGTAATAGTCTTAGTCCTCCTTCCAAACTTTCCATTCACTGAGACACAGCGAGTAGTGGAGAATGCCTCTAATCTTAGCACTGGGGAGGCTGAAGCAGAGAGATTGCCCTGAGTTCAAAGCCAACCAACCTGGGATACATAGTAGTAAGTTCAAGGTCAGCTTGGAATACATACCAAAATGACTTTAAAATAAATAAATAAATAAATAAATAAATAAATAAATAAATAAATAAATAAATACAAATAAATAAAAGATTTGACTCAGCCAACCAGCATTTACTGAGCACCTTCTATGTGCCAGTCAGCTATAGGAATAAACAGATAAATGAGATACAGTGTCTTCCTTCAAATGACTCACTACCAATAGGACAGGCATACACATACATCATGGTAGGTCTTAAAGTATTATGGCGCATACTCTAATTGCAGCACTGTATAAGAAGAAATGGAAACCTACATGGGAAACCAGAAAGCACCTAGATTTTAATTTTGTATCAAAGAAGATACAGGCCACAAAGTAACTGCCCCTGATGCTAAACAGCCTCAGTCTGGCTCTCTGGCTGTCTGAGGCCAGGACCAAGGGCACTTCTCTCTCTCTCTCTCTCTCTCTAAATTGGATGTTTTCTTTATTTACATTTTAAATGTTTTCCCCTTTCCAGGTCTTCTCTTCAGAAACCCCATATCGCATCCCCATCCCCCTGTCTCTGTTAGAGTGCTCCCCCACCCACCCACTCCCGCCTTCACTCCCTGGCATTCCCTTACACTGGGACATCAAATACCCTCAGGCCCAAGGGCCTCTCCTCCGACTGATGTCCAACAAGGCCATCCTCTGCCACATATGCGGCTGGAGCCCTGGGTCCCTCCATGTGTATTCTTTGGTTGGTGGTCCAGTCTCCGGGAGCTCCAGTGGGTCTGGCCAGTTGACACTGTTGTTCCCTCCATGGGGCTGCAAACCCCCTCAGCTCCTTCAGTTCCTTTTCCAACTCCTCCATCTGAAACCCCACGCTCAGTCCAATGGTTGGCTGCAAGCATCCACCTCTGTATTTGTCAGGCTCTGGCAGAGCCTCTCAGGAGACAGCTGTATCAGGCTTCTGTCAGCAAGCACTTCCCAGCTTCCACAATAGAGTCTGGTTTGTGGCTGTTTATGGGATGGATCCCCAGGAGGAGCGGTCTCTGGATGGCCTTTCCTTCAGTCTCTGCTCCATACTTTGTCTCCATATTCCTCCTGTGAATATTTTGTTCACCCTTCTAAGAAGCACTGAAGCATCCACACTTTGGTCTTCCTTCTTCTTGAGCGTCATATGGTCTGTGAATTGAATCTTGGGTATTCCAAGCTTTGGGGGTAATACTCACTTATCAGTAAGTACATACCATGTTTGTTCTTTTGTGACTGAGTTACCTTACTCAGGATGACATTTTCAAGTTCCATCCATTTGCCTGCAAATTTCATGAAGTCATTGTTTTAATAGCTGAGTAGTATTCCATTGTGTAAATGTACCACATTTTCTGTATCCATTCTTCTGCTGAGGGACATCTGGGTTGTTTCCAGCTTCTGGCTATTATAAATATGGCTGCTATGAACATAGTGGAGTATGTGTCCTTATTACATGTTGGCACATCTTCTGGGTATATGCCCAGGAGTGGTATAGCTGAGTCCTCAGATAGTACTATGTCCAGTTTTCTGAGAAACCACCAGACTGATTTCCAGAGTGGTTGTACCAGCTTGCAATCCCACCAGCAATGGGGGAGTGTTCCTCTTTCTTCACATCCTTGCCAGCATCTGCTGTCACCTGAGTTTTTGATCTTAGCCATTCTGACTGGTGTGAAGTGGAAATCTCAGGGTTGTTTTGATTTGCATTTCCCTGATGACTGAAGACCAAGAGCACTTCTCATTTTCTGTCCCCACAGTCTACGCCCCAACTGTGACTCAGCAGGCCTAAATTGGCTTCTGCCTGTGGAAGGTCACATGAGAGGTGAACTGACACCTTGGGAGGGCAATCATTTTTTCCTCCACACTTGATAGAAAACTGGGTGCTAAGAAAACAACAGCAAGCAGCAGTAGAGAAAACCCCAAATGAGCCTAGGTGGTTTGGAGAGTGACTGCGCATTCCACCAAGTCTAATGACTTGATTGTGGTTCTTGGGATCCACATGAAGGTGTGAGAAAAGTTCTTGGAACATGAGTATCTTAGTTCTGCTTTTTACTGCTATATTCTATTGCTATTGTGATAAAGACCATGGCCAAACTCAGCTTGGGGAGGAAAGAGTTTATTTCATCTTACAGTCCATCCTCCAGGGAAGTCAGGGCAGGAGCCCAAGGTAGAAAGTGAAGCTGAGGTTACAGAGGAATGCTGCTTACTAGCTTGCTCTCTATGACTTGCTCAGCCCACCTTTTTCTACCACTCAGGACCACTTATTATTAGGCTGCACCATTCCCACTGGGCCCTCCTACATCAACCATTAATCAAGAAAATGCCCCCTCAGCCCCCCCACACACACACAACTCGCCTATAGGCAATCTCATAGAGACACTTTCCTAATTGAGGTTCCTCTTCCCAGATACCTGTAGCTTGTATCAAGTTGACAAAGAACTAACCAGAACAATGGACCCTGGAGAAGAGTGAAATTGGTAGCTTGTGACGGAGAGGTGCCCAGGCAGGGACTCCTGAAACCTGACCTCATATACCTTAGCTGCTTACCTGACAACTGGATTTAGTTCAGTAAGCATCAACCTTACCCTCTGTGAAACAGAGATGCCCTGCCTACCTCAAGGAAGCCTGAGAAATCAAAGGATCTGTGGTAAGTGGAAAACTGTTAAGCCTAAAAAACACGGTGCAAATATAAGAGAAGGTTATAATTAACCTAGCCACAAAGCCGCCTCAGGGCGTGATTAAAATACACTGTACCCCTCCAGATCGACAAAGTGTGAATATGGTTAAAAAATAGGGACAGCTACTCCTAAACAGAGACAGTTGGTGTGTGGGCAAAGCCCCATAAGCGTTCTCTACACCAGGAAACTTGCATATGCTTAGAAGCTAGCACGTTCCTGTTGGCCTTATAGCAGCAGTGTAGGAGAGCTACGGAGTGAAATCTGTAGCGGCAGGACCACTGCCAAGCACCACTGGCCCCACCCCCCCAAAACCTGCGGACTGCCAGTCTCCATCAAGGAAAAAAAAACGTGCCTTGTACTACTAGACAGGGAAAACCACCACGCAGTAGATCCGCCCTGGGAGAGGCCAGCAGAGCCTCCACACTACCATGACCTAGACATTTAAAGCCTGAAGAGGGACTTTTTTAATAAGAGAAGGGTTCCAAATGAGGACCCTCTCCCCATCCTGACAAATGATTTACAAAACCAGTACTTTTTCTATCTGATTACAGTAAATTTTCCAATACAATGAATGCTTTGTTTGGCTGAACCATTTAATAGTCGTTCTCTCTCTCTAATGAAACTACTAATTACAAAATCTCTGCATTGCAGGCAATAAAAAAAAGGGCTGCTAACCTCTTTACGGTGCCTGTTCTGCCATCAAGTAGCAATTACTCTCCCACGGCCTCCTCTTTTTCACCGAATCTCTCCTCAAACATCCCCATCAAACCCACTAAAAAAGATTTAAACTCTCTCTGCCATAGAAGTAAGGATAGAGTGCACACACACACACACACACACACACACACACACACACACACACACACACAGAGGAGGGTGACGGCAAGGCTGAGAAAGGACCCCTGGGTCAGATTGTTCATTTTTCTGGCTAATTGAACACAATGGTGATGTGATTATTTTTTTTTTTTACAATAAAATCATTAAAAACAAAATCCCAACACAAAGAAAATGTTTGCTACCTTAAAATAGAGCAGATTTTAAAGGGATACATTGTGCACATGCACACATAGTTGTGTACATGTTTATGTATGTATATGTGTGTATGTGTACCTGTTCCGTAACTGTTACCCACCGGGCTCTACCATTCCATTTTGTTTATTGTCATCAAATAAAGTCAAAGGACCACTAAGGCAGCATAAGATGTGTTTCTGGACTATGACCCTGATGGCAGCTTCCAAGCCACCAGAAACACCAAGGAATAGCTACTAAACCCCAGACACTCCCTCCCACCCCCCAGTTTTAGAAGCATCTCCACCCTCACCAGAGAAAACATGAGTTGATCCTTCAACCATCCCACCTACGGCTCTTAATCCACAGTGAGATCTGTCTCTGAAGAAATTAATGTTTCCATGTCAACACTGATCAAAACAGAGACACAAGAGAGGTAAAACTCCATTATTCTAATTTTTAAAGGTTAAACAGAAAAACAAAGACTGCATGAAATATTTTATTGTCATTCATTAACTAATTAATTAAGAATTAGACAACAGGCAACAGATTTAGTGTAATTATGCCAAATCCAAATTAGGTTAAAAAGAGCCAAAATATTTTTGCCCAAATTTGTAGGTGACAGATTTAGAAATTGATGAGTTACCTAATATTTCAGAGACTCTATCTCAAAGAATTATTTTAATAACTTGGAACCGAATTCAAACAAAGATTTTAGAAATTAATTTTTTCCTATCCAGAGGTCCTTAAGAAGTCTGCAGTAAAAGAATGTCAACTTATAAAGTAGACAAATTCCATGAAGACACCTGCTTGCTTTAAACAAGGTCAGAATGCATGCATTCAGTGGGGTGTTCCCCAGGGACATTTATTAAATCTGAAGCCTATATTATAATTTTTCCATTGTTCAAAAAAAAAGACATTTAGAATTCTTCTTGGGGAAAAATTTTAGTCCTGGTTTATAAAGCACACAAAATCAGCCTACTGTTATATATGCTACATATTAAATCTACAGAGAGGCTCCAGAAAGGCTAAAAGTAACTTCTATTTGGTTGAGCATGCTTGTGTTTATATAAGAATATGAGTATTTTTGGACTTCTATAAATTTATGTAAACTAAAATAACACAACCACATGCTGACAAGAGCACCAGATTTAATCAGGAACATCTCGGGAGGCTAACCAGTTGTCCTGTGTCTCTAGCCACTAAGTCCAGCCTGCTGTCTTCTCCAAGCTAGTTTTTTTTTTTAAATGTTAGCATCTCTCATCCTTGTCAGCATCAGTGTTTGCACTTATAGAGAGTACAGTGTTAGTGCTTTAAGGGATAAAATGACCACTTAATCAGAAGTTCTAACAGAACGTAGAATCAATAATTCCCAATCGTGCCTTGTGTAGGAGTTTGAATGAGAATGGCTCCCAGAAGCTGTAATGTTTGAATACTTGGTCCCCAGCTGATAGATAGAACAAGGATCAGGAGGTGTGGCCTTGGTAGAAAAAGTATGCCACCAGGGGTGGGCTTTGAGGTTTCAAATGACCGTGCCATTACCAGTGTGCCCTTCTCTGCCTTCTGCTTGGGGTTCAAGATGTGAGTTCTCAGCTATTCCTGGCATATTGGACTCTAACACTCTGAAACCATAAGCCCAATTAAATCTTTTCTTTTATAAGTTGCCTTGGTCACAGTGCTTTGTCACAGCAATTAAAGGTCATTAAGACACCTTGTTATAGAATACTTGGCTCAACCAACCACACTTGATGCCATAGTCTGAATGGGATATTAGAACCCTGTCCCCTTCCTGTTTCTGTTTCCTAGCCACCGTGAAATAGGCTGGTGCCTTTAGCACACACTCCATGAGGATGCCCTGCCTCCTCACAGGCCCAAAGCAATAGAGTCAAATAATCAAAGACCGAAGTCCCCAAAACAATGAACCCAGATTAAGTGCCACTCTTTGTAAGTGAACAGCTTCTGGTATTTTTGTAAGAACCACAGAAAGGCGACTTGCATACCAATTAAGAAACTAGTTTTTAAAAATGTAAAGTTGATGTCATAAAATCCTCATCTTCTCAAGATGCCCAGGTGAGTATGGCCACTTCATAGACCAAAGCTTCAAGGGGAACTGGACCTAGGAGTCGGTGATTTGACTCAAACCAACACAGTGAGTTTTTAATTAAATATCACCACACCTGCAATCAAAGACAATGGTGTGTTAATTGGGTTGCTACATATGAAATTGTGACTTGTAGATCTGCAGCAGTGTAAACCAAACTCCTATGCCCAACCAAGAGACAGGAATATCAGTGAGCATGGAGCTCTGATGAACATCCTTCTCTGAGGGACCTTGGTTATGGTTCTTCAACAATAACTTGCTAGCTGTATATAAATCCACTCAGCAAGGTGACAATCAAATTCAGAATAAATTAAAATGCTTAAACGGAGGCAAGCATTTAAGAAAGTGAAAAGGGTAGTTGTTTATAACAATACTGAAAAGAAGTGTGTGACCACAAAATATTTACCCCGTGTAGTGGCTTAAATTTCACATTGAGAATGTGTTTCTTTACCTTAAATCTTAGTCTCCATATCTATAGCAAATCTCCTAGGGAGGCCAGACCTCTAGCGTTATGAGTCATTTGCCACTAAAAATAAAGGGTCCTCTTCAGATTACTCCTTGAAATGAAGGGCTCCAACAGGAAGGAAAGCAGAAAAGTACTTTAATTCATTGCAAAGGAATTAAGAGCTACAGAAATAGCTCAGTCAGTAGAATAGTTGCCACACAAGCATAAGGACCAGAGTTCAAACCCAAGCACCTACCTAAAAGAGCAAGTTCAGTTCCCAGAATCCACATGGTGTCTCTCAACTACCTGTAATTCCAGTTCCAAGGAATCCAATACCCTCTTCTGGCCTCCTCAGGCTCCAGGCTTGCATGTGCAGGCAAAATACCCATACATGTAAAATTTTAAAAATCAAGAAATTGAAGAAGACACAAAAAATGGAAAGAACTTTTATGATATGGATTATAAGAGTTAATATTGTTTTTGTGTCCTTCCTATCCAAAGTTATTTAACACAATCTCAAAATAACAATGGCTTCTTTTACAGAACTAAAAAATTAAGTAAATTGTCCCCTTTAAAACCTGATAAATCTCGTATAAGAAGTCCATATTTAATCTGCTGTGAGTGATCATGGCTACAAGGAAGTGTCCTTACTATATTTGGGAAAAATTTTTAGTGCCAAATTTAAGTTAGCACAGATACTATCATCAAGTTAGGAGAGGGGGGTGAACAGAAAAGACCCTTTTGACTGGGAAAAACTCATGTGGATTCATTGTCAGTAAAGGAACTTAAAGCATGGCTTTTACCGTTTATAACAACATGAGTCAGAGCATTATGAATAGGTAACGTTGCCATACTCACACCAGAGGAGAGGATGGTTGTTTAAGGAAGAAATAACCACCAGCAGATACACTTTACAGAAAGAATGCCAGGGTGTAAGGTTTGAAAGGGAGAATTATAATTTTACTGGATTTTTTTTTTATACTTTATTTACATTTCATATGTTTTCCCCTTTCCAGGTCTCCACTTTGGAAACCTCCTATCCCCTCACCCCTCCCCCTGCCTCTATGAGGGTATTCCCCTACCCACCCACTCCCATCTTCCCACCTTGGCATTCCCCTATACTGGGACATCTAACACCCTCAGGCCCAAGGGCCTCTCCTACCCCTGACAGCCAACAAGGCCCTCCTTTGCCACATATGTGGCCAGCACCATGGGTCCCTCCATGTGTATTCTTTGGTTGGTGGTCCAGTCTCCAGAAGCACCGGGGGGTCAGGCCAGTTGACACTGTTGCTCCCTCCATGGGGCTGCAAAGTCCCTCAGCTCCTTCAGTCCCTTCTTCAACTGCTCCATCTGGGACCTCACACTCAGTCCAACGGTTACTGTAAAGTGAAACTTGGGTATTCCAAACTTTTGAGCTAATATCCACTTATCAGTGAATACATACCATGTTCGTTCTTTTGTGACTAAGTTACCTCGCTCAGGATGATATTTTCAAGTTCCATCCATTTGCCTGTGAATTTCATGATACACTTTACAGAAAGGACTTCAATGAATGCCAGGGTGTAAAGTTTGAAAGGAAGAATTATAATTTTACTGGATTTTTTTTTTTTTAAAATAACACTTTTCAGGACCATGGAGAGAGCCCTAGCAGCCTACAATCCACAGAGTTTCAAGGTAGATTGATCCTTTGGACTCTGAAATAATAACCAAAATTAGGCTAAACAATCCTTGACAATAGGTAAAAATTTAGAAGGAAAATGACTGAAGTTATCTTTTTTCTTCAAATTTCATTACAAATGCATAAAGATGAGTATACAAATGGCTGAAGCCTGTTACAATGAGGGCATAGGAAGAAGGAAAAAAAAAACAAGCGTTTGTTGGACAGAGGGTTTTTACATTATCTTAATAGTAGCTGCAGTGCCATGTTGAAGCAGGATCATTAATTATTATATGCATTAGTAAATAATGTGAATGTTGGCTATTATAACAAACACACTCTAAACTCTCATTGGCTTAACTGCCAAATATGTTTCTTAATGAAGTCTTGTTGGCTACCCAAATAGGTCACTGTTTCTTATATTCAGGCATTATCATTCCAAGAGTTTACCATCCTAAATCCATGGCTTCTTAAGTCACCCAGAATATCAGCGTCCAAATAGAAGATAGAAGAAGAAAGTAGAACACAAAAGGACTTCATGGCACAGAGAGCTCCCTGGCCAGTCACATGGTGATCCCTAACTTTAGGCACTGCTGGGTAAAATAACCTGACTTTGAGTCTCTGAGGAGTGGAGTGGGCAGAGACCCACTCTCTGTTCCGTGTTCAGTCACTTGACATATGGTTTAAAGTATAGCGTAGCAAAATACAGTGGACTATGACCCATCAATGTTGCTCTCCCTCACATCTAAAGGAATGCCAGTTGTGGAGAAAGGGGGAAACTGTCTGTCTGGCCAAGAGGCTAATTATTCCACATTTTCCACTCCAGACACCATGCCTCAGGCCATTCATGTCGATGGAGAGGCACAGATTGGTTCTGTCAACCCATCATCGGCACCTATGTCTCTGTTCAGTCATCTGGAAATTTCCGTGGATAAAATTACAGACTACCAGGTATCAGTATTCCATTAGGAAAACAAGACACATGAGATACTTAACTTACAAAAGAAAACGTTTATCTGGGCTCTTGACTTTGGAGATCTCACTTAAAGATCAGGTGGGCTCCATGTTTGGAGTCTCTGGCAAGCATGCTGAATGGTATGTCAGAAATGTATCACAGAGAAAACTACTCTGATCATGACCAATGAGCCAAAGACAAAGAAGGGGCTGTGTTCCACAATCCCCATCGAGAGCAGGCCCCTGCTCTAATAACAAGTCCCTCTTCCTGAAGGTTCTACCACCTCCCATAGTACTGCACTGGGGACCAAGACTTTATACATGGCCTTTAAGGGGGCATTCAAGATCCAAAGTATAGCAACAGGCATGAATATGAAGCAGGAAAACACACAGGCATTCCCCAATGTAACCCAGCACCATGAGGCACCATTCTGGAATGGTGGTTAAAGAACACTCTAAAAGACGATAATCCAAGATTTGGCTCTACTCTGCAAGAGCCAAAAAACTGTCAAACCTTCTTGACTCTTGGGAATACACAAATCTTCACATATCATACATAGTGTTGAAGCAATTCATAACTTGATTGTTTAAAAGAAAGTATTAATAAAAGAATAAGATTGTGAGTGAGCAGATAACTCAGTCAGTTGTTGCTCAAGCATGAGGCCCTGAGTCCCCTAGCACCCACATAAAAAAAAAACAGGCACAGCAGCACTGTAACCCAACACTGGGGGAGAAAGACTGATCTCTGGTGCTCATTGGCCAGCCAGCCTAGCTGAATTAATGAGCTCCCAGTGAGATTTTATCTCACAAAGTAAGGTGGGGTAGGAGAGAACACCAGACATCAAATCCTGACCTCTACATACACATATGTACACACATACACACACACACACAGAGGAAGGGGTGCAGAGTTGAGAAAATGAGCAGCTTATCAAAGAGTGCAAGTAGGTGATAGATTAAATAAAGCTGTGTACTGAGACAGCGAACCAGGAAAGCACAGTAACATAACAAGGAAAGCCGTTTGCTAGAATGTTCCCAATAGCTTGAAAGGGTAAAATTGGTCACAGCATCCACCCTAAAAGACATTTTATGGGTATTCGGGCAAGACCTGCTTGCTTGTGGATAGAAGCAAGAAGTCTCAGACTCAAACTAAAGGGATAAGAAGGGCCAGTCAAAAGTTAGGTGAAATGACAGATTTGGTGGATGGTGTTCCTCGAATGGTTTCTAAACTGAGACACTCCCTACCATTTCTGAGTGTGGAGGCAAAGGGAAAGCCCTGTGTCCTACCTGTGCCTATTGTCATCTTTAGCACTTGTAGTTTCTCCTGGAATTCCAAGCCCTTGAATCCCCAGGGAAGAAATAAGAGACTAATGCATCTATATCCTTTCAAAGAGCCTGCAAAGTGATTACCTATAAATGTAGCTCATAATTTTTTAACATAGCCAGACTCTCTTTTTCCAAGAAGGAAAGGTATTGTGCCTTTAATTCCTATACTAATTGTGGAATATATGTGTCACTGGGAAGTTACTAGAGAGCCTTGATCTTTGTCTCCCTCTGAAACTTACAGTGTAACAGACAGAGGAGGTGATGTCTGCAGGACTGTGGGTCCCTGTCATTCAGTTGGAGGCTGAAAGGCAAGTGCACACAGGGCACAGCATTTTAAGGATGACAAGGCGAGAATGTGGCTATTCAACCTGAAAATAAAGCTGCTTTATCGCAAAAAAACAAGAGAGGGAGCCAATGTCAGCAGAGCCAAAGCACCCTAAAATTCTAATTAGAGTGGAGCTATTAAGTAAAAAGCTACAGCAGTCAATGGTTACAGATTCCTACAGGAGAAGCAGCTAGCAAGAGAGACTTAGGGTTTAGGACAAACTATCTTAGCTCTCCATTTTTTTTTTTTTTTTTTTTTGTCTTTACTTCTGGTTTGCTTTTTGTTTTGTTTTTTAGCATATGTCTGTGCATGTGATTTGCATGTGTGTAGGGGGAGAGGTTATGCGTGTGTACAGGAACAGGTGCACATGAGTGCATGTAGAAGCCAGAGACTGACAGAGACATCAGGTATCTTCCTCAATTGCTCTTCATGAGCTGCTCTGCTCACTAGAGCAGGGCCTCTCCCTGAACCCAGAGCCCATGGATTCCACTAGTCTAGCTAGCCATATTGCCTCAGGGATCCTGTCTCCACTATAGGAGCACTGGGATTACAGACGGCTTGCCATACACACCTACATCTTTTTTAAATGTTCTTATTTATTCTTTGAGAAGTTCATGAATGTATACAATATACAATGACCCCCATCCACCCCTGCTTCTACATGCTTTGTCCACTGAGCCATCTCCCTAGCCCTGTCCTATCTTTTTAAGCCAAGAAATTTTTTTAAACTTTTGTGAATGCCCTACTTCAGGCTGCTGCATGGCCCATCCCAGCTAACACCTAAGGGCAAAAATGTCTGAGAAAGTGCAAACAATCACCAGGTGACAGAACAGCCAGGCCACACTGATCATCAATCTTTCTTTAAAAGCAGAAAGCCAACTGCCATGCATCAAGAGAATGCAGTAATCCAGCTTTAGTCCTCTTCTATCGAGACTGCCCTTTCTAATTAGTTAAGTGCCCTTTCTAATTAGTGATAGAAATGTAAAGCCCTCTGCTCAAATCTCCCATAACCTCACAGCATAGGAAGATGACTGGTAGCTTCCCAGTCCTTCCCCTGCCTTGCCTACAGCGTCACTTCCTGTTGGAATGTGTTGCTGCCCCACCTTTTCTCTGCCTCCCTGCCTGCTCCAGCCTCCTCAACTGTTGCTCTGGTTGTTCCTCTCCATCCTTTTCTGCATCATCAGTTTTATCTCTCCCTAGGAATCATCATCTTCCTTGGGTATTGCCTTCAACACTCTAACTTAAAAACTTCATTTCTCTTGATCTAGCTTCCCCTGCCCAGCTGTCACACTTCCTTTAAACTTAGAATCAGCTCCTTTAAAAAGCATCTCCTCCGATCTCCTACCTTCCCTGTGCTGATCCATCAACCAACCCTGACAACTCTCCATCCAGAATGTTTCTAGGCTCCTGTCTTCTTCCATCGTTCCAACTCTGACTGTCATCTATGTTGGCTGTTCTTGCTTCTAAACTTGCCCCCATTGTAATCTACTATCAACTGAGTCAATTCCATGATTCTTTAGAGCCGTAAATGCAATCACACCACTCCTGTCTTCAAAGCCTACAATAGATTCCCATCTTGCTCCTCTGTACCCTTCAGATGTTATGTAGAGTAGTTCTCCAACATCCAGAGACTGTAACCCTCTTTGTTTGCATGCTCCTGCCCCATTCTGGTCTCATTGGGTTTTTCCAATATGCTAGCTAACCTGCCATATTGGTGCCACTACCTTTGTTATTCCTAAAAGTTTCTCCTCAGATATTCCCCAAAATCTGGTTCCTTGAACCCTTTATGCCTTTATTGAAAGGACATTTTTCAGGGGCCACTCCATCCAAAACCTTACTTCTCTTTACTTGTAAAAATCTTTAGTAAAGGGTGAAAGATTTATATGATCCAGAGACCAGAGGGGTTTTGATTGACAACTTCAACCCACTATCTAGTATTTCCTATTCTTTCTCAGCACTAATCAATCCTCTCTAAGGCACTATACATTTTACTTTTTTGTGTTCTTTTTTTCTGATGTCTCTCACTGGAATGTAGACTCCAAGTAGTCGGTGTTTTGACTATGTGATGCTTGACTGTACCCTAAGTTTCTAATACAAACCCTGGCATTTATGGTGTTCAACAAACACTGAGTAACTAACTATATAATCTGTGTGACTTCTACACGAATCATGAAGAAGAGAAACCCTGCTCCACTGAAGAAAGCCGCTGCATTTGTATCCCATGTGGACCTCAGGCTCACTTGCACATATGCACACTCAGCACAGGTAGTCTATGCATCTCAGAACCTTAACCAAGGCGCTCTGTGCCACCTTCTGTGTGCTTCCATCAAACGCCAACTCTAGCCACATGATTTCACAGTCGGGTCCTTCACCTTTCCACATTTCTCACTGATGCTGAACGCAAGCTCACTCAGGTCTCTTCAGAATCAGGGTTCAGATTACAGGAATGTTTTTGGTTAAGAGAACAACGGAAAATAACTCTAATCAAGTAATGTTTGAGGTCAAGGGATCTGATTCTGTCCGTGTCTGGGAATGATTCTACGAGAGCAAATTGGGTGTGCCTTGGTTTTAGCTATCATGGTGGACAGGCGCCCTCCTAGACTGTATGCCTCTCACATGTTGAAGTCTCAATACCTGCAGAGAGCCTACTTCTTTCTTCTAAGTAATAAAGATCTTGAGACGGGAGTATCGTTGTTATTCCTAAATGAACCCTACCATCTGGGAGATGAGCTGCTTCTGTGAAGAAGTCGTTATGGTCTCTGATGCATCTCTCCTGTTAGTAGTTTATTGATCTACACGTGTCCCGCAGCCACCACACCCATACGGATATGTGTAATAAAAGTCCATACAAGCATGCTAGTGGCACAGAAGTATAAACATCCTCCTTTGAAATGTTAGCAACTCTGCTGACCTTAAGAAAGGAAATACCTTCTTCACTTTGAAAAAACCTCTGGGTTCTTTACAGGCTTTAAAATACACACACAAAAGAGTTTTCCAGGGCAAAGCTTATCTACCATTTTACAAGACTCGCATTACTACATAACTCTTAAACAGTTTTTGCAATTAATTTTTACCACTAAGCCTTTCAAAGCACATGTTCAATTGAAATGTCTGTCTAATGGTCACTACTGAATGTGCAATCTTAATTTTGGCCAATAGCACTTTATATAATGTGGACAGAAAGTGCTAAAAAAATGTTCCCTAGCTTAACCCAGCATAGACTTAACTAATATAAATCTAGGAATTATAGTGGTCACAGAGAATGTTCCCTTGGTATGAATCATTTATTCATCACAGGCTAAGCAGCCAAGCAATGCAGCTGTGTCTATATTTATCTGTTGACAGCAAAAGAATTACTCTACTTATCTAAATTAGATGGCAATGGGCTATGCTGTTGGCAGATCTAAAGAAGTCTTTAAAACCTTGACTGCGGGATGACCATCCAGCCGTTTCCAAAGTGAATCCACCCCTCTGGGAGAGCCTGAAGAAAAACAACTTTCAGATACATTGTTGAACTAGAACTTACTGGTCTCCATGACCATGGATGTGTTAGCTAGCCAGGACACCCTGAGTCCTCTTTTAGGGAGTGCAATGTTTCTGCAGTCTTCACCAGCCACAATTGGAGCCTGACAAGGAGCACAGGCCTGCTGCTGATTGGTACATGATGGAGAGCCACTGAGAGGGTATTTTTTTTTTTGTTTTGGGGTTTTTTTTTTTGTTTTGTTTTGTTTTTGTTTTTTGTTTTTTTTTTTTTTTTTAAGCTAGTGATGAATAAGTAACATGATTAGAGCTGCAGAAAATCACTCTGAATAGAAAGCACCGACAAAAGACAAGATTAGGAGGTGAGGAGTCAAGTGGAGAGTGTCACTAGAGTCCAGGAGCTCAAGACAGGACAGCAAGCAGCAAGATCCTCGCAGGATGCAGCACAGAACCCACAGCAGATGCTCGCAGTGTCCCACTGCTAACACACTCCTTTTGAAAGTTGTAAAAAATGAGCTGAAGTATACACAGATAGAAGCAATTACAGTAGGCACAGTCTATTTTCTGGTTATTATCGAACCAAAATCACTATGAAAAGTATTACGGTTGGATTATTAAATGTGTCTCCTAAGCTCGTGTGTTGAACACTTGGTCCCCAGCTAGAGGCACTATGTTGGATGATTCTAAAAACTTTAGAGGGTGAGGCCTAGTTGGAGGAGGAGGCTAGCCAGAGCTGAGACTTTGAAGGTTGCACTAGGCCCCTTTCTTGTCCGTCTGCTCTGTTTCCATCACGAGGTGTTTGTGACCCGTGTTCCCACCACCATGAACAACTTGCCTCACTGTGAGCCAAGGACAGTGGATTGAAATCTCTGAACATGTGAGCAAAATAAATAAGTCCTCCTTCTGTAGAGCTCTCTCGGGTATTTTGATCAGAGCTATGGAAAAATATTGATACAAGAGATCAAAAAAGGCTGCCTTAAATGGACACTTAAGAGCAAGGCTTTATGGAGACAGCCTGAGGATAACCCTGGTGAGAGCTATTCAGAATCTGTAACTGGATCCTGTGACAGTGGTCAGATACATGAGTAAAAGACCTGTATGTAAATTTGGATCCACAGCAGGAACAGAAATGGAAGTGGACCTCTCTTACCTACTGATGCTTTGGATGGAAGAACCAGCCTAAAGGAGGAAAGGAAAATCAATAAGTGATCAAGATCAAACTGAAGAGGTTTTGCTCCAGGAAAATGGGAATAACTCAAACTTTAAATTCTCCGCTTATAAAATGGGTGTGTTAAGAACCTGCCAACTGCAGGAACTGAAGAAATAACTCAGCAGTTAGAAAGCATCCACTGTTCTTCCAGAGGAATGGGTTCAATTCTCAGCACCCATGTAGCAGCTCACAACCATCTATAACTCCAGTTCTAATCCAATGTTCTCTTCTGTGGCCACCAGGCAAATAAATGGCACATAGATACGTGTATTAGTTCATTTCTATTGCTGTGATAAAATACCATAACCAAGGCAGCTTATAAAAGGAAGTGTCTATTTGGTTCCAGAGAGATAAGAGTCTGTGGGGGTGGGGGGGATAAAGCAGAAGTCTGTGGTGGCTAGAGGTGAGAGCTTACATTTGAATCACAAACAGGAGACAAAGAGAACAAACTCAAAATGTCACACAACCACTGATGCACTTCCTCCCGTAAGACCACGCCTCCTAAACTTACTTAAATAGTTCCACAATCTGGGGACCAAGAATTCAAACATCTGAGCCTATGGGGGGCATTCTCATTCAAACCACCACAGCACACATACAAGTAAGACACCCATACAAATAAAATAAAACAAAACTATTTTTAAATTTTAATTAAAATAGAAACTACCAACCTTTTAAAAAGGAAGCAATTTGGAGTTTATCATATGCATTACAAAAACAATTCACAGCAGGAGCCTGTTAATAGAGAATCCCTCTAGTCCAGTAAAATTGTAAGTCTTTTTTAAATGAGATTTCCAGGTCTACTGTATTAACTGGGCTAGGCCTTTTGTTCAGTCTGCAGGTATTTATTACATACCTACTATAGTCCCTGAATTACATATTTGCCTCACATAAAACAAGCAAAAATATCTTTTAAAATGCCTCAATGGTCTCAAAAATAGAAAGACATACAAGTAAGCAAAAAAACATAAGCAAGCAGCACTATTGGTTGGAAGGAAGTATGCTAGATGTGTAGCAGAAGCCTAAGGGGACAATAAGGCAATTCTACCTTGCATGTGGGGACCAGGGGCATCAGGGAAGAACAGGAGGAGGAGAGGCATATTGGCTTCTCTGGGGTTGGTAAGCATTCGCCAGGCTAATTTGCAGGCTGAATTGAGAAGAAGTTTCTAGGCAAATGGAACTTCATGAAGAAATATCCTCCAAAACATAAATAAGCTCCTGGCTGTAGCAATATCTATTGTTGAGAGGGGAAAGTAAAGGACTAAGATCACGAGATGGGAGAGGGAGCAAGCTTGTTCCCAGACCTGGGAGGCATGACAGGCCACCGTGAGGATTCTGATCCTTGTTTTGATTATACACCCGTGGGAAGCCACTGAAGTGTTTTAGAGATGGAGATAACCAAAAAATGTATTTAAGAAAGATCACTCTAAATGGAAAATACTGACAATAGATAAGTTTACAGAATGGGGAAGCCAGAAGAGTCCAGGAGATCAGCACCTAAAGACAGCAGAGATGTTGGGTAGGACCAGATGAATAGATGAGCAAGAAATGAACAGTGAGTGACTTGAGTAAAGTCACTCCTTGGGCAAAGAGAACGAGAGAGAAGAAAATCGTTGAAATGACCCTCTAGTTTCTAAATAGAGCAAGTTGAAAGGTGGTGAGGTCATTTCCCAGTATGTAAAAATAAAGAAGGAAAGGGTCTAGAGACTAAAATATGTGCTACATTCCTTGGGACCTAAGGATGAGACCAGTGGAGAGATCTAACCAGCAAGATGCTTGGATGGGAAGTATAGATGTCCAGCAGAACTAGTCATGAGGAGGAATGACAATGGCCTTAGTCATGGGTGAGGTTCATCAGGAGGAGGAGGAGGAGGAGGAAGGGGAAGAGGAGGAGGAGGAGGAAGAAGAGGAGAAGGGGAAGAGGAAGAAGAGGAGGAGGGGAGGAGGAAGAAGAAGAGAAAGAGGAGGAGGGGGAAGAAGAGGAGGAGGGGAAGAAGAGGAGGAGGGGGAAGAAGAGGAGGAGGGGGAAGAAGAGGAGAAGGAGGGAGAAGGGAGAAAAGGAGAGGAGGAGGAGGGAAGGGAGAGGAGGAGGGGAGGGAGGAGGAGGGGGAGGAGAGGGAGGGGGAGCAACAAGGAGGTTAATGAGGAGGAAGAGGAGAAAGAAAAAGGTGGAATCCCGTAGAATACACATACAGTCTGAGAAAGAAAATCCAGGTAAGGACAGAGAATGAAAACAGAGCTGGAGTGTGGGGCTCTGAACTGGGTCCTCTGGCTACAAAAGGCATTGCTCTGTCAATTGGGGTGATGCAATGTAGGATGGGAAACTCTGGTCCATTGTGTGTAGGAAACAATGAAACACTATAGACCAATGAGACATTCTGTCCTGTCCTGTCCTGTCCACACTCAGCCTCATGTTTCACACATTCTTTGTACTTCACTTACAATGATTCTATGAGTTTATGAATGCTTGAAAATAAAAAACAATAAAAAAATAATAATAAAGATGGAGGCAAGAATAGTACCTGGAAAGCCAAGGAAAGTACGCTTCTTAAAGAGAAAGAGCAATCCCAGACATGCCTTAGGGGAAGAAAGACAGGCAAGAGAGAAGTCACCTCCGACAGTCAGAATGAGCCAGCTATAAATTCCCTTCTGCTTTGTTAACATTAACAGCACTGAGAGAGGAGTAAGGGAGAGGAGCTGGCTGAACACACAAGAGGTCAGCCCTCTCCAGAGTGGAAGGTCATTCACCCAGAAGCAGTGTGCCTTTCCCCCTGCAGACCACTAGGAACCCAGTGACTCAGAGCAGCCTGGCCAATCCCAGCTGCCTCTAGACGTCCGACTTCCGCCCCTTCCAGTCCCACTGTTATCAAAACACAGACACCAGAGTTATTCTACTTCACACCCCTAAACTCCCCAGGGATTGCCATGATCTCTTGGTAAGGTAGCGCTCAGCTTTGGCTTTTTATAGCATTCAGGTGAAAATGGAGACCTTGTTAAAATTCTGATGGGATTTTTCTGTTCCATCTACAGTTTGTATAAATAGAACAGGCAGGAACAGGTCACCATAAAATGGAGGTTCTTGGCTAAAGCTACCCTCATATTTTAAAAGTAAGGATTATATACCTAGTGTTCATCAATAATAAAACTATTTAAAGTCTTACTGATATTTTTTTTAATCCAGTTTCAAAAGTGACACAAAACTTCTAAAGAAGAAAGGGACTATTCTGACTCCGTTAAAACCGGTTCTTAATCTTTTTCTTTACTGGTTCTCACTGAATGTTTTCCTTGGGGTTAAAATAGCCTCTGAGGAGCTTGTACTCGTTCCTGGTTAGTCTCCACACTCAACAGTCAGTTACACTGCCTAGTTACATAGGTGTCCTGTCATCTTAAAGCTCACTATTGGTCAAGAGAGCTGAAGGGACTGCTTTCCTTTTCAGCCTAGACATCAGAATCCTTGACTTTCTTTTCTCTACCTAGCAATTGGAAATAGAACCAGAGCCTAGTGACTTGTACATTAGTGCCTATTTCAGCAATTAATCATAAAAAGCCTAATTCTTCTTAAGCCACAGCTGAAAGGAATACAACTTAATTATTTCTTTTTCAGCCCCGTTTTGTGACTATTTAAGTGCAAACTGTTACCACTTACCTGACTTCTTCTCTCAATGCATCCTGTCACCAATGACTTGTTTTATAGTCACTCACAGGCAGCATCAGAAATAAAGTTTGCCAAGAATATTATCTTAAAAAGGCTGGAATCCGTAGACTGAATGATAATCTTCCGTGAAGCCGTGCTTATACATATGAAGTTTCTCTCTCCCTTCCTCTCTCTCTCTCTCTCTCTCTCTCTCTCTCTATATATATATATATATATATATATATATATATATATATATATATATATTTCTCCAAAAAGAAACAAGGCTATACTTTGTTTTATGTTAATTACCCCAATGCAAATTTTTACACATACAAAGTCACTGTGCTTCTGTAAACAACAGCTAATATTGTGTTTGCTGTGTTATGCAGTAAGAGGGCTTGATGTCAGAGCTCTATGCATGCTAGGCAAGAGTTCTACCACTGAGCTGTGTCCCTAGCCCCCTCTCACAGGTTTTGGGCTTCATATAAACCCCACCTACTCTCTGAACCATTTTCCACCACTCACATCCATGTTTATCCATTTAGAAATATGGATGACATTTTTAAAATATTTTTATTGGCGGATGTTCATTGTACATGGAGTTGGGCTTCATAGAGACAATTTATTTCAGATGTATTATGGACTTTGACCCTACTCACTTCCTGCTGCTCCTTCTCCTTAGCCCCCCCTTTCCTATCAACTTTCTTCATCTTACATGTCAGATGTGTTGACAAAGAATTCCAAAAGTCGGAGAACCCCACAGAAAAGGAGAAAGGAAGATTGTAGGAGCCAGAGGGTTCAAGGACACCAGAAGAACACAGCCCACAGAATCAACTAAGCAGGGCTCATAGGGGCTCACAGGACTGACAGGCAGTCTTGGAGCCTGCATGGTCTGTACCAGGTCCTCTCCATGTATGTTGTGGTTGTGTAGTTTGGCAGTTTTGTAGGACTCCTAACAGTGGGAGTTGGGGGGGTCTCTGACTCTTGTACCTGCTCTTGGGACCCTTTTCCTCCTACTGGGTTGCCTCACCCAGCCCTGATATGAGGGTTTGTGACTAGTCTTACTATATGCTGTTATGCCATCTTTGATTCATATCCCTGGGAAGCCTGCTGTTTTCTAAAAGGAAATGGAAAGGAGTGGTGTTGAGGAAGGAGAGAGGTGGATGGAGACTGGGAGAAGAGGAGGGAGAGGAAACTGTGGTCAGGGATGTATTGTATGAGAGAAAAATAAATTTTAAAAAGTAATTCTAAGAGTCAAAACTGAAAGAAAACCTGTGAGGTTTGTCTGCTTGCATCTGATCTAGTTCATTTCATACAATGAACTCCAGCTGTACCCATTCCTAACAAATGATATAGATTCACTCCTCTTAGTGGCTGAATAAATCTCCATGGCACATATATTCATTTATCGGTTATCTATTGGCAGACACTGGGGCTGGTTCTGTAATCTGGCAGCACTGCAGTGAACATGGGCGTGCCAGTATTTATGTGATATGCTAATTCAGAGTCTTTGGGGTCTATGCCCAGAAGTGGGTACATATATTTTACATATACTGTGCTAGTTTCCATTGTATAAGTATACTATAATTTATTATCAATTCCCTATTAGACAATTAGGTTTTTGCTTTTTGGTACAATATTTTTATTTTGATATTATAAGCAGAAATACTATGGGCATTCCTACTGATGTCATGTACTCACGGGTACATAGACATGTGTGCATGTCCTCAACTTTATAACATAGTTCTGTTCTCCAGCATTGAGACCTTCATCCACACCAGCACATAGCCCAGAGCTTCCTTTAGGCAAAGCAACCCTACTCCACCCAGGCCTGGGAAATACCCAACACGTTGGGGAAAAAGGGTTCAAATTGCCTAAATAGAATCGCTATTATAAATTGAAAGAGAGCTCAAGGCAAAACTGAATGAGATGATCTAAAGCGAATAAAGTGTCTGAGAGCGAGGCCCTGAACATGAACGAGCGGGGCATTCTAAAAAGCAGGAAATGACAGAAACGCAAGAGGATGACCTAATATAAAGTAAATTGCCTTTTCTTGGCAAAATACTTTGACGCCAGAAAAAAATCAATTGAAATAATTCAGAGACTGTAGTCTGTTCCCCATAGGAGCAGCCAACTTGTCAAACTTGTGGAATGCAGCATCAGCCTGTACCCTGACTCAACATCACCTTCAGACAATCTCTCCTGACTCCTGGGAGGGTCCTTTAAACACCATCTCTTAGCACATAAATTTACAAAATATGAATTTTTTTGTCCTTGAATCACCTGTTCACTGTCTGGCTTATATGCATTAGTGCTATTGTCTTTAACCGTTGGAACACAATGTCTCTGATATGATCTATGAGAACTAGCTATGGCTGCCTCCTAGAAGGGCAGGGAGTCTGAGGTACAAAGGGAACAGCTGAAGATGGACATGTATTACACAGTCACAATTAATAATTTCTTAAGTGAAGCTAAAATGTCACCCTATCATTCCCAGGCACCTCTCTAACCATGTTTTAGGATACCATGCCTGCTTTTCTTTAAGCCTGGCCTGGCTGCTCTGAAATGGCACCTAAACTCTCTCACAGAGCCAATCATGGAGCTCATTAATCCACCCTATCTCTTCTCATCTCTCACTTCTTAAAGAAAGGAACAGGCAAGAATTGGATTTTACTCAAGAGCCTCCACCCCAGATAATATACCTAGTACAGCTGCTGTTCAATAGTCCTTTCTGAACAAGTACGGCGAGATTTTCCTCATTCAGTGATTTTTAAATGACCCAAGGAATTTATTCATCATTTCCACTTGTTTTATATATTGATGTTTAGGGTTGATAGAATAACTCAGTACTAGAACACTTGCCTTGCGTGCAGAAGGCCCTGAGATTTTCCATGGCATGGGGGAGAGGGGATAACCCACCAAAAATCTTTTTTTTTTTCCTTAGAAAAAGAAAATATTTAAATGCTCAAAAATGGTTAAGCATAAACTTTATAAGGATAAAAATTTTGACTCTTTAATTACCATCTGTAATATGTGCCAAGCATGCTTGGCCTGCTGCCTGGCACATAGTAGGCGCTTAGTAAATATGCTGGATGGGTAAAGAGCCTTCACTATGAAGTATTCTCTATACTAAAGTGAACCAAACAGTTCCTTTACTACATGTTTACATTTCTTTCTCTATTTACTTCAGTTGAGAGACGCTATCACTTGTATCTTGAATGTTCCCCCAAAAGACCCATGTATTGAAGCTTGATGCCCAGCCAGGGACACTACAGAGAAATAATAGAACCTTCGGGACTCGGGAGCTAGTGGAAGAAAGTCTAGGTCATTGAAAGCATGTCCTCAAAGAAAGAAGGGATTAGGATCTTCTCTCTCTCTCTCTCTCTCTCTCTCTCTCTCTCTCTCTCTCTCTCATTCTTTCTCTTGTCTTTGCTTCCTGACTTCTGTGAGGAGAGCACTGTCTTCTTCCCCACCCCCACCTTGGTGTACTTCCTCACATAGACTATAGACTGCCACACAACAGAGCCAACAACCATGCATCAAAACCTCAAAACCATACATCAGGACAAGTCCTCCCTCTTTTAAGTTGGTTGTTGTAGGCAAGGTAACTGACATAGAAGAAAATATATACATGGCATAAAATTTGCCATCTTAATCATTTTTATGTGTATAGTTGAATGGTGTGGACATGATTGTACATCTATCAGCACCTATCTCTACTTGGAGGCGGGGCTAAAATGTTAGCTCGAATCTACAGTGTGGTATTTAAGTAAAAGAAAAAGAGGCTGGTTTTTAATAGGAAGAAGGTAGCAGCTGGGTGTCCTGCCTCTTCCAATTACAAGTAGGAAGCACTTCAACGATCCCTTCAGAGACACCTCCTCTGCCTCTGCGAGCTTTCTTTTCATGCTCTCCCTTCCCCTCCCCCATTTTTCTATCCCTCTCAATATTCCTCCTTTCAGCAATGCATTTATTACCTATTCTCTATATAAATCCAGCTTTTTTATCATGCTAACGTAGAAGGGACTGGAGTTTCTGGAACAATCATTCTTTTACACCTGATAGGAAGATGTTCTCCTAAGAATGCAAGCATTCTGAGGAGACAGGCGACTCAGCTGTTAAAGTGCTTGGTGCACAAGCATGCGGACATGAGCTCAATCCTCAGCCCCCACTAAAAAAGCTCAGCAGAGCCGGGCAGTGGTGGCACACACCTTTAATCTCAGCACTCAGGAGGCAGAGGCAGGCGGATTTCTGAGTTCGAGACCAGCATGGTCTACAGAGTGAGTTCCAGGACAACCAGACAACCAGGGCTACACAGAGAAACCCTGTCTCGAAAAACCAAAAAAAAAAAAAAAAAGCTCAGCAGAGTGCTGTGTTTATGATCCTAGCACTGGGGAGGCCAAGACAAGTGCATCTTTGGCTCTCACTGGCCAGCCAGCCTAGCCCATCTGACAGTCCCAGGTCTCATTGAGGGACCCTGTCTGAAACAACAAAGTGCACAGTTCCTGATGAGACTTGAAGTTGACCACTGACTTACACACACATAGACATACCTGTATATGCATTAACAAACACATGTACTCAAGGAGAAAGTGAGAGGGGGAAGGGAGAGAGAATTTTTACACTACTAAAAACAGCAGAAATCCAGTAATGGAAGCACAATAAATTTTTTACTTCATCTGCAAAGCATCTATCAAGCCATGTTCTTCTTCCTCTCTGTGCATATTATTTGGAGCAATTAATCTCAAATATTTGCATCTATACTATTTGGGACTCTAATGTCTAACACCTAGATATTAATGAGAGGGAAGGGGGGAAGGGAGAGGGAGATAGAAAGGGAGAGAGAAAGAGGAGAGAGGGGGGAGGGAGAGAGAAAGAGGAGGGAGAGGGACAGGGACAGGGACAGGGAGAGGGAAAGACATTGGTCACACCAACCCAGGCTATGTACAACATTCTGCCTACAAGCCTGGGATTGCCTACTGATAGCAGAAAAGGGGAAATATTTTTAACTGACAATTCAAGTGAAGCATATAGACTCGATCTTCTCATTGATCTTTACCGATCCTCCAGTAAAAGAACAAGTAAACTGACCTTCTAGGACAGAAATAAGACTCTTGGCTTTGTTGAGTCAATAAAAAGAGTACGCCCCAGCCTTCCCTCACCAGTTGACTGCTGATCCAGGTGATGTTAATATGAGCTCTAAGGGGAAAGCCTGATCGACACACATGTAACAGTCGTCTTGGGAAACTGCGACTAACAATGATCTCCCTGCAGACAAGACAAGGATCACAGCACCTTTGTCCTATCTCAAACTACCTCCTTTTCTGCACACATCCCAAACATCTAGCAAATTTTTCTGAACACAGTGGGATTCAGATACACTTTTTTCCCTACCTATGAATCCCCAAATGTCATACCCAAATCACAAAGTACCCTGCCTAATATCCCCCTCTCCTAGGCTACCTTATGTTTGGGAAGAGTGTCACTAAGAGTATGTTTTCTTATTGCATGTAGACATACATGGAACAGATATGCACAGTGATTTATGCCACACAAAGATACCATATGGGGGCTAGGAAGGTCTCCCAATTGGTCAAGTGCTTTACACACACACACACACACACACACACACACACACACACACACACACACACAGGCCTGACTTCTATGCATAGCACTCACATAGAAAGCCAGGCACAGTGGCATGTGCTTGTAATTCCAGCACTGGAGAAGCAGAGGCAGGAAGGTCCCTGGGGCTTGCTGGCCAGATAGCCTTAGCCTGGCCTAATCAGTGAACTCCGTGTCCCAGAGAGGGACCCCTGTCTCAAAAACAGAACCAGAAAGATGGCTCAGCTGGTAAATGTACTTACTACACAAGCCTGTTGACCTGAGTTCAGTTCCCGAAACCCCCATCCAAATGGGAAGAGAGAACTGATTTCACAGTTGTGCTCCGACCTCCACACATACAGTGTGACACATGCAAGCACTCCACACAAGTAAATGAAGATTAAAAAGAAAAGACGGAGGGCTCCTCCGGAAAGACATCTGTGGTCGACCTATGACCTGTGTACACAAACACCAAAGACCATGAGTGTATCTGTAGGTTTGACTATAAACAGGACTATCTTAGGTTTAAATTTTTTAGTCAACTGGTAAACAGAGGTCTATGTGTATCTTAGACATTAAATAATCCCTGCCCTGCAGGAGTGTGGAACCTTCTCCTACCTACATAAGGTTTGCCTCCCCTTTTTCCAAGAGCATCCAAAGTCTGCTCAGATCCTAAGATTAAAATCAATAGAAATATTTCCCCTTATGCTAATTCATTCTTACCTTTGTGCTTCCTAGGGACAGACTTCATCATTATGACACATACTACTTTTTGCTAAATGACACTGATTTGCTTATAAATACACATTGATACATATTTTTTCTTCTCTCTACCCACTTGTCCAGCATTGTACCTGACGTCCAGGCCATGGGCTCCACAAAAGATTGCTGCGTGGTCATGTCTTTTGTGCCTGTAAAAATTCAGTATTCATAACACCGTGCAAAATGAAGACCAAAAACACAACAAAATATGTAAAATCTATCCAAAGATGTGTGAGACATCTTAATTTCTTTAATGTAAAATGGAGACCCTAGAGGTCTGCCTGCCTGCCTCTTTCTTCCTTCCTTCCTTCCTTCCTTCCTTCCTTCCTTCCTTCCTTCCTTTCTTTCTTTCTTTCTTTCTTTCAATTTAGGGAATCAATGTGCTGTCTTTTCTTCACCTGCCCAGAGTCCATCAAGACAATGCAGGTAAATCAGTTCTCAAATCTAGAGCCAGAATTTAGATCTTTTATTCACTGCCCATGAAATTTAACAAATTATATAACTTTGTGAGCCTTGATCTACCATAAAATGGGAATTAAAAATAATATTAGTAATTTCTACACCCATGAACTCTCAACAATTAGGTTGCAGAAACAAGACCTACATGATAACCACAGCAGTCAATATGCCACATGAATGGGGGAAATTTTAGAGAGCAACACCCCCAGATAAAGAGCAACAGGCAGCCATGGCTACTGAGAAAGGAAGAATAAGTTTTCTCCAGGGTCACACCCTCTGATGTGTTATCCATCACAACTGGTTAGCTCTTACGCATGTATAAATGAACACCACTGGTAGACTCAGTAGTGGAGGGGTGCAACAATAATTAAAGAAGAGGTTATGAATCCAAGGAGGAGTGGGGTGACATGGGAGTAGTGGGAGCAGGAAGAGGAAAGAGTGGAAATTATGTAAATGTAGTACTCTCATATGAAATTCTCAAAAAAATAAAATAGTAAGAGTATCGACCACATAGGGTTGTTAAAACAACACATTAATAAGTATATATGATGCTTTAAGACAAATACCTGGTGTCAAGTTTGGCTGTTATTATTGAGTGAAAACATTGAAAAAAAATTTTTAGATACAGCTTCACTCTGTACCCCATGCTGGCTTCAAACTCACTATGTAGCCCAGGTTGGCCTTAAACTAACTGCAATTCTCCTGCCACAACCTCCCAAGGGTTGGGAGTACAAGAAGGAGCCACTATGCCTGCTTCATAGATTGATTGTGTGTGTGTGTGTGTGTGTGTGTGTGTGTGTGTGTGTGTGTGTGTGTGTGTGTGTGTGTGTGAAATTGGGAAAGAAGTAAAACATACAAATTTTGTGAATTGATGCTAGAAAATTAACAAAATAGCAGATATGACCCTGAACTAAAACCCAACTTTTTCAAGAAGCAGAAAGTTTCCTAAACTGTGAATTACTCTGACATTCGCACTCAGAAGACCATGTGATCGTCCTCAGCTGAAGCACAGCTTGCTCTTTTTAGAAGCTCTGACCTGGTCAGCAGAACTGTCTCTGATGGTGGGAGCCTTTACCACAGTCTGCACGGTCTAAAACAACAACCACGTGTGGTCATTGAGTATCTGTAATTCCATACAGCCAAGGAAATGGAAAGTTTTAATTTCACCTACCTGTGGTTTTTTTATACTCAACTAGGTGCATATTGTAGCGCAGCTCTGGGGATTCTGATAAACAAGCTCCTGGCTTTGGTCCTTGCCTGAATTCCGGCTCCTGCTCTGTTCATCCCTTACCTCAGAAATCAGCTCTCACGGGGCCAACTACTGTCCCACACCTCCACAGCTCGGCCAACTCCGACCCCCTTGTCTGAAACATCCTTCCTTACCCACACTCCATCAGAACCTTGTTCGGATTTCATTTCGTGGCCCCCACTCCCATGCCCATCTCAACCTCCACGGAAAGGAGCTACGATCACCTCCTCTGCGTTCTTCTGGATCTATTTCTGCGGCTGCTCCGCCAGTCAGTAGTTGTGCTGTATTCTCTGTGGCACTAACCATTTACATGAACTTTGAGGACCAGGTCTTACTCATCGCTCATCCTAGTACTGTGAGCCACGTCATCACATAATATGAGTGTTTATGCTAAGTATTTTTTGATTACAACATTAAAATTTAAATATGCACAATGTTCCATTAAAATAATTTTCAAAGTACAACCACTTCATGACCGTGAAAACTCCTGGGACCAAAGTCTATTATAAAGCAAATTTTAAAACAATAAAAGTTCTTGATCAGTTAAAGGCGGGGCATGGTGGTGTACACCTTTGGTCCTAGTACTTCAGAGGCAAAGGCAGGCAGATGTCTATAAGTTTGAAACTAGCCTGGTCTACATATAATAAATAAAATAAAAATAAAATAAAATAGAAACATCAGCTAAACATCTGCTTCTTTCAAACTCCATAAATGTAGTAGCACTTCAGTACAAACCAAAGAAATAAAATGTTCCCTGAAATAAGCCTTACCTAGAGCTACCTGGATATCAGAAATTGCTCTTACCATTGATCTGTGCTGACTTTTCTGAAAGACCAGGATGAGGTTTAGAAGCAAGAGGACATAAGTTAAGACTCCTTATTGACAAAAGCATATGAGAATTTGGAGTAATCAATCCTTGCTACACTCCATACTCAATCTGACCTCCGAGGAAAGAATAATTAAAATCTTATCTAACATAGAAAATAATGACTTTGGATGATGTGTCTGTTCAGTGGCATATGTTACCCCAAAGGAATTGGGTGTCTCCCTTATTCCCTGGCAAAGCTTTTGCACACACACAAAAAAAAAAATCTCTTTTTGGTGTCTCACTTAGCATCTGTTACAATATTAACCTGGACTCACAGTCACAGTAGTTTGGGTTTTGTTTTGTTTTGTTTTGTTTTTAAATCATGATTTCCCAACTAATCTGTTATTTGTATTTCCACACAAGCATTTCCATAACTATAATGGGCTCTGAATAGATACATTAATAATCCTGATTTTTTTATGAGGTCTTTCCCAACAGCCTAGGCCTCTGGTGAATGTGCAATACAAATGTGTATCTTGCCTGCCTTCCAGGAACTTTCAGCTCAATAATGAAACAAGTATCATTGCCAGAAATATACACTGGTGCACACAGTGTGGCATTGGGCATCCAAAAGAATGGGTTCCAGGGGAAACGTGAATCCAAGATATTTCATCTTCGTGTCTGATAGAGGTTGGCTTCTGCGTTTTCATTCACTTGGTGGTCGTGTTTTCTTTCAAAAGTACAGGCAACACTTTCAATGTGAGGACTGAGTTAAGAAGTGACAGAACCCTTTAGGGCAGTGCTTTTTACCTTCCTAATGCCGTGGTTGTTAATACAGGTCCTCATGCTATGGTGACCCCCCAACCATAACATTATTTGGTTGCTAGTTCATAACTGTGACTTTGCATTGTGATATGAATCGCAATGTAAATATCTGATATGCAGGATATCTGCTATGCAGCCCCAAGGGGGGCTATGATGCACAGATTGAGAACCACTGCTTTAGAGCAATAGGATCATTAAGATACAATTCACATTTTCCCATAAAAATTTAAATAGACTTTAAACAATTTTTTCTCAGATTTCCTTTTCCTTTGCCCAAAATATATATATCCACGATTGTAATAGAAGATGTTCCAAAAAAAAAAAAAAAAAAAAAAAAAAAAAAAAAAAAAAAAAAAAAAAAAAAAAAAAAAAAAAAAAAAAAAAAAAAAGATGAAGGTCTAAGTTCTCTTTGGGGCTCTATATGAGATAAATTTATTTCCTTAAGATTTCCTAAATTTAAATAGAGAAGTATCAATTTTAACTTCCGTATAAAATCCACCCATCTGGGACAAATGCTGGTTAATTCTAGAAATTGCTTTCTATGCGTTATTAGAATTGCCTCTAAAATTCTATTAATATAAAATGTGCTTGTTTCCAACATGTGTCTGCTGCTGCTGGGAAAGGGAAGGTCTGGTTTTTGAAGATGGTGTTATGAGGTTAAAAAATGAAGATGGTGACCTTAGGTCTCTGGGGATTTGTAAACCCAGCATGCCATCAATCTCAATAATGCCTAACAAGAATGCCAAAGGACAGAACAACCATGGTGAGCGAGTGCTTGCAGCTGACAGTGACTGCTGCATTTGAGGTGATGGGGAATAGCGTTTCCATGAGTTTAAGTGAAATACAACGCCCTGCCAACTCTGGGTATCAGTGTATTCAATCCCCCTGCTGTGCATGTCCATTTTCTGTGGCTGCAATTAAAAATCAGTCGATATAAAGTCAAAATGTTGTTCATTCTTCCCTATCCCTTTCCCTGTAACTATGTTTCCAGCTTTACCGGAAGAACGTGTCACTATGGTAACCAGTCCCTCTGCTGCACAGACCAAGTCAACCTCTCCAGTCAGATTGCCAAGCAGACAAGATGGAATCAGAGGCCTGAATGGAGACACCAGAAGCTACAAACCCCATTTTCCTCTTCCTCTAAGTGGGGTAAACCAATACCAGACATAGAAAACCTGTCTTGTTCTAAAAGTTTCAAAGGAGGAAATTTAAGAATGTCCTTCAACAAATCTTGTCAGAGCTCACCAGTCATTATTAGCAGTTCTCCACAATGGTTCAGCTAGCTACCTATCATTTCCATTTTAAAGAAAGCAGAAAACAGATAAAATAACACCATCAATCTGGAAACGTTTACAAAGTCCCCTTATGAAAAATAATTCTGCTTCTTCTTGGTTTCCTGTCTCTCAGTCAAGCTTCATAACCCTATACATTCTTACAAAGTTGCAGAGTTCCACCTAGGTCGAGCCACACTAATAAAAGCCTCATCCCGAAGCAGGGGGATGCCTGTCAGCACCAACATGCCCATGGGTAAAACTGGAATCCCTGGTCATTCCCAAGAAGCTATGCAACGAATGCCAAGATGGACACTCACTCTTTCTCTTTCGAACCGCTCCTCCTCTCCTCCTGTGAAATGGCCTCCTGAACCATACCCACTAACCATTCTTACAGAGCTGGTCGTTGCTGCTGCTGCTGTGTGTGTGTGGTTTCAAATTAACCATTTCTTCAGAACAACCTCAACGCTTTTGTAAATCAAAGTGCATCGGTTCTCTCAGATACCATTTTAAAACATCAGGAAACTTCATGGCGATATGAGACATTAAGAGTCGCTTTATGTCTTGGTTTCAAAGCACATTTGCAAATATTAGCACTGCTGTCAGCCACTCGCTAGTTGGAGAGAGTGACACATGAGGAGAGAAGCAAGGTCTAAAATCTACACATCTTCCCAGAGTGCAGCCATCACAGAAGGGTATGCAGCCCCTCCTCAGAAGACATTAAAGCACATCACATCAAACAGTGTTTCAGTAGGCTGGGGAGACAGGTTGGTTTCTAGCATAGAAATCATACAGGATTTACAAATCGCATCACATAAGCAGACTTTTCAATGCTTGTGATCATATTCAAATATCAAGTGTTATTAGCAAATATTTGTTTGTTTTCTGTTTTATATGCCTTGAGTGTTTTATATAGATCTGAAAATGGTAATTTTTTTCCTGCTGATATATCCACTTTTGTGTTACTTTTTTGTGCTTATTAGACTGCTGGTATTCACTGCTCACCGTCACTCTGTCAACCACTACTCCAGAAGAAGAAATAAAGGACTGTAATGGAATGCTACTGGATACCTGCTTTGGGCTCCTACAAGGCAGGATCTGTAATGTATTGGTGTTCATATGACCAATAGCTACACCATGACTTCTACAGTGCCTTACTAACTAACTGTTTCTGGCGTGCATAGTGTCTCCTGCAGGAGACATCCCCCATCCCCAGTTTCCTTTGATCGAATCAGTTCAACATCTAAAATCAGAGATTAAAATTTGGAGCCAGTTACCCCTGACACATCTAGGGTTTCCTCTAGAAACACGCTGGAGATTCCCTTCCTTCCCAGAGGCTGATGGAGCATTACCCTGGATTTAAAAAACAAAACCCTGGCCCAGGAGAGTGCATGCGAATCTGGACCCATAAGAGCAAGCCAGCAGGTGAGCCAAAAGAGTGAAGCCTTTACCACAATCTATAACAGCTATGGAGAGGCAAGTTCTGCCCACGCCAAGGCTCAGCCAGGCCTGGCTAACTGGACCACTCAGAAGCCAGGAGATGCCATAGCTTGTGGCCACCAGGAGAGGCAAGGGGCTGCAGGGCCTACCTAGAGGCGCCTGGCTCTCTGCAGCGCCACGCCTCGCGCCTCGAGCTTACCTTTCCGTATGAGGGCGGCGATCTCCGGGTCAAAGCCCTGCCGGTGGCACTTCCTCCAGAGGCCCATGTTGGTGGAGTTGTATTGCCGGCTGCACTCATCCGCGGGGCTCATGGCGAACAGCTGCCGGCGATTCCGGGCCCGGAGGAGTTTGCCCTCCCAGCGGTCCAGGCGCGAGCGGCTCGCGCGCAGAGGCAAGTTGTTGTTGTTGTTGTAAATGAAGCCGGGGTCGACCCGGCGGGTGTTGAAGGCCTTGCACCTGTCCCTGTGCTTCCTGGCGTCCGTCTCGTACCAGTGGTCGGAGCAGATGGCCACAGCCAGCATGCCGAGGGCGCAGAGCGCTAGCGAAAGCCCGGTATAGAGCAGTAACCTTCCGGCAGCCATGCCTCCTCTTGGCGGCTACACCATGGGCATGATCCGCCGCAGCCTCGCCTTCCCTCCGCGCGCCCGGAACAAAGCGGCGGGCGGCCGAGCTGGGGGTGGGGACGGGAGGGGATCTGCGCCGCGGCGCCCCCCTCGGCCCCCACCTGCGGGTATGCGATCGGGGGACTGCGGGAGTAGAGGTGGGCAGCCTAAAAAGTTCTGATCCGGAGAGGCTCCCGCAGGGTCCTGAGCATCCTCCGGGCAGGTGCAGCCTCCTCTCGCGGTGGCGAACTCAACACGGCCACTTCCCACCGTTCAGGGGGCTACAGTCACAACCCTCCGTCCGCCTCGGCACACCGCCCGGCAATCGCAAACTAAATACCAAGTACTCTCGACCACGGCGGTGCTTGCTGAGGTTTCTCTGTGCAGCGTGCTGACCAGAGTGACTGTCCTGGCTTCCAGGGAATGAAAGGGAGGGGGATCTGAGGACGCGACTTTTCGCAGAAGGACGGATCGCGCTTGCGGCTGGTTGCCCGGAGTGCAGCCTGGATCTCTTTCTCTGGGACTCTCCTCCCCTTTTCGGTCTGCAGCCGAAGGCCGGGAACGCGTGCCCAGAACTGTTCTTTTCCGTGTCGGGTCTTTTCAAAGCCTGGGTCCTCTGATCACCAGTAGGTCCTTGACTCCTGCCGACCCACCAGTGCACTCAGAAGCGAGCTGCCCGCAGACGCACGGTCTCTACCAGCCTTTGCCCGCGAGCTCCCGGATGGCCTGCCTCTGGCCTCGCCATTCAGACAGCTCTGCTTTTGGACAGCGGGGACACCCGGGCGGCTTTACGCGACTATTCAGGGCCCGAGGTTTGCAGAGACTGGGCGGCAGCTGACGGGCGTTAGGGGCGGACTGCACAGAGGAGGGCGCACCCGGAGCGCTCGGAGCTCCTTCAACACCATGGACAGGTCGCTCAGGGGTGGCGAGCTGCGGGCCCAGCCGCCAGCCTCTCCAGTGTCATGCGGCTCTCTCCAGCGCCTTCTTCTTCCTAGAGTGTGTGCACTCGGCCCTCTCCAATATCCCTTCTGCTCCACTTCACCTGGCCTTCCGCAGTCCCCCGTGCGAGATGCCCAGGTGCCAAGCAAATGCTGCGGGCGCGAAGAAAACCCAGAGCCCGGCTGCTCGAAGCAACCCGCCCCCTTCGCCACCTGAGCCCAAGCACTCCAGCACCGCTTGCTCTAACCAGCTGGGGTCAGCGGCTCTCAGATTGCACCATTTTTTTCTCAGCCCACCCGGGTGCCGAGACCAGGGATCCCTCGGCCTCAGCGTCCGGCGATCCGGCTCCCCGCACTGGGGTAAATGGGGCGAGGGGTTGGAGGGGTGGGGGGGGAGCCTGGATGCCTCGGCTTCACCTCCCTACCTCCTCGAGCTGCAGAGGTTTCCGGGCCTCTCAGGCTCAGCCGACGCCCCCGAGGAGCGAGAGCCCAGGCTGCGCCCCAGGGGCTCCAGAAATCGCATTGCCCGGGTGTGGGCGCCCGAGAAAGCCGCTGTCACTCGCTCGGCCTCCAGGCGCTGCAGCCTTGGCTAAAACCCACAGCCGAGAACACGGAGCGCGCAGCCAAAAGCTAGTGATGTCATCCGTGCAACGTGAGCCTCATCTCTTATTTTTCTAGCCTTCTTAAAGTTAAACAACACCATTTCCCTGGCACGAAATGTCTGAGCCTTGTTCTTTGACCAAGCAAGTCAATGGTATCTAGGTAGGTATGGGCTCCATCACATCCATATTTATGCACATATACATATATGTAGCATGTTTACGTGTATTATTAGAAATTTAGGGTTGGTTCCTACGTCTCCCGTTTCTCTTTTGACCGTGGAAAATTCCCTTAAATTCACCACAGTTCTTTAAAGAAGAAAATGCTTAGAGAACGGTCTTTAACCGGCGCTGAGTGAACCCCTGCACCACGGTTTCCGCCGCTAGAGTCTCCTATTCGTTTGATCTTTGTTTTTCCCCAGAAAGCTATAAGCTCTACCTTGCTAGCTACTGGCATTTCCACCTGGAACTGAGCAAAGAGCAGCCGTGAGCCAGCGCCCGACACCCCAACACACACACACACATACACACACACACACACACACACACACACACACACACACACACACACACACATCTGCCCATACTCTTCAGCAAGAAAAGGGGACAACTGACTGATCCGTTCAAGACCAGAAGAGAATCGATGTGGGTGGAGAGGGCAGTTGATTTTGGAGGAGAGGAAGAGTTAAAGGCAACCTCGGTGTAGGGTTTGTCATGATCTCTCTATGACCGCTGGATTTAGCCTGTGCAGGGCCTCTTTGAGGTGTGACCAGGACTTCAGACCTTGAAGAAGCGGGCCCCAGCTAGAGGATCCATCCCCACCCAA
>CM052700.1:95890061-95927417 GCA_028551405.1 Uromys caudimaculatus
GTCTGGCTTTTCACATAGGCACTGGAGATAGAACTCAGACTTCATGCTTCCATATCAAGCACTTTACTGAGTCAGCTCAGCCCTCCTTTCTTGATGTTTTAATATGCTTGGTCCCTCTTTCATTCCTGAAATTAACAATTGGCTGTCATCTTTTTTTGTTAGCCCAGGGGGAGTTTATTCAGATTTTTTGTTTTGTTTTGTTTTGTTTTTTAATCTCTACAAAGTACCAGTGATTTGATGACTTTGATTTTCCTTACTGATTTCCTGGTTTCAATTTCACAGATTTCTACACTAATTTTTCATCATTTCTTTCTTATGGTTTGGACTTAACTTGTTCTTTGTTTTTTAAAGTAAAAGCTTATACTACTAATAGTTGTTGTGGATAGGCCTGGTGCTGTTTGTATTTTGATACTAATTCTGCCCTCTTAGGAAGGACTTTAGACAAGGAGTGAGTTACATACTCATGTGACTTCTTGTGAACCAATCCTCTAATGAATAAAGGAGC
The DNA here is from genome assembly GCA_028551405.1 of Uromys caudimaculatus. Lineage (NCBI taxonomy): Eukaryota > Metazoa > Chordata > Mammalia > Rodentia > Muridae > Uromys > Uromys caudimaculatus. The sequence goes on from CM052700.1 coordinate 95,890,567, forward strand.
CAATCACTGGGTGAGTAGGAGGGACTTCCCAGGTGGATGGTGGAAGAGAGGAAGCAGGAGAGAGTTAGGTCCTTTTGGAACAGGGACAGCATAAGGGGTAGGATGTAGCTGCTAGAGTTTTCTGGTTTCATGGCTGATCTGTCAGGATTCACCTCTGGAGGATTTAGATTTAATTAGGCTTACAAGATTAGTATTTTAGTTGATGCACCCAGAGATTGAGTTACCATTGTTTCTGAGCTAAATTTGTGTGGTGTTTTTCTTCTCACAGCAGCTCATCTGGGTTCAAGAGAGAAAGGTATAGCAGCAAAGTGTGAGTTTTCCTGATGTGCACTACTAAGGCTGGGGGGGATTTGAAGCATGGGGCTGGTGGGTGTGGTAGCAACCCACCAGTGGGAACCTAGCGAGGTGGGTAGAGAGGTCGTGGAGCTCTGAATCAATGCCCCACAAGATAAAAGCAGGTCGACCATTGCTCGCCAGTGCATGGCTGGCCAGGCTGACAGGGCTGAGAGAATTAGGGCTTAATGCAGGAACTTGCAATATTTCTCTCTTTTTATTATTTAAATTCCTAGCACACACTCTCAGTGCTACAGCCTTCCTCTTGTTGTGGCTGTGATGTCTAGTGTTAGCTGTCAGCTAAATAGAATCTAGAGTCATCTAGGGATCTATGCCTTTGGGAGCTTACTTTGATAGCTTTAATTGAGGTGGAAAGACCCACCCAGTATGGGTAGTACTCTTCTTTGGAGTGTATAAATGGAGACAGGGAGCTGAGTAGCAGCATGAATCCATCACTTTCTGCTTCCTGACTGTGGTTGTGATGTGAACAGCTGCTTCAGACTCCCAGCACCTTGACTTCTCCATGCTGGATTATATACGCCTGAGCTGTGAGCCAAAATAAAACCTTTTCTCTTAAGTGTCTTTTGCTGGCTTATTTTATCACACCATCAGGAAAAGAAAATCAGTGGTTTTTACTGCCTCCCACAGTTTAATGAACTATTTTTGTCTTTATTTAGCTCAATGGTTTTTTTTTTTTTTTTACTCCTCCAGATCTTTCCTTGGCTCATATTGCTTCATCTTCGAGTATTTAGGCATATTCCTGCTATCTTCCTGTTTCTTATTTTTAACTTAATCTTTTGTGATCTAAGACCATATATTGTATGATTCTGTTCTTTTAGAGTTGTTTTGTGTCCTAGGATGTTTACTTTGTTTTGTATTAGAGAGGTTACTTTTGTTTTCATTTGTTTGTTTTACAGAGTACTGTGTCTCTCAGGCTGACTATCTATGTAGCCAAAGATAAGCTTGAGCCCTGATCTTCCCTCCACCAGTAAGTGCAGGTGGTAGACACATATAGCACCATGTCCACCCTCAGAATGTCAAGGTGGACATTCTGTGTGAGCTTGAGAACAAAGCGTGTTGTGCTGTGGTAAGATGAAATATTGAAATACTCTATAAATGTCAATTAGGTCTAGGTGATTGATGGAGCCATTCAGTTCAGTGTTATCTCTTTCTCCACCCCCTTACCTTTAATCTACTTATATGCTAATATATAAGGTAAGTCTCTTGTGGGCAAAATATAGTCATTTGCAAAAATCTGCTCATGCAGTCTTTGTCTCTAAATTGCTGTATCTGAAATCTCAACATTTAAAGTGATTATTGATGTGGTTTAATTAATATCTAATGTGTTTGTTATTATTTTATATTCATTGTCCTTAATTTTGTTTGTTCAAGTGAGTTTTTGTTGTTTTATGCTTTTTCTATCTTCTCTGGTTTTGACTGAGTATTTTATAGGATTCTTTTATCTATTCTCTTAACATATTTATTACACTTCTGTTTTTAACTTTTGTGTTTTAGTTTTGCTCTAAACTTTGAAATATTCATTTATGGCAGACCCAAGTTCACTTCCAAATAACTGTATTATTTCACTGATAATAGAGATATCTTATAACACAGACACAGTGTTCCAAATTCTTCTTCCCATTTCCTATAGTATCATCTCTATTAGCCGTAGCTATGGCCAAATACATTGTTGCTTTTGATACTTCCAGTAAATTGTTTTCTGATAGGTCAATTAAGAATAAGAAGAATGGCCTGGAGAAATGGCTTAGTGGTTAAGATCACTTGGTGCTCTACCAGAGGACCTGGGTTCCATTCTCAGCACCCATATGGCAAATAACAACTGTCTATAACTCTAGCTCTAGGGGATCTGATGCTGTCTTGGCATCCATAGACACCAAGCACAAATGTGTTGCACAGATATACATGCAGGTGAAACACTCACATACATGAAGGAGGAAGAGAAGAAGGAAGAGGAGGAAGAAGAGGAGGAGGAAGAGGAGGAAATAGTTCTTTACTCATTTCTTCTCTAGCATAGTTCCTTCCTTTATGGAGACCCAAGCTTCTGATCTACATCATTCCTTTCTGGGGAACTTCTCTTAACATTTTTTGCAAAGCAAGTAACATATAGGAAAAGCAGATACCTTCTGTAGTCCTATGGTTAGGGCTCAGTATCTTGGTGAGCCTATGTACCTCACCTGCACCCTTCACTGGTGTCTCTCAGCACTGCCCCCCAAAGTGAGACAGAAAGGGAGATGCAGTTGTGCATTTCTCTTCCTTGATATCACTTAGACTCTGCTAAAGCCCTAAGTGTTTTATGCACTAGAACTTTAGTTCCCCTTAATGATGGTTTTGGGGAAGCCTTAAGGAAAACAGAATGCTCTGTGCATGGTTCAAAATGGTTGTTTTTCTCTCCCTCCTGCCTGAAGCTAAAGGATATTTTTCTCTGAACAATACTTAAGAATCTGGCAAAGATCTGAGAGGTAAAATTTCTATGAGTGGAGATCCCCAAAAGGCTTCATTGCCTGGTTTGTAACTTCCAGCCTTGCCCACACATTGCCCACATGTTCATTAATATAGCTTAAATTCTCCTACCCATATATTGTCTCTGGCTGCAGATTTCTCATCCTGGGCTCCTGCTCTAGTAAATATGATACTTAGTATTCATATAATTTCCATTCCTGGGGGGTTGATGGGTCTAAGAAGAGATGTTGATTCTCAATTTGTTTTGTTTTCTTTCTTGTGAGGATAAAAATCATACCACCCAAGCTTCTTACATGCCGAACCTGAAACTGAATGCCAAAATTCTAATTTGTATTCATTTTTGCATAACTACTACCATGAACATTTTTATATTTGTTAGCCTGGTCCTCAGAGCTAGTTCTAGAACAGCAAAGGCGCAGGAAGAAACCCTGTATCAGAGATAGAGAGGGAACAGGTGGGGAGAGGAGGCGGGCTCTTCCTGGTGCTGTGCTGCAGGTTCAGCTCTGTAGCTGAGCAGGCTTGAATGGTTCAGTGTGATGTGCTCTGAGCACTGTTGCTGTGGCCTGTGAGGGGAGTTCAGACAAGCTCCAAAGTCATGATATGAATGCAGTGAGCTATGCTGTTGTGCATATGAACTTAACTCTGGAAGAGCGGACTTTGCTGGATCCTTCCCCGAAGAGTCTCTACAAAGACGTGATGCTGGAGACCTACAGGAACCTCACTGGAAGACTATAACATTGAAGAACTTTGTCAAAGTTCTAGAAGACATGAAAGGATGGTCTCAAGAAACCTGCCCTCTGCCATGCCATGAGGTGCAGAAGAGATGCCGTCCCCTCTCTTGCCATGAGAGCAGGAGAGCAGGCCCCGCATCCCTCCTAGGCATCATAGTGGAGCTGGCTCTGGTGTGAGTGCACGAGAGTGGGACAGCTGTCCCTGCCTACTGCAGGTAGATGCACTGGATGAGCTAGCCGGGCAGTGCTGGAGAGCTCCCCTTGGTGGTGTATATGTGAGAGAGCAGGTGGGCTGAGGAACTCAGGCCCACCCAGGCCCAGATCTAGGACTTTGAGTTGGCCTTCCCCAAAATCTACCTCATCTATGAACTGTTGGAACTCATGAAAGGTATCTCAGAGGAGTCCCAATGAGGATCCAATTTTTTTTTTTTTTTGGTTTTTTCGAGACAGGGTTTCTCTGTGTAGCCCTGGCTGTCCTGGAACTCACTCTGTAGATTAGGCTGGCCTCAAACTCAGAAATCCACCTGCCTCTGCCTCCCAAGTGCTGGGATTAAAGGCGTGTGCCACCACTGCCCGGCAGAGGATCCAATATTGATGGTGTAGCAGAAGCCAGAGTCCCTGAACCAGACTAGTGATTCATTGCAATGAACATTTGCAAGTAGAGCTATGTGAACAAACAGGCACACTGTGGGACACACTGTAACACACTACAGCTTCCCTGCAAGATGTTTTCTATGTTTCACTTACTTTTGTTTTTTGTTTTTTTATTTTCTTTGGGCAGTGAGAGGTCGAAAGGGCAGAGGGAAGATATGAAGGGACAGGGAGATGAGTGTGACTGGCGTGCATGATGTGAAACTCACAAAGAATCAATAAATTTTTTTTAAAAACTCACAGTTCTTCCTTTTCAAATGCTGTGATGTTCATTCTTGATTAGATGCAGAAGCACCTAGGCAATTACTGACTCACATTCTGGGTGTGTCTATGAATGGTTTTCAAAAAGAACTGTGTTGTAGTAAATATTTAATCTCAATCTGGAGGTTTCTACCCCACCTTTCACTCAGTTCCCAGATAAAAGACACACAACTTCCATATTTATAATAAACCTTTAATACAGTAGAACTGAGCAGATATTTACCCTCTGAGCTATCATGTCTACTTCTATCAATAACCCCGAGTGAGTTATAACTTGCTATGTTCCATCTGGCCTACTCTTAACTCCAATTGGCCAGGCCCTATGGCCATGTTTTCATGATTCTCCTACCCCATAGTCTCTTGTCCTCTGTCCACCTTCTTCTCCTCCTCCTCCTCCTCCTCCTCCTCCTCCTCCTCCTCCTCCTCCTCCTCCTCGTGGGACTCTTTCCAGACCCAAGCCTGGGAAAACTAAACCCTACCCATCTCTCTTCTGTCCTGCTATAGGCTGTCAGCATCATTATTCACCAATCAGGGATAACCTGGGGGGCAGCGGAGGCAAGGTTACAAGGCATCACTTGTATACCCGAGTCCATGAGGGAAGCACCAGGCCTGGGGGGCCGGTACTTAGCATTACAATACATATCAACAGACCAAACCTCAACAGGAAGTGAAAACATCCACTATGAACACCATGGTCAGCACCATCCCAGAGGCTATAGACCCATGAATAGAATCAAAAGAGAACAGGAGGAAGCCCATGAATACAGAACCAGATCCTCATAGCAGACCCAGCTTTTCTCCCTCCTGTGGACCCTCTCCTTCTAGCCCTGCCCTTCTAGACCATCCCCATCCCTGTCTGTAAGTTCCCAATACCTAGAAACAAGTTCTACCCAAGATCCTTAGTGGTCACACCTGGCAGGGACTCAGAAGCACTCCCTACCAGGCAACCCACAGTTACCATGTACTCCTAAGATCCAGAAGGAACAACAGAAACCAAGGAGTGGAAAATCCAATCAACAAAAACAAGACCAGAAATCAAAACCTGGAATTAACGATCATCCCAAACCCAGACACTACCATCAGTTTCAAGTTGTACGACAAAAGCTATAGTAATAATAATAATAAAAAAAAAAAAAAAGCAAGCTATTGGCGTAAAAACAGGCATGTTGATAATGAATTAATCATGAATCTTCATATCTATGGAACTGAATTGTGGAGGACATGTGATGTTTGGAGGGAAAAGAGACAGTGAAGGAGGCTGGGCTAGGTTTGCTTATAGAGCTAACTGTGCAACGCTTGTTGGTCTCACATCTTTGCTGATCTTTGCTTCGCTGAGAGAGGCACAGCAGAGAGCTTTTCCTGGTGCTACTGTTGGCCCTAGTGCTTCCTACTGACTCATGCCGAGACTGAGGCCTGGCTGTTCCGGCTAGATCATGCCACAGCTGCTGATTCGTGTTTGCTATCCTAACTCTACCTAACTGGACTGCTGGTGTATCCTTGAAGTGTTTGCAAGTGGACTGAGCGGCCATTGCTAACCTGTGAACTGAACTGCTGATTTCCTGATAACACAGATGGGATTTGCTTCAAAGAACCATTTCTAAACAGGTCCACTTCCCCGTATCCTTTCTTTTCCACTACCTCTGATGAATGGTGAGCTAGAAGGAACGTTAAAGTGTTTAAGAACCATCATTAAAAGTAGGCATTGAAAAACTTAAAGTTATAAATTCAGAACCACTTGAAAATGAAAAAAATGTTTTCTCCAATGGAACATTGTTGAGCTCACAAACCACTCTTAAGGCTCAGCCACATGCCCAAAAGCAGACAACCAACACAAAATAAACTCAGAGATACCTCTGGAGTTTTGATTTCTCTGTTTTTTTGGTTTGGTTTGGTTTGGTTTTTTTACACTATAACACTTTATTTGGCATTTCTTTTTCTTTTTTCTTTTCTTTTTTCCTCTTTTTCCTTCCTTCTTTCTTTCTTTCCCTTCTACAGGTCTTTTGCTTATATATTATGGTTTTCAATTTTGTGTTGTTATGAAATGTCTGTGTTTGCCAATGTACGTGTCTCTGTGTCTATACTTTTCTTGTGCTTTTTCTTTGGCTCTTTGTTTATCTGTTCCTTTTGTTTGTTTTGTCCTATACAGGTTTGTTTGCTTTTATTCTATCTTGTTATCTTATTTTATTTTTTCTTTTACATGCTAGTTTGTTTTCTAATGACAGAGAGAGCAGGAAAGGATTTGAATTTAGGTGTGTAGGGACGTAGGAGGATCTGAGAGGAGGCAGAGGAAGGAAACCATAATCAGAATATACTGGATGAAAAAAATCTATTCTCAGTTTTAAAAAAGATAGAAGATTGGCTGATCCTGTGCCACAGTGCTCTGTACCCAAATACCACTGGGAGAGAGCTGGTCTCCCAGGAGTGCCAACACACCTGTAAGCCACAGGTAAGACCACTATTTCTGCTCAAATTCCTGGCCCAAGAGGCACCCGTCCAGAGCCATCAGGACACAGGAACCAAGGAACAGCTGGGGACAGGAACCATCTGTTTTCTGTCTGCAACCCAGAGCTGATCCTGTACCACAGCTCTCCATACCCAAATTCCTCCCGGAAAGAACTGATCTCCCAGGAGTACTGACACACAGGCTTGTAGAAGGGACAAGTCACAGTCAAAGACAGCAAGACCAGCTAACACCAGAGACAACCAGATGGCTAGAGGCAAGGGCAAGAACATAAGCAACAGAAACCAAGACTCCTTGGCATCATCAGAACCCAGTTCTCCTACCACAGCAAGCCTTGGATACCCCATCACACCAGAAAAGGAAGACTCTGATTTAAAATCACATCTCATGATGATGATAGAGGACTTTAAGAAGGACATAACTCCCTTAAAGAAATATAGGACCACATATGTGGCAGAGGAGGGCCTTTTTGGCCATCAGGGGGAGGAAAGGCCCTTGGGCCTGAGGGTGTTAGAGGCCCCAGTAAATGGGAATGTCAAGGTGGGAATAGGGGAGTGGGTGGGCAGGTGGGTGGGAGGTGGAACACTCTCATAGAGGCGGGGAGGGGGGAGGGCAGAGGTGGTTTCCAAAGAGGAGACCTGGAAAGGGGGAAAAAATAAAAAATAAAAAATAAATATAGGAGAACACAGGTAAACAGGTAGAAGCCCTTAAAGAGAAAGCACAAAAATCCCTTAAAGAATTACAGAAAAACACAACCAAACAGATAAAGGAATTGAACAAAACCATACAGGATCTAAAAATGGAAATAGAAACAATAAAGAAATCACAAAGGGAGACAACCCTGGAGATAGAAAACCTAGGAAAGACATCAGGAGTCATAGATGCAAGCATCACCAACAGAATACAAGAGATAGAAGAGAAAATCTCGGGTGCAGAAGATGACATAGAAAACATTGTCACAACAGTCAAAGAAAATGCAAAATGCAAAAAGCTCCAAACTCAAAACATCCAGGAAATTCAGGACACAATGAGAAGACGAAACCTAAGGATAATAGATATAGAAGAGAGTGAAGACTCCCAACTTAAAGGGCCAGTAAATATCTTCAACAAAATTATAGAAAACTTCCCTAACCTAAAGAAGTAATCTTCATTCAACAAACCCAATAAACATTCAAGAAGTCTACAGAACTCCAAATAAATTGAACCAGAAAAGAGATCCCCCCTGTCATATTATAGTCAAAACATAAAATGCACAAAACAAAAAATATTAAAAGCAGTAAAGGAAAAATGTCAAGTAACATATTAAGGCAGACCTATCAGAATTACACCAGACTTCTCACTAGAGCCTATGAAAGCTAGAAGATCCTGGGCAGATGTCATACAGACCCTAAGAGAACACAAATGCCAGCCCAGGCTACTATAGCCAGCAAAATGCTCAATTACCATAGATGGAGAAACCAAAATATTCCATGACAAAACCAAATTTACACAAAATGTTTCCACAAATCCAGCCCTACAAAGGATAATGAAAAACACCAACAGAAGGAGGGAAACTACACCCTAGAAAAGCAAGAACGTAATCTTCTTCCAACAAACCCAAAGAAGATAGCCACACAAACATAAAAATAACATCAAAAATAACAGGAAGCAACAACCACTATTCCTTAATATCTCTTAACATCAGTGGACTCAATTCCCCAATAAAAAGCCACTGGATATGTAAACAGGATCCAGCATTTTACTGCATACAGGAAATGAATCTCAGTGTCAAAGACAGACACTACCTCAGAGTAAAGGGCTGGAAAACAATTTTCCAAGCAAATGGTCCTAAGAAACAAACTGGAGTAGCCATTCTAATATCTAACAAAATCAACTTTCAACTAAAATTTACCAAAAAGGATAAAGAAGGACACTTCATCCTCATCAAAGGAAAAATCTACCAAGAAGAACTCTCAATTCTGAACATCTATGCTCCAAATGCAAGGTCACCCATATTCATAAAAGAAAATTTACTAAAGCTCAAAGCACACATTGCACCTCACACATTAATAGTAAGAGACTTCAACACCCCACTCTCACCAATGGACAGAGCATGGAAACAGAAACTAAACAGAGACACAGTGAAATTAACAGAAGTTATGGACCAAATGGATTTAACAGATATTTATAGAACATTTCATCCTAAATCAAAAAAACATACCTTCTTCTCAGCACCTCATGGTACCTTCTCCAAAATTGACCATATAATTGGTCACAAAACAGGCCTAAACAGATACAAGAAGATTGAAATAATCCCATGCCTCCTATCAGATCACCATGGATTAAGGCTGGTCTTCAATAACAACAAAAACAATGGAAAGCCCACATACACATGGAAGCTGAACAATGCTCTACTAAATGATAACTTGGTCAAGGAAGAAATAAAGAATGAAAATAAAGACTTCCTAGAATTTAATGAAAATGAAGGTACAACATATCCAAACTTATGGGACACAATGAAAGCAGTGTTAAGAGGAAATCTCATAGCTCTGAGGGCCTCCAAAAAGAAACTGGAGAGAGCATACACTAGCAGCTTAACAGAACACCTGAAAGCTCTAGAACAAAAAGAAGCTAATGCACCCAAAAGGAGTACATGGCAGGAAATAATCAAACTCAAGACTGAAATCAACCAAGTAGAAACAAAAAGAACTATACAAAGAATCAACAAAACCAAGAGTTGGTTCTTTGAGAAAATCAACAAGATAGATAAACCCTTAGCCAGACTAACCAGAGGACACAGAGACAGTATTCAAATTAACAAAATTAGAAATGAAAAGGGAGGCATAACAACAGATTCTGAGGAAATTCAAAAAGTCATCAGATCCTACTACAAAAGCTTATACTCAACAAAATCTGGATGAAATGGACAATTTTCTAGACAGATGCCAAATACCAAAGTTAAGTCAGGATCAGATAAACTGTCTAAACAGTCCCATAACCCCTAAGGAAATAGAAGCAGTCATTAAAAGTCTCCCAACCAAAAAAAGCCCAGGACCTGATGGGTTCACTGCAGAATTCTATCAGACCTTCAAAGAAGACCCAATACCAATACCTTTCAAACTATTCCACAAAATAGAAACAGAAGGAACACTACCCAATTCGTTCTATGAAGCCACAGGTATGCTGTGTATTCTCGCTCGGAGATGGAATGGTTTCTGTCTAATCAGGAACGTGTCACAATTTCCTTTCATAGAGGACTTCATAAGACATTTTTTTCTACTTCTATCATGTTTAGTGTTCCAAATAGATTTTTAAAACTGGCTGAGTGCATATTACTTTTAGCTTCAGAAGATTTCATGTATATTTAATAGGCATTTAACTATTTTAAATTATTATGATGACTTAAATGTCAATACTGAGTTGTATATTTTAAAATAAATTTTATTAGTTTAATAAAAAAAGAAGATTGAAGCCCAAAAATGAATAAATAATTAAATAAATGTTGCAAAATAATCTGACAGAGGAGAGGTTCAATCAGCAGAGCATTCGGACTATGGCATGCATCCTGCTGTCTGCTTTTATCTACATTTATAGTAAGAAGATGGGGGAAAGCAGAACATAAGGATTTGAAAAGACTGCTGCTTAGCCAGAAAATAAATGTATTTAAACCCGGGGCCAGTGAAAATGTCGCTGCTATTAAGATGAGGGCCATTAAGAAGAATCAAAGTACTGTACATCAAGACAATAGGAAAGTTGAAGAAATTGACCAGACCCTATTTGAAAGGGAGAGAACCCCAGATCAGTACAGGACACACCCAGACACCAAATTCTCAGCACAAGGGAGATTTATTGCCCTAGACAGGCAAGGGCGGGAAGGCCACAAAGGCAGACAGCAAGCACCAGCAGCAAGGCAAGCAAGTAAGCAAAGCAAGAGAAGCGTTTCTGCAGCAGTGAGCTTTTAAGAGGGAAAGGGGAAGTCTGTGCTAGGGTGGTAAGTCCTGATTGGACATACTAGCCAAATAATGAATTTTGATTGTTGCACCTTCGTGTTTGGTCTCAGGAATGAGTCAGTGGCCAGATAGGAATGGACCTTGGGGGCTGGCTTTAGGAAGGTAATTGTTTTAGCCAGGGAGAGGGAAGGAGGGGCAAACCCTGTCTGCAATGTTTACCATGTTCATTCTAGAGCTCTTCACTGTTTGTCCAAGGCTCAAGGATGGAAACATAACTCATTTGAAAAACTTTGCTTTAAGAACTCTCTGGAAGCCAAAGTGCACATGCCTTTAATCCCAGCACGTGGGAGGCAGAGGCAAGCATATCTCTGAGTTCGAGGCCAGCCTGGTCTACAGAGCAAGTTCCAAAAGAACTGAGGCTATGTAGAGAGACTCTATTTCAAAAAACAAAAAACAAAAACACCCAGCTTACATAGGGCCACCTAGGAGTTTTCTGCTTTTAACCACTCAGGAATTCAGAGATCACTACTGAAGGAAGCTAGCAACAGATCTTGACATCAATATCATGGCTCTGCTTCTGCAGGCATTCAGAATACAAGAGTTATAGGTCTTAGAGGCTTTTGTTCAGATGTCAGAGGAAGAGCTCCCAGAGCAAGCAGTGAGAGTCAGGACCTGTGAAGGCAGCACTTGAGAGGGTAGTAAGTAAAACTGTGAGAGTGAACTTGAAGACACATTGAAGACCCCAGGAGATGTTAGAGATACCAAAAACATGGAGCATCAGCCAAAAAAAAAAAACAAGCACACAAGTAAAGCTAGCCGAAGTGGAAGGTCACAAGGGATGACAACAGTAAAGCCGTGGAGACCAGGGCTGCACTGTCCCTTGGGACTCACTCACATCTGGCGTCTGTGTACTCAAGATACAATACAAAAAGCTACAAAATTTAACATTTTCCTTTATGAAATTTGATCTTTCCATGGTCCTGTCCCTCCTTCCATGGTCCCACTTGGAATGACAATGTTTATGCTCTGAGCCACTGTATATCTGAAGTATGTGAATCTCTTGATTTTACATGGGCTCTCAGCTAAAGATTTGTCTTCCGTGTCAGGCCTCTAAATTTGTGCTTTTCGGTAATTTTGAACCGTTAGGACTAATAGAACTTTTGGAGACACACCAAAGTCGTTTTATATTATGAACTGGCTGAGTTAAGGGCTTGAGGAGGGTGGAGGTGGAATGTTAAATTTAAGGGACCGTGCTTGCATGTCAAGGTGTGATGGTTAACTTCATTAACTTGATTGGATGGAGAAGCTTACCTCTGGGAGTATCTGTAAGGGCATTTCCAGAGGAAATTAACTAAATGGGAGCCTTGATTGGATGGAGAAGCTTACCTCTGGGAGTATCTGTAAGGGCATTTCCAGAGGAAATTAACTAATAGGGAGAAGTCCCACGCTGAATGAGTTAGCAACATCCCATATGCTGGGGCTTGAAAGGGATAAAGAAAATAAGGAGAGAGTTCACTGATGCAGCTATCCGCTCTATCTTTCTATCTATCTGTCTGTCTGTCTGTCTATCTATCTATATATCTATCTCCCCTTCTAAGATGCTGTTTTGCAAAGCTGCTCCGCTCTCCCTGCTTCTCACTAGGATAGACTGAAATTTCTTAAGCCAGAGCCAAAATGTCTCCTGCCTCGCTTGAGTTGTGCATGTGCCATATCTTATCACCACCACAAAAGTCTAACATGTTTATTTGTTAGGTTGCAAAGCCCATTCACAGATATTCCAGAGTTCGTTCGTTGAGGTCTCTATCTCTACTTTCTGAATTTTCTTCAGAAACGTTTTACAACTAATTTTCTGTCCATATTATTATTGTTGTTATAAACATCATTTTACCATATCTTTACATACATCTGATGCTTCTGTGAACAAATCTTGCTTATGTAACTAAAAGTTGAATAAAACTGGTACAGAATATTGAAACTATACTAATATAAGCCAGGCATGGTGGGTGGTCAGTCAGGCATTCAAAGGACTGCTATGTGTTCAAGAGAGCCTAGACTGTACAGAAAACACCAGGCTGGGGCTACAGAGGCTACAGTGTGAGATCTTGTCAAAAATGAAAACAGCAAAAATAAACTATATGAAAGCATTTTACATGACAAAAAGGTTTAAGAGCTGGGAGTGGTGCTGCACACATAACTCCAATGGGAGGTGGAGGCAAGCAGATCTCTGTGAGTTCAAGTCCAGCCTGGTCTACATAGTGAGTTCCAGGACAGTCAGGGCTACATAAAAAGACCCTGTCTCAAAAAAAAAAAACCAAACAAACAACAACAACAACAAAAGCAGTTTATACACCTTCTATTCCCACAGAAAATGTGAGTGTTCTTGCTATTGTCACCTGTCCTCCGTGTATCAGTTGCTTTTCTCTGTTGCTATAAGAAAACATCGTGGCCAACGTGACTATGGAAAGATTTTATTTTGGCTTACTATTCCAGAAGGGTGAGAGTCCATCATTGTGGGAGGCATGGCAGCAGACAAGTGTAAAAGAAATAAATTCACTTTTCTCTTGCCTGCCCCACTCCTGGAATGCTGACTCTGAGACTAATTATTTGGCCACAAGCTTTGACTCGTTTAGCTCCTAACTTATTTAATCCATTCGATCTGTTCTGTGCCTCCCACATGCTTAGTTACCTCTCCATCACTCCTGGCCTGCTTCTTCTATCACATCTTCCTCAGTGTTTCCCTGGTGGCTCTCTTGAATCTCTCTTTAGTCTCTATTTCCCAGAATCCTCTCTCTTCCTGCCAGTGTCCCCCCTCCTATTTTCTGCCTTAGTTCATTTGCCATAGGCTTTTTTATTGACAGATGACGTTTATAAGAGATTCTCTCTGTAGGCAAGCAGGGCCACTAGAGCAGGAAGCTGAGAGATCCCCTCAACTGCAAGCACAAAGCAGAAAGAGTGAACTGGAACTAGGGGAAGTTTTTTAAACCCTCAAAGCCCACATCCCAGTGACATACTGCCTCCAACAAGGCTAGACCTCCCCATAACCTCACCAAGCAATGCCACCAGCTAGGGACCAAGAATACAGATGCTTAGGTTTAGGGGACAGTTCTCATTCAAACCACCACACTCACCAAAATATCCTTTTAATCATCCTCCTTCTCCTCCTCTTCCTTTTTTTCTCTTCCTCTTCCTCTTCCTCTTTCTATTTCCCTTCATTGCCCTCTTCTTTCTCTTCTTTTTGGTGCTGAGAATAAGAACACAAACCTTGCAAGTGCTGAGCAAGCACTTCACTAAAGAGCCACATTCCTTGCCTTCTTTTTAATCTTTGCCTCTTTCACTGTTGGGAGAAAAATCCATTAAGTGTTATATATACCACAAATAATCTCAAATATGCCTATCTTATTTCCTCAGAAAGCACATAAAACATCTATTTTTAAATGCTTTTGGAAACGTGTATACGTTGTAGAGATTATATGTCTTTGCTGAAAAAGAAACATAGAATTTTCTTCAATTTAAGCAGAAAACAGATTTATTAAATGATATTAATAGCTTACAGAATCATTTGAAGAGCTAGAGAAAGTCACAAGGTTTGGCTTCTGTACCACAGAACCGGCCTAGGTAAATCATCTTTTGCCAGCACTTCCCACTAAGTGCCAGATTAAATTTCTGTTTCAGAGTTATTGATAGCAAGGGTATTGTAAGGAAGGCTTGAATTCAACTTGAGTTGGCATCTGGGTCTTCCATTATCCCTAGCAAGTCACATATCCAAGTCCGAAACTGGGGAAGGAACACCACAAGGCATACAGCAGGAAAGAGCTATAACGTAACTGACAGTGGTATTGTAAAAGCTCAGTTTTGAGGGATGAAAATCCAAGACTTATGTAACACTGCCTGCTCAGCCCCTGGTGATGGTCCCTCAGCCACATCACAATGTACTAGAGTGGAAGCACATTGAGAGAGCAAGCATACACTGTGCCAGGAAGCCAGAGCAAGGAGACGAGCCAGTACTGTTCTATTACAAGTCATTGTGGCAAGAAAGAGCTCACTCCTTCAGACGGGCATGAACCCCTTCTGAAAGAGATGCTCCAAATGACCTAATTTCCTTTCACTACTCTCCCGGTCACAGACTCAAGCCCCTCTTCACGGTCACACTCGAACCAGGCTTCTGGAACCTTGAGAATGTAGCCAAACAACAGCAAGCTGTGGCATCACACTGCAGGGAAGGGAACACTCAGGGAGAGCAACACAATTACTAACTACCACTACCCAGGCAACTTCTAACTGAACAGAGTATCCTAACCTAGCTCTTTCCTTGGCTTCCTAAGGAAATTGTGAGTAACATTTATGTATTCAGTTACATAGTTTACCTAATAAGGTGAATATTCAGAGGAAGCATATAAACTTTGAAGCTGAAAATATTTTAAATGCAAATGATCATTCTTTCAAATTGACATTTCAGGAATCTACCCAAATATCAACTTAGAGTGCTATTCTGCTGTGCTTTCCTACATCAGTGAGTATCCAGGAAATCTAAAAGGTATAGGTGGATAAACAATGGACCTTAGGGAAGGATCCATTTGTTTGTTTTAAACCAAAACAAAGAAAAAGAGTATCTCCAATGTTCTCATTCTGTCTTAAGTGTCTCCTAAATAAATTTGGACCCTAAATTCGGACAGGAGCATGAATGTTGTACTGGTTAGTTTTGTGTGTCAACTTGACACAAGCTGAAGTTATCACAGAGAAAGGAGCTTCAGGTGAGAAAATGCCTCCATGAGATCCAGATGCAAGGCATTTTCTCAATTAGTGATCAAGGGGGGAGGGCCCCTTGTGGGTGGTACCATCTGTGGGCTGGTAGTCTTGAGTTCTATAAGAAAGCAGGCTGATAGCCGGGCATGCCTTTAATCCCAGCACTTGGGAGGTAGAGACAGGCGGATTTCTGAGTTCAAGGCCAGCCTGATCTACAGAGTGAGTTCCAGGACAGCCAGGGCTATACAGAGAAACCCTGTCTCGAAAAAAAAAGAAAGAATGAAAGAAAGAAAGAAAGGAAGGAAGGAAGGAAGGAAGGAAGGAAGGAAGGAAGGAAGGAAGGAAGGAAGGAAGGAAGGAAGGAAGGAAGGAAGAAAGCAGGCTGAGCAAGCCAGGAGCAGCAAGCCAGTAAACCACATTCTTCCATGGCCTCTGCATCAGCTCCTGCTCCTTGACCTGCTTGAGTTCCAGTCCTGACTTCCTTTCATGATGAACAGCAGCATGGAGTGTAAGTTCAATAAACCCTTTCCTCCTCAACTTGCTTCTTGGTCATGATGTTTGTGCAGGAATAGAAACCCTAAGACAAATTGGTACCAGTGTAGTAGGGTATTCCTATGACAACCTGACCATGTTTTGGGGAGGACTGTAGAAGGACTTTGGAACTTTGAGCTAGAAGAGTCATTGGGATGTTAAGGGCTCTGTGGGGTGTTCTGTAGGAGCTTGGAAGATAATGTTGAGAACAGTGCAGAAGATGGAGGCCTGGCTTGTGAAATTTTAGAGGGGAGATTAAAGACTCTTATCAGGGCCGTTGCTACTTTGACTGTGAAGGTTCTGTGGTTTCGGTTAGCTGGGGCTGAAGAAATCAGCTGTGATTAACAAGATACCAGAACTACTACAGCAAAACCATTGCATTACTGGGACTATTGATGCTGGTTAGCTGGAGCTTGGAAATTGGTGGTGATTGGGAAAAGACCAGCATCATTGAGGTGAAATTTTCTGAGAAGTGTTTTCTGAGAGCACAGAGGCTGCATTCCAGAGATAGTCAAGGTTGTACCTTGTGCTGTGGCTAGACTTGGTAATGTGTAAGAGTCACCCAGGTAGTACTGGTTTTGAAGGCATGAAGGAGTCATGAAAAGTAGCTGAGGCCTTGGCACTGTGAGAGACCATGGAAGGCCATTGGTGAAGGTGCAGCCTCAGTTGCAATTGATGGCCCAGGACTAAAGAGGTCATGCAAAGGAATTGAGGCTTGGCACCATGAAGAGAGCCTATGAGAGGCTGGTGGAAAAGCCTAGTTACAGTGGAAGACAGCAGTGTTTTAGAGATGCCAGTACCATGAGATGATCACCCAGAACAGCAGCAGCAGTAGAGTACAGGCATCTGGAGCCTAGAAGACAAGGTGTGTGCTACAAAGGGCAGAGCTGAAGAAGTGACACAAGCCCTTGGAGGAATCCAGAAGATCCCAGACATTGACAGTTGGAGTTTGGTTTTGCTTTTGATTGTGACTGTGCCCTGATATTTTTCCCTCCTGAAGGAAGAAGGTATTTTAGTGGAGCCTACAGTTAAGAGACTTTGAATTTTTAAAAGACTTTGAATTTTAAGAGATTGGATGTTTAATATATAAGAATTTGCAAAGACTGTGGGACTTTTAAAGTTATTTAGATCTTGGGGATGAATAAGAAAGTAAGGGTTGAGGCTTAATGGTAATGTGTTCGTGTGTCAAGTTGACAAGGGGTCAATTGTACTGGCTAGTTCTGTGTGTCAACTTGACACAAGCTGGAGTTATCACAGAGAAAGGAGTTTCAGTTGAGAAAATGCCTCCATGAGATCCAGCAGTAAGGCATTTTCTCAATTAGTGATCAAGGGCTGAGGGCCCCTTGTGGGTGGTACCATCTGTGGGCTGGTAGTCTTGGGGTCTATAAGAAAGCAGGCTGAGCAAGCCAGGAGCAGCAAGCCAGCAAGCAACACTCCTCCATGGCCTCTGCATCAGCTCCTGACCCCTGACCTGCTTGAGTTCCAGTTCTGACTTCCTTTCGTGATGAACAGCAGCATGGAGTGTTATTGGAACAAACCTGGCTTGGTGGAAAGAAGCCCCACGTGTCCGTTCTGGGCGCTGCAGCTCTGGGAGGGATGTGGGACATGCAAGAAGTGGCTGTGAGCTCTTCTACAGTCCGACTGGCTGGCTAGGCTGTGTGAGAGGCCTCTGCAGAGACACAGTCCGTGGATAGAAGAGGGAGCTGTCCCAGGGAACTCCGCAGCCGGCTCTGGAGTTCCCATGGTTGGACATCATGACTGCCACCACTGGACCTGGGAACAGACAGGGCCGCAGAGTGCAGCTGGCATCCCACCATGGGACCCAGTTTGCAGCGGCTTGGGGCCCCAGGCTAGCTGCTTAGGCTTGGGTGAATAGGTACCATCCTCTGGGAGCCCTGGGAAGCCCTTGGGGAGAGATTAGATGCTGCTCCTTAATCGAGGGTCAGATCCCTGGCTTCTCACGGCAGGTCCAGTTGAAAAGACAGTCCATAATTCTAAGACTTTTATTTTTGTTGTGGAGAGTGGCTTGGATGGAATTGTACCCTGTGGCCTCTGGGAGATGTGAGGCAGATATAGTAACTGGGAAGGGGCGTGGCTAAGCCTCTAGGTGTCTCATTAACATGGGGATGGCTTGGGGCTTGTGGCCATGCCTCTACCTGAGGAGGGGTGGTACCTGACATTTTTTGGTCCCTTGCGGATTGTTCCTCTGGGTCATTCAGAGTTTACCCCTGCGCTCGACCAGATCACTGCCCCACAGAGTGTAAGCTGAATAAACCCTTTCCTCCCCAACTTGCTTCTTGGTCATGATGTCTGTGCAGGAATAGAAACCCTGACTAAGACAGATGTTATCTACAAAATCTTTCGAAAGACTGAAATGACAAGGGAAGGCAATTCATTGCAAATGGATAAATTAGTGTGATTCTGAAATACAGCTAGTCCTAGGCCCTGGGACTTTGCATTAAAGAATTAATCCAATCTTTTAACGACCATAAAGAACTGTTCACATAGGAATGAAAATTTTTACTAAAACATTAATTTTTAAAATCCTATGCCCCAAGCAGAAGGCAGATGACTCCCAACAGTCAAATTCCACCACAGCTTTATTTGCTCTTGATATGTTGCAATGGACATGTTCACCTGCAGGTGCATTTAGGAAAAAGTTTTAGACGATATAATGTTAATGAATAATTAAATATTTATGAAAGTCTCTGGAAATTCTCCAAAAAAGACTTTCTCTCTGTCTCTCTCTGTCTCTCTCTGTCTCTCTCTGTCTCTCTCTGTGTGCGTGTGCGTGTGCGTGTGCGCGTGCGTGTGCGCGCGCGCGCGCGCACGCGCACATATTGACTTTTCAAGACAGGGTTTCTCTGTGTAGCCCTGAAACTTGCTCTGTAGCTGGTCTTGAACTCACAGAGATCCTCCTGCCTCTACCTCCCAAGAGTTCAAGGGCTCAAATGCTGAGATTAAAGGCATGTGCTGCCACCACCCGGTAGGAATCATTATTTAAAAAAAAAAAAATTAATATGTAGAAATATTTGTAAAAGTAAAATAAGTTTAAAAAAAAAAAAAAAAACAGAAGTTACTGGAGCTAATAAAAGGTCCATAATCTGATTATCAAATGTAATACCAGTTACAACTCTTCCTGCTGAGAGTGAAAGAAACTCAGTTTGCCACAGGAAAAGGATTTGGTCTTACTGAAAACTACCAGAAGGGGCCAGAGAGGCGGTTGGAGCACACACTGCTTCTGCAGACCACCCAGGTTTGGTTCCCAGCACTCACTTCAGACAACTCACAACTGCCTGTAATCCCAGCTTCGGGAGATGCAAAGCCTTCTTCTGTACGTCACAAGCGCCCACATGCCCATGCGCATATACCCGTTCACAGACACACATATACACACAACTAAAAATTAAACAAACCTTTCTTAAAAAATCTTTTCAAAGTGGGACCAAGGACATGGCTTGCTGTTCTTCCAGAGGTCCTGAGTTTGGTTCCCAGCCCTCATGTCAGGTGGCTTACAACCACCTAGAACTCCAGATTAAGGGACTCTGTCACCCTCTTCTGGCCTCCACAGAGGTCACTCGCAAGCGTTCATACAGTCACACACATGTACATATAAATAAAAATAAAATCTTTTTTATATCCCATATCCTGAATATATATGATAGCCTATACTATTATATATAATAGTATTTATTATATATTATTATATAAAAGTATATATTATATATATATATATCCTATATATGTGATTTTTTTTTTTAATGAATAAGAGAAATATCCTAAAAAGCCTGAGCATGGTGGTGCTCGCCTGTGATCCAAGCTACTTAGAGGTTGAGGCAAGAAGATTACAGGTTCAAGACTGTGCTGTACAGTGAGAGCTGAAGAAACAAACAAACAAAAGAAATGAAAAGACAGAGGGGGTGTTGGTGGTACATATGAGTTGGAAAAGACTGCTGTGCAATGTCGTCTGGGCATGACAGGACCCGTGCACTCAAGAACTCACAGCAGCTCTAGTCGCCAGCACAGAAGATCAAGCCAGCCGAATTTCCAGCATGGAGAGGGAAGGGTCTCCTGAGAAGAGGAGGGGAGGGGCGAGAGAAGGGAGGAAACAGAACGGAACAAGAGGTGAGGGGAACCCCAGGAAGATTCTCAGGATTGAATCGGTCCAGGAGCCCGACCGACATTATCAGACTCAGGTTCTTCCTGTTTGTCTTCCCCATCGTCTTCACCCTCATGGTACACCTGCAGCTCTAGCAGGTATTTCGGCCAGGAAATGATGTCTCACGTACGGAGTGGCTTAACTTCCGTAACCTGCCTGCTCCTGATTGGTCAGACGTCGGTCATATGTGCTGCCTCTGGAGAAAGAAAGGAGCCCCCCAAGCTAAGCTATAGTCCTCATTGACTAACATTGTTGTAGAGAAATGATTCTTCTACAGAAACTCGGAAAAATACATGAAATAATAAAATCAAACAAATTCCAGGTATTCCAATCCAAAAATATATGTAATATGTGGCCAAAACAGTAAATGTTGCTTACTGACAGTTAAGGGAAAATTTGTGTTGGTGGTACAGCTGAGCACTTGCCTGGCTTGTGTGGGGCACTGGGTTCACTCTCCACACAGCAAAAGAGAAAAGAAAAGAAAGATGAAATAGCCCAGAAACCTGGGGCTCCAATATTAGAGAGCTGGATCCTAAACGTATGCTGCTGCGGTACCAAACCTTATTATTAAGAAACCATGTGTCTCTTTATCCAGATTTCATTCAGAGGACACCAGCCACTAACATTATGGTCTATTAAAGATGGTGACATATAACCACAGAAGCTAAAGAAACACCAGAAAGCTACAATGTGGTAGACTCAGTCTAGTCACTGTGAGAGCAAACTGTGGGCAAATTTGTGAAGCAAATTAATGTTTCCTCTGGGATTTCCAAACTCCTTTTCAAATGTCTTTCTCTCATCTTGAAGATTCCCCTCAGTGCTATTGGAAAGGAATATATCCTCTTCAAATTATTATGACTCGATTAAGAACTCAAAATGGGTTAATATAGAAGTATCAGTGTGAGCTCCTCGGAATGCTAATGATGCCAGTAGAAAGTTCAAAGGTATGATGCTCCAGTGAAATGTGAATTTCTTTTTTTTTTCAAATTTATGAAAAGTATATTTGCAAATAAACTGCATCATTAGGTAGAGGTTTCACAATTTAACTGCAAAGAACAAGGAAAGACCTCCTTCCTTTCCAGTACAGATTTTCTGTCATCCTCAAGGAAATGTCAGACAACTGTTTAAGCTGAGCAGAATTTGGCTAAAACATTTCAGTTACTGTTCTTTGAAATGTGAATTTTATCCATCCACTATCGTTACTGATATTATTGCCAAACATTGTCCCAGTTATCTTCTGTTACTGGGATTGTAACTTTAGGAACTATATTTCCCAGTTATAAAATGATCTGTAAATCTTTTGAAATAATCAGCACATAACAGTAAACTTTTTATTGCTATGTCACAAGTGTTAACACAACGTTCTTAGAAAAATCAAGTATAGTCAATGCATTGTTCATATTAAAATTGATGTTCGTTGTGTGGTTAAAGTACTTAGAATTTGCGTGTAATGTCCTTACAACACTACTATTTACTACCCTGGCTAGCATGGTGCAAACACTGCAGGCAGAATCTCTGTTTAATAGCATCCCCCCCACCCCACCCGGAAATGTGAATTTCTAACATTCCAATGGGTACCCAAGGACAAGAACTCTTTGCCACTGTGGAGAAACTGAAACTTCGGGAGAACTTTCGGTTTAAAACATTAAAATGTATGGAGAACATTCTAAAAGCAGACAACTTAATAATAATGAGTGCTGGAAATAGAGTTTACTTCATGGGCTTTTTTTTTTTTTTTTTTTTTTTTTGAGTTGTCAAATAACTCCTAGGAGGGCAAGTTCAGCCTAAAACTGAAAGGGACGCCAACAGGTAGCAGACACAGGCTACAGGATCCTCATATGCTGTTATTCTTCATGGCCTCCTTAGGTAGCCGTGACCTAACTTTAATTAATGAAGGAAAATGTTTTTTTAAAAAGTTTGGGCTAGGGAAGAAAAGTACCTTGTTTTGACTCCACACATTTTTATTTTGTTCCATTAGGCTGCGCCTCTGCAAGAGAAAAAGAGAATGCCTCTCCCAGGGCCACAAAACTCACTGTGGCCATGGGAACTAGGAAAGGCTACAGAGAGAAAAGAAGACAGTCAGCCCCAAAACTGTGCCTATGATTAACACACAGCATCACAGCCCTGAAACATGGGTCCTTCCAAATGGCCGCTGGCTACCCTAGGCTGTCAATCTCAGGGTTAATTTTCAGATATGAAATATTCCACCTTTTTTGATCCCCAGCTTGATGATATTATCTGGAAGTATTAGGCGGTGGGGCCTCACTAGAGGAAGCCGGTCAATGGAGTGCGACTTTGGAGATTATATCTGGTCACCAGTCCTTCTTCCTCAACTTTCTATCCAGTATAAGATTAAGAACATCTTCTGCCACACGCTCACTGCTGCCATGATGCTCTGCCAGAGTACATGGGGCCACATGACCAGAGATTGGACCTCCTAAAACCATGAGCCAAAAAAACTTTCTTCCAAGATGTTGTTTGTGCCAGGCAATCCATCATAGCACCGACAGCTAGGAACCATAAGTGGTACTTATGGTTCCACTTACTTTCTCCTGTTTTATACAACCCAGGAAATGGCTGCTACCCACAGTGGATGAGTCTTCCCACATTAGTTAACTTAATCAAGATTGTCCTGCATGGTCATGACCAAAGACTGGTCTCCCATGATTGTAGATTTAACCAAGTTGGCAATTGAGATTATTCATCACATTAGACCAAGGAACCATGAAAATTTGCTCTAGGGAGCATCTCATTACAAGGTCCCCAACAGGCTGGGAGTTTTGTTTTGTATTTCCAAATAGCATCATTGGTCTGGGAGTGTGGCTCCATAGTAGAACACTTGCCTAACATGAGTGAGGCCCTGAATTCAATCTTCAGCATATCAGTAACAATGATAATGAAGAGGAAGAGGAAGAGGAGGAGGAAGAGGAAGAGGAGGAGGAGGAGGAGGAGGAGGAGGAGGAGGAGGAGGAGGAGGAGGAGGAGGAGGAGGAGAAGGAAGTGTTGTTCAAGGTCCACACTGAAAAGGAAATAAACATTGATTTTTTTCAGGCCAGTCCTGCTTCTGCCTTCATGGTATTAACACACTGAGGGGTAGGGACAAGCCTTCTCCAAATTGGTTTTCAGTGTTACAGCTCTCTTTATTTGGGGGTAACAAGGGCTAGATAAACCTTGGGGAGTGGGTAGGGGTTTTCAAGGTGTGTGTACATTATTGGCTGGGACTGAGGTACTGGGAATGCTTCATTTATATAAAGAGGAACTCCAGGTGCTTGTTGGACATGTACTTATAGGAAGAGGGGAGTTTATATCTGTAATTTGGCCATCAGGCTACATAACTACCTCAGCGGTGGTGGAGGTGGGGTCATAGGGCTATGTGCCCAGGAGCATGCAGGCCCAGACCTGCCAATCTCAAGATGAGATTTTCCGGGTTTGGATAATCTCGACCTCGCTCTTGCTTCAGGCCTGCTCTTCCCCACTGTTGCACCTGCCCGCTGATTTTCAACTTCTTAATGTTTGCATTTAAAGAAATGGTCCCAGAGCATGGATGGCACTTGAGCTTTCAGAGAGAGGAAGGGCTGTAAGAGGAGTGAGGCTGTAAACCCTGGTGGCAGGATTGCTTTTCATGTGATTTTATACACACAATTCCAAATTCAAAGTGTAAAGGTGATGGATCGCCACATCCATTTGCAACTAACACCAGTAAGCCAAGTCCTTACATTAGGAAATTAGAAAAAATCCAGCAAAATTTAGTTCAAACAGAGTAGGAAGAAAAGACAAGAAGGATAAATGAGAATACAAAACAGAAAGCAAACACATTATAAAGATTATATTGTGACGGGGCAACCACCAGTGGGGACTGCTTAAATACAGGTTTAAGCCAATAGAAAGGCTTTATTAGCCGGCCAGCAACTACACTAAGGGTTCGGGATCCAGTGTAGCCCTAAGCCTACCTCAGGGTGATATTTTAAGGACAAAAACCATATCCTGAGTTGACACACCTCAATGAGCAAGAACAGTTAGCCAGGAGTAGAACTACAGAAGCTGAAAAGCAAAGCTAGTATGTATTTAGAGACTTTCCCAGAACTATGGACTTTGATGGATTAGGTCTTAGTTTTTGTTCTGGCTAGTGGTGCTGTCTATATGCTGAGTTTTACAACTTAAGTGGCACTTTTTTTCATGGAATCAGTTGTGCTAAGGTCTGGGGGCCTACTAAAGTCTGAGGGCCTGTTATGATATCAGTCTGGAGTTGGTCCTTCAAATATTGATAACTCCTAACATATTGTGCAAGCAGACATTAAATTTTTGGTAATACCAACAACTTTCTAGAAAATATATGTTGCCAAAATTGAAATAATAATGAAGAAATTTCTAAAAAAAAAAAAATGGGCAATGAGAATTACTAAAACAGTAAGAAAAATAATGATCTCAAAAAATTTGTAATTTAAGGCCTTTGTACAAAAAGAAACTTAACTTACAGATAAATTCAAACACTAGTGGATTCTACCAAATATCTTTAGAAGTAATAATGTCAATTTTACAACTCTTCCAGGAAATAGAAAGCAGGAACCAGGCCTTTGCCTGTTAGTGTAACTTTGACACTAAAATCTAGTGACCATACTTAAAGAAAGCAAAATTATTCACCAGTCGCACTCCTGAGTGTAGATGCAAAACCCCAAACTCAAGATTCACAGGCTAAGTAGAGAAAAATATAAAATAATTTAGTTTCACAACCAAGTTAAGTATATTTCAAAATTAAATGGTAAAACAATCTGTATAATACAGAAAAGGGTTTTTAGTTATATAATCACTTCCATTGATACTTGGAAATATGTAATAATAACACTGATTGCGACAATGGTATTGATGTATAGATGAAGATGAGAACCTATAGAAGTCCTGTGAACAGAAACAGCCAGGAGTTAGAGAGGAGATGAGGTCATTATAGTAGTACTGGTGTCTAACAAAGAGAAGGTGGAACTATCACCAGGAAGCAAGTGCCTGGAGAGAATCTATGGTATGTCAATCATCCTAGGAGCCTCACTAAGAGAAATGACTAAAGATCAGCAATAAGAAACATAGTCCTACTATCTGAAGTAGGCTAGAGGGACCCAGGGGCTGGTAAAGGGCTTGCTTGCTGTACACACATAAGGACCTGAGTTTCAGTTCTCAGAATCCACATGAAAAATCCAGGTACCACAGAACAAGCTTGTAATCTCCGCTCTGAGAAGTCAGGGACCAGTGGATCCCTGGAAGCTCACTGGCCAGACTGATTAGCTGAATCAGTGAGCTCAAGGTTCAGTGAAAGACTTTCTCCAAACTAAGGTGGAGATGACCAAGGAAGGCACCAACTTCAGGCTCTCAGCTCCACAGGCATATACATAATGTGAGACTGTACACAAAACACACACACACAAGGAGCTAGAGCAGAATACTTTTTCAGTCAGACTATCTTCAAAAGTATCTTCTTATTTATATATTCCTTGAATTAATCTATAAATTCTGATTGGATTTTTACTTTGGATCAAGCTCAAATTTGACCCAAACTTAAAGAATATGAATACAAATAAATTGTACACAATATACATCTTATGAGAAGCTAGAGTACAGGATATCAACGATTTTTGCCCAGAGTGAGCAATAGGAAAATGGCAGAGTCAAGCTTCTAAACCAGGTTCTTTAGATGTTTACTCTTTAGCCCACAGGCTTATTGTACCACGCTAGCCCTCTGCTAAGTTTAAATATGGCTTGTTCCCTCCAAACTCACACGGATATGCGGCACTCGGTGTAGCAGTGTTGAGAAGTGGTAAGAAGGAACGCTAAGAAGTGACTGAATCGTTAAGAGAGATTTGCAGTTCTACCAGGGCTGGGTCAGCCCCAGTAAGGGTGTTTAAATATAAAGTGAGGGCGCCTCTGTGCTTTCCCTTCCCACAAGTGACCACTCATCCTTCTGCTTTTTCTCTGTCATGTGGCAGAACAAGACACATACACCCCCCGCTAAACTGGATTTTCCAGCCTCCATAATGCTGAGCTGAATAAACCTCTTTCTCTAACAAGTTATGCAGTCTCAGACTTTCTGTTATTGCAACAGAAAATAGGCTAAGATATGAGAGAGGCAAGACAGAGATGGAAAACAGTTCATCAGGGGGAGGGGGACAATCTTTCCAAAGGAAATGTTTCTTTGTCGTTCCTCTGAGAGAACTGGGAGATTAGCCAGAGAGAAAAGAACTGAAGTAAGTGAGCGTCTTAGAATGACCTGAGGAGTACAATACAAGACTGTATAGTGCAAAAGCAGCTTGTGAAGAGTCCTGCAGTGGTGAGACTTCCAAGAGCGGGCAGTGGGAAGCTGTTAGCAAAAGTTGTGGGAATGTCTTAGTTCAGGTTTCTACTGCTGTGGAAAGACACCATGGCCACAACAACCCTTACAAAGGAAAGCGTTTATTTGGGGTTGTCTTACAGTCTCAGAGATTAGTTCATTATCATCATAGCAGGAAGCATGGTGGTGTGCAAGGCAGACCTGGTGCTGAGGAGCTGAGAGTTCTACATCCAGATTTGAAGGCAACAAGAAGAGGCTGAGCCATTAGGCTGGCTTGCGCATCTGAGACGTTAAAGCTCTGACTCAGTGACACACTTCCTCCACAAGGCCCACTTATTCCACAAAGGCCACACCTCCTAATAATGCCACTCCCTATGAGCCTGTGGGGGCCATTTTTATTCAAACCACCACATTCCACTCCCTGCCCCCAAAGGCTTGTAGCCATATCATAACACAAAGTGCATTTAGTCCAACTTCAAAAGTTCCCATAGTCTATGACAGTCTCAAACTGTTTAAAAATCCAAAGTCTCTTCGGAGGCTCATACAATCTCTTAACTGCCACCCCCTGCAAAATCAAAATGACAAAGCATATCACATACTTCCCACGTATATTAGCATAGGCTAATCATCATTCCAAAAGATAGCATACTGGGAAATACTGGACCAAAGCAAGACCAAAAACCAGCTGGGCAAAGTCCAAACTCTGCAGCACCAGATCTGATGTCAAAGTGCTCTTCAAGTCTCTAGTTCCTCTCAGTTTTGTTGACTGCAACACAGTTCTTTCTCTTGGGTTATTTCCTCTCCCTGTTAGTAGCTTTCCTTGGCAGGTATCCATGACTCTGACATCGCCAACATCTTGAGGTCTCCAAGGCAATCCAGGCTTCATCTTTACAGCTTCACACAATGACCTCTCTAGGCCTCCATGTAGGGACAGCCCTGACACCTCAGCAGTTTTCCTTAGTCTCAAAGGGAGATTCCATAACCTTTTTCTTCTATCCTTGATTCTAAATCCAGAATTACATGGCCAAAGCTGCCAAATTCTGCTGCTTGCTAGGGCTGGAACATGTCCCCATTGTTCAATGACATCTTCACCAGCTCTCTGTTTTCAATGGCTTCCTTTATTGCCTAAACTTGACTGTTCTGAAACTGTATCTGTAGACAGGGCTGGCCTCAAACTCAGAGATCCAACTGCCTCTGCCTAGAGTGCTAGGATTAAAGGTATGTGTCAGCACATCCAACCTTAAGCTTTTCTTCAGTTCCTTTTAACAGGTTGGAAGCTTAGCTGCTTAGGGTCACCTGAGGTCACCACTCCTTTATTCCATCTAACATCAAGCTTTTCTTTAATCTATTTATCTCCTTGAATACAGAATTTAGTTCCATTCTACTTCCTTGTGTCCCTTTTCTCATTGAACTGTACATTTTCTATTTTTCTTTGCTCAGCTTGCTCTTTTTCGTTATAGCTCTTCCTAAGAATGAACACTAACAACCACACAACAGAGTCAATACTAGGCTACTTTGAAATTTCCTCTGCCAAAACCATTAATCCATAACTCTTCAATTAGCTTCAGGCAGACTTTACAGACAAGGGCAGAAAGCAGCCACATTCTTTGGCAAAATATCACAAGAATGGTCTCTAAGCCACATATTCATATTCTTCTCCTCTGAAACTTCTAGAGCCAGGCCCACACAGTTTAAATAACCCTCAGCACCACTGTCTTCCATGTTCCTGCTAGGATAGCCTATTAAGCCCCACTTAAAGTGTCCAACTGCTTTTCTAATCCACAGTCTCAAAATATTCCCCCCAAAAAAAGCATGGTTAGGTCTATCACAGCAGTACCCCAGTCCCTGGTACCAACTTTTGTCTGAGGTTAGGTTTCTATTGCTGTAAAGAGACAACATGACCATAGTGACTCTTTTTAAAGAAAGCATTTAATTAGGGTTTCAGAAGTTAGTCTATTATCATCATGTTAGGACCATGGTGGTATTCAAGTAGATATGGTGCTAAAGAAGTAGCTAAGAGTTCTACACCCTGGTCTGTGGGCAGAGAAAGCCAGAGAGAGGGGAGGGGAGACTGAGTCTAGCATGCCCTTTTGAAACCTTAAAGCCCACCCCCAGTGACACACTTCCTCCAACAAGACCATACCTCCTAATCTTCTAATCGTTCTCAAATAGAGCCGTCTCCGACAACTAATCACTCAAATATGAGTCTATGGGACTCATATGGGTAGTCAAACAACCACATATGTGTATTCCTGGAGTTCACTGGCCCTCCAACTTTACCTTGACAAATTCCAGGCCAATGAGACACCCTGTCTCAATAAGCAAGGTGGACAGCTCCTGAGGATTAACCTGAGGTTGACACCTGACCCCTACATGTACACACACACACACACACACACACACACACACACACACACAAGATATAACCTTACTACTTGTAATCTAAAACATGCACACCAGGTATTGCTTCACAAAGCTTAACAAATCTGATAATATGTTAGATACATCAATGTTAGATACATTGATGGTGGGATATAATCACTGCAATTCTGGAAGACTACTTGAAAGTCTGTGAACACAGTGATGACACTTCAGGTGCCTTACCTGAAGAGTTGCTTAAGTGTGTGCTAAAAAGCAGCTTGCAGGAGAGTGTTCACTGGATGTTTCTGATAATGAAAAAAAAAATAGAGAAAAGCATTTCCTTGGTGCAAAATGTTAAATAACCATAATATATTCATATAGTGAAATACTCTACATAAATTAAAATAGATTAATTATATATGTATATATTAAGATGTATGAATCTCAAAAACACAATTTCAAGTGATTAAAACAAGATGCAAAAGATGTATGCAGAAAATTCTCAACTGTGTACTTTTTGAATGAAAGGCATGGCTGTTTGTATACTATTTGTGGCACATACAGATGTCCAAAAGGACAGATGCACAGACAGGAAGAATGCACATCAACCATCATCATGATCACCACCTTTGAGAAGACAGAAGGTGACAGAGAAAGGAGGAGGGATGAGCTTCACCTCTTCTGCATTCATAGCTATACAGCAAAATCTAAATTTTTAAAGAAGAAGTAGAGGAAGCATTCGTTTGATGAGCTATAAAAAGAACACCTCTCGTTTTAAAACCAGTTTACTGAGTTATCATTTACATAGCACAAGATTCAGCCGTTTTACATATACAGTTTGATGAGTGTTAGTAAACAAGTCAGTTGCGTAAACAGTAGTATAATTGAAAAGCACTTCTACTGCCCAGGAAAGCCCCTCACCCCCTCTCTGGCCAATTGCTCTTCCTCCTCACTGGCACCCCTCCATGGTCCTCTGCCCCTGTAGTTCCCAATCCCAAAACACTCTGCAGTGCCACTGAAATGCACTAATACAGCATGTAGCCTTTTGGGTTTGACATATCACTTAACACAAGGCTTCTGAGACTCACAGGCATACTTATATGTTGTCCTAATTAGAGTTTCTATTGTTACAATGAAACATCATAACCAAAAAGCAAATTTGGGAGAAAAGGGTTTGTTTGACTTACACTTCCATTTTGAAGGAAGCCGGGACAGGGACTCAAACAGAGCAGGAACTCAAACAGGGCAGGAACTTGGAGGCAGGAGCTAAGGCAGAGGCCATGGAGTGATGCTGCTTACTGGCTTACTAATCATGACTTGCTCAGTCTGTATTCTTATAGAACCCAGGACTATGTGTGGCACCACCCACAATAGGCTGGGCCATCTCCTGTCAATCACTAAGTAAGAAAATGTCCTCATACAGGCTTGCCTACAGCTCCATATTATGGAAGCATTTTCTTAATTAAGGCTCCCTCCTCTGATGACTTTAGCTTCTGTCAAGTAGACATAAAACTATCCAGTACATATTTATTCATAATTTACTCCCCTGTGTTACTTAGTAGTATTCTGTTATAGAGATATCACAGTGTGCTTACCATTTGATGTGTTTCTTAGTTTAGGCTATTATAAATAAAACTGCTATAGTGAGATCAGGTGGCTTAAGTCTGTAATTCCAACACTCTGGAAACTGAGACAGGATAATACTAAGTTCAAGGTCAGAAATCATACAATCACAATAAATGCAGAAAAAGCCTTTGTCAAAGTTCAATATCTCTTCATGATAAAAGCCCTTAATAGAAAAATATACCTCAACATAATAAATAATATGTATGACAAATGTATACCAACATTATACTAAATGGAAGAACCACTTTTTAAAAAATCCCTCTAAAACCAGGAACAAGACAAAAGTGTCCACCCTGTTCATTCTTATTCAATATAGCCTTCTAGCTCTTAGCTAGAGAAATAAGGTATAAAAAATAATAAAAGGTCTACAGATAGGAAAAAAGTCAAATAATCCCTATTTGCATTAATCTATAGTCTTCAAATGTATAGTTAAATTAAGGGTCTTGAGATAAAAAGATTACCTAGGACTAGCCAAGCGGGTCATAAATAGAATCATATGTATCTTTTAAGATCAGTGGAAAATCTATCACACAAAGGGAAAGGCAAGAAGAGTGGGGAGCAAAGGAATATTTGAAGATGCTGGCCTTGAAGATTGAAATGTGGCCACAAACCAATGAGGGCCAGTGACCACCAGATAGATATCAGAAGAGTCAAAGAACTGATTATTCTCCCTGAAGGAGCATATGTTTTAAAAAGGAGCAAAGCCGAGTCAGTGTCCTGATTTTAGTGCAATAAAACTGAATTTCAACATCTAACTTCCAGAAATATGATGAATGAACTTACTGTGGTCAACCCTTGTAAACTCTACTTAGTAACAGTAGTCAGGGCACCTTTCGCTCCATGCCCCCTTGTACTATGGTTTGGATATGACTTGAGAGTATCCTCGAAGGGTTCATGGTTGAAGTTTAATCCTCACTGTGAGGTATTAAGAGGGTGAAAAATTAACTTAATGTGGGTATTTAGAGATGAGGCCCTTGGGAGGTAATTAGTATTAAATAAGCCATAGGGTGGAGTCCTCATGAATGAATGCTGGTGGTTTCATAAGAGACCAGGAAGATACAGACATGGTCCCTCGCTCTTGCCATGTGCTGCTCTGTGCCACCTTAAGATTCTATGAGCAGGAGGGCTATTGCCAGGGCATAGGGGAATAGCTCAACAAGAAAAGCACTTGCAATGCAAGCCGGACAACCTGAATCTGAACCTCCAGAACACTGCACAAAGCTGGATGCAGTAGCACCCATCTCTAACACCAAGACACCAGGACTTGGAGACCAGAGAAGAGAAGGAGCATCGTCCAGGCCAGCTAGCCTGCTGTACTCAGCAGTGAACAAGAGTGGCCCTGTCCTAGACAAGGTGCAGGCAAGGGCCAACACCTTAGATTGTTCCCTGATCTCCACATCTGCACTCATACACCCATGCTCACATGCATGAATGTGCACACAAACATTGTACACATACCCTGGAAAAGAAAGCTATTATCAAGTGCTTCAAACAGAAGCCAAAAGAAACCTCTTTTCAACATACCAAATTTGTGGCATTGGGTTATTAACGGAAAACGAACTAATACACTGTGGTGGTTTGAATATGCTTGGCTGGCTCAGGGAATGGCACTATTAGGAGGTGTGACCTTGTTGAAGTAGGTGTGGCCTTATTGGAGGAATCACTGTGGTGGCGGGCTTTGAGGTCCTATGCTCAAGTTCTACCCAGTAAAGAAGAGTCTGTCTTCTCCTGGCTGCCTTTGGATCAAGATATAGAACTAACTCTAGGCTCCTTCTCCAACACCATGTCTACCTGCATGCTGCCATGCTTCCTGCCATGATGATAATGGACTGAACCTCTGAAACTGTAAGCCAGCCCCAATTAAATATTTGCCTTTATTAAAAAGTTGCCTTGGTCATGGTGTCTCTTCACAGCAATGAAACACAAACTAAGACATATACCTGGCCGTGTTTTAAGAAAGATTTATTGCCAGGCATGATGAAACATGCCTTTAATCACATTACTCAGGAGATAGAGACAGGTGGGTCTCTGTGGTCCTAAGGCAAACATGATTGTCTTAGTCAGGGTTTCTATTCCTGCACAAACATCATGACCAAGAAGCAAGTTGGGGAGGAAAAGGTTTATTGAGCTTACACTTCCATGCTGCTGTTCATCACGAAAGGAAGTCAGGACTGGAACTCAAGCAGGGCAGGAAGCAGGAGCTGATGCAGAGGCCATGGAGGGATGTTTCTTACTGGCTTGCTTCCCCTGGCTTGCTCAGCTTGCTCTCTTATAGAACCCAAGACTACCAGCCCACAGATGGTACCACCCACAAGGGGCCCTCCCCCTTGATCACTAATTGAGAAAATGCCTTACCGCTGGATCTCATGGAGGCATTTTCCCAACTGAAGCTCCTTTCTCTGTGATAACTCCAGTTTGTGTCAAGTTGACACACAAAACCAGCCAGTACAATGATCTACATAGCAAATTCCTTATAAGCCAAGGCTACATAGGGAGACTATGCCTTAAAAAATAAAGGAAGAAAAGATGATGTGATTTATAAATATTCACAAAATATAAATCAGCAAAGAAATGGCTCAACAGTTGTGAACACATACTGCTCTTGAACAAGACCCAAATTCAGTTCCCAGCACCCACGTCAGATGGCTCACAAACACCTATAGCTCCACCTCCAGGGGGTATGACGGTCTCTTCTGGTCTCCACTGGCACACGCCCTCACATGAATATAACTACACAGAGACAAACACAGACACACACACAATTAAAACCAACTTTTTCAAATATAGCAAATCGATTAAAATGATAAAAATAAAACCCACATACAAAGTAGAACCGACAAGCATTATACAAATACAGCAGGCCCTCCACATCTGTGGGTTTTCATATATAGATTCACTTAATCATAGATCAATAACATTTGGGGGAAAACTTGCATCTGGAGTAAATATGGGCAGACATTTTTTTCTCTTGTCACTATTCCCTTACCAATACAGTATAACAACTATTCACATACCTTTTTCATATGTATCATTACTAATCTAGAAATAATTTCAAGTATATCATAAGCTGTGCATGTATTATATTCAAATTTATGTGCTGGGCACCCATTATGATGTTCATGACATGTCTTGGAACCAACTCCCCATGAATAGTTTCAGTAGAGCTTATTGAATGCTTGGTAGGTCGATTGAGAAAGGAGCACTTTATTCTGAGCATTTATCAAGGCCTTACATAAATACACTAAAATAGATTTTAGAATTAAGGCAAGTCAGCAGTGAGTTCTCTATCTAGAGGAGGGTATTCAGTTCACATTGTCTTCGCTCCTATAGAATTTGTGTTTGCCAAGTTTTAATATGTTATCAACCCATATATAGGGGATATGTATACTTAGAATATTTCATGCCCTGAGTCAATTACAAATTTGGCTTTGAAGCTAACAGCCAATACATAAAGGAATTGTTGCTGGTTAGTTTTTTTGTTGTTGTTTTGGTTTTTTTAAGATTTATTTATTTATTATATGTAAGTACACTGTAGCTGTCTTCAGACACACCAGAAGAGGGCATCAGATCCCACTACAGATGGTTATGAGCCACCATGTGGTTGCTGGGATTTGAACTCAGGATCTCCAGAAGAGCAGTCAGTGCTCTTAACCGCTGAGCCATCTCTCCAGCCCGCTGGTTAG
Organism: Uromys caudimaculatus; assembly: GCA_028551405.1. NCBI lineage: Eukaryota > Metazoa > Chordata > Mammalia > Rodentia > Muridae > Uromys > Uromys caudimaculatus. Next base: position 95,924,830 of record CM052700.1, read on the forward strand.
TTTTTATCAACTTGACATAAAGTAGAGTCACCCAGGAAGTCATAACTTTAATTGAATAATTGCCTCCATCAAATTGTGGGACATTCTCTTGATTGATAATTAATTTGGGATCGTCAAGCCCTCTGTGAGCTGTGTCAGTCCTGGCAGGTTGTCCTGGGTTGTACAAGAAAGCAGGCTGAGCAAGCCAGTAAGCAGTGTTCCTCCATGGTCTCTGTTTCAGTTCCTGCCTTGTGCCCCTGCCTTGGTCTCTTCAGATGATAAACTGTAAGCTGCAAACCAAATAAAGTTTGCTCCCCAAGTAGTTTTTGGTCAGTGTTTCATCACAGCAACAGAGAGGCAAACTAGAATAGAGGTCTTCGTGTTTATAAAACGTAGAGGACATTGGTTAAAAAACAACACAAACATACAGAAACAGAAAACACAAGTGAAAGCTCTCCAAGGACTGCTGCCGCCTAGGACACTGGGGTAGGTGGCCGTAGTTATGCATAGGACTTTAGCAGCCTCGGTGTAAATGTTAATAAGGTTGCATACTATAATGTGGGTTGATAACATATTAAAACTTGGCAAAGACAAATTCTATAGGAGTGAAGACAATGTCAATTGAATACCCTCCTCTAGATAGGGAACTCACTGCTGACTTGCTTCAGTTCTAAAATCTATTTTAGAGTATTTATGTAAGGCCTTGATTAATGCTCAGAAAATAACTACTCATTTCTCAATCGACCTACCAAGCACTCAATAAGCACTGTATAGTAATCCCTATAAAAGGTGGCTCTATTGAAAGCAGATTTTGCAAGGAGCGAAATACTGACAATGTTTCTGTTGTCAGTAGAGGCTTAGATAACTACTGAGGAGACATGCCTTTTTTTATGGGAGGCAGTCTCTCAGCTCATCTTTTCAAGGAAAAAATTCAGAGGAGACACACAGTTTAAGCAGTTTACCTAACAAAGCAAGCCAAGATTTCAAGGAATGAACTGTTCCAAAGAGAAGGGGAGCAACACAGTAGATTCCCCGTTGTAATTTTTTTAAACATTTTTATATTTATAAAGTGGGTGCCATACTGATAGAGTAGGGTGAGCCTTTCTTTTTCCCAAATCACAGTGGGTCAGATAGCTTCTTAAGGATATTTCTTCTCAGGATTCTCTAGAGAAGCTTATAATGGGGGCCAAGGCCACAATGAAAATAATGCCGTAGTGAAGTCATGGTCTTTTCACTAGTGCACACGTGGGCAAATACCCCGGTGCACTGGTTTTTGATGTGGTACATACACCCTATCTTCAGCTCCAAGGACAGTTAACCATAAAGGGCACTCTCACCCGCAGCTGACATAGCTCCACAGATAAAGCTGCAGTTTTCTTGGTCCACATATCTGATTTCTTTTGAGATTGCTCAAGGTACCATGATTGATCTCATAACTGTCCGTTAGTTATGATATTTTCTTGCCCCACAGTTAAGACATCTTGCTTTTTTTTTTAATTGAGAGTTTATCATAAATGTTTGGGTCTGGGAGGTGATGGCACACACTTTTAATTCCAGCACTTGGGAAGCAGAGGCAGATGGATCTCTGAGTTTGAAGCCAGCCTGGATCTACTCAGTGAGTTTCAGGACAGCCAGGGCTACACAGAGAAACCTTGTCTCAACAAACAAAACACAACAAAAAAGAAAAAAGCTGGAGACAGAGTTTTACAATAGCTTGTCCAAATGTACAAAGAGAACTTAGGCTATCTTCCAAGACACAGTTCTCTCCGTGCTGCTGCTCCTGTCTATCTCCTACCCAACAGTTCCATCCCTGTACCCCGAAGAGAGAAACACAGCTCAACTCCTTGGCTGATAGGAATCTAACAGGGTCAGAAAGACTCCGAGCTAGCATCAAGTAGTATGGAGCACATAGGGCATAAGCTCTATGAAAAGAAAAATGAAACGTGAGGACAAAGGAAAAATACTGCATTTCATTCTACTACCACAGAGCAAGTAGCTTCAGAGACGAAGGACGCAGCTCTAGCTATTCTCAACATAATGAAGCGTGTGGTCCCTCCAGAACCTTCCTGGAAAGCCAAGACTCCCCTACTCTCAGAACCACACCTACACGCCCGGCTTTCCTCACCGGCGGAGGCCCTCGGCTCAGAGCGAGCGCGGCCGCTAGGTGTCGCCCGAGATCCCACCTCCAGGGAGCGATAGTAGTTCCGGGTTGTCCGCCGACTCCGCTCTAGCCACCAAGCTTCCGCCTCTCGCCTGCTCTCTGGAGCTGGGGGCAAGAAATGGGGGCGGGCCTTCCGGGCGCGAGCGCGAGCGAGGTCAGGAGCAGGTAAGGCTCGCAGAGTGTTGGGGTCAGAACCGAGGGCGGCCGTTGTGCAGGCCGACACCGGTCTCTAGCCTGGTGGAATTGCCAGATCCAGACAAGTCAGTTAGGGGCCTTCCTGGGGGTTCCACGTGCACCCTCCAAACACCTGGGGCTTTTCCTGCGTCCTGTGGGAAATTGAACAAATCGAGAATGCACTTCCTTTCTCCTGGTTAGTCCGCCCTCAGCACTCAGGGTTTTTGTTGTGTTTTGTTTTGGTTTTTGGGCTTGGTTTTTTTTTTTTTTTTTT
>CM052700.1:95927917-95954888 GCA_028551405.1 Uromys caudimaculatus
TATTTACATTTCCAATGTTTCCCCCTTTCTAGGTCTCCTCTTTGGAAACCACCTATCCCCTCCCCCTCCCCCACCTCTATGAGGGAATTCCACCTCCCTCCCACCCACCTGCCCGCCCACTCCCATATTCCCACCTTGACATTTTCCTTTACTGGGGCCTCTCCTCCCCCTGATGGCCAACAAGGCCCTCCTCTGCCACATATGTGGTCCGAACCATGGGTCCCTCCATGTGTATTCTTTGGTTGGTAGTCCAGCCTCCAGGAGGACTGGGGGAGGGGGGAGGTGTCAGGCCAGTTGACATTGTTGCTCCCTCCATGGGGCTGCAGCCTCCCTCAGCTCCTTCAGTCCCTTCTCCAACTTCTCCATCTGGGACCTCACTCTCAGTCCAGCTGTTACTGTAAAGTGAAACTTGGGTATTCCAAATGTTTCGGCTAATATCCACTTATCAGTGAGTACATACCATGTTCGTTTTTGGTTTTCAAGACAGGGTTTCTCTGTGTAGCTCTGGCTATCCTAGAACTCAATCTATAGACCAGGCTGGCCTCAGACTCAGATCCTCCTGCCTCTGCCTCCCAAGTGCTGGGATTAAAGCCGTGTGCCACCACCGCTAGGCGTATTTTTTTACTTTTTATTGTGTGTGTCTGTGTCTCTATGCCTGTGTGCATGCATGCCATTTGTGTGTGCAGTGCCCACAGAGGCCAGAAAAGGGCATCAGATCCACCAGAGCTGGATTTACAGGCAGTTGTGTTTGTCCTCTGGGAGAGCAGCAAGCATTCTTCACTGCGGAGCGATCTCTCTAGTCCCAGAAGCATTCTTGATTTTTGCATGTCCATCATGGGTTTATTTTATATTTGTTAGCTATAATTTTTAATGCCCTAGTTATCATTCTCACATCTGTTCCATCATTCTGTACCTCTGAAGAAAGTTAATGTTGAGCTAGTTTGCATTAAGGTTGATAAATAGGACTGTAAATCCTAAGTGACTTTTGTTCAGGAATAACAAATCTGATGATCCTTATTTGAGCTGTTGAATTTTGTTTCTATAGAACCACTGTCTGTTTTTCCCACATGGCTTTCAGTTGCTAGGCAGAATTCAATCCAGTAACCTAGAGGCCAAATGACCTCATAACTCATTAGCAGTTCTCAGAGCCATCTGGTGCCCTTGAGGAGAACAGTGTTCAAAGGACTGATAATAAAGACAACAGCATAATTACTTCTTTGCCATGATTACACCTTTAGATGGCAAGCAGTCAGCATATTTACTTGCAGATTGCTTGGGTGGTTGTTTTCTAAAGGTATAATAACAATGCCATAGCAGAATAACTTGTTTCCCTGACCCCTTCATCCTAGCTTGCACAGAAGTAAACTTGACAAGTAAATAGCCTACTAAATTACAAATTGTAAGAAAGGCAATACACGGAAGAAACATAGTACACGAACACAAAATGTAAAAACTGCATGCCAGAGGAGAGAGTAGCCGCAGAGTGGACAAGCCTCCACTCCAGGGCAGATCCTGCCCAAGGTCCACAATAATTCGTGGGTGGCTTGCTATATTTTCATTTTCTAAAATGTTTACTAGATAAATGTGGGATATCTCACGCTTACCTATTAATCTCCTTTTCTATAGGAATCTTGTTCCTTACTGTTGAAGAAATGTCTCCACTTTCAGAGTATGCACTGCGCATGTCTCGTCTGAGTGCCCGGATCTTTGGTGAAGTAGCCAGGCCTACTGATTCAAAGTCCATGAAAGTGGTGAACCTCTTCAGCGAGCAGCCCTTGGCCAAGAAGAAAGAGACTTACGACTGGTATCCAAATCACAACACGTATTTTGCGCTCATGGGCACCCTCCGTTTCCTTGGCCTTTACAGGTGATCATCGGGGAAAGATAGGGTTTTGTGAGAGGTAGTTTTAGAAGATCGGCCAAGGAAAACAATTAGCTTGTCTCTCCATACAGCTTTGTGGTTCTTACGGGAGTCCAGGTGAATCAGAGGGTAAGGGGGAGGGGGGACTCAAAATTACCTTGATTCATAAACAAACAGAAACATGCTTGTTGGAATTATGTCAAAAGCATAACCGACATCAAATTGTACTGAGCTATAGAGAGATGTCTAATTGTTCTTTAATTTAAAACTGCTCTAAAAAGGATGGGGTCAGCTGAATGGGCCAAAATGACGAGGTATAACACACACACACACAATACCACCACCACCCCACACCACCCCACTCCCACCCCCACCCCCACCCCCCCGCAAGCACTGTGGTTGCCAGAGCCACTGGTTCTTGGTCCTGCACCCTCCCTCCACACTGCTCTGCCTCTTACTGGGTGTGTAGGAGCCTCCGTTCCCTGCCGGTGGCAATTCATTCGTTGACATTCTTATTCCTCCCACTCGCTTCTGGCATTTTATTTTGTGCCTTTTTGATATATTAATTTGGCTTGAATAAGCTGTATTTCACTTTTAAGGGTAATTTATAAATTATATAACTTCTAATGCTTCTATATATACTTCTAATATATAGGGGGAGGGTGCAGGACCAAGAACCAGTGGCTCTGGCAACCACAGTGCTTGGGGGGGGAGTGGGGGGGTGTTATACCTCGTCATTTTGAAGTATATATATATAAAACTTCTATACTTCTAATATATAATATAAATTATAAAACTAATGTTTTATATGTTTGGTAGGTCTAAGAAGTGAGTGCTTAAGACCTTTGTAGGGGGCAAAAAAAGGGTAAAATACCTAGATGGTCACTTTTCTCTTTCTTTTTCATTTCCAAACTAATACATGCTCCTTACAAAGAATTAAAACAGTGTATTTCATAAAATTTAATTGCAATTTAAAGATATTTAAAATATAACATGTTTTAATTGGACCTAACTATTAATTTGGGACCATTTGTTGTAATATAAAATTAATAGCACAGCATGCTACTCATTCCAGAGAGCTAAACGTTGGTATATTCATTTATCCAACATACTTTTAAGTACTTTCCATGTGCCAGTACTTAGGGTGGACATTAAAGGAGCAGCGATGAACAAAACAAATGAACAGTCTAAGTTAAAACATGACTGGAGATTATAATGCCCGACCTGCTTCTGAGTGTCTGCAGGTGCTGGGGACTCTCTCCTGTGCCTTTAGTCTTGCCTCAGAAAATAAAACCTAATTTTATTATGACCCAGAATAAAATTTCAGAAGCCAGATCCCATGGAAAGTTATAACCCATAACAAAATCACATTCAACTATTTTAATATGCTGCTTGATGCTATGCTTTTTGTTTATTTGAAGAACGAAGACATAACTATCTTTGAAGATGGGAAAAATACTAAACACTTAATTGTCCATTGAAAAGCAAAATTATTTGTATATGTTTAGTCAGTACTATGGTAAATGATGTCTTCAGTGCATGGCCATCTGTAGCATCAGACAGGTTGAATGTAGACATCACTTCAACAAAGAAAGTCTGATGTAAAGGCCTGCAAAAGAGGGGGGGAAGTGTAAGCACCCCAAACAGCTGATTCACTCAGCTAACACGCTGTCATGACGTGCTAGCAGCCTTTGTAGAGTTTTCTGTCTGATGGAGAACAAAGACTGGGAAAATGACGTAATGCATCATATACGTTTTGTGACAATGTTGGACCTGCTGCGGGGAGGGGGGGAGAACTAGCTAAGCAGGATCCAGAGTGCTGACAGGCCTGTGGTGAGCAGGGCAGTCAGGGTCAGCCCCACAGAGGACACAGAGGTTTAGACTGAAGCTCATGGGTAGTGAGTGAACCTGGGGAGACCTAGGGAAGAACTGTGGGACGGAGGCAAGAGTCAACAAAGGCCTTCCTGAGGCTAGAGAGTGCCTGCAGTGACCCAGGAATAGTTTGGCCTAAGGCACTGATTGGGAGACTGGGGGCAAGTCACAGGGGTCTGTGAGTGCATGGTGAAGGAAGGGGCTTTTGCCCTGAGCAGCAGTTTGAACAAGATGATCTGGTGTCTGTTTTAGATGAATTATTATAGCTATATTGAGAATTATCTGGCACTTATAGCTAATTCCAACAGGGTCTGTTTTGTATTGTCCATGTTCATGGAATAAAATATCAAATTCTTTAGAATCAATCTTTTAAAAAACAGCTTAGTTGGACCCAGCAAATTATCATATATACATACATACATACATACATACATACATACATATGTATAGTCCATTTTATTAAATCTATTAATAATGTATATTTAAACCATGAGCTATTAATGTAACCTGTTAAAGATTAGGAAACTAAGGTGTAAGGTCTTGTGCCCAAAGTCACAGAGCTAGTATCTGTGGAACTATGTTTTAAAGCCAGGGTTACATGAGTTCCATGGCTCACATGTTTAAGCACTTTCTTTGGGTATTTGGTCTTAGAATGTAGACACTTTAACCGGTTGTAGAAGTCTTCACCGTCTACACTGTCCGCATGTATAATTAGTCCTGGCTGCGTGGCTCCTTTAAAGCCTGTCTGGATTTGGTGTCCATCTGTTTGACCCTTCCCTAACAGCATCCACTGCCGTGCAGGCTGTTCTGGAGACCTGCCTGTTTTAGTAGATGCTAACTCCGAGGGCAGTCAGGATCTCTGCACAGCACTGAAGACTTATACTCTCGATTTACTCCTCTCAATGTTTAGTCTTTTTAATTTTTGTAAATACTCAGATTCTAACCCAAGGTATTTAGCTTTAACATAGGGAAAAGTTGGATAGTGTATCTTATAGATACATAAGTTTACCTAGGCTCCTCTGGAAGTTTACTCCTCTTTGTAATATTGTGCCTGTAAAGGAAAACTAATTTCTTATAACCTAGCCAGTCTATATGTTAGGTCCTTTATGCTTTCTGTTCACCAAACTAAGCATGTGCCCCAAAAAACCCATGGTCAGCAGCCTAAGAGAACGGTTCTAGACTGATATTTCTCCAGTATGGTAAACATGGGTCTTTGATTTTTTTTTTTTTTTCTTCCTCATCCAGAGATGAGCATCAGGACTTTAAGGATGAGCAAAGACGTCTAAAGAAACTCCGTGGAAAGGGGAAACCGAGGAAAGGTGAAGGTAGAAGAGCTACAAAAAAGAAATAGTATCAGCTCATCAGGAAAGAAAATGCCTTCCTCAGCGACTAAGAAAGTCTATCTCATTATCATGACTTCCCTCAGTAGACACCAACTCTGTGTTCTCATTCACTTCAGTTAAGCTGTGACTGGTTTCTTGAAGATATTCTAATCCTTCAAAATTATAATGATCTTGGTTTTGTAATCCGAAGCGTACCTAATTCTGTAATGGAATGAATAAACTGTTGTTGAGTGACCTGTTTAAGATTGGAATGGCTGTTGGGACTGGAGTAGGAGCCTCCGAAATGAATGTCCTGTGCTTTCCTTGTTCCTCCATTGCTTCCCCACCCAACCCTAACCTTTCCTCTCTCTGACCAGTGAGCTTTGTCTTCACCATCACGCTTGCTCTTTAGAAGGTGCCTAACTGGGATTAAAAGCTTTCTGGGACAGGGAGTATTAAATGCCTTGTGTATATGAGGTGTTGGAGCTTAGTAATAGAGTGGTTAAAAAAGAAAAAAACAGTTTCTAGTTCATGGAACTTTAAGTTTTGTAGAAGAGGCTAATGTAAATACATATATATTTAACATAATTATAATTGTGTTGTATTATAATCGTATTAAATGCCACAAAGGGGGAAAAAACTACTTTTTGAGACAGTGGATGGGTGGATAAATGCAAATATTGACAAAACCACATTTGGAAATTTACAGAGCTTCCAAAAGAAAAAAAAAAGCTGAACACAAATGATAAATGAGAGAAAAATGATGGGGAAAAGTGTTTGAAGTGAAGATTGAAAAGCCCTAAAGCAAGAAGAAATCCTTGTCCCAAAAATTGAAAGCAGACCACTGACTGGCTCATGTTTAACCATAAGGACATAGGCAGGCCAGGCAAGAGGCGTGGGCAGGACAGCAAGTTTGAGACCAGCCTGGACAACTTAACAAGACCCTGTCTCAAAACAGAGGAAAAAGGATGATCTGTGCATGTCACGGGAAAGTCCTGTTTAACCTCTTAGTCAAAAAGCAATGTACAGAAGCAAGAGTAGACCTATTCAGCTACTTTAGATAGGATTTTCTTTCCCTGAACACTGAATGAATGCTGGACTAGTAAAAACTCGAGTGCATATGTTTAGACAAATGTTATTTTTAAACATGCATAATCCAGATGGTATGGCTAGGGCTTATATAGCCTGTTTAGGGGGCGGATACTTAAAATTGGGTGATTTGTGTCTGATAGAATTGAACTCAAACAGAAGGTTCGGAATCCATTGGTTTAAAGCTTTCTACTGAGTACCTGCCATATGCCTGGCTCATAATAGTTGTGAGGTGATAAAATGAATAGATATGGTCTCCAAAATTGTGTGAATGGGAGCTGCTGCTATTACGAAGGAACATAACGGCAAGCGCTCAAGAGTCGGCTTAGAAACAGTGCATCTGGCACTGCAGCTGAACCAGGGTAGATGCTGAGGTGGGAAATAGTGATAGCCTGGACAAGCGACGGCTGTGATGATTCTCCAACCTATAAAGAAGCCCTAGGGCACAAGAGATGGCTCAACGGTTAAGAGTGCTTGTCTGGCAGAGGACCAGGGTTTGGCTCGGCTCTCCATACCCACGTGTTGACTCCAGTTTCAAGGGATTGGATGCCCTGGCAGGCACCAAACACACATGTGGTGCACATACATACAGGCAGGCAAAGCACATACACATAAGATAATTTTTACAAATTCTAAAGAGTCTCTGCATAAAGTACTTAGAAGATAAAAGAAGATTTTTGGACAAGTAACTGTATTAGATGCTACCACAAACCTGAGGTGGAAAGCAGAATGTCTCCTAGAAGAGCTTCAACACTGCAGGCTGACAGGAGGCCTAGCAATGGCTGTGGTTGTTTAAACAGTGGCTTCCATAGGCTCATGTATTTGAATGCTTGGTCACCAGGGAATGGAACTGTTTGAAAGGATCATAAGGATTAGGAGGTGTGGCCTTGATGGAGGAAGTGTGTCACTGGGGGTGGGCTTTGAGGTTTCAGAAGCCCATGATAGGCCCACTTCTCTCTCCCTCAGCCTGCCAATCAGGAAGTACCTGTCAGCTACTCCTCCAGCACTATATATGCGACTGTGTTCCCTAATGTGATGATGGACTAAACCTCTGAAACTGTAAGCAAACTCCAATAAATGCTTTCTTTTGTAAGAGTTGTCTTGGTCATGGTGTCTCCTCACAAAACAACACTAAAACACACAGCAGATCACTCTGCCACTGTCACGTGCTAAAAATCAGAAAAAAGCTAGGATTTATTTGCATGTAAACTGCCCAAGAACCAACTGTTGGAGAAACACCTTGAGATTCAAGACAGCCTACACTAAATTGTTTCAGACACACTGGGAAGGAAGTAACGAGATACCATAGGAAGCAATGCAATTCAGGACACCAGTGTCCCAGGTTCAGTGAGGATAAATACAGCCAAGGAAAAAGTCAACTTTAGACTGAGACTAGCTAGATTGCTATCACTGGATTTCTGATCAAAACCTAAACTATCTGTGCCTTCCTTCTAATGTTTGGCATTTAGTGTGCATAAAGGATTTTGCCATGGATTCTGTTATAGTATATTAAAAATGTACTCCACTATGTTCATAACAGCCATATTTATAATAGCCAGAAGCTGGAAACAACCCAGATGTCCCTCATCAGAGGAATGGATACAGAAAATGTGGTACATCTACACAATGGAGTACTACTCAGCTATTAAAAACAATGACTTCATGAAATTCGAAGGCAAATGGATGGAACTAGAAAATACCATCCTGAGTGAGGTAACCCAGACCCAAATGGCATACATGGTATGTACTCACTGATAAATGGATATTAGCCAAAAAGCTCAGAATACCCACGATACAACTCACAGACCATATGAAGCTTAATAAGAAGAAAGACCAAAGTGTGAATGTTTCAATCCTGCTTAGAAAGGAGAACAAAATAATCACAGGAGGTAAAGGGAGGCAGAGACCAGGGTGGGAGAGGGGAGGGGGAGGGAAAGGGGGGAGAGGATCAGTTATGGGAAGAGACAGGAGAGAAGTCTAGAGGGTCAGGAGAATGAATAGACATGTAGCAGTAGGGGGTTGGGAATGGGGGGGACCACTAGAAAGTCCCAGACACTAGGCAATGGGGATGACTTTGGCCAAAATACCCAACAGAGGGGAGATAGAACCTGAAGAGACCACCTCCAGTAGGTAGCACTGCCTTGTCTGACATCAGTGGGAGGGGAGGCCCTTGGTCCTGTGGAGGCTTGTTGCCCCAGTGAAGGGGGATGCTAGAGGGCTGAGGTGGGAGTGAGTGGGTGGGTGGGGGAGCACCCTCATAGAGGCAATGGGGGAAGGGGGAGGGGAAGCTGCAGAGGGGAGACTGAGAAGGGGGACAACATTCGAAATGTAAATAAATAAAATAATAAAAATAAATAAATAAAAATGTTGACTTTTGCATTCAAAAATTGAGAGGTTAGGATGCAGTTTGCTTGCTGTAGCCCTACAGTGCATTTCTGGGCCTCTTTGTAAAATCATGATATTATCTTACTAGATTAAGGCTCTCTACAGTTAAGAGCTTTAATCTCCGCACTTGGGAGGCAGAGATGGGTAGAGCTAAGTGAAGCCAACCTGGCACTCATATGTACTCTGGTGCTTTTACTTACACTGCATCTTCTAAGCTGGAATAAAGCAAAATCTATAATTCCACTTTTCCCACTTTCCCTCTCTCCTCACATATTTTCACCAAAGCCCCTAAAGTTACTAAATTTAAAGCTCAGTCTGAGATGGAGCTAAGAACAAACTTGAGGAGCAATAGATAGCATAGACTGTCTTTAACCTTCCAATCTTCTCTCTCTCTCTCTCTCTCTCTCTCTCTCTCTCTCTCTCTCTCTCTCTCTCTCTCTCTCTGTGTGTGTGTGTGTGTGTGTGTGTGTGTGTGTGTGTGTGTGTGTGTGTGTGTGTGTGTTTTAAAAAAGTTAAGAGGTGAGTATACCAAAGACTCATTCTACTTAAGGAAACATGCTTTCTGGGAGAGGATGGATCCGTTTCTTGTCCCTGGTATGAAAGCCATGAGCTACTCCTAAGATTATTTTAATAAGAAACTAGTGCTCAGGGCAAAATCATCATCTCAAAAGAGACAGAAAACTACTGATTGGCCCAATGAGCTAGAATAAAAACAGGGCTGAGAGATCTCAGAGGTTGAGAACACAGGCTGTTCTTCCAGAAGACCTGAGTTTGATGCCCAGAACCCACGTGGCAGCTCACAACCATCTGTAACTCCAGTTCCGGGGATTCTAACACCCCCTCCTAGCCTCCACAAGCACCAGACACACACATGGCACACAAGCACAAATGCTCAAAAGATACATAAATAGAAGAGAAGAGAAGAAAAACGGAATTCTAGCAAGAGATTGAAAGTTTTGGAGAGGACATGGATGAATCTAAAAGGCTCCAGTCTGAGTATCCATAAGGACTGGTCAACACATTGAGCATCAAACTAGTTACAAATGCAGTGATACGAATACCTAATAAAGGGTAATAGAGCTAGGAGGACATTTTGTTTGCATAGGAATAAGCTCCTAAGCATTGAAAACAAAGGTTGCAAGTATGCCAACATTCTTATAGCACTCATCACATACAGGACATTGTGTATTGTAGATCCTATCTCATTAACTCCTTCCATCTCATCCTACGAAGAATCTGAGGCTTAGACGTTATGCCCAAGCAGACATCTACAAATACCTATACAAATTCAAAATCTTGGGTCACCAGACTCATTTTCTACAAGCATAAAGAAAAGTTTAGAATAAACAGCTTATACAAGACCTAGAAGCAACATTAAAACCTAACACCAGTGAGTGCTATGAAGGGCGTGGTCTGCCAATCTCAGAATCGCAACCCTGACGTCAAGTTTCCAGTCTGTGTTTGGTTGTTCTGGTGCAGTGCTGAGGCTAATAGCCAGGGTCTTGATACTAGGCCTATGCTCTACTGCTGAGCTACCTTTCTAGCCTGTTCTCTTGTGGCTGGATGAAGCTCTCCTCTTGGTCCAAAGGTCAGAGCAATCATTTGCCAGGCTCTGCCATTTGCTAGGTACTCCACGGTTTTCTAAGTCTGTATCACTTCGTCTCTTCAACAGCCCTATGGCTGTTATTTTCCCCACTTTATACAAGTACTTGAATTTGGAACACTGCACCAGAACAACCAAACACAGACTGGAAACTTGACATCAGGGTTGCGATTCTGAGATTGGCAGATCACGCCCTTCAGATTGTGTACCCTGGCTATATGTGAGAAGCTGAACGATCCTGTCCCTAGTACTAGCCCAGACTAATCAGAGTTGAAGCAGGGAAGGAGTTGTTGGCTAAGGCATTGGTGTTTGAAAAATGGCTTGCTTTTACCTGTGGGGGTTTTCTTGTCACTTGGGGTTTTGAGCTTACTTTTCTTTGGAAACCTGAGGATTGAATCATAGAACCCACATATGTTAGACAAGCACTTTCCGCTAACCTACACCCCAGCTCTGCACTCTTGCTTTAAAATAGGAGAAGTGGCCCTGCTGTCTATTCAAGTATTAGAAACACCACTGAACTTGGGTGTATGAAGTTGTAAATCCCAGCACTAAGGAAGCCAGGCAAGAGGATCGATGCTACATTGAGGCCAGCCTAGGTTACAAAGATACTGCCTCAAATACAAAAACAGAAACAAATATTGCTGTCAATCAGGAAATGTTTCTTATATCAAGTATTCCTCCCTGTCCTATTGAGAACTTGTTAGGTGGATGGGCCCAACTGGTGTGCCTTATCCAGGTCTTCCAGAGGGCCCAGGAATTTGCACATTTATTAGGGCTCGTTGTTGCTGCTCATCTGGGAATCTTACTTTTACAACTTAAAAATGTGGCTTAAAGAAACTTGGCCAAAGTTCCCCCAGATGATAAATTATTGAATTCTCTAACTCAAGTGAAATTTCTTAGGTACCCGGGGGCTTTTCCTAATCAGGATTTAGCAAATCTTTACAAACTGACAGAAAATCCAAAACTTCACACCCTTAAATGAGAAAGTTTTTATTGATGTGCAAAAAGCTTGTGAAACTACTGAATCTCATAACAGATGCTCTGAATAAATAAACATCCCCTTTGTACGGAGAGGAAGAGAAGTATTACGGTCAGTTGGGCCCTGAATTAGACTGGGCCTCCATGTGCTCGCTGCTAGGAGGAAGGGGCCCGTCAAGAACTTGCCAATCTCTGACTCCCCCAGTAACATCTACACGGGCAAAGCTTAAACAAGCCTAAGCTTTGTACTGTAAGGAATGGGTAAAATGATTCAGTATGTAAAAGTTATTGTAAACATTAGACACTGAACCATACTTCTGAAACAAGCATATATATCCTGTCTAGCAACCAGAAAGCTAGGTACGATGCTGATGGTTCAAGACAGGAGATGGTAAATGGGATCATGGTCAGTGGGAACCAGCTTCAGTCCCCTTCACTACACAATAAATAAATAAATAAATATCCAAATAGAATAGGAAAATGGAGCTGATAGCTGGGCAGTGGTGGCGCACACCTTTAATCCCAGCACTTGGGAGGCAGAGGCAGGCAGATTTCTGAGTTCAAGGCCAGCCTGGTCTACAGAGTGAGTTCCAGGACAGCCAGGGCTATACAGAGAAACCCTGTCTTGAGAGAAAAAAAAAAAGGAAAGAAAGAAAGAAAGAAAGAAAGAAAGAAAGAAAGAAAGAAAGAAAGAAAGAAAGAAAGAAAGAAAGAAAGAAAGAAAAGAAAAGAAAAGAAAAGAAAAGAAAAGAAAGAAGGAAGGAAAATGGAGCCAAGCCATGGTGGTGCACATCTTTGATCTCAGACTGGGGAGACAAAGGTGAGTGGATCTCTGTGAGTTCAAGGTCAGCCTGGTATGTAGAGGGAGTTCCAGGGCAGCCAGGGCAACATAGAGAAACCCCTGTCTCGCCGGGCAGTGGTGGCGCACGCCTTTAATCCCAGCACTCGGGAGGCAGAGGCAGGCGGATTTCTGAGTTCGAGGCCAGCCTGGTCTACAGAGTGAGTTCCAGGACAGCCAGGGCTATACAGAGAAACCCTGTCTCAAAAAACCAAAAAAAAAAAAAAAAAGAAAAAAAAAAAAAAAAGAAACCCCTGTCTCAGAAAACTAAAACGGGAAAAAAAAATGATTTTAATTTCCAGAGGGAATCGTTTTCTTCTCTGTGAGACAGTGATAAAAGATTCATAGTTATAAGAAGCACAATGTGTAAAGGTTTATACCATTTTTGAATCATGTCTAACCTCAGGAAACTGTATCAATTACCACCACAGCTGTTTACTGTGGTGAAAGAGGAGGTACTGAGGGACTGATGTAGTGGCTCAGAGTCAGCATTTTCCAAATGACACCCATGACAATAGAGAATGAACTCTGGGAATGGAGAGCCAGACCTTGCAAGTTGTGTCAGTTTAGGATAGTTTGGAGAATCTAGGAACTAAGACAGTGACTACAAAGGAATCAATAATTTGAGTACTGTTATGGTTTGTATGTGCTCGGCCCAGGGAGTGGCACTATTAGAAGGTGTGGCCCTGTTGGAGTAGGTGTGTCGCTGTGGGTGTGGGGCTTTAATACCCTAGTCTGAGCTACCTGGGAGTCAGTCTCCTCATAGCAGCCTTCAGATGAAAATGAAGAACTCTCAGCTCCTTCTGTACCATGCCTGCCTCGGTGCTGCCATATTCCTGCTTTGATGATAATGGACTGAACCTCTGAACTTGTAAAGCAGCCCCAATTAAATGCTGTCCTTATAGGAGTTGCCTTGATTATAGTGTCTGTTCACAGCAGTAAAACTCTTAGACAGAAGTTGGTACCAGGAGCAGTTCTAGAGGAGCAGAAGTATAAGGATGAATATTTTAAGAATTTGGATTGGCTTAATAATTCAACAGCACCTTCAGCTACTGAAACCTCTCCAGATACTCTCTCTCTCCTGGGAGCTCAGAGAATATTGAAGGCCCGTGGTGGAAACTATATTTCAAACATAAAGAAGCGAATGCCTTTGATTATCTTGATCCATCAGCTGTAACTGGCAATGAATTAGGTGACCCGGTATACAAAATTTTCTACAATTGGAGGGGGGTGATTTTGCTGGCTTGTTGCTCTTAGTATCTCTGGACAAATTGGTGAAGGAAAAGAATGAGCTGTATGATAAAATTGAATGGCTCCAGATGCAAATAAAGAATCTAAAGATTTCTAAGTGAGCCCTTGAAGAGAATCTTCTCTCCTGCAGCCATAGAGCTTGAGTTGCAGAAAATCAAACTGAAGCCTTCATTATAAGGTTGGCTGAATTACAGCGAAATTCAAGTCTCAGCCTCTGAGGGTGTCAGCAGTTAAAGTAAGGGCATTAATTGGCAAAGAAGGGGATCCTATAACTGGGATGGGGATGTGTGAGAACTGTGGAAGCTGAGAACCTTGAATCTCACTCAAGGGATTACCTCACCTGAGGAAGTAGCACCCTCAGTCTTTCCCCTTGAAATAATGCCTCTTTCACAGGAGGAAATTAATCCCTCAGAGTCTGATAAACTAGCAGTGACTTTCTCTGAATATGCCAGGCAAGACAATACTGATGTTCCTCAAGACCCACCAATAATTTCTTCTAAACCTATAACCAGACTCAAGGTAAAACAGGCCCCTAGAGGGGAGGTAGAAAGTGTAGTCCATGAGGAAGTGCGCTACACTACTAAGGAGCTTAATGAGTTTGCTAATTCATTCAAGCAGAAGTCTGGAGAATATGTGTGGGAATGGATTTTAAGGGTGTGGAATAATGGTGGAAGGAACATAAAACTAGATCAGGCTGAGTTTATTGACATGGGCCCTCTGAGTGGAGATTCTAGGTTTAATATGGAAGCTCACATGGTTAAAAAAAAGGTGTCAGAAGTTTGTTTGAATGGTTAGCTAAAGCTGTTATCAAAAGATGGCCTACTAAAAAGGAGTTGGAGATTCCTGATATCACTTGACTTAGTGTTGATGAAGGGATTTTAAGGTTCGGGTAAATTGCAATGCTAGAGTGGATACGTTGTGTAAAACCTAATTCTCCACAATGGGAAGGCCCAGAAGTTATGCCCTTCACCAATCCTATAAGATACAAACTGGTGAGAGGGGCACCAGCACATTTGAAAGCTTTGTTCTTGTCCTTTTCCTTGTGCCAGACCTTAGGGTTGGAGATGCTGCTGCTCAATTAGATGAATTAAATGCAATGGGTTTAATTGGGCCCTGTGGTAGCAAGGGTCAGGTAGAAGCTTTGAATCGCCAGAGACAAGGTGATCGTAGTTATTATAATGGGCAGTGTAGACAAAACGGTGTTTATAATGACCTAGCCCATAATGGTCAGCACAGGAGAGTTGAAATTTATAATCGCATGACTCGTATGGATCTTTGGTAGTGGCTAATCAGTCATGGTGTTTCCAGACATGAAATAGATAGGAAGCCTACTGCATGTCTGTTTGATCTGTATAAGCAGAAAAATTCTCAAACAAATGAAAGAAAGGCTACATTGGATCATGGCAAAAGGCAATCTCGGCCAGTGAATCAATTTCCAGACTTGAGCCAGTTTGCAAACCCAAAACCCCTTGAATGAAGGAGTGTCCAGGTTCCCCTGAAGAAGGATCTTGATAAGACACCTAAAAGTTTTGCTATTAGACTTTCTTTAGTTCTTCCCCTGATGGACCTATGGCCTTTTACAAGGGTGACTGTACACTGGGGAAAGGAAATAACTGACTTTCAAGGGCCTATTGGATACTGGCTCTGAATTGACACTGATCCCAAGAGATCCCAAGAAACATTGTGCCCCTCCAGTTAAAGTAGGAGCTTATGGAGGACAGGTGATTAATGGAGTTTTGACTGATGTCCGACTCACAGTAGGTCTGGTAGGTCCCCAAACATGCCCTGTGGTCATTTCTCCAGTTCCAGAATGCATAGTTGGGATAGATATACTTAGAAGTTGGCAGAATTCTCACATTGGTTCCCTGACCTGTGGAGCGAGGACTGTTATGGTTGGAAAGGCTAAATGGAAGCCGTTAAGAGTTGCCTCTGCCAAAGAAAATAGTGAATCAAAACCAGTACCATATTCCTGGAGGAATTGCAGAAATTACTGCCACTGTCAAGGACTTGAAAGATGCAGGGGTGGTGGTTCCCACCACATCTCCCTTTAACTGTCCTATCTGGCCAGTGAAGAAAACAGATGGATCGTGGAGAATGACAGCTGACTATCGAAAACTAAATCAGGTAGTAACTCCGATTGCAGCTGCTGTACCAGATGTAGTTTCATTACTTAAACAAATTAACACATCTCCTGGTACCTGGTATGCAGCTATTGATCTAGCAAATGCCTTCTTTTCAGTACCTGTCCATAAGGACCAACAGAAACAATTTGCTTTCAGTTGGCAAAGCAAACAGTATATCTTTACAGTTTTGCCTCAATGATACATTAACTCTCCTCCCCTGTGTTATAACTTAGTTAGAAGGGATCTTGACCATCTGTCTCTTCCACAAAATATCACATTGGTGCACTATATTGATGACATTATGCTGATTGGACCAAGTGAGCAGGAAGTAGCAACCACATTGGACTCATTGGTAATGCATATGCATATCAGAGGATGGGAAATAAATCCAACCAAAATTCAAGGACCATCTACCTCAGTGAAATTCTTAGGAGACCAGTGGTGTGCGGCATGCAGAGATATTTCTTCTAAGGTGAAAGATAAGTTTTATTGCACCTGGCCCCTCCCACCACCAAGAAAGAAGCACAGCCTTTAGTGGGTCTATTTGGATTCTGGAGACAGCACATTCCTCACTTGGGTGTGTTACTCCGGCCCATTTACCAAGTGGCTCGGAAAACTCTAGCTTTGTGTGGGGCCTGGAACAGGAGAAGGCTCTTCAACAGATCCAGGATGCTGTACAGGCTGCACTACCACTTGGACCATATGATCCAGCAGACCCGATGGTACTTGAGGTATTAGTGACAGTGATGTTGTTTGGAGCCTCTGACAGGCTCCTGTAGGTGAATCACAGAAGAAGCCTTTGGGATTTTGGAGCAAAGCTCTACCATCATCTGCAGACAACTATTCTCCCTTTGAAAAACAGTTCTTGGCCTGCTATTGGGCCTTAGTGGAAACCTTGACAATAGGACACCAAGTTACCATGCGACATGAACTGCCTATCATGAACTGAGAGTTATCAGACCCTCCAAATCATAAAGTAAGATGTCCACAGCAGAAACCTATTATCAAATGGAACTACTGACTGAGAAGGTCCAAGCAGGTCCTGAAGGCACAAGCAAGTTACATGAGGTTTGCTCAAATGCCTATGGTTTCATCTGCTGCCAAGCCTGGTTTACTGATGGTTTTGCATGCTATGCAGGAACCACCCAGAAGTGGACAGCTGCAGCATTACAACCCCTTTCTGGAACAACCCTGAAAGACACGGGTGAAGGAAAATCTTCAGAGTGGGCAGAACTTCAGTCAGTACACATGGTATTACAGTTTGTTTGGAAAAAGAAATGGCCAGATGTATGATTGTTAACTGACTCATGAGCTGTAGCCAATGGATTGGCTGGATTGTCAGGGACTTGGAAAGATTACAATTGGAAAATTGGTGAAAAAGACATCTGGGGAAAAAGCATGAGGACAGATCTCTCCAAATGGGCAAAGGATGTGAAGATATTTGTGTCCCATGTAAATGCTCACCAAAAGGTGACTTCAGCTGAGGAGGGGTTCAATATTCAAGTGGACAATCAGCCTCTTTCCTCAGCCATCCCTGTCATTGTTTAATGGGCACACGAACAAAGTGGCCATGGCAGCCGAGATGGAGGTTATGCTTGGGCTCAACAACATGGACTTCCACTCACCAAGGCTGACCTGGCTACAGCTGCTGTTGAATGCCTGATCTGCCAACAGCAGAGACCAACACTGAGCCCCAGATGTGGCACTATTCATCGAGGTGACCAGCCAGCAACCTGGTGGCAGGTTGACTACATTGGACCACTTCCTCCATGGAAAGGACAACATTTTGTTGTTATTGGAGTAGATACTGATTCTGGTTATGGATTTGCCTTTTCTGCACGTAATGCTTCTGCCCAAACCACCATCCATGAACTCACAGAATGCCTTATCCATCGTCATGGTATTCCACACAGTATTGCTTCTGACCAAGGAACTGATTTCATAGCCAGAGAAGTGTGACAGTGGGTCCATGATCATGGAATCCACTGGTCTTGCCATGTTCCCCATCATCCTGAAGCAGTTGGTCTGATAGAAAGATGGAATGGCCTTTTGAAGACACAATTACAGTGCCAATTAGGTGGCAGCAGCATGGAGGGCTGGGGCAGAGTTCTTCAGAAGGCAGTATATGCTTTGAATCAGAGTCTGATATATGGTACAGTTTCTTTCATAGCCAGAATCCACTAGTCCAGGAATCAAGGGGTGGAAAAGGGAATAGTCCCACTTACTATTACTCCTAGTAACCCTCTAAGAAAGTTTTTGCTTCCTGTCCCCACAACCCTAGGTTCTGCTGGCCTAGAAGTTTTGGTTCCAAGGGGGCAGTGTTCCTACCAGGAGCCACAACAAACATTCCATTAAACTGTAAGCTCAGACTTCCCCCTGGTCATTTTGGGCTTCTAATGCCCTTAAACCAACAGGCTAAGAAAGGAATAACAGTGTTAGGAGGGGTGATAGATCCAGATTACCATGGGGAAATTGGATTGCCTCTCCACAATGGAGGTAAGAAGGATTATATCTGGAGTGCAGGAGATCCCTTAGGGCATCTCTTAGTACTACCATGTTCTGTGATTAAAGTCAATGGGAAACTACAACAGCCTAATCCAAATAGGATGACAAAGGATGCAGGCCCATCAGGAATGAAGGTATGGGTCACTCCTCCAGGAAAAGAGCCAAGATCTGCTGAGGTGCTTGCAGAGGGTAAAGGAAATACAGAATGGGTAGTCGAGGAAGGTAGTTATAAATACCAGCTAAGGCCACGTGACCAGCTGCAGAAATGAGGATTATAAAGTAATATGAACATTTCTGTTTTATTTTGTTAAGAACACATTTGTATAGATAGTTGTGCTTTCTTCCAATTTCTTTAACATCAATCAGTATTAAATTGAAATACTAAAAGAAGGTTCCCAAGGGACATTGACCTATCCTAAATTTACAAATGTGTTTGTGATTGTATTTGGAATAGTTATATCATGTTAGGTGTATTTGTGACCTGATTAATGTTTCATTTGGATATGAGATATGATGTGTGTCAAATTGACAAGAGGTGGATTGTAAAGGCTATTCCTGGTTGTCAACTTGACTATATCTGGAGTGAACTACAATCCAGAATTAGAGGGCACACCTGTGATCCAGATCTTAAGGCTGGAAGACACAAGTTTCTGACCTGGATCTTGGCATGGAGATCTTGAGGTATAGTGGCCATGAAAAGCTTAGGCCCAGGCAAGGTAGTACCCACCCAGAAGACTGAGGCAAGGAGATCTCTGAGTTCAAGGTCAGCCTAGAACAAAGCAAGTCCCAGATCACAATAAATTCCCTTAATATATAAAGACATACCATAAGTTCTGTGGCTCTAGAGAATCCTGACTAATACCGAAGTTGGTACCAGGGACTGGGGTGTTGCTGTGATAGACCTGATCATGCTTTTGTTTAGAAGAATGCAGATTTGGGGACTTTGGATTTGGAAAGCACTGGAATACTTTAAATGGGACTTAATGGGCTATCCTAGTAGGAATATGGAAGATTTTGTGCAGACCTGGCCCAAGAGGTTTCAGTGGAGAATTTCAGTATGTGGCCTAGAGACAGTTTTTGTGGTACTTTGATGAAGAATGTGGCTACATTTTGCTCTTGTCTGAAGAGTCTGCCTGAGGCTAAGGTGAAAAAACTCAGATTAATTGTTCAGAAACACCCATCATAGACTTTATTCTCTGGTTAAGTCTCATGAAGAGCATTTTAAACAAGCATAGCAAGCTGAGAAAGGAAAAATATAAAATATATGGTTCCTGGGGGGCACCAGGAAGTGAAATGGAGCTGAATCCTGTGTTCAAGGATATTACATTGAATTAAGGGACTAGTACTGGTTCTGAGGCATGAAGGGGTCATGAAGAGCAGATGAGGCTTGGCAAGACCCCACCCAGTTAAATTTAGGTCCAGACATGGTAGTGCAAGCCTTTAATCCAGGAGGCAAAGGCAAGCAGACCTCTGAGTTCAGTCAGTCTACAAAGTAAGTTCCAGGACAGCCAAGCTTAGGCAGTGAAGGAGCTGCAAAAACAGGAAGCTAGTGATAGTGTAATAGAACAAAGGGGCCATGCTCCAGCCCCAGCAAGCAGCAGAACTCGGCAGCTCTGGCCAAGTGGCTCTGGCTTTAGAGTCTAGAATAGAAGGGACTACTGGGACAACTGATGCTGGTTAGCTGGAGCTAAGAAATTAGTGGTGATTAAGAAGAGACCAGCATCACTGAGGTGAAATCTTCTGGGAAGTGTTTTCTGAGAGCACAAAGAAGCTTTGTTCCAGAGATAGCTAAGGTTGTACCTCGTGCTGCAGCTGTACTTGGTAATAGGTAAGAGTTGCCCAGGTGGTACTGGTTTTAAAGCATGCAGGGGTCATGAAGAGCAGCTGAGGCTTGGCACTGTGAGAGGCCAGGGAAGACCATTGGTGAAGGTGCAGCCTCAGTTGCCATTCATGGCCCAGGACTGAAGGGGTCATGCAAAGGATTTGGGGCTTGGCACCATGAGGAGAGCCTATGAGAGGCTATTGGTGAGGCCTAGTTGCAGCAGAAGACCCCAGCATATTGGAAATGCCAGTACCATGGGATGATCACCAAGAACAGCAGCAGCAGTGGAGTGGATCAACCTGAGCTTAGCTGGAGAAGTGACACCAGCTCTTTGGAGGAGCCCAGACATGTGTGGATCCCAGATATTGAAACAAGGAGCTATAATGTTGAAGTTACCTTGGAGACTCCAAGATGGAGATGCCAGAGCCCATGGGCTATCTGCTGAGGAAATCTGCTAACAGGGAGCTGAACCAGCCCAGGAGAAAGAAGTTTGTTGCAGTCAACAAAGATGAAAAAGGAGTTGAAGATCTAAAGACCAATTTGACATCAGCTATGGAGATGCAGAGTTTGGAGTTTGCCCAGCTGGTTTCCTGTCTTGCTTTGGAGATTACAGTTAAGTGACTGGATGAATCTCAGAAGAAACTTTGAAAAAAAATGTCAGGAATTCAAATCGAAACATCCCAAAATGATATGGCTCTTCCCTCGCTACAAGCTAGACATCTGAAAAGGCATAGTCAAAACAGCTGAATACACTGCTCTGCTTTGTTTTCTAATTATTATGCTGAAGGAACTCCCAAAACAATTAAAAGCCTGTGACAATTCCATGTGTCCCACCTTCCCCCCAACCTCCACCACAGGCCCTGAGACTCGAGGTTTCACCACTGAGCAACCACTTTGATCAACAGGAACTGGCTAAGCCAATCCTGGCCTGTCCATCACCTTCCCTGTAGCACTGGCTCCCATGTCATCTGGGCAGGTGACCTCCAGGATGGGCTAGTCTCTATTTGCACCCAGGCTGCTGCAACGACAATCAGAACTTGTTCCTGCCATGCCATACCTTCCAAAAGAGAGCCTACAGCTGCTTTGTATTCATTTGCTTAGAGCAAAAGGCAAAGGTGTGCTCTGCTTTTGACTCCAAAGTTGTGCCAACGGACAGGACAAGGGAAATCAGTCAGCAATGCTTACAGCCTTTCTACTCTGTGGTCCACAGAGCCCCTGGGACCTCATTAGGAATGCAGGTCCACCCCAGACCTTCAGAATCAGAATCCACACCTCACGGAGCCCTCAGATGCTCTGCATACCACGAGAGACCTACTAACCTAGGGTTTGTAGTAACTTTCGGTGTCTTCCAAGGTCACAAGTGCACCAGGGATCCTACGTTTTTACTAATAAAGCTTATTACTCTCCCTTCTTAGAAACAGCCTCTGTTGTATCTCACCAGCCCCTCTATTGTATCTCAGCCAACGCCTGCTCATCCCTTTATGTCCGTATCATATTGAAGCCTCCCTGGCGCCCGAGGCAAAATTCGTTGTCTCTCCTCCCCGCTCCCGTCACACTTCATGTCCAGTATTGGACAGTTTTTCTATCCTAGAATGTGCTCATGAAAGTGACTTAATCGCTGGGCAGTGGTGGCACTTGGGAGGCACAGGCAGGTGGATTTCTGAGTTCGAGGCCAGTCTGGTCTACAGAGTGTGTTTCAGGACAGCCAGGGCTACACAGAGAAACCCTGTCTTGAAAAAACCAAAAAAAAAAAAAAAGAAAGTGACTTATTCAAGGACCAATGTGTCTTATTTTTCTCAATCCCTAGCAACTAACTCAGAAGAGACTCAACAAATGTTACAGGAAAACTGCCTTTGGCACCTTTCTCCCACTATTTTAGAGTAACATAGGAGTAAGTCTTATCCATGGGAAGATATTTACATTTTAACCTACCCTTAAAAAGCTGTTCCTATACTTTTAATATCATCTTAATTGATGCATAAAAGTTTTTGCATATTCTGGAGCATGTGTTGTTTTGATACACTGTATATATTATATAATGTTCAAATTAAGGTGCATATCCAATTACTATTATCATTGTTGGAAAGAGACAGAGATGAGACAAAGTCAGAGACAGAGAACCTTGCCCAGACTAGTTCTCAAACTCCTCGACTCAAGTGATTCTGCTGAGACTCAAGCTTGCCTTAGGGTAAGTGTATAAGTGTATCTTACTTACTCTAACCTCTGAAACATTAGTTGCTTCTATATGATTAAGATTTCAAAATTCTCTTTCTTTTAGTTTTTTCTTTTTTCAGACAGGATCTCACTATCTAGACCTGGCTGCCATGCCTGGCCTCTTTCGACTTTTTTGAATCACTCTCTGTGTTGCTGAAGGAACCAATTGCTCACTGAGCTAAAGCCAGTCCTTAGACTTTTGTTTTTGTTTTGTTTTTTTTTTGAAACACACAATACATTATTGTTATGTACAGTCACCTTACTTATTATTATATTTTCCATATGCTAGTTTACAGGAATGACTCTAAACATTTCCATTGGCCTGGAAATAGTCTCTGAGCCTACATTTCAATGGGATAATTATTTCTGCCTCTCCCCTTACACTATTCTCCCAGCATAACAATCCTCTGCAGATAAAAAAAAAGTCCAGCTTGTACAAGTGTATTTTAGGAAGAGCTATGATATTTATTCATTTACATTAAGCCTTTGGTGGCACCTCCAATACATTCCTGTATATACACAAATGATATAACTAAATCAGCAGTGAATAAAAATGGGGAAATGGTTCAAAGAAGCAAGCGAAGTACAAAGAGAGTAACGATCCAAGAGTCACAATAATTAGTAGCTCTGTTCCTAGAGTAAACACACCAGAACACATGCAGGTCATTAAGAGCACTTAGCAAAGCTGGCGTAACCCTCAGGTTAACAATGAACTCTTGAGAGACTGTGATCATGTACCAACCTGCATGAGAGAACTCAGCCAGAGATGTTCTCTGGAAAGACCCAAAGGCGGCAATCGTTGCTCTGTGCTTGTCACCAGAGCACAGCTGTGAGCCGCACGACGTACTCAAACGGAGCACAGATCAACCCTGTTCACCGTCCGCACTTTTCCTGAATGTATGGTTATGGCATTGGCCACTAAAAGAAGCCATTCCAGTTAAGCCTTTGCCATCTAAAGTGGCCCTTGCGATATTTACCAGTCAGCTAAGGATGGATGCTCTTTGACTCAGGGATTCCACAGCTAAACCATAGAAATAATTAAAAACACAAAGATGTCAAACAATAGAAAAAGGAAACAATCTACATGCTGATGAATAGGAGGATTATTAAATAAGTTGTATTATATTCGGACCCTGAACATGAGAAAAAGAGATTTAAGAAATGAGGATGTATATGTGCCATGCACACATACGTATGAGAAAATATCAACTATAATATCCTATAATATCCTCAGAAGGGTCATCTATATAGCAGATGTTCTTTATTAAAAAAAAAAAAAAAAAGATGATGATAGTACTTAAAAAGCCAAGTAGCTGGGGCTGGCACGATGACTCAGGTAAAGGTATTTCCCCCCTCCTGATAATCTGAGCTGATTCCCTGAGCCCCACAGGTAAGCAGAGAGCCAACTCCAGCAAGTTGCTCCGTGACTTCCACATGTGCACCTGACATGTGTACATCCCTCACACATGCACAGATAAGTAATGTAATAAAATTTTAAATCAAATAGCATGTTTGGTCTAGGAGTGCATGAACCTACTAAAATTTCTGCTTAGAGCCGGGCATAGTGGTGCACGCCTTTAATCCGCACTCAGGAGGCAGAGGCAGGCTGAGTTCAAGGACAACCTGGTCTATGGAGAGTTCCAGGACAGCCAGGACTACATAGAGAAACCCTGTCTCAAAAAAAAAAATCTGTATATAAACATATACTTAGTTATATTAGTTAAACATATATTAGTTATAATATAATGCTATATATTATCTAAATATAATATAAAATATATTATAAAATAAATGTGTAGATATATTATAAATATATATAAAATAATATAATATAAACATATATTAGTTAAACAAATCTATACTGCGTTTACATTTCCACAGGAAAAATTTAGAAGACTACTTACTAAGATGTTCCCTCTGAAAATGTGTAAGGGAATTAAACGAAGATTTTTACTTTTTTTCCATACAATGTCGTGTTTTTCCCCTCCCTCCCTCCATTCCCCCCAGATCCAGGGCTCACTATGTTGCTAGACCATTCTTGAGTTCCTGAACTCAAGCCATCCTCTGGCTTCAGTGTCCCAAGTGCTAGAGCACCACCAGACCATGCTTAAAAGAGACTCGAAGTCACATTTGTTCCCTTTTACTGGACAATTGCTTTGATGTTATTAAATGTCATTTAACAAATATAAATGTTATTTAACAGATTTTCAGAGAAACAGGGCTATTTGCAAAAATGTTACAAAATTACTGTATAATCTTCCCCTGGAAGCCCTAAAGGCTAAAAGTTCAAGACCTTCTGACCCTTCTCTGGCCCTGTGCGCACGCACGTGTTGGCCCTTCTCTGGCCCTGTGGAAAGGTAAGAGGAGGAGGGTAGGTATTATGTAAATTTTAAAACTTTTTGAAGGTAAAGAGAAGATATGATGTTTCTTAGCCCCTAAATATTTCCACATGTATTCTCTTAAACACAAGGAAATTCTATAACCATAATACATAATACACGATCATAACCATCCTGATGATCAAATTATTGATATTGTTTAAATCCTGTTAGTCAAAGTCATATCTAAGCTTTTTCAATTGCCACAATAATGACTTTTCATTGTTTTGTTTATTCAGAGTCTGGCTAAACTGTCTTGGAATTCACAGTCCTCCAGCCTCAGCCCCACCAGGTCCTGGGATTACAGGCTTACATCACTATGCCCAGTCAATCATGAGTTTTACAGGAAAGGAAAGCCCAGATGATGAATTGAACTCACCTGTCCTAGCTCGATACTCTCCTTAACTCTGAAGCCACTGCTCAGGCTTTCCTTGTTTTTCATGACCTGCATCCACCTCCCAAGTGCTGCGATCAAAGGCATGCACCACCACACCTGGCTATGGTATCCTGGAGGAGAAAGAGTCTTTCTGATCAGTACAGTCTGGTTTTTCTGCAGCAGGCTGTTTACTATGAATTTGTCTGGTGTTTCCTCATACTCCAGTCCAGTTACCTCCTGTGTAACCTCTCCAGGCTTTCCATCCGGAAGTATGCGACGTTCCATTTCAGCTGAATACGTTTGTGGCTGGTGCCAGTAGAGGCCAGAAGAGGAAGTCAGATCCCTTGGGAACGGAGTTGCAAACAGTTGTGAGCTGGCATGTGGGTACTGGGAATTGAAGCTGGGACCTCTGGAACAGTGCTCTTAACCGCTGAGCCGTTTCTCTAGTCCCTGGAGCAATTTTTAAAAAGTGGAGTTTTTTTTCCTTCCCAAAGATACTGATGAAAAATACTGGTCAGGGTCACAAGACTTAAAAGTTAAAGATACTGATTTTTAATTAGTAGATTTTATTTTATTTTATTTTATTTTACTATTTTATTTTATTTTATTTTATTTTTTTATTTTATTTTATTTTATTTTATTTCGAGACAGGGTTTCTCTGTAGCCCTGGCTGTCCTGGAACTCACTCTGTAGACCAGGCTGGCCTCGAACTCAGAAATCCACCTGCCTCTGCCTCCCAAGTGCTGGGATTAAAGGTGTGTGCCACCACTGCCCGTCTTTTACTTGATTTTAATTTATATATTTAGTGATTTCCTTATTAAATGTAAATTTCAGAGGACTGTTTAAATCTTTAACTTTTGTTGTCATTTGTTGTTTTTTACTTCACTCAGCTTATTTATTTTCCTGTAATTAGGGTACTTTCCACCAGGTGGCAGTACCATTCCAGTCATAGTATTCTCTCCAGCAAAAAAAAAAAAAAAAAAAAAAAAAAAAAATCTCTTACAAAAGGGTGTTCCAGGACATGGGTATGGCTAACGTCACCTGGCAGGTGAGAAGTCCTAGCTTTGGTCCCCAGAACTGCTAAAGAAAAGGATAGTACAGCCAGACACCTGGGACGCAGAGGCAGGCAGCTCTCTGTGAGTTCCCGGCCAGTTTGGTCTACATAGCAAGTTCCAGACCTGCCAGAGTTCTATATAGTATTTCTTTTTCTTTCTTGAAGTGTACTAATGTGTAAGTAGATTTCAGAACCGAATTAGATATGATATATATTTCCAAAAAAGCTCGTGGTAGGGCCAACAGTGTCCAAGGCTCGCTCACCAGCGTACAGCCTTTCATCAGCGCCTAGGAGCTACACCCTTCAACTACGCCCCAAGATCAAAGCTTAACTGGAGCGAACCCAGGTAAATCAAGTCTGACAGCTGGCAGGCTTGAAGCTGAAAGATGGGGCCACCCTAGGCCAGTGCGACCACTGGAGGCCCTGGCCACTCTGCTAGTAGCTGGCTGGGGGGTAAAGTCTATAGTCCCCTGACCCAGGCTGGGAGAGTAAGAGACTTCCAAATCTCACTGATGCTATTTCCCCGGCATTTCTAATCATCTAGGAATTTCAGGGCTGCCTCGACTGCCCTGAAGTGTTATCTCCTGTGAATGAAGAAAGAAAAGAAATGCTATGTCCCATAGGACGCTTGCAACTGCAGATTTTTAAAAATCCAGGTTGGAAAACAGGAGGAACTTAGAGACTTAGCTAAAACCCCACGCTGTAGCTGCCCAGTCTGGCGTGCCAGCAGCTAAGCGTTTTACCCTCAGTCCCTTCAAGTGCAGCTCAGACCGGAGTTACATAGGACTCTTGACAAACGTGCTCTAACAGGCATGTGTGTGGACTTGTGAAATCTGTGGTCACTTCCTAAGGCCAGGCTCACAAAGCCAGTTCTTAACAAATCGTGGTTCCTCTTAGTCATAATGCCTGCATTTCAGATAGGTTCCAGAGCAAAGTTTTGCTGGGGGCTGCTGAGCCAGTCATTTAGGCTTTTCTAAGGGAAGATGATTATGAAGATATATCATAAATGGAACTGAAAAGCAAATGTGTCCACTCAATGTATCACAGACAAAAGTACTTAAATAATTCAAAATGGAAAAAAAAAAAAAAAAAAGCAAGCCAGCCCACCGAGTCTGCTTCTCGAGAAGCTGACTCACATTCCATACCCTGGGGCTCACATTTCCCACCTAAGGAGCTGCTTCTGGTTGTTACCGGAAAGGCTTCCCAGGCAGCTCTCCCTACCGTTTAGCTCCTCCGGCCTCACACCCCATGCGTGTTTACCCAGAGCCTCCCTGTCGGGGGGGGGGGGGGGGGGGGGGGG
>CM052700.1:95954988-95980433 GCA_028551405.1 Uromys caudimaculatus
AGAGGAAGAAAAGGAGCACAGAGAACTTGGGTGTGAAAGTTCATTTGTCCAGGGAGGATTCCCCAGTAACCTCCCCCATGGCTTTCTGTGACCGGCAGCTCATCCTGCTGTCAGCAGACACTCAAGCACTCCTGCTGAGATTTGCAGTCCAACTGGTTCCTAACAGGCAGCAGTTTTAACGACAAGAATCTTTACCTTTCCCTCCAGACCCCGGAAGAGATAAGTCTGTGTGTCTGTATTCTAGCCAGGTGCCTCTAACTCCAGAGACTAAAGCAGGAAGATCACCAAGCCCCCAAGTCCAGCCTAGGCTGCACACACACAACGTGAGACCCTGTCTATAAAATTTAATTTAAAAACCAAAGGTTAAATATGCACATACCAAAAAAATGAAAATAGAAGGCTTTATTGAATCTTATCAACTGGAGAGAGTGTTCTAGACTTAAAAATAAGTTTTTAAAAGGGATCTGGTAGGGACTGGAGAGACAGCCCAGCAATTAACAGTACTTGCTGCTCTCACAGAAAACCCAGATCCAGTTCCTGTCCAGACACAGGAGCTCACAAGCATCTGTATGTCAAGTCTGGAGCCCTTTTCTGGCTTCCGTGGGACTAGACACACAGAGTGATCATATACATAAACTTTGTAAATATGAAAAGGCAACCAGGCATGGTGGCCCATGCCTTTAACCCTAGCTCAGAAGGCAGATCTCTGAGTTCAAGGCCAGCCTGATCTAAATAAGAAGTTCCAGAGCTACACAGAGAAACCCTGTCTCAAAAAACAAAAACAAAAAACAAACAAACAAAAACAAATCAACCAATATCCTAAGTTCTATCCCCAGCACCGTTTTTTAAAAGTAATTGAAACAAACAAAAACCAAACAAAAAGGCCAGGCATGGATGGCAGCACATGCTCGTAAAGCAGGAAGATTATGAGTTCAAGTCTTGCCTGCAAAGCTAAACTTTGTCTCCAGATTGGGGGGGGGGGGGGGCAGATATGGCACAGAAGGGCTGTGACTGCCATTCACCAGCGTGCTTGCAAGGCTCTGGGTTAGACCCAAGGACAAAGGAAAAGAAGGGCAGGGGGGAGGAAAAACGGATAGAGGAAGAGGGAGAAGGAGAGAGAGGAAGAAATGGAGTGAGGAAGCTAGAAAGGAAGGGATGACTTAGCTGCATAAAGATTTAAAGTTCTATCACTAAAAAGACACAGGTACGTTTGCAATATAAATAATCGTTTGACGGTTGAGTCAAAGACACCTAAATTTTCACGAGGCAACGGACAAGAATATGAATGCAAATACAGCTAAACAATAAACATCTGGTAAAGAGAACAAATTCATTAAGAATTAAAGAACTGCCAAGCAGTGGTGGCGCACGCCTTTAAGCCCAGCACTTGGGAGGCAGAGGCAGGTGGATTTCTGAGTTCGAGGCCAGCCTGGTCTACAGAGTGAGTTCCAGGACAGCCAGGGCTACACAGAGAAACCCTGTCTCGAAAAACCAAAAAAAAAAAAGAATCAAAGAACTAAAAACGAGAGCTGGCAATCTATTAAACTCTGCCTACTTGCCAATTTACTGAGAGATGAGTTAATGTGGATTTCTCAGCGAGCGTGGGGTTAAAGCGTGTCCCTTCACATACTGCTGGTGGCGGGAACAAAACCTGATAGGCCTTTATGGCCTGCAGTGTTACAGTGTAGTCAAAGGGGCTCCGGAACAGTCCTGCTTTCATACCTGTCCTTCCCGTTCAGTTATCCGTGCTAAAGAAATGACCTAAAGTATTTACAAATACTCAGGCATGAAGATGCTCAACACAGCCTATTTTATGTAAGTGAAAAATTACACATTAACTTAGCATTTAATAATAGAGATCTATCTGGATCTATCATGAACAAAATATTCACTAGCCTCTTAAAATGATAGTTACAAGTGATTCGTAAATATCTTACAATGGTCAGTGCAGAAAGAGAAAGCAGGCCATAGGCATATTTTACACGCAGGGAAAGATGACCGGAAGAGCATCCAATTTCCAAAAGTTGGTCATGACTGAGAAGCAGAATCCAATGCATTTATTTCTGATTTTTATGCTTTAGTCTACTTTACAGACTTTACACCTGGCATGTATTATTTTTCTGAGGGGGGTGGGGGGAGAAGAGGGTATAAAGGAAGGAGAAAGGCCAAAAACAAGGTAAGAATTAGCCAAAGGAAAAGGAAGGCCCGTGCAGCGCCACAGGGCTACCCTGTCCTCGGCCTGCTGTTTACAGAAGGGTTGGTTTGTTGCAATACTTATAAGGGAAATTGAGACATGCCCTAGTTCCTGCTACATGAGTTTATAGAGCGCTGAGCTCTCTGCAATAACATGCATAATAATCTTTTTAGCAATCCCTGCAATTAGGGGGTTGCTAAACTGGAATTGTTACTTTCAGACAGGCACACACACATATACATGCAAACACAATGGCTGAAACATAGAACCAACTACCCCCTTGAAGAAAAACAGTGTAATTAGCTCTCCTTTAGATGGGAAGATAGTCAACAGCCTAAATATAAACAGACAGTGCTTTTCTTTCCTTTAGAGACAGAGCGTCTATTTCTATAATATTTTGGGAACAAGTCAGATAGAGGAAACTGTCTGTCCGTGTATGATCCTGCTTTAGATCTTGCAACAAGCTCAATTCCTGACTGGTAGGACATAGAGACCCTTTCCCCTACGCGTCCCCCCTCCCCAGGCTCTGGGATAAGCTGCAAAGGAAGTTCTCCGCCTGTACCGTGAGAACGAGTTCTCTCATGCAGAACCTAATTACAAGCGTACAATTATCAAAACATTTATGGAGGATGCTGACCTCACACTCACTGCTGGATTTCTGTGAAGCCAATACCCTTTACTGGACTGTTTGTATCCACTCTGGTTGTTTAGGAACGGGAGAAGGGAGAAGGGGGGGTGGGGAGCTACTGATGCTATCCCGTTCACTAGTCACATGGCTACCAGCATCTCTGTGCTAAGCCCTGAGATGCAGCAGGGGCATCTGGTCCTTGCCCATGTGAGTTGTGTATTCTGTTTGTGGACCTTGACACTCCAAAATGTTCTCTGAAGAAATTATATTTTAATAAGATGAATGCGTGTTGGATCAACCAGCTATGTACATTATATAAATAAAATTTATATTTTACAGCATTGACCTACTTCAGTTCATAGTAGACTTAAAGAGAAACACTTCCTGTGATTTGCATTCTCTTAGATAAATTTTATAAGACACATTCACCGACAGCACAGATCAGCTGGCCTGAGGGTGACTGATAAGCTTCCATGAAAATAGCCCAAAAGATGAGCATTGCACTCACATGCTAGAACAACGACATCACACTGACAAAACACATTTTCCTCAAGTCTGTTGACTTAAATCTGTGAATTTGCTTCCTTGGAAATGACTGCTCTATACTCTGACACTACATGTAGTGAATTCATGTCCAGAGAAAGTCAGTAACAATGAACCCCTAAATAGCTTTGCAAAGTTTAAGTCTTTCATATGTGTGTGGACCACATATATAGAGAAGAGATGGTTCTTGGATACTGGATCCAGGGCCTTCCATATGCCAATCATGCATCCTTCCCCCAATCCAGACTTTCATACCCATGATTCGATTTGACTGACACTGTACTTCTGTCACCTTTGGGACCCTGTGAGTTGTAGCCATTTTCAGTAGGACCTTCTGAAGAAAGGTGCAATGTAATAAACCACGTCCTTCTTAGAGTTTGGAATGTTGCATATTCTTAAGAGTCCATGTGTTGCAGGCTCAGTCCCAAGCGCAGCTCCACTGGTCAGCGGTAGAACCTTGAAGAGCTGGGCTGACCAGCAGAACCACAGGACCCTGGAGTCATGACCTCAGAAGGAACTGCAGGGCCCACTGCGTTCCTCCCTTCTCTGTGGCTCCCCAGGTAGAACATGACAGTTTAGCTCTACCGCGTGTTCCCACCTCACTGTGCCACTGCCTTGCCATTGAGTCAAGGCCAGTATGCCACTGTAAACCCAGCACTGGGGTGGGGAGCATCAGAAGCTTGAGGCCGACATGAGACTTTGTCCAAAAGACAAACAAAGTCTCTTATAGCACAGGCTAGCCTTGAATTCAACATGCAGCCAAGGTTGGCCCTGAATGCCTGATACTGAGTGAGTTACAGGTATGAACACAGACAAACGTCCCAAGGGGAAGCCTCTGGAGACCACATGAAGGAGAAGCCTATGAGAGGAATATCAGTTTCAAATACTTGACAACCCCAGACTTAGGAAGCCAACTTCCAATACTACTAGAAAAATAAGAACATTTATCATACTGAACGTGAAGCCACCAGGAATAAAGTGTTCCAGTGTGCCACACCTCAAAATGCCCTTCCATCCATGGGGCTAGAGAGATGGCTCATTGGTCAAGAGCCATTGAAGTGGTCAACATTCCATCCCAAGTGGGATGCAAAAATGAAGCATTTTTCTGATTCTGTCTCCTACAATTTGCTTGTTTAATACCTGGCAAGGGCTCCACTCGAGATCCAGTAAGTTAACAGCCTCAATACTACATCTGCAAGTTCAGTGGATGAGCACTCTCAATGTACCAGGGCACAAATCTTCTGTGAGACACACACAGGCAAACAGTTAAAAGCCTTATATACAAGATCTGCAGCAGAGCAAGATGCTATAGAAGAACCCAATGCGTGAACATACCCAACCAGGACGCTTAGAAAGAAGAAGACTGAGCTAACCTGGTTAGGAATAGATAGTTTCTGTGAAGCTGCCAGGGAATGTCCTAGCCAGAGGGAAACTGTAGACGTGGAAGCCGGGTGGGGAAAGGAATCGGAAACAGAAAAACCCAGAGTCACAAAGAGCAGAAGTGTAGAAGCCGAGGAGCTAGAGAGAGAAGAAAATGGGGAAGCGTTGATCAGGGGATACAGAGCTTCTGTTATGGGATGAACAGACCCCTGATGCACAGCAGTGTGAATTCTGTGTAGCGTACTGAGACTCGCGTGGAGGGCAATCCTTGACGTTCTGCACCGGAGAACAGCTATGTGAGGTAACTGCAGTGTGGCAACTATTTCACAACAGACACGCAGCATTAAAACCAGCTGTAGCCGCTAGAAGGCTGAGCAGGAAGAGCATTTGAGCACACGCTGGGGAAAATGGCAAAGCCCCATCTCAAACCAAAACAAACAATTAAAACAGAAAAATACCAAATACAACAACAACAACAACAACAAAAGCCAAAAGCAAAAATGTCACAAAAAAATAAAGCCAAACACGATGTAACAATAAAAACTCCATTGACTTGCACACCTGAAATATACACAACTTTTGTCAGCTAGGCCTTAATAAAAGGGGGTGGGCGGTGAAGGATGGACAATTACCCTAACTTCACTGGTTTAATGGACAAATTCAATGATGTACTATAGTCAAAGATTACAGACACGAAAAGCGCTTTAAAAGATTGATCACTTATGCTGTCTCTGTTCTTGCTCTACTTCTGACCAAGACTCAACTGCCAAAGACAGTGTTGGGTGCTCTGCACCCCAGGCCCAGCGTTTTGCACTGTGCTTTATGTGAATGGCAACAGGTTGGCTTAAGGTAGCAACCCTAACAAGATTTTGTTTCTAAAATAATCTATAAAGTCGGGCATGGTGGCACAGGCTTTTAATCCCAGCACTTGGGAGACAGAAGCAAGCAGATCTCTGAGTTCGAGGCCAGCCTGGTCTACAGATCAACTTCTAGGACAGCCAGGACTACACAGAGAAACCCTGTCTTGAAAAACCAAAACAGAAAAAAAAAAAAAAAATCAATAAGCCTTAAAAACCTCCTGTGCCTTTAAGAATAGTAAGATACACAGGTCTGCCTATCTTAGGAGTGAACAATTAAAATTCTCTTTGAGTTGCACCTCCCAGCAGAAGTCACAAGCTCTAAGCAGTGGCCTTACGTTCTTAGGTCTAAGCTGCCATTAGCGTGGAGTAACTTAGGTAAGGAGAGGCAATGCCTCGCAGGTGAAACCATAGTTAACATGAAGCATTAGATTTGTCTTTCTCCTGTGAACACACTTTGGCCTGTGTACTAACCAACCATGCTGATGACAGGGTCCATCATTAGGTGTCTCACAGAACCTGAAAAACCAGCTGCCAGAGTACAGGAGTATCTGTCAGAGGGTGATCCAGACCCGGAGGGTATATGCATAGGGCACAGAATGTTGGTCACTGTGTTCTCCCCAGATCCTCTCTTACCAGATGCCATAGTCTAGAAACAAAACTGAGATGGGGGGGGGGGGGGACCAAAAACAAAATAAACCCAACCTCAGGCCCGTTTCTGGTGGTCTAGCATCCTGAACATTGCCTTACATGGAAGTAAGCATTCCTTCTGAGCTATTGTTTGGCTGATAGTTCTGGCAGTTAGGAACTCTAAGAGTATTGGTATCTACTTCTCTTTCCATGAAGGTATCATGCTGCTTTGATTCAGCAAGAAAGTAGAAAGGTGGGTAGGCATGAAGAGGAACGAGGCTCCATACCACACAACTCTCAAGGTCCAGTCCTCCTGGTGTGGAGAGTCACTCACCCCTGAGAGACAGCACTATTCTCCTCAAAAAATGGATCACGCAAGATGTTAAGCAGGAAGATCTTGAGTTCAAGACAAGCCCGGGCATCACAGTGCGATCTTATAAGGAAAAAAGAAGATAATAAAGAATTGCTACAACTTGTCAACAACAAGGAAATCCCAACATTATTTTTAAATGAGTAAATATCTTGAACAAATAGTTCTCCAGTAAAGGAATAAAAATTACATATGTTGCCAATGAGCACACCATAAAATGTTTCACTTTGTAGTCATTAGGGGACTTCTACTCAAAATAATAATCTGATACCACTGTATCCAACAGAACAACTAACCACTATCAGAAATACAAATAGCAGTGTGTGGGGGGGAGCTAGAGAGATGGCTCAGTGGTTAAGAGCACTGGCAGCTCTTCCAGAGGACCTGGGTTCAATTCCCAACACCCACATGGCAGCTTACATCTGTCTATAACTCCGGTTCCAGGGCTTCTGACACCTTCACATAGATATACATGCAGGCAAAACACAAATAAAAATGAAGTTTTTAAAAAAAATACAAATCCTGAGCTAGGCACAGTGGCCGGTGCATTTAACTCCAGCATGCAATCCCAGCATGCAGGAAGCAGAGGCAGAGGCAGAGGCAGGTAGATCACTGCAAGTCTGAGGCCAGTCTGGTCTACATAGCAAATTCCATGCCAGCCAAGGCTACATAGTGAGACCTTGCTCAAAAAGAAGAAAAACAGAAAGGAAATACAAATAATGAGAAAAATACAGAAAATTTTAGCGCCCTGGCGTTCTGTCAGTAGGACTGTAAAGTGATGCAGCCCGTACGACAAGCAGCAAGATGGTTGCTCAAAAAGTAATTCAGAACCACCCTAGAATCCAGCACCTCCACTTTTGAGTATATACCCCAAGATTTAAAAGCAAATGATTTGAATAGGCATTTGCACCCCCACAATCATAGCAGCAGTATTTACAAATGTCTAAACTGCTGATGCAACCTATGCCCGTTGGTGATGGGTGGATACGCAGAACTTGAAAAACGACTACAATGAGGTATTTTTCTCTTTTTAAGACTTTTAATTTTTCCTATCTATACCTGACTTATTCTTCATCCTTTTTAGTGTCCAAATGGGATCGAGCCAGGGATGGTCTAGGTGCCTGTCTGTAATCCCAGCCCTCGGGATCCATAGGCAGAAGGATAAGGCGTTTCAAGGCAGCTTGGGTTATATAGTGAGACTCTAGCCTCAAAAAAGAAAAAGAGAAGAAGCGATCTAAAAAAGGCCCTGACAATCCGATGTGCTGCCAGCACTCAGGGCCCATCTCCTCAGGGCCTTTTCTCAGTCCATGTAGTGGACTCCAGAGTTGCTCTCAGATGAAGGCGCTTGTTTCTGCATTTTGCATTCCCCAACCTTATACTTCTCTGTGTTCGTTCATTGATGCTTTTGGGTTAGTCATGCTTTCCTATTCAATAAGATGGGGAGTCTGTACTCCCCTGAGCCCCAGAAAAACAGCTCCACCAGCTAGACTCCCTGTGGCTTACTTGGCATCTGAGGAAAACCAAAGGCAGAGATGAGTTTCACTTGGACTAACAAGCAGTAAGTGTCTTGTGCCTTTCTGGGAAAATGAGCAGCTTTTGTGGCCACCGTTTGGAATTGCAGTGGTCACTCTGTGGACAGAAAAGGACAGCTCCAAAACAATGCGATGAGACAAAGGACTGAAAAGTAGCCTGTCTTTAAAAAGCCAAATAAACATCTCTAGCAAATCAATACAGATGTTCAGGCCGGCTTGGTGTAATCCAGTGATAGAGTTCCCACCATCAAGAGCAGCATCCTGAGTTTGCTCTCCAGTCCACAGACACACATGTACAAAAATTACACACAGAGGCTCCGACTCAGGAGAATGGGTCAGATAGACAAGTGAGGAGGTGATGAAAATGGTTTTCTATTGCAAATCTTATACAAACACACACACACACACACACACACACACACACACACACACACAATCTCCAATCCCAGCACAAGAGAGGCTGAGGCAGGAGAATCCCTGAGGGCTTACTGGCCAGCTAGTCTAGCCAAGTTTGTGAGTTCCAGGTTCAACAAAAAGCCCTATCTCGAAAAATAAGGTGGAAAAGGATTGACAGAGACATTCAGTACAGACTTCTGGCTTCTATACACACATGCACACCACCCACATGGGTGTCTCCATACATGTCCCACACACACATGTATGTATACCCCTCCATAAATGTACACACATCACTACCAACAAACAACATCCAAACCTTCAGCTATGGAGGCTGGAGAGAGAGGGCTAAGTGGCAAAATGCTTGTCTTACAAGCAGGAAGATCTGGTCTCCAGAATCCATGGCAAGCAAGCAGGCAAAAGTACAGAGGCTGGGTGTAGTGGTGAGCTTGTTATCACAGTTCTAGGAAAGTTAAAATGCAGACATCAGGAACTTGAAATACATGGTCAGCCTAGCTTACCAGGCAAATTGTAGGCCTGTGAAAGACCATGTCTCTAAACAAACAAACAAATGGGGGCATGGCCCCAGAACAACATGTCTGCACACACATACAAGTGATCTCACATGTGTGCTGGCATATCTGTGTGAGCGTGCATGCGTCTCAGACTCCTGAACTTCACGCATCCCCGTTCGGAGGAGTGAAAACAGAAAAAGATGAATTGGAAATAGACTGAATATCTTATCCACTTGGATGTGGGACAGTGAACCATGCCAGGAAACTTGGTAAGGTAGAGCGGGTCTGAGTCTCAGAAACTCGGGGTACACACCTGAGATGTAGGCGGCTCCCTGCTCTCTGCTAGATTCCTGCCACCCTTCCCACATAAGGAAACATGACCTGTGGTCATATAGGCCCAGAACAGAGTTCTCCATGATAATGAAGTACCTAGAGACCCTGAGGCTTTAGCCAATAAACTCCCCTTCCAGGACATTCCTCCCTGCAAAAGGTATTTAATCTCTGGCCCACCCTGAGAAGTTGATATGCTTCCATTTTCCACAATGAACAACCAATAAACAGTTTGGAACCCAGGATTGTCTCTTTCATCTACCACCACCTTGGGGAGCATGGAGAAGGCCTTCCCCTACACGCCACGCAGCCTAAGTCTCCCATAGAAGGCCTCTCTGTGCTTCTCTTCTGCTGCTACCTTCGCTGATGAGCAAAAGGAGTTCTCCCCTCTCCACTCTCCCCTCTCCCATGCTGCCCCCCCCCCCCATGCTGTCCTCAGTCTACAGGCCCAGCACCTGCCCAGC
Source organism: Uromys caudimaculatus (assembly GCA_028551405.1). Classification (NCBI taxonomy): domain Eukaryota; kingdom Metazoa; phylum Chordata; class Mammalia; order Rodentia; family Muridae; genus Uromys; species Uromys caudimaculatus. The sequence goes on from CM052700.1 coordinate 95,964,828, forward strand.
TGCGGGCTTGAACTAAACTCAGTCAAACTCCCTAAGTTGGGGGTGGGACTCAGGTCTCACACTTGGATGGGCTTGAAAAATATCCAGACAGCTGTGAACACTGTGCAGCAGTCCCTCACCTGAAATGCAGTCCTGATTCCTTAGGATCAACCGCTAGCTGCTCGCTGAGGAAACGGAAGCAGAAGGATCAGACACAAATATACCCCTAAAGCTCTTTTTGGGGGAATCTTGAAGCTCCTTCCCTTTACCTGTGAGATACAGATTTTTGTTCCTGTCTTCTCTAAGACCACAATGTCATCTCTTCGAAATGCAAATACCAGGAAGATGATTCATCCTAAGGACTGGAAAGAGCTGTGCAGAAACAAACTAGTAAATGGAAAACCGTTTTAAATCTCTTTTACAAATATTAGTAGAAAAAGCTTTTACTACCTCAGCAAGCAATCTTAGCTGACAAAAACAATTTGAAGCAGACATTCCTTAGTAAAGTCGTGAGTTGTGTGTTCCTGTGCCTGGTACGTGGCTAACATTTTATAATAAAAGCCATAATATTTTTGTCTTCATCCCTTTGCATGTTTCTCTGACTCTATATGTTATGTATATGTGATATTTTCTTCTTTTAGGATCATGTTGCTAAAGTTCATTTGTGAACAGTTTTGCCTAATTGGCTTACAAAGTAAATATTTGTAAATTGTGTATTCATAAAACTCCCCGAAGAAAAGAAAGTAACGGAAAAACTTTGCTAGCTCCCATGACTTAGGTAAACTTAGATAAAAATGTTGGTGAGCAGGCTGTGGTGGCTCAAACCTTCATTCCCTGAAAAGGCAGAGGCAGAGGGAGGCAGATCTCTGTGAGCTTGAGGCAAGTCCAGCCTGATCTACATGCAGAGTTCTAGGCCAGGCCAATGAGGGCTAGAAAGAGAGAGCCATTAAATGCCTGGTTCATCACAGTGTTCCTCTCGCCTTGCCAGCATGCAGATGTATTCTAAGAGCAGGCCCAGACCCATGAACTACAAGACAGATTAGCAGATGTACCAGTGTGCTTGTGCACAATCTCAGTTTGAAAGTCCTCAGCTCTACACTTTCTAGTTTTCTCTGTAAAAGCAATGCTGCCAGTGGGCACAAATCACAATCTGTAGATACAATGAAGAGAATCTATATGTACAAATATTTTTAAAGGTGCTTGGGAGATGGCTCAGTGGCTAAGAGCCTGTGTTCTTGCAAAGGAGCTGGCTTCAGTCCTTGCCACCCACATGGTGGCTCACAGCCATCTATAACTCCAGTTCCAGGAGACCAGATGCCCTCTTCTGACTTGTGCAAGCACCAAGCATCCATGTGGTGCACATACATACATGCAGGCCAAACACTTATACACAAGAAAATAAGCATAAACAAAATAATAAAATTTAAATAAACAAAAAATAAAACCAATGAATTACAAATTTTAATTTCTCAAAGAAAATGAGATGTAATTTAATCATGAAAATTATACAATATATATAAGTTCTTTTAAGTTTTAAGTGTGTGTGTGTGTGTGTGTGTGTGTGTGTGTGTGTGTGTGTGTGTGTGTTTATGCGTGCGCACGCGCCCACATGCATGCACTCACATGTACGTGGAGGCCAGAGGGCAACTTTTGGGAGTTAATTCTTTCCTTCTACCTTTGGTGCACTTGATTTCCAAATTCTGGCAGATTGTAAGAATTTCTGCCACAAACAAATGATCCCAAAGTCTCTTATTTCTAAGATTCTATAACTTCCCACTCTTAAACATTGTTTAGCTCTGTGATTTCTCTTAAAATTGTTTACCTCTGTGATTTCTCTGCACTCAGCTCTCAAAAAAAAAATCTCTTAAGGCTGCACTGTAGTCGCTATCTCAGGATTTATAAATTCATTGGTTGTGGTTTAAAAATCTATAAAATCTATAACAAATTTGGCTTAAAACATAAAAAAAAAAAAGGCTTATAGTTAAAACCTATACATAGGCCGGGCAGTGGTGGCGCACGCCTTTAATCCCAGCACTTGGGAGGCAGAGGCAGGTGGATTTCTGAGTTCGAGGCCAGCCTGGTCTACAGAGTGAGTTCCAGGACAGCCAGGGCTACACAGAGAAACCCTGTCTCGAAAAAACCAAAAAAGAAAACAAGAAAAAAAAAAAACCAAACCCATACATAGACATTTTAATATGCTGTAACATCCTGTATATGTGATTCAACTCTTGTCTAGAATATATGCATATGTAACTTGAATTCAATTCTTGTTTTTATTTTTTTTAAGATTTATTTATTTTATGTATGTTAGTACACTGTAGCTGTCTTCAGACACACCAGAAAAGGGCATCGAATCCCATTACAGATGGTTGTGAGCCACCGTGTATTTACTGGGAATTGAACTCAGGACCTCTGGAAGAGCAGCCAGTGCTCTTAACCGCTGAGCCATCTCTCCAGCCTTCAACTCTTGTTTTTAAAATAGATATTTTAAACACAAACCACATGGTTGGCAGCCATCTTTACTAAGGTTAAGTAAGATGACCACACGGTATAAGGGAACAATTATGAAACTTCTCAGTCCTTCTGAGGTCTTCGTTTATTGTTGCATCTCTTTTTAGATGAAGGAAACAAGAAGTCTCCAAAATATTTTGCATTGGTTTGGATTTTTCTATGATTAACAAGAGCCGACTTAGAGATTTAAACCTAACTACTTATGCCTTTGCTAACTGCTCAACACCAGGCGTCTAGAAAATTTAGATAACTAACAACATATGTTTGATAAATAAGGTATATTTGATAAATAAAATTTATAAATTCCTAAGGCCTAATCGGGTTCACAGTAATGTTTGTCCAGCTCTTTTGTCTTTGCTTGCCTTGCTAAGCTGCTAACTTGTAAACTGTTCGTTTAGTGGCAAGCTTTATTTAGCCTCCTGTATGTATTTCAAGGTTAGGCCTAAAATCAGGTCTACTTAATAGATAGATGGTCCTCAAACTTTAGGGATCTGCTGAGTATAGTGTTTAAAATGGTTAAGCTTCCCGTAACAGACATGCCCCTTTTTAATGGGAACCTGATGGACTCCGAGAAAGATAGATGGGGCACAGCAACTTTGAGAAGTCAGCTCAGGAACTTTGGGATATTCCACCAGGGCCCCTGAGCACATGGGCACCCCTCCCCTCCTGGAAGAAACAGGTTAGAGAGCACGTAGGCTGGAAGGGAGGGGTTGATTAAGCTCCTGCTACCTCATTCCCTAAAGACCAATCAGTTTAAAAGTCACACTGTTCTGCCAATCACATTGTGCCTAATGGCGGCTGCTCTAAAATCCGTATATAAGGTCCCTGAACAGGCTACGCGTGGTCGCGTGGTCGTTCTCCTGCCTTGGTGTTCAGGAGGACCCCAGCATGCTGGATCAATAAATTCCTCTTGCATTTTACATCAATCCCCGACTCCATGTGTTCACTCGGGGGTGGGGGTGGGGTATCTCCTGTAAGTTAAGGCTCCCTAGAATCTTACAACTCCACCTAATTATGGTAACACCACTGGCTAAAACCACCCCATGTCTCGCCTGCTGCCAGGGCTCCGCACAAACTGTGGACACTTTGAGGTTGATTGCTCTACTTTGCTTGGTCAAAGTAAGATCAGTTTTCCCAAGTTCCTCTACAGAAAAAAAATCTCAGACCTGGGTCTGACAGCCAAAGGCCTATGCTGCTCTGGGTTGACAGCTGAAAATTAACTGCTGTATTCTACGACAGCAGAAGACCTATGACTACTGTCCCCAGTAAAACCAGGAAGACCACCAGAGCCTAAGGAGACTCACCTTAGGGAATGGGGAAGTCTCTGTCACTTAAATGATGCATAGTCACTTGACTTATGCTTCTAGCTACAATTTATCATTGTCAGATCTCTGAGCACATTGACTGACTGTACCTTTAACAGCAGTGAGCTTACCTGCTCCTTCCCCCAAGGCTTCAGCTGCCTTCTCACCTGGGCTCCTCAGTCTCAGCCCTCACTCACTCAGACTTTCTAGGCCTCCAGCTGAGAAAGACTAACCGTTTACCTTGCTACTAGACTCTAAAACAAGATAAACTCATAAAATAGGTTTCAAGGTAACTTTTTTACTATTCTTTTATTTAAAGGAGCCTGCTTTTTTTTTATAGTGACTACTCTCATTTATCAACCACTTTTAAAGAAGTGTTTAGGAGAATTACAAAGGTCTAAGGAAGTGATTTAAGGCATAAAAAATGCTTCAGATTTCTTTCCCTCTCTATATTAAAGCTTAAAAACTTCAAAGTCTTAACATTCATCAACAGAGTTCTAGTACACTATTAAGCTAGCTCTGGTAAAGCACTGCTAACGCTATCATAGTCACAAGCTTAATTTCCAAAATTTCCTTTCGTTGTCTTACTTTTTAAAAAAATGCTTCACATGTGCTAAAAACATATGTCCAATCTATCCACACCCAGCCTTCTGGATAGAGGAAAGAGTGCTCATGCTTTTAACCTAAAACCATTTTGGGGTCCCAAGCTATGAGTCAAAAGTGCGAGTCTACTTACTGCCTTATGTACAATGTGAATTTCAGTACAGATTGCAAACCATGGTAATGTTAACATATCCAAAACTTTGCCTCTTTTTGTAAAATGAAAAAAACACTTGTAGCTTCAGGGAATCAATTTGGATCCACATCTCATAGGTCAAACATATTTAAGTAGTCCTATCAACCCACAGCCTAAGTTTTTCTGTCTACTAACTATTCCTTAGGGTGGGACTCTCTCCAGGTCTTGGGACTCCCCTCCCCCAACTGCCAGTTTCAAATGTACACCCAAGATTAAAAAAAAAAAAAAAAAAAAAAAATCAAAACTCCTAAATTTTACTTTCTCTCCGAGTCTATCCAATCTGTCCCAGCAGATTTCAAATCAGCTGCAGACTCTCCAGTTCAAGCTTCAGATGTTCCCTCAAAATCTGCATCTCAGACAGCTTCAGAGCCACTAGCCCAGGTGATCCAGCCTCACAGATGGTTCCAAAGTGGCCTGCACTCCCTAGCCCCAGGTGGACAGCAGAGCCTGGACTGTGAGTGAAACAGCCTGCTCTTCCTGGAATTGGCCAGCATTCCAGCTTCCTTAGGTCCCCCAAACAAGGACGCCCCAGTGTCAGCAGGAAGTAGTCATAGAGAAGATTGCAAATCACCCCTTATCTATTTATTATCAACAAAAGGCTGAGATGTTAGGTTTCGAAGTTAAGACAAATGGCTGAGGTACCTATTTAACATACCAAACTGAGCACTGGCTGCCAGGTTCTCCTGGCATCTCTGAGAACCTCCCTGTTACAGGGCCCTCCAGGCTGATGTACCCCGCTGCCACCCTAAATTGCAGCCCTGGGGACGTGGCAGCTCTTCCCTATGTAGTCCAACCATTTCAGTTACCCACTATTTTTGTACCTTTGTGCCTCCTGGCTGCTGCTGTACCTGGTCCCTTCCCCACCCACCCCCGTTCCCTTCCCCTCCCCCTCTCCCCACAAAGCACAACTCAGTCTGATCATGTCCACTCTGGACTCTCTCAGAGCTCCCCACCTCCAGCTATGCTCTCTCGCCATACCTAGGAGCAGTCATGTCCTTTCTTTTTTTCTTATTTATTTATTTTCTCATTCACAAAACAAACAGCAACAAAAAGTTAGAAATGTGCCAGGCTCCGTGACACATACCTTTAACATCTGCACTCTGTAGGCAGAGGCAATGGGATCTCTATGAGTTCAAGGTCAGTTCTAGCCCAGCCAGAGTTACCTGGAGAGACCCTAACTAAAAAGAATAAACAATAAAGCTAGAAAGAGATCTACCACATTACCCAGTTATACCACCCTTGGACATACACCCGTCGTGAATGACTGCCGTCTTGGAGCATTCAGGGGTGCTCCCTCTCAAAAGACTGTCCCCTCTGGGCTTATTGATGGTTTATAACCCCACACAGAAGGATAGATTCATTCTGAGCATGGGATTCTTTCCTTGAATACCCAGCAGCTCTATACTACCTAGCAACTCTGCATGTGACTTGGGGGCGGGGCTAGAGTATATACAAAGGAAGACCAGAGAGGGGCTCCATCTCTACAGCAACCGTGAAGCCCTCATCTCTGCTAGGTAAGGTTTTTTGAGTGTAGTCAATTTGGGAGAGAACCGCCCAAACCCTATAAGTAACCTATCATCTGTCTATAAGGAAACCCAATAAACTCATTGGTTCCCCAGAGTGAACTTTGGTTTGTCATTGAGACCTTTAGAAGAGGGTTAGACATTGTTTCCATCTAACCCCTGGGGAGAAATGTTAGCAACAATACACCAAACGACTCATAACCGACCATAGAAACACCTGTCATCCATGTTCATTGCTGTTCCATTCACAATAGCGAGGAAATAGAAATAGCCTAGATATCCACCAGTTGATAAATGGATAATGGAAATGTGTTATGTTTACACAACAGAATATCAGGTGTTAGGAAAAATGAAATTTGCGGTTAAATGGATGGAACTGGAAATAGTTGCTCTGTAAGATAACTCAAGCCCAGAAAGATAAATGCCATGTGTTTTCTCTCATATGTGGATGCCAGATTTTAAGCCTGCAGGCCAGAAGAGGGCATTGGCTCCCATTACAGATGATTATGAGCTACCATGTACTTGCTGGGAATTGAACTCAGGACCTCTGGAAGAACAGCCAGTGCTCTTAACCTCTGAGCCATCTCTCTAGTCCAGATTTTTAATTTTGGATATGTGTGTCCAAAATTACGGAGTGCCCATAAGAAGTCAGGCAACTACTCGGGGGCCATGGTGGAAGTCTGTCAATGAGCCGGAATATAGGTGGTGTAAAGAGGGAAGAGGAATAATGTGACCTGAAGGGGTAAGAGGGGTGGGTGTGGGGGGCAGGAAGAGGGGCAGGGTGGAGAGGGATAACTAACACTAGAAACCTTAGTCACTTTATTCACTATTTACCTTATTTTTTGAGACAGGGTGCCTTCCTTGGACATGGAGCTCACCAATCAGTGTGCTGTCGTGTCCCACTTTTACATGGGTGCTCAGGATCCAAACTCAAGTTCTCATGTTTGTGTGGCAAGTACTTTAACAGCTTAGTCACCTCTATAGCCCCTGCTAATACTTGTTAAGATTATGTTTATATCAACACATGTCGTTAAGATAACAGAAAGTATCTGAAATTACTAGAACTCGGTCCATGTTCTTATTGTCACATGACATCAGTTATAATTCTGGCTATTACAGAAATAACTAAATCCACTTACCAGTTGCATTAAGATGGATTCTCAGCCACTTTAAGTCTTTCCCAATCCACGAGCAGTTGCTGTTTACCCTGCTGCCTTCCTGAAAGCTTTTCAAACAGTTAGGATTTGAAATTGCAAAAAGCTCATGAAAAAGACTGAGTAGCACAGATTCCTTTTCTTTTTCTTTTTTTTTGGGTGGTGGTGGTGGTGGTGGTGGTTGAGAATGAGGTCTCACTATGTTACTCTGGCTGTCCTGGAACTATGTAGTCCAGGTTGGCTTTGAACTCACAGAGACGAGCCTGCCTGCCTCTGCCTTCCAAATTTTGAAATTAAACACATGCACCACTAGGCCTGGCTACAAAGCATAAATTTCTAATAACCTGAACTGAGGTTGTTTCCAGCTTGACAATCCTATTAATAAGGCTTGGATGAGTTGATACAAACTTGAGAGAAATCACCTCCATAACTCAGATATGAACAGCCTTTGTGCCTATTGCTACGTGGGCCAAGCAAAAAGATCACTGAAATATCCAATAACATCATAAGAGACACTTGAACACCAAGCCAGAAAAATGTATTTGATTACATGGCTGTTTGCTTTCTCTTTAGCTAGCAGAATGTTGTACTGCTGGTCTTTCTCTTTAAAAAGAAAATGTATGTTATTTTTATTTCTATATATATGCTTATTTTAGATTAATTTCTTTTTATGTATATGTGTGCACATATGCTCACATGTGCCCATGGAGGCCAGAAAGAGAGCTTTAGATGCCCTGGAACTGGAGTTACAAGCAGTTGTCAGCCACCCAGGGTGTGTGCAGGGAACTGAACTCCAGTCCTCTGCATGAATGGCAAGCCCTTTTTCGTTATTGGTTTTGTTTGTTTGTTTGGTTGGTTGGTTGGTTGGTTGGTGGTAGATTTGAGACAGGGTTTCTCTGTGGAGCCCTGGCTGTTCCGGAACTCACTTTGTAGACCAGGCTGGCCTCCGAACTCAAAGATCCACCTGCCTCTGCCTCCCAAATACTGGGATCAAAGGCTTATCCACCATGCCCAGGTACAGCAAGCCCTCTTGAGCAATGAGTTATCTCTCCAAATTTACATATCCTACTTTTGTGGACATGTTTTCCAGGGTTCTTGGGGCTGAATAACAACAGTCTTGCTTTGACTGAGCTAACTTATAACCTCAGATTTTGTTGTGTCCTACGTTGACTGAACTAGAGATAAGTAGCCTATGGAGCATGAGATCCGGCCCCACTCCCACCTGCAAAAGCTCCACTTCAGTAATGACTACTATTCATCATTATTCTGTGTTATGATGTGAATGAGTTTTTGGTTCACTTTGGCTTGGTAGTAGAACATTTCATAGTGGACACTGGAAGCTTTTAAACTTTACAGCGAAGAGTCTGAAATCTAGTTTTTATTCTATTAAAGTTTGGCTAGTTGGGAATTTTTTATGTAACCAGTAAAAGTTACTTTGTTTTTTAGATGAATTTTGTTCAAGCTGCAATGTTTACTATGTTAGTTCCTTAATCTTGGTGTCTAAGCTCCTTACTGTGTTTAATGACACACTTACCAAGATATTTAGCATGTAAAAAGCAAAGGTTTGGTTTTGTTGTTTTTGTTGTTGTTGTTTTTCTTTAGAAGCTAGGACTATCATAGCCAAGTTGAATGGCTGGGGTGTTGTACCATATTTTATTACATAAACCTATTTCCAGACCCTTAGAAAATATAATGTTAAAGAAACTGGACATATTGAAAAAACATCAATGTTCCTATGTTAATAAGTCAGGAATTGTCACCCAAAATTTAGCGATCTGAAACATCTGGGCTGGGTAGTCAACTAGATTAGAGAAACACTATCAGTTTAATGATCAAATCTTGTCTGTTGGGAACCTTGTTTGGGAGGTATTTTTCACACTCTGACTATCTTAATAGTTGTATGGATAATGTCCCCATATAACATAATCTTTCAAAAGTCTTGCCAGCAGCCACTAACTTGACAATGACCTCTGTGAGGGACGAGCAAGAACTATGGGAAGAAACATTGTTGATGAATCTATCAAACTTGTAGTTTATGGCATATGGACGTCCAAGATACATGATTACTGGGGACAGCATTAAATGACTGTCACTCCATTCAGCTGTAAGACCAACAGATGGGGGAGAAGACTGGGAAAGAAAAACGAAAATGGAGCCAATAGCCCTCAACCATGCTCTCCAAAGCTCGCCATCCTGTTTTACTTGAAACACTAGTTCTGGTTATAAACAAAACAGAGACCATATAATTTATGTCCTTATCAGTATAATTCGATAAAATTAAATCAATTAACCATAGAGAAATAAGCTTAACCAGTTCTGCTTGCCTTACAAAGAACATTAATGAATAACAGAAAATCACTTTAAAAGGTCAGAATGCTGCCTGCTGTATGCTTTAGAAACTGCTGTAGAAGCTATGGATGGGGATTCTTATCACTTAGTTTGCGGTCTCCCAGTTTGCAAACTGTTCTGTGCACAATAAGTCTATTTTTTGTTTTAAATTTTGGGGAGTTTTATGAAATAGAATTGCTCTGTGTAGCCCTGGCTGTCCTAGAACTTGCTTTGCAAAGCAGGCTGGCCTTGAACTCAGAGATCTGCCTTTCTCTGCCTCTCTAGTGCTGGGATTAGACATGTACACCGCCATACCCTGTTTAAAATCTAGTCTTTAGAAACATGATATGAGGGAACTAGAAAGATGGTTCCATTAGTAAAGTGCTTGACACCCAAGCATGAAGACCTAAATTCAATGCCCAGTACCTACGTTACAAGTCACAAATGGCCACCTGTGCTTGTAATCCCAGCGCTGTGCATCTTCAGAAACGGCAGTGTTAAAATGAGCATGGTGGCACAGTGCTTGTAGTCCTAGAACCAAAAAAAAAAAAAAAAAAAAAAAAAAAAGGAAAGACACAAGGCAGCCCTGTTCTGAAGGAAGTGGAGGAGGAGTGAATGGGGGAGAGGGACTTCAAGGAGACAGGGAGGGGTTACTGTGCTTGGGATGTAATGCATGAGAGACTAAATAAAAAATTAATTTTTTTCCAATGTGGCTATTAAATATAGGACTGTTTGTGTCAAGACCTAAAAACTTTGGGATTAGAAAGGTAATCTAGGGGCTAGAGAGATGGCTCAGTGGTTAAGAGCACTGACTTCTCTTCCAGAGGTCCTGAGTTCAATTCCCAGCAACCACATGGTGGCTCACAACCATCTGTGATGGGATCTGATGCCCTCCTCTGGTGTGTCTGAAGACAGCTATAGTGTACTCATATACACAAAATAAATAAATACATTTTTCTTAAGAAAGAAAGAAAGAAAGAAAGAAAGAAAGAAAGAAAGAAAGGAAGGAAGGAAGGAAGGAAGGAAGGAAGGAAGGAAGGAAGGAAGGAAGAAAGAAAGAAAGAAAGAAAGAAAGAAAGAAAGAAAGAAAGAAAGAAAGAAAGAAAGAAAGAAAGAAAGAAAGAAGAAAGAAAGAAAAGATAATCTAGAGTTGTTTTTTTTTTTTTTTTGGTTTTTGTTTTTGTTTTTGTTTAATTCTCAAAGAAGTTTTAAAAGCCTGGGTCATTTGACCTACAAAACTGACCTACAAAACTTTCTTTTAACATCTAGTAATAGGAAATAATTTTCTATACCATCTTGAGCTGAGCTCTGTGATGTGTACTTGTGTGTATGTCCTTGTGTTTTAAGACAGGGTCTCTCTGCCAAGCTGGCCTCAAACTCCTGCTACCACACCTCAGTGTTCTAAGTGCTGAGGTTACAGGGGTGTACCATCATATCACACCTCAGTGTTCTAAGTGCTGGGATTACAGGGGTGTACCATCATATCACACCTCAGTGTTCTAAATGCTGGGGTTACAGGGGTGTACCATCATATCACACCTCAGTGTTCTAAGTGCTGGGATTACAGGGGTGTACCAACATACTTAACTCAAAAATATTTCTTATAACTTAAGCTATTCATTCATGTTAACATAAAAATACTATACAATTCTTTTATTACTAATGATTGGTCCTAACTAGGCAGACCTTTAATCATAGCACCCAAGAGGCAGAGGTAGTTGAATCTCCAAAGTTCGAGGCGTTTCAGGACAGCCAGAGAAAGCCTGACTTGAAAACCAAAATAAATAAATTCATAAATAAATACATAATTAGAAAGAGAAAATAACAACAAAAAAACCCAAGAACAACACTGATCCTCTATATAATTGTACTTTTCCTTTTCATTCTCAATATTGTTTGTATCTTTCCTCTTTTCTTCTTGTTTTTGTTTTTTGGTTTTTTTGGGTTTTTTTACTTTTGATAATTCCTCTTTATTGGGTATTGTTTGAAGATGCATTCTGTGCAGAGAACCTGCAGTCCTCGGTTTGGGAGACTTTCAATAATGAAAATGTCAAATACTTTAGCACCTCAGCCTTTGGACCAGGCTGATGGAAATGTGAGGCAGCAGGCCTAGCAAGACACACGGAATGCCAAGAATTCTTTGCCTGGTAAACAAGGAACGCCAACTGCTGATGAGACCTGGCTACTGTTGAAAATGCCCGTGATAATGACAATTAGAGTCTGGGAACTGGAGAGAGGCCAGCCTGAGAGCCAAAACTAAGGTTCAGGCTGTCTGGGAGGGGAATCTTGGCTGTGGTTTCTTACATTAGAATTATTTTATTGGAGATAGATAATCCAAAAATCTACTAGGCTTAGAGAGAATAGTGTTGATTTCTTTGCTCAGAACAAGCAAACAAAACATAAAATTAAATTGCAGTCTGCGGCTACTAATGAAATGCCTGTAATTCCAGCACTTGGGAAGAGGAGGCAGGAAGACCAGGAATTCAAAGTCAGCCTGGACTATCGTGAGATTTTCTCTCAGAAAACTGGAAACAAAACAAAGAAATCTGAGCCCCAAAATAGTACCAACAGGTAGAGAAACGGGTTAGTGGGTAAATGGACATTGAGTCAACCAAGAGAGAAGACTAGGGTAACCAGACTACCTGATCAGGGAAATTAGTTCACTAACCAGAGCAGTATTCACTCTTTCTGCCCAGAGGATCCAGTGACTGGTGGGCAGGACTCAATGATTTTATTTTTTTAATTTTTATAATTTTAATTTGATTGACCAATTTTGTCTCTGTGGCCCTGACCTTCCCCAACATCATGTCCTGACCATTGATAAATTGTCTATGTGATTGTAGGTTATAGAATCATAATAAAACCAAGGTTATTAATATATATATATATTTAATTTGCCTACATGTATGTTTGTGTACCATTTACAAGCCTTACACCCACGAAGGCTGGAAGAGGAGTTACAGAAAGTTGTGAGCTACCACATGGGCAATGGAAACCGAATCTGGGTCCTCTAGAAGAACAGCCAGTGCTCTTAACTGGGAAACCACCTACAGCCCCACCAAGATATTCTTGAAGAGAATGGCATGTACATGTACCAGTAAAGCTGGATGTAGTCTGTGGCTAACTCTTTGGTTGCCTCCCCACCAAGAGACACAAGAGTCTGCACAAGGATTGGACTAGGAAAGGGACTAAGCTAGTGCTAATCTCTAGCTTGATCTCTTGCTCCTTTACCATAGAACCTGTTATCTGTACTAAAAGCAAAGCTTTTTTTTTTTTTTTTTTTTTTTTTCCTACTGAAAACAAAGTAATTCTAAAGCTGGTATGGACAAAGGTAATTGATAATCAGGCAGAGCTCAGGCAGAGCTTGGAACTGGTAGAGCTTCAGAGTGATTGGTAAACTCGCACAGGCTGAATGCTGAAGTACAAAGAAATCTAGAGCTGCTGCTAGGCCGTTGCCTTTTGTAGTAAAGTCTCTTGGGGAAGCTCTTAGTTATCTAACCTAATCAGCTGATTGGCTGTTGCCTGAGGCTCCCAAGGCTCTGTTTTAGAGGGTTTTCTCCTTCTGTAGCTGTTGTTTGTTTTAACTAAGTTACCAGAAATGCCTCCAAGAATTCTGTTTGCTTATCTAAAGGCTCCAGGTACAGAGACAACCTTAGGCTAATCATTCTCTTTCTCACCTTTTGATGCTAAGAGGAGCTAAGTGACAAAATGTTGACTGAGGCATTAGTAGAAATCAGCTAGGGGCTTGAATAAAGTCACTTCGGTTTTTGTTTTGCTTCTTTGGGTGTTTTAGACCCAGGGACAGTGCACGCAGGTGCGCATGGAATTTATGGATGACACCATCTGCTCTATCATCCGAAATGTCAAAGGCCCAGTTCGAGAAGGTGATGTGCTCACCCTGTTGGAGTCAGAAAGAGAAGCTCGGAGGTTGCGCTGACCTTGCTGCTGGGTCCTGGATATCCGCTACTTAGCCCGCGGAATGACCAGCAACTATTAAATAAAGCATTTGTATTAATAAAAATTTTTAAAAAAATTTAAAAAGGGGGCTGCTTGCCCCCTCCTCCCTCTTTCGACCTCTTGGTCTCTTGCCTTCTGATTTGTCCCCACGCCCCTTCTCCATTCCCTTCCCCCTTCTCTCTCCATGTGCTCATGGCCGGCCTCTACTTCTCTTCTCTTCTCTTCTCTTCTCTTCTCTTCTCTTCTCTTCTCTTCTCTTCTCTTCTCTTCTCTTCTCTTCTCCTCTCCTCTCCTCTTCTCTCTCTCTCTCTCTCTCTCTCTCTCTCTCTCTCTCTGCCTTTCTGCCTTTCTCTGCCTCTACTACCCTCTTAACTCCCCTCCCCATGCCCTGAATAAACTCTATTCTATACTATACCGTGGTGTGGCTGGTCCCTCAGGGGGAAGGGATGCATTGGCTTGGGCCCGCTGAGACACCCCCTTCCCCCACATCTCACCACACCTCCATAGAGCATATCCCCCCTTCTCTCTTTATCTTTTTATAAACATATCACAGACTAGTCCCAAAATCCTGGAGTTTAAGGGAACTTCCTGGAACAGAATGTGGTAGGGCAAGACTGTAATCTCAGCACTTTAGAGGTTGAGGCAGAAGGATCACCAATTTGAGGCCAACTTGGGGTGTATTATCACATAGCCCTGTCTCAAAAAACCATAGTGCTAACTGCACCAACCTGGTCTACAGAGCAAGTTCCAGGACAACCAGGGATACACAGAGAAACCCTGTCTTGAAAAACAAACAAACAAACAAATAAATAAATGTCTGCTAGTCAAAGGGAGAATTTTTACAGTCTTTGGGGAATAAGGTAAGGAAAGCATGACCATAAGGGTTGCATTTTTAAATATAAACTCTAGAACTTGGTATTTAAGTGGTGGTCTATGGAATCCAAGATCCTTTATACCAGCAGCACACAAGGAAACAAACAAAATATTCATTACAAGATTGATGGTTAAAAAGGGGGGAGGAGAGAGAAACAGGGGCTGGAGAGATGGCTCAAAGGTTAAGAGCACTGACTGCTCTTCCAAAGGTCCTGAGTTCAATTCCCAGCAACCACATGGCTCACAACTATCTCTGGGATCCGTAACCCTTTTCTGGTGTGTCTGAAGACAGCTACAGTGTTACTCATGTACATTAAATAAATACATTTAAAAAAAAAAAAGAAAGAGAGAACGAAAGAAAGAGAGAGAGAGAGAAAGAAAGAAAGAAAGAAAGAAAGAAAGAAAGAAAGAAAGAAAGAAACAAGAAGGAAAACAGTGACCACTGGTGGGGGAATAAACAGCTAAGTATCATTCTGTTCATTAAACATTAAGTGTTGTTTTGTGCCTTTAAAGTAGTCAGCTCAGTATGATAGCATTTATATACGTTTAGAACTTCAAAACCATGCTTTATCTTGTGCATGTGCATTTGCATCTATAATTGCATGCATAAAAATGAATGGGAATGATTTTACCCCTGGAGGAGAAAAGCAGCAGAGAGGCTTCAAACCATATCTTTTGTTTTCTTTTTAGAAATGTAACTTTAAAGCAAATTGGTAAGATGACAATGTTTGAGAAGTGCTTGCTTTGGAAATGGGAAATTGTGCTGAAAATATTTCAGTTTAAAAAAAAAAAAAAAAAAGAATAAGAATAAGAAAAAAAATCCCGGCAAATACTAGACAGGAACAGCAACAAGCTATCCTCAAAAAGAAAAGGGAGGCTGGAGATCACAAGACCCAGCAGAGGGCCAAAGACACGCCCCACAGCTCACCAGGAACGCAGAAAAGCTCAACCCGCTTTCTGCAGGCCACAGAGACTGACCGCCAGCAGCTTCCGGCGACGGCCGGAAACCTCAGCTTGGGCCACAGGGCCCCACAGCTAATCAGCGCCGGGACAAAGATCCCTCGCCGGAGATCGCAAGACCCAGCAGAGGGCCAAAGACACGCCCCACAGCTCACCAGGTACTGCCCCAAACCCGCGAGACACAGGGACCGAGGTAGGCGGGCCTAAAAACCCCCCTGGAT
>CM052700.1:95980933-96039532 GCA_028551405.1 Uromys caudimaculatus
AAAAAAAGAAAAAAAGAAAAGGGAATAGAGGCTGTCAGACTGGGAGGAAAACAGTGGCCTGAAAAATGGCTAACACGGGTATCAAACGCCTCTGCTTCGATGCTGAAAGCATTGTAAACCACTGTCTGCCTTCCAGTTCATTAAGCCAGTCTCTTTCTGCATTTGATAGATCTGAGAAAAGAATAAAGGCCTTTGATGCTGAACTGTATCTAAGCCCAAGAATACTTAAGCACAAGCATGCCCAGAGGGAAGCGCAATTCTCTAGTCAACAAATAACAACATTTATCTCGAGCTTACTTCAGACTGACTGTGTATGGCACTGTGTTAAGAGCTTTGTATGTATTATCTTTGTCCACCTTCACAACAGTATCATGATCTGGACCGCATTATTATTATTTTACAAAGGAGAGTGTCAAGACTGGTCATAGGCAAGCGAGCAGCTGAGCCGCAATGCAAACTGAGCCCTTGGCCTACAGAGACTTCATTCTAAACTACCCTTGCAATGTGTTAAGAGTCCAGGACCCCATCCTACTGCAAACAAGAAACTACTGATGTGAGACTGGATTGATGACTCAATAGTTAAGAACACTGGATGCTTTTCCAGAGGACCCAGGTTCAATTCCTAGCCCCCATATGGCAGCTCATGGCCATCTGTAACTCCAGTTCCAGGGGATCTGACACACCTGGCTTCTGTGAGCATTAAGCATGTACATGATACAAAGACATTCACGCAGGCAAAATACCCATACATGTTAAATAAGAAAATGTTTAAAAGAAACTACTGTGATGTCAATTCTATTTCATGGAATCTTGTTTATTTGGTAGAATATTATATATAAAGTCTTAAAGTATACAAAATATTACCACAATGTTTTTAACAATATACATGTGGTAACAGAATAAGTGAATTGAGATGGAACATATTTAAATTAAACACTCTCTTCATCCTCCACTGGAACACCACAGTAGGGAGAGATGAGCTGTGTTGACTTTGATTTTCTCTACTTTGTCCCCACATTTATTCTCTATTCAACTACACATGGTTTCTGATCGCTCCAAGTTTAAAGACAGAGGAGGGGGAAAGTGCTAAGAGACAGGAAGGACCTAATGCAGGGCTGTATCATCTTAACCCATAATAGTCTATTTTGGATTAGTGGCAACTTTGTTTCAATCTCTCCCTTCTCCTTTGTGCTATTATTCCTAATAATCAGTGTATGAGCATCGCCCCAGTTCATGTTGTTATTTTGTAACAGACTCTGGCTATGTAGCTCAGATTTACCTGGATCTCTCCATGTGGGCCAGGCATCCTCCAAGTCACCATTCTGCTGCTGCTGCCTTTCAGTGATGAAATCCCAGTCCTGCATCATCCATGTCTGGATCTAACCAATGCTGATTTGTAACTGCTGCTTTATCTATCTATCTATCTATCTATCTATCTATCTATCTATCTATCATTTTGAGTTGTTTGTGACAAGATCTTTCTATGTGGACCTAGCTGTCCTGAAACTTGCTATGTAAACCAGTCTGGGCTTCTCTTCCTCTCTGACCCCCATCTCCAGTGGATCACACAGATTTTCCCCTCCTAACTTCTACCCCCCACTCATTGCTTTATCCCAGACCCCGACTCTAGCAGGCACCCCTTGCAGACCCATAAGCCACTCAAACCAAGGAAGCAGGTAGGTTAACTGAAGATCTTTACCTCTCCCTCAACTCCTCCAAAACTAATGTCCAAGCCTTATTCACAGCTCTACATCGGATCACCTGCTGCAGCCTCCCTTCTTGTCCTGCCCCCTTCTCCACTGGATTACACAGGTCATCCCCTCCAAATTTCCTTCCCCTCACCCATTACTTTGTCCCAGCCCCCAACTGTAACAGGCTTTCCTGTGGAACATGCAGGCTACTCTGGCCAAGGAAGCAGGTAGGTTAACTACAGATCTTCACCTTTCTGTCATTCCTCAGAATCCAATCCCATAGTGCCTCATCCCCAGCTCTGCAGCAGATCACCTGCTTCAGGCTCACCTCACTCTCTGCCCCCATTCCCAGGGAACTAAGCAGATCTTGATAGCACACCTACTCTCCTCAAACCTAGGAACTCCCTCAGTGTCCCCCAACCCCACCCCATCCTATCCCTCACCCATCCCAAAACTATTCCTAAGTGTCAGCCTTCAATACCTGGACATTTTACCTGGAAGCCCCAGTAGCCACACCTATATGGCCTCCAGAAGTATTTCCAACCAGGCAACACACAGCCACCATACTCCCCTAAAAACCAGAGAGGGAAACAGAACGCAAGGAACAAAACTCCTATTCAACAATGCCAAAACTAGATTCAGAACCTAGGATTTACAATCCTCCCAAAGTCAGAAGCCAAGGTGCCATCTTAAAAGTACAATCACTAACTGCCAGGACAATATACCTCCACTAGAGTCCAGCAACTCTACCAAAGCAGGCCCTGGGCATTGCAACATCCTGAAGCACAATAAAAAGACCTTGAAATACACTTTTGGAATATAATAGGGGTCCTTAAAGAAGAAAATAATAAATCCTTTAAGGAAACATACAAGTGCAAACAAACAGTTGAAGGAAATGAAGAAAAGTGTCCAAGACCTGGCATGAAACAGATCAATAAAGAAAACCCAAACTGAGGAAATCTGGAAGTGAGAAATTTAGGAATTCGAAACAGGAGCCTCAGAGGCAAACCTCACCAACAGAGCATAAGATGTGGAAGAGCAAATCTCAGACATTGAAGACATAATAATAATAATAATAATAATAATAATAATAATAATAATAATAATAATTGATACCTCAGTCAAAGAAAATGTTAAATCTAAAAAAATTCTGGCACAAAACACCCAGGAAATCTGGGATAGTATGAAAATACCAAATCTAAAAATAATAGGAACAGAGAAAGGAGAATAAACTCAGATCAAAGGCATAGAAAATATTTTCAACAAAATCATAAAAGAAAATTTTCCTGAATCCAAAGAAATAGATGTCTATCAAGGTACAAGAAACATACAGAACACCAATAGACTGAACCAGAAAAGAAAATCCCGTTGGCACATGATAATCAAAACACCTAAATATACAGAAATAAGAAGAATACTAAAAGCTGTGTGTTAGTTTGAATATAACTAGCCCTCATAGGCCCATAAGAAGTGGCACTATTAGGGGATGCCGCCTTGTTGGAGAAAGTGTGTCACTGTGGAGGTGGGCTTTGAGGTTTCCTATGCTCAAGCTATACCCAGTGTGTCACACAATCTTCTTCTACTGCCTGTGGACTAAGATGTAGAACTCTTGGCTCCTCCAGCACCATGTCTCTCTGCATGCGCCATGCTTCCCACCATGCTGATCATGGACTAAACCTCTGAAACTGTAAGCCAGCCCCA
The DNA here is from genome assembly GCA_028551405.1 of Uromys caudimaculatus. Taxonomy (NCBI): domain Eukaryota; kingdom Metazoa; phylum Chordata; class Mammalia; order Rodentia; family Muridae; genus Uromys; species Uromys caudimaculatus. Next base: position 95,984,326 of record CM052700.1, read on the forward strand.
GCTAAATACTTTCCTTTGTAAAAGTTACTGTGGTCATGGTGTCTCTACACAGCAATGAAATCTTAACTAAGTCAGAAGTTGGTACCAGGAGTGGGGTAGACTGTGATAAGTCTATCCATGGTTTTATTTGGAGGAATTTGGACTTTGGGGCTTTGTGTTAAGGAAGCAGTAGAACACCATATGCTTCTTGATGGGCTATCCTCATAGGCATATGGAAAACAGTGGTGCTGACAGTGATTTGGACTGTGGGAACCTGGCTCAAGAGGCTTCAGAGGAGAATTTTAGTGTGCCGCCTAAAGATTCTTCTTGAGATATTTTAGTAAAGAATATGGCTATTTTTGCTCTACTCCAGAAAACCTGCCTGAGGCTCAATTGAAATCTTTTGGATTAATTGTATTTTCAGAAGAGAATTTAAAATACTCTAGTGTGGGCTGTGTCCTGTGGTTATTAGTGACCATGCTTATAAAGATCTATAATGAAAAGAGGCATCAGGAAGAATGAAGCTAAATCATATGTTCAGGGTTCAGGGCAAGGCCCCACTCAGCTAAGCTTCCAACTTGTTAAAAGAAATTAAAGAATAGTTTGAGTCCCGGCATTGTGGAACATACCTATAATCCCAGCACTCCAGAGGCAGAGGCAGGATAATCTCTGAGTTCAAGGCCATCCTGGTCTACAGAGCAAGGTCCAGGAGAGCCAGGCTTAGTCGGTGAAGGAAACCATAAAAAAACAAAACAACCCCAAAAGCTGGTGAAGATGTAATTGAACAAGGGGACCATGTTCCAGCCCCAGCAAGCAGCAAAACTTTGTATCTTCAGCCACATGGTTCTGCCTTTAGAGTCAAAAATAGAAGAAAGAGGTTATAAATTTCCCTCTGCAACTAAGGTAAGTTGCTGGGGCCAGGTTTGTGGCAAGGGTGTCCCTGCATGGAGGCTAGAAAGGCAATTGTGGAAAGTTGTGAAGGTAAAGCCTAGATTGTGTTGGTGACCCGGAGGTGTTAAAGATGCCAGAGACATGGTCCAGCATTTCCTTACTATGTTCCCTTTTCTCCATTTTGGAATGGTAATGTATATCCTATGCCATTATATGTTGGAAGTATGTGATTTGCTCTTTGATTCTGATTTTACAGGGAATTGCAGATAAGAGATTGTGTGAGTCTCAGAAGAGACTTTAAACTTTGGAATTTTAAACAAGTTTGGGACTTTTATAGACTATGTGGACTTTTGAAGTTGGACTACATACATATGCATTATGGGGCCAGGGAGTAGAATGTAGTAGTTTGGCTGTAAGTAGCCCCCTTAGATCCATAAGAAGTGTCACTATTGGGAGATGTGGCCTTGCTGGGGAAAATGTGTCACTATGAGGATGGGCTTTAAGACCTCTTATTTTTTCGGCTATACCCAGTGTTGCACACAGTCTCCTTTTGCTGCCTGTGGATCAAGATGTAGAACTCTTGGCTCCTCCAGCACCATGTCTGCCTGCATGCACCATGCTTCCCACCATGCTGATCATGGACTAAACCTCTGAAACTGTAAGCAAGGCCCAATTAAATGTTTTCCTTTGTAAAAGTTGCCTTGGTATTGTTTTCTCTTCATAGCAATGAAACCCTAACTAAAACAAGCTGCAAGGGGAAAAGACCAAGTAACATGTAAAGGCAAACTTACTAAAATAACACCTGACTTCTCAATGGAGACTCTAAAGGGCAGAGGGTTTGGAAAGATGTTCTATAGACCACAGATGTTCTAAGAGAGCACAGATGCCAGCCCAGACTACTATACCCAACAAAACTATCAATCCCAAAAGATGGAAAAATAAAATATTTCATTATAAAACCAAATTTAAGCAAGGTCTATCTTCAAATCCAGCCCTGTAGAAGGTGCTAGAAGAAAAACCCCAACCTAAAGAGGTTAACGCATCAAAAACACCACAAGGAATAAATAATCCCAAACCAGAAAATGAAGATGAGAAACACACACACACACACACACACACACACACACACACACACACACACACACACACTGCTGCCGCCCTGCCTCAGCCACCACCACCACCATCAAAATAACAGAAATCAGCAAACAATTCTTATTGTTATCTCTCAACATCAATGGTGTCAATTCCCCAGTAAAAAGACACAAACTAAAATAATGGATTTAAAAAACAGATCCATTTTTCTGCTGCATCCAAGACACAGCATAACATCAAAGCTAGACATCACTTCTGGGTAAAAGGATGGAAAAAATATTCTAAGCAAATGGATCTAAGAAACAAGCTGGTGAAGCCATTTTAATATCTGACAAATATAGACTTTCAAACCAAAACTAATCAGAAAGGTTAGGGAAGGATACTACACATTCATCAAAGGGGAAAATGTGCCTAGAGAACATTACAATTCTTAATATCTATGCACTAAAAATGAGGGCATACAAATTCATAAAAGAAACACTACTACATCTTGAATCACATACTGACCCTTACACACTGATAGTAGGAGACATCAAAACCTTATTCCAACCTATAGACAGGTTATTCGGTCAAAACAAAACAAAGAAATAGTGGCACTAACAGATGTTATAAACCAAATGGACCTAACATATTTACAGAACATTTCCCCCAAACACAAAAGAATACACCTTCTCAACAACAAATAGAAGTTGCCCCCCAAACTGTCCACATACTCAGACACAAAGCAAGCCTCAACCAAAACAAGAAAATTGAAATAGGAATAATAGAACATTCTATCCAACCACCACAGATTAAAATAAAGCTAGATATCAAAACAAAAGAAATTACCAACTCACTGAACAATTCACAACTAAATAGAAAATGGGTCAAGACAGTATTTAAGAAAGAAATTAAAGACTTTCTAGAATTGAATGAAAATAAAAACATAACATATTTATTATGAGACACAGTGAAGGCAGTTCTAAGAGGCAAGTTCACTAAGTGTCTACATAAAAAATGTGGAGAGAGCTCATATAATAACTTAACAGTACACCTGAGAACTCTAGAACAAAAATAAGAAATCACATACAAAAGGAGTAGACTGGGAGAAATAATCAAACTCGGGGCTGAAATCAACAAAATAGAAACAAATATCAATGAATCAACGAAACAAAGAGTTTCATTTAATAACTAACCATATAGTTGGATCTTTGAGAATACTAGTAAAATTGACTCACCCTTAGCCAAATTAACTAAAAGGTAGAGGAAGATAATCCAAATAAGAAAATCAGAGATGAAAATGGAGGTATAAAAACAGAGACTGGGGAAATCCAAAGAATTATAAGAACATACTTTAAAAACCTATGGTCCACCAAATTGGAAAATCTAAAAGAAATGAATATTTTTCTTGATAAGTACCACTTACCAAAGTTAAATCAAGATTGGGAAAGCAATTTAAACAGACCTATAACCTCTAGTGAAAGAGAAGCAGTCATTAAAATCTTCTGACCAAAAAAAGCCCAAGGCCAGATAACTTTAGCACAATTCTACCAGACATTCAAATAAGACCTAATGCCAATACTCCTCAAATTATTCCACAAAATAGGAACAAAAGGGACCCCCTTCCCCCTGAGTTACCATCCACATGACAGTATAGTATAGAATAGAGTTTATTTAGGGCATGGGGAGGGGAGTAGAAGGGGTAGTAGAGACAGAGAAGGAGAGAGAGAGAGAGAGAGAGAGAGAGAGAGAGAGAGAGAGAGAGAGAGAGAATAGAGGAGGGCCATGAGCATGTAGAGAGAGAGGAGGGAGGGGAATAAGGAGAGGGGGGGAAAGGGTAAGGGAGCAGGAGCCAGAGGAGAAGAGAAGAGCAAGAGAGCAAGGAGGGGACAAACAGCCCCTTTTATAGTGAGTCAGGCACACCTGGCTGTTGCCAAGTAACTGTGGGGTGGAGCCTAGACGAGATGCCAACACAAGTCACCCAAAAAAATTCCACCAGGAAACTCCTACAGCTGATAAAAATTTTTAGCAAAATAGCCGGATATAAAATTAATTTAAAAATTCAGTAGTCCTCCTATAAACAAATGACAAATAGACTGAGAATGAAATCAGGGAAACAAAATAGCCTCAAATAACTCTAACCAAGTATGTAAAAGACTTGTATGATATAAGCACCAAGTCATAGAAGAAAGAAATTAAATAAGATATCATAAGATGTAAAGATCTTCCACACTCATGGATTGCTAGGGTTACTTTAGTAAAAGTGACCAGACTACCAATAACAATCTACAGATTCAAGGAAATCCCTATTAGAATTCCAATATAATTTTTCACATATCATGAAATATAAAATTCACATATAATTTTCAGTTTCATATGGAATCACAAAAACCAAGAATAGCTAAAATAATCCTGAATATGAAAATAACTCCTGGAGGAATCAGTATTGCATTTCTCAAGCTGTACTGTGGAACTAAAGTAATAAAAACAGTATGGTATTGGCATAAAAACAGATTGATCAAAGAATCAAATTGAAGATCTAGATATAAAACCACACTCCTATGGATCTGATTTTTTTTGTTTTATATAGAAGCCAGGAATACACACTAGAAAAAAAGACAGCTTCTTCAACAAATGGCACTGGGCAAACTGGATGCCTGCATATTGAAGAATCCAAATAGATCTCTACTTATCATCTTCCACAAAACTAAACTTCAAATGGATCAATAAAAACCAGATCCACTGAACCTGATAGAAGATAAAGTAGAGAAATAGCCTTGAACTCTTTGGCATAGGAGAAGACTTTCTAAATAGAACACTGATAGTGTAGGCACTAAGATCAACAATTAATAAATGGGACCTCATGAAACTGAGAAGCTTCTACATGGCAAAGGACATTATTTACAATTCAGGCAATGTGGCAGCCTACAGAATGGGAAATTTTTTTTTTTTATCAACTACACATCTGATAGAGGGCTAATACCCAAAGTATAGATTAAAAAAAAAAAAACAGATTTCAAAGAAAACAAATAACCCAGTTAAAAATGGGGTGCAGATCTAAACAGAGAATTCTCAAAAGAGAAAACTCAAATGACTGAGAAACACTTTTTTTTTAAGATTTATTTATTTATTATATGTAAGTACACTGTAGCTGTCTTCAGACACTTTTTCTTCTTGCTCCAGCCCCGCTTTCTCTGGTCCCCAACTGAGAACACTTAAAGAAATGTTTAATATTCTTAGCCAGGAAATGCAAATCAAAATTACTTTGAGATTCCATCATACAGCAGTGAGAACAGCTAAGATCAATAAAACAGATGACAGCACCTGCTGATGAGGATGTGGACTATGGAGAAGACCCATCCATTGTTGGTTGGAGTGAGAACTTGTACAACCACTATGGAAATCAATGTAGAAGTTCCTCAGAAAGGTGGAAATAGATCTACCTGACCATCCCCCTACATACTCTTGGGGAACATGTCACAAGACATTTCATTCTATCACAGAGACACTTGCTCCTCTATTAATAATAGCCAGAAATTGGAAACAATCTAGATGTTCCTCAATAGAAGAATGAATAAAGAAAATGTAGTACATTTATACATGGAGTGTTTTCAGCTATAAGAAGGAAAGAACGAAAGAAAAAGAAAGAAAGAAAATCTCACAGGTAAATGAATGGAACTAGGAAAAAAATCATCCTGAGTGCTAAATGTGGTCCTTGACCCACCTAACCAGGACCACAGCCCTCATGGTGTTGGCAGCATATCCCACTAGTTGAATCTGAAGTTACACTGGAATCTGGAACACTGCTTAACTCCAGCGGGGCCTCTGCTCTGAGTCAATACAGCAAGCCTTAACAAGAGTGGTTAAAAATGAGGAACCAGAATTCTCAGATGTTATCAGACCACAGGAATAGATGAAGGCATAGTAGCCCAAAACCAGAAATCCTAATAGCTTGAGTTTCTTCCAGTTTGATAGTCGGAACCTCAGCAGCTCATAAAAAGCAGCCTGTAATTATGCCTGGGAGTTTCCAAAAGAGATGATTCCCAAGACCAGGCATCCACATTGCCCAATTCCAGGGGCCCGGACTGGCACTGTGTTGGGGATGAACATCAGTTCTGGAGCCCAACTAAGAGTCACACCGTGTAAATGTTGGTGACCATGGAACGGTGTTAATGGTGGCACTAGGTGTTGCAGATATTCAGACAACAGGTCCCTCTTAGCATCCATCATGTTCTCTTCTATTCCAGTTGGTCCCGGCCATTGCTATCAGTGCCTGGAAAAGCACTGCTGCTAATGCTGAGGGCAAACTTCACAGGATTCCCACGACTTGTGCCAAAGATTCTGCTCCCTGATGCCAGAGAGCACGTGTTCGTACACTGGGGTGTGGAGAAAATGTTAGGACCAATGTCTGTGATTCTTTGCTTCCTGGCTTCTCAGGTCCATTCCTCACAAGTCTCTTACCAAAGTTTCCTGTCAGCATCTTCCTCCCTCTTCACTCTCCATGTCTTAACAGTCTTCTCCCCTATCCAGTCTCAACAGTCTTTTCAATACCGACTACACGATCACACCCACACACTGTGTCCAGTCTCTCAACTGAACAGAAGCCAAATGGACATGTATCTAAATTATATAATTTTAATGTCTATGGTTAGTTCGCCAGTGACTTTAATTTTTGAGGGGGAAAATAATTGAGCATTTGTCTATATCTAGGAATAAATTTTCATAACTTCCAATTTTAAAAAATCTTTAGGGCTGGAGAGATGGCTCAGTGGGTAAGAGCATTCACCATGCAAGTGTGAGCTCCAGAGGTCAAGTCTCCAACACCCATGTAAAAGCCAGGTCTGGCCACACATGCTGTAACCCCAGCATTAGGAGGCACTGACAGATGGATCTGAGGAGCTTGCTGGGCACCCAGACTACCAGAATTGGTCAAGACTCAGGTTCAGTGAAAGACCCTGTCTCAAGGGAATAATGGGGAGAGCTATAAAGGAGGACACTGGGTATCCTCCTCTGCTCTCTGCACAGGCATGTAGGGACATGCCATGTTCCCCACATGTATGTATACACATGCACACTCCATACACATACCACCCTAACACACACACTTCGGTTTACTAAGTATATTTCATATTTCTAAAATAATTTCTTAGGACCAAATCTCTCATGGAGTGTGTCTTAGGTAGGATATCTATTGCTGTGATGAAACAAACACCATGACTAAAGCAAGTTGGGGAGGAAAGGGTTTATTTGACTTACTCTTCCACACCACTGCTCATCACTGAAGGAAGTCGGGGCAGGAACATGGAGGCAGGACCTGATGACGAGGCCATGGAGGAGTGTTGATTACTGGCTTGCTGCTCATGGTTTGCTCGTTCTGCTTTCTTATAGAACCCAGAACCACCAGTCCAGGGGTGGCCCCACCCACAGAGGGTTAGGTCCTCCCTCATCAAGCATTAATTAAGAAAATGTCCAATAGGCTTGCCCACAGCCTGATCTTATGGAGGCTTTTTCTCAGTTGAGGCTCCCTCCTCTCCAGTAACTCTAGCTTGTGTCAAGTTGACATGAAGCTAGCCAGCACAGAGAGTGACTGAATAAATCCCATCTAAAGATGTACAACTGTCTGGATGCTGAACACATGACAATTAAATCCACCTTACGAAAGTGAGGGAAACTAGCTTTATGCCTCACGTGACTCCATGTATCTAACATTCTGCAATGTCTTAAGGACAATTACAATAGCTCTGATGTAACCTTTCAGCTCCACATTATCAAGGAAGTTTGAATATTTTTCAGTGATTACAAACACTTGTGTCTTCATAGTTAGTAAAATAAGCTAGTTAGGGGTTGGATGAGCCACAGCAGGCTATTTTAATTCTTCACACGAAGGCTTTTATACTGCCTTAGAGTCTGCATTTTGCCTTTAACTTCATTATTTTCAGTTAGAGACTTCTCTAAGCATTCTTCTGCTTAGATATTTCAACTTTGATGTATATGCTCAAATCCTTCTAAAGATAGAATAATATCATGAAGCCGAAGCTGATGGCTGCATCAAGTAAGCCCGTAGCAGTAAAATCCAGTTTCTCTTTGAGTCCAGCCTGGCCCCTTTTTCTGCCAACAACTGCTCCCAACTTTTTTTTTTTTTTTTTTTTTTTTTTGAGACAGGGTTTCTTTGTGCATCCCTGGTTCACCTGGAGCTCACTCTGAAGACCTGGCTGGCCTGTAACTCACAGAGATCCATCCTGAGGAGTGCTGGAATTAAAGGCATGCACCACCACCACCCAGATGATAGTGTACATTCTTGAAATGTGCTGAGAGGGATATAGCATCCCAATACCTCATATCTTTTCTTCAGCATTTCAAAAACCACTGGATCAAAACCCACATAGAATAACATATTGTACTTATGTTTGAGATATATTAGATAATATGAAAAAATGTTCAATCTTCTGGGCAAAGGAACAGTGTTCTTGGCTCCAGTCTCCCACTCCTGACCGTTTTTTACTGCTTTAGTAACTAGTACCTAACTATAGAAAGCAAGTGATTGTGTAGGAAATCGGTTGGGTTGTGTTTACGTTCACGTAAGAGCTGCTCTGATAGAAAAGTGGCACCTACAAAACCACACTGGCTCTAGGAAGATGCCTATCTGTCTGTGATTGATTGAGCAATAGACAGATGATACTGATAAAAGGGAAGGTTTGCATAATTAGGATTTGTCTCCCAGAGCCATGGTTACTTTAATACATAAACTATATTGACTGTGGTCAACAGAAATACAAACAATCTAAATCAGATGTATTTGTAAACTACAAATTAATGTTTGTCTTAAGTGTCTAATAATAAAGATGAAGAGAAGTAAGCATGGTAGATGCTGAAACCAGAATTCTGGGCGCAGAAGCAAAGGAGGCTGGTAAAGAAGTAGAGAGGTATGATTAAAAGGACTGACGCATATTTTCCTTAAGCAGAGGAGAGCCTGTGACCGTGAGGAGGCAGACATGGACCAGCCTGCTGCTGAAGAACTTCTGAAGTAACTGAGCTCAGTTACTGAAAAGACACAGGGATTTTTGTTTTATCAGCAAAGATAACAGGAGACTAATATTATCTCCACATAAGAAAGTCAAAAAGTGATGCCGCAAATTGAGATAAATTAAGAGAACTGTTCACACGGAGCCACTGTGGGTAGAATAGGAACCGTCGACCTGTGCTTATGTATTCAGGTGGAAGGAAGCATAGCATACGGTAGCTGGTTGGTACCCGGCTGAGGCCTGGTAGAGACGTCTAGATGGAGACCCAGGTTTAATGAAACCAATGGAATTGCTAAGAGGATAGATGCTCTGTAGTGGACTATGTTCATATGCTGGAGTCATGACTCCTACCACACAACATCAAGACATGAGACCTTTGAGGGGGTTCTAAGTATGGGACCCTCCACATGGAATCACAATGGCCTGAGAAACACCTACATTTTCTTTCTGACAGGTGAGGAAATGACAGCGTATTACCCACAGGAGGACCCTCATCAGTTTCACTGCGTGGACACTATGTCCTTAGATGTCTAGCCTACAGTCTGGGGAGAAATGCGTTTCTGTGTTTACAGGACACTTTGGACACTTTGGCCTCAGTAGACTAAGGAAATGCTATGGGAAATGAAATGAGGGAAGGATGAAGCTTTGGGTCACAGGGAGAATTAGACTGCCAATGGCGAGAGCTGGTTCCAAAGAACAGTCGGAGGAAGCACTGAAGCGGAGACCCAGAAGTGGGTAGGATTCAACCCCAGGCCAGAGGAATAATGCTTTACACTATGAGGCGGGCAAGGAGGCCCGGGTGAAGGAAACAGCACGGAAGTTTGTACCTGGGAGGGCTGGAGCAGGGGGGAGGCAGGGTCTTTCTATTACATATCACCTGCAGACCAGGAACTTGCTACGTAGACCAGTCCAGCCCTGAACTTGCAGAAATGTACCTGCTTCTGTCTCCTAATGCAAGTGCTGGGATTAAAGGCATGCGCTCCCACACCCAGCAGGCATTCACGTTGTAAAGCTTCAAGAGAAATCTATCAATAATGTCAAAGACAGAAGCAAAGCGAACATTTGAAAATTAACACCAGAGAAGCTAAGAACAGTAAAGGAAGGTCTGTGACCCATAAAATGGAGTGCTACTAGAGATTTACTTTCTAACAGTAAACTGTATTTAAGGCTCATTCAGGATAACAGTTAAATGGTGCAACAAACAAAAGCTAAGACTCTCGTTACCATTCAGATTATGTAAAAACCTGGTAAAGAGTTTTGCAGACAGAAGGCATTCCGTCAATATCTTTTTGATTTAAGAAATGAAGAAATGGAAATAAGATTTATTACAAAATATCCTTAGGAGACAGCAAGACAGCTTTTTACTGCAAATAGGTGTAATAAAAATGCATATGGCAATTTAACACACAAGAAAATGTTTATGTGATAAATGGACATATGTACAGGGTCTTATTAAAAACCTTAGCAAGATCTAGCAAAAAAAGATTCTCTCATGAATTCCTATTACCTGTGAGCCATGATGTAAAATAATCCATACCAAAGCATTAAAAAATAATTTGACTTCTAACTATATACCTTCAAAAAATCAGAAAAAAAAAAAAAAAACCCAAAGGATCGATGGATAAAGAACACACCTTAGGCCCATAATTTAAGACGGTGATTTAACTCGGTGACAGCAATAACACACACGGTAGAAATGCCTGACAGAGCATGCCTTAGAGACACATCAGATTTTATCATCATACGTGTGTATGGATAACTTCTTTTGAAAATTTTCAAATGTACAGAAATGTTTAAAAAAAAAACACAAACAACAAAAAAAAACCCAGCATTATAAAGATTGCTAGATCCTTTACTTAGTTCCTCAGTTGTTAACATCTGTTGTTATATCTCTTTTTATTTGTTCATTTTACAACAAGGTCTCATAGAGCCCAGGATAGTCTTGAACTTTCTCTGTAGCTGAGGCTGGCCTTGAGCTGAGCCTCCTGCCTCCATCTCCCAACTGCTGGATTCCAGACATGTGTCATCGTATCCAGGGGATGTTTTCTCTATCATTTTTTTCTGACCAATTTAAAGTAAGTAGAAGGCATGATATTTCAATCCTAAGCATCAGCATTTACCTTATAAATTAAAGATTTTCATATTGATAATTAATACTAATTCACAACCATCACTGGATAACTCCTGTTTAAATTTCCCTCATTAAAACAAACAAACAAACAAACAAACAAACAAAAAATAGAACAAGATTTTTCTGTATATTTCTATCAGACCTTAGGTAAGTGTTTTGTTTTGTTTTTAAATTGCTTTAGGTTCTTTTGTCTTTTAAACAGTGACAGTCACCTACCCTTGACTTTTCCCCCTGAGGTTGAGTTTTGGGGTGTGTCATCTATCCTGCATAATGCCCCGTGGTCTATGTTGGTTTCCTGTAGGTACAGGCACATTGATACACGTTTGGCTCAAATAACAGATGATGAACCCCGTGAAACTTACATAATGTGGAGTTTAGTTGTGTTGGTGATGCTAAGGATCCCACATATCACACAGACACACAGACACACAGACACACACAGACACACACAGACACACACACACACACACACACACACACACACACACACACACACACAGTGGTTAAGTAGGTATTACACAGGGAAAGAATTCTGAGAAACTGTCGAGGCTTAGCCACTTTGCCACAGTAAAAACCTATACTCAGAAAACTGTATTCAGGTTGAGCCTGGAGGTTGCCTGTGATCTCAGCTACTCCATTGAGCAGAGGCAGGAAGATGGCAAGTTTAAGGCTAGCCTAGGTAACTTAGCAAGACCCTGTCTCAAAGTGAGAACTAACAAAAGGAAGGAGAATACAGCTCAGTTGTAAAGCACTTGCCCACCATGCCCAAAGCCCTAAGTTCCATCTCCAATTCTACAACTAATAATGAAGCAAAACCTATATTCAAACAGTAACTGAATTTAAAACCCTACATTCAAAGGATATTTGAGTTAGTAATTTTCTCTGTACAATTATCAATTTAGTATACAATTAGGTCCATTTTTCATTGATTTAGAGAAGTCTCATTTGCACCTATACTCTTTATTCTTTTAAAAGTTAGTTACTACTATTCTGTGTGTGTGAGTAGAACGTGTGGAGGTGAGCACACAGGAGCACAATGTACAGATGGAGGCAGAGTGCACGGTCTGGAATCGCTTTTCGCCCGGCTGTACAAGGCTTCTTAGTTTTGAATTTAGGGTGTCAGGCTTGTACAGCAAGCTCTTTGCCTAGTACGCCATCCTGCCAGTCCTTCATTCTATTTTGATCCATCCATGCCCTCTAGATTTTATTATTCTTTCAAACACATATACAGACATAGCAGTTTCCCCTTATCCATGAAAAATATATTTCAAGACTCCTAGTAGAAGCCTGAAACTGCAGATAGAAGCAAATTATTTATTTATTTATTTATTTATTTATTTATTTATTTATTTATTTATTTATTTATTGCAATGCATATACATCTGTGACAAAATCCAATTGAGCATGAGCATTTAGGCAAAAATAACAGAGGGAAGATAATAACTAAAATAACATAACAGTTGTAACAGTCCACTGCTACTAATCTGGAAGTCTCATTTTGGGTCTCTAACTAAGTAAAATAAGGGTGAATTAAACATAAACACTGCAATACTTTGCCAGTTAATCTGATAACTGATCCAGCTACTCAGTGACTCACAGGTGGGTAGCATATACGTTATGGATGCCTGCGCAAAGGGAGGCTCTCATTCTGTAAGACAGAATATGATGGTGCAAAGTGCTAGAATGCTACTCAATGGAATAGAATTTAAAACATGAGTTATTGAATAGTGCTGCACACCTGTAATCCCAGTACTCAGATGGAAGGCAAAGGCAGGAAGATGGCTCCAAGTTTAGGGTCTGCCTGGCCTCCATAGTGAGTTCCAGAGCAGCGAGGGACAGGTAGTGAGATCCTTTCTCAACCTCACTCCTCTAAAAAGAAAACAAAAACAAAACTCTAAATCTTATGAATTCTTTATTTCTGTAATTTTTCATTTAACATTTAAGGCCATAGATGACTGCAAGTAGCAGAAGCCATAGAAAGCAAAATTTCAGAAGGCAGTCAGAAGTAGGTTGCTCTTAGGCTACAGTCCTTCTTTCCCTCCTCTGCCAGGAGATAACATCATTCTGCACCTTCAATACAAGCAAACAAAAAACTTCATATAGGGAACTAGAGATATGGCTTGGCAGTTAGGAGCACTGACTGCTCTTGCATAAGACCCAGGCTGGGGTCCCAGCAGCTACACCAGATGGTTCACAATGTCTATAACTCCTATTCCAGAGGATCTGATGCCTCTTCTGGGGTCCCAGCAGCTACACCAGATGGTTCACAACGTCTATAACTCCTATTCCGGAGGATCTGATGCCTCTTCTGGCCTCCTCAGGCATCTGCAGATACATGGTGCACACACAGCGAAGCATGCATACACATACATAAATAAAAATAACAATTTAGGCTTTTGGAACGGGGACAGCACGTAGGGAAGTCAGAAAACGCTTAAGTCTAAGATGACTGCTATTGCACACAAGATTTTCAGGCTCAAGCTGCGTCCTGGAGAAGGAAGGCAGTAATGCTAGAGAAGACTGTTCATTTCTTATGGCTGTTGGTGATGTGCTAGGAGACTAAAACGAGCTACATGGAAATCAAAGACCTTTTCTCAAAAAAGCCCTTCTTGTATTAGCCAGCAGTTCTGGTTCACAGAGAAGAGCCACATGACTTGGAAAAGCGCAATTCTCTACACCAAGTTACACTTAACATAGATGAGGTTTAAAGAAAGTTAAAAAATAGAAGGAGAAAAACTTAGAACCTGAAAGCAGATATCCCATCACCTTCCAAATGCACCCTCTTTTATAAAATCAAAAGCTATTCTCAGGATTGCAAGAGAACACAGAAAGTTTCATCTTGATCCTATTACATGATGAACATGGGAAACAGAATAAAGATGGCCTGTTGTCAAGGGGAAGACTACGTCAGACAATGGTGTAGATCCAATGACCAGCCACTCTGACTTTGGATTTAACTCAACATTTATCAACCAACACCTCAGTAAGATTCAAGAAAACCATGATTTGTGTCTTGGTTAGTTTTATTGCCAACTCAATACAATCTAGAACCACTGGGAAGAGAGATCCTTGACTGATTTGTATTGATCAAGTTAATCCATGGTCAGGTATGGTCTTGATTTCTGACTGATGTGAGAGTTGGGGGCTAGCCCACTGTGGGCAGCACCATCCCTAGGCTCATGAATGAAGATAACATTCAACAATCCATGGAGGGAGCCAATAAGAAGTGTTCCTCCGTGTTCTGCCCAAGTTTCCTGCCTTGAGTTCCTGCCCTGATTTCCCTCAGTGATAGACTACGAACTGGAAGTGAAAACTGAAATAAACCTTTTCCTCCCCAGAAAAAAAAAATTAGTCAAAAATAAATTTGCAAGGAATATTTTCAAGAACTCTGTGGTGGTTTGAATATGGATGGCTCCCATAGGCTCATAGATTTGAATGCTTAGTCACCAGGGATTGGCACTTTTTGATAGGGTTAGAAGGATTAGGGGGTGTGGCCTTGATGGAGGAAGTGTGTCATTGGGGGGTGGGTTTTAAGGTTTCAAATGCCCATGTCAGGATCAATCTTGTTCTCTCTCTCCCTCTCTCTCTCTCTCTCCCCCTCCCTCCTTCCCCTCCCCTCCCCTCCCCCTCTTCCTTTCTCCTCCTCCTCTCTCTCTCCCTCCCTTCCTCCCCTTCCCTCCCCTCCCTTCCCTCCCCTCCCTTCCCTCCCTCTTTTCCCTTCTCCTCCTCTCTCCCTCCCTCCCTCCCTCCCTTCCTCCCTCCCTCTCTGCAGATCAGATATAACTCTTCTCCAACTACTTCTCCAGCACCATGCCTGCGATGCCTACCACCATGTTCCCTGCCATGATGATAATGAGCTAAGCCTCTGAAACTGTAAGCCAGCCATTAATTAAATGTTTTTTCTTGTACACAGCAATAGAATAGTGACCAAGACACTCTGTCTTAACATATCCAAGGGTAGTGTGAACAAGATGTTATGATAAAATAATACTATCTGTTAATAACATTATCTTTAAATAATCTTTTGTTAAATGTTAAGAACACAGTACCCTAATACATTTCATGAATCTAGAAGCAATGTTTTCATGGGCAAAAATTACACAGTCTGGTAAATGGGAGGTACCAGTTGAAGATATTATCAATGTCCTATAATTAAAAGATTTGAGTAAAATCTGGAATTCAACTGAGGGAATTCTGAATAAGTCCTCGTTTATAGGAAAGCTGGCCTGAACCAAGTCCTGTGATTATTTCTACTCACATCTAGTAAGCTTCTAAGAGTTGCCTTCCATTAAGTGATAGAATATGTTATCTACGATAATAACATTATTTCATAAGGAAAATAAACCGATCAGCTTTGCATCAATGAACCTACTGGAACTCTAGAAGCTTTAAAAGGCTGCTTTCTTCTTCCTCCTCCTCCTCCTCCTCCTCCTCCTCCTCCTCCTCCTCCTCCTCCTCCTCCTCCTCCTCCTCCTCCTCTTCTTCTTCTTCTTCTTTATCCCCGAGTAGAATATACTAATGTGGGATCAGATCTAGCTGACTAGTAGGATTACCTAATGTCTATCAGAATGCAGGACTCAAGATGGAAATACTGGCTAGCATAAACTCACCTGCAGGGGAGAAAGGTGAGACCCAACAAAGCCTGACCTGCTTCAGTTATCCGCTAGAGCCAAGGTAGGGGTTACTCTAGCACTGTCTACTTATTTATCTGCAGTTTCCTGTGGAGTTATGACTGCCCAAAAGGTGCAACGGGGTCGAGACATGCTTACAAGAACTGTTGACGAAAATGTAAGAATTTAGAGTGCATGGTTGTACTGTCTTGATGTTCATACAGCATGCTACAACACAAAAGGAAGGTGTTCTGTCTGCTTAGATCACATTCCGACTCGGCTCTTTATAAACTGCGGGGACACTGTTTGGGGCAGAAGCTTTCAGCATGTCTACCCACATACAGCCGCACTAGGCTGTGGGAGGAGGTACCAGGAGCAGACAGGCTGTGGTCAATGAAAAAGGACTTGAGCCTACTTTTTCATGAGGTGAGGGCTCAGAAGTAGTAAAGATAAAGTGAGGGTCTGCTCGTTAGACTACTGAGACACATCGTGGTAACTCCCCACAACAAAGCTGAGAGAGCTGGGCTTGCGTTCAATCTATTTGGGACTAATTGAGACAAAGAGAGCACAGTCAGTTCTACAGAGGACCCAGTCCATTATTCTAAGAAAGACCCATGGTACTTTCAAAACAAGTCTTAATCCCAGCAGATCTCAAAGAGTTTGAGGCCAGTCTGATCTACGGAGTGAGTTCTAGGCCAGGCAAAAATCTCACACAGTGAGTCCCTCTCAAAAAAAAAAAAAAAAAAAAGGAAAAAAGTTCTACAGTATCCAGAAGAGAAACAAGAGAGAAAGTGTAAACTTTGGTGTCTAAAGTTCAGGTTGTTAGTGTCAGTGTGCTGATATTTTGACTACATAGTTTCATAATGGGTAAGTTTCAGTCCCTGTTTACTGGGTTTGTTTGATACGGTTTTTTGGATTGCTTTGTTGCTATTGTTCTTAGATAGCATCTCACTTTATAATCCAGGCTGGGGGACCTCCAGCTGACCATCCTCCTGCCTCAGTTTCCTGAATGCTAGGATTACATACTCTACCTGGCTTGGTCTTGTTTTTTAATCCATAAAATGAGAGTAATAATAATAATAACAATCTAATTAAGATAACCTATCTAACAATGACAAGCTACATCAAACACAACAAAGAAGGATTTAAACTTATCCATTATATTATAGCACTGTGAGGATCAGATATTATAGTTTTGCCTTTTGCAAACTGAAATTACCTTCACAATTCAAAGTAAAACAAAGGTGGCTTATCTCTTTGCTCCATCACGTCTGGGGCTTCAGCAGAGTAGACTCAATGCCTGGGGATATCTTTGTGGTTGAGGACTGCAGTGCTCTGGGAGGCATATTTACTGACGTGGCTGATAGTTAAACTGGAACCACAGCTAAGTATCCATACGCAATTACACTCCCTTCACGCACCCTGAACTTCCTCTCAGTATGGCTGCTTCAGGGCAGTCAGACTTCAGGCCTCTATGACTTTCAAATGCCTTCTGTTGCAGTAGCAAGTTGAAAGCTGTTTCATACTTTGTGGTCTGGCTCCCAAAGGCACACAGTATCATGTCTGTTGTGTTTTATTAGATACAGGAAAGTCACTGAGTCTGGTTCAAATTCAAAGAGTGGGGATATGCATCCCACCTTTTGATGGAAGTTGTATCAGAGAATTTTCAGCCTTTTTTTCCCCCATTTGTTTTTTTGAGACAGGGATTTCTCTGTATAGCCCCGACTGTACTGGCTGTGGACAGTCAAGTGGATCTCTGAGATTAAAGGTTAGTGTAATCGCGCCCCCCCCCCCAGCTTTTATTTATTTATTTTCTTTTTTTAATGATGGGACTTTCAAATGGCCCAAAAAAGTACCAGATATCTAAAATTTGAATGCAAATGTCCTACTTTTCTTTCTATTGCTGTGATAAACACCACAATCAAAAGCAACTTGAGGAGGAAAGGTTGATTTCAGTTTTTAGGTTATAGCCCATCAAGTACAAAGCTAAGGCAGGAACTCAAGCCAGAACCTGAAGGGAAAAACCAAATAACTATGAAGGAGTGCTACTTAGTGGTCTGCTCCCCATGCCTTGCTCAGCTTGTTTTATTATTTATGAACTATTTATTTTTGTAGTTGAAAAACAGCTTTTATTGGAGGAAGTAAACAAATATACAACAGGCACAGTGAAAAAGATCCTACACAAAACTGATGCAGGACTCAAGAAGCTGAAAATCCGTGTCTTATTCAGGTCTTGGGCTTTTCAAGTTTCCAAAAGGGCTTCCTTTCCTAACTTAGGGCTGGTCAGTTTGCAAAAAGACGGGGTGGCTGATTGGCCCACAACTATTGTGTAAACCTGTCCAGATCTGGCCTTGAACTTGTTAAACCAGTCCATCAGCAGTGGGGCATGCTGGCAGGAGAAAAGCCCACAAGGCCTTTGTTTTAAGCTGTGATGCTTTTGTCTCAGGTCAGGAGGGTAAGGAGGAAGAAGCCAGCCATCTTGAAAGTTCAACATCTTTATTACTTAGTCGTGGCCCTTCTCCCTATACGCCTGCCTACCAGGGAATCTGTCTAACTCCCAGTCCTAGTCATGCTCTCTTCTCAAAGGTCACCCTAACTGCTGTTAGGGGTTTGGAGGCACAGACTTCTCACCTGCTTTGAGCTGACAGAAAGGGTGAGACATGAGGGGCAACAAAGTGCCTCAGAGAAGGCTTGATCTTAGGGCTCATGATAAAACTTAACCACTGGCAACGATCCAGAATGTAAAACAACCTTTGGCAATACTGTATATTCTGTTTGCTTGTTTGTTTGTTTGTTTGTTTGTTTGTTTTTGAGACAGGGTTCCTCTGTATAGCCCTAGCTATCCTGGAACTCAATCTGTAGGCCACACTGACCTCTAATTTAGAGAGATCTCTTGCCTCCCCCTCCTGAGTGCTGGGGTTTAAAGGCATGTGCCACCACTGCTCAGCTGGTAGTGTATATTCTTGAAGTGTGACGTGATGTATCATCAGCAGTAGATGTCTCTGCCCATGTACCAGATGTAATGTCCAATGGAAGTGTGGATGATATAGGCCAAATCCGATTGACACGCAGATTCTATTTGTTAAAGTCACTAGACATCAGCGTCTACGTGACAATTTTGATGAGTTGGTGGTCCTGGACCAGAAATCCTGGACAAGATCTCAAAAATGTTACAGTATGGGGGGGGTGTCTTTATTTGGTCCTTTTCTCTGCCAGTTAAAGAGTTAAAAAGCAGGAAAGATCTTGAGCTTGTCTGGTAGCAGTGGAGAAATCTCGAACACAGCCAACAGGAGCAGACAGGATCAGCAGTTGAAGAGAGGCCTTTATTGAGGGTGAGGAAACACGCATATACAACAGGAACACTGTTAGTTAACAAAACTAACCAGCACACAAGGCAAAGGAAAAAAAAAGTTGGATGAATGGACACTAACAAGAATCCATCTTAAACGGATGAGGCCAGCCATCCTCTGAAGAATTAATCAAGTAAGACGTGATCACTGTATAGATTGATGCTGATAAGGATATTGTTTAAAATGGAACCATCGAAAATGTCTTAGAGGCAAGGTGTGGGGGTGCATGCCTTTGATGTCAGCACTCAGGAGGCAGAAGTAGTCAGATCTCTGAGAGTGAAGTTCCAGGACAGTCAAGGGCGGTTACACAGAGAAACCATGTCTCAAACAAAACAAAAGAGAAACTGTCTTAGAAGTTTTAATGTTATAAAGAAGTGTTAGAATGATACATTCTTTTTTTTTTTTTTTTTTTTTTTTTTTTTTTTTTTTTAGAATGATACATTCTTATGGAATAGTTTCCTAAAGTAAACTAGGACAGTTAGGGACTGAAAAATAACAACCAACAAGAACAACGACACCCCAAACCCCAACAGTTGTGTTTCGGACAGAATCAAGGGGGAAGTGTTCCTCGCCTGGCTCTTGGCCCTATTTTAGTATGCTTAGACATTATGCATTTATGGTTTTAAAAGTGTCTTAAACTAGCATAGCCTGGTAATATAGTCCCTTTGACCATCTTCTGACTTAAATGTAGTTCTCAAGGGAGTGTCCCTGCTTGGAAGATAATGTACAATGTCATTGGCAAGCAGAGAATAGCTATTTGATTGGTGGCTTTTTTTTTTTCAATATTCAAGAACGTAATGCTTTGATTCACCAAGCAGCCACACATGCACTGCTTACCTTGAAACAAAGCATCAGTTCCCAGGCTTATGGAGACCAGATCAAGTAGGCAGACATCCTGTTCTCAGAAGCTTTCTACCTCTCAATTCATCCTAAAGGCAATAAAGAGGTTAGTGGTGACCATCCCCCTTTCTGTTAATAGAAGTGCACATATGTACACACAAACAAATCATCTCTAGTGTCCATAACTCCATGTTGAGGTAAATTGGCAGTTACTGCACACTATTGGTAACTTCTGTTTTTCACTCCTGTTTTCTCTTTTTCTTAACATACTCCCTCTCTCCATTATTCCCTTTTTTGGGTTAAATGTACTCTAACCATGTAATTTATATAAAGAAATTGGGTCTAATTTTATTCTGCAACTTGGGCTTCTCTAAGATGATTTAATTCTCTTCTTCCAATTTTTTTTTTTATATATAGTTTGAAGAGAATGCCTTGGACCAGGGTCTAAAAAATATTTTAAATGATTTTCTTTGGAATAAAAATTAGTTTTGATGCAGAAGATGTCTAGAATGGCCATGTGTTTTCCTCAGGCCCTAGTGCATGGAAAGAGCCAGTTGATATTAAGTGACTGAAACTAGGCAACAAATACAATGAAGACCAGGTTTAGATTTTCATTTATACTCACTTCAACAGATCAAGTCCTTTAGGGACAGGACACAAACACCATGAGAATTTAGCTGCTCCAAGACATATTTCTAAGAAATTTGGCTTGGCTTATGTTTCAACCTTGGGGTTTAAGGTCTTATTTTTACGACACCAGAGCTTCTTTATAACAGCAGTAACAAGTAGTATAGATTTCCTTGCCTTCTTCCCTCTAGGATTTTAGCTTCTTTTAGAACACCACCCCTGCTCTTCTAGTAAATCCCACACGACAGAACAGGCTGGGGACGGAGGAAAAGTAGGAAGCCGGAGCCATGGAAACTGTGCGGGTAGAAACGTGTGAGCGCGAGGGTGGTTGGAGGAGAAGGAACACTCCCCTGGCGACGGCGGCGCGAGGGGGGCTCCTCGGATGACGTCACGCATCCAGGTGACGTCACGGCCATGACATGCGGGTGACGCCGTTGCCGCGGCGACTCCTCATCGTCTCCGCCCCCTCCCCCCCAAATCCCCTCAGGCTCGGCTGCGCCGGGGGCCGCTGGCGGGTTCCAGAGGTGGCCTCCGCCCCGGCCGCTCCGCCCACGCCCCCCGCGCCTCCGCGCCCGCCTCCGCCCGCCCTGCGCCTCCCTTCCCCCTCCCCGCCCCGCGGCGGCCGCTCGGCCCGGCTAGCGCTTCGAAGATGGCGGCGCTGAGTGGCGGCGGTGGCAGCAGCAGCGGTGGCGGCGGCGGCGGCGGTGGCGGCGGCGGCGGTGGCGGCGGCGGCGGCGCCGAGCAGGGCCAGGCTCTGTTCAATGGCGACATGGAGCCGGAGGCCGGCGCTGGCGCCGCGGCCTCTTCGGCTGCGGACCCGGCCATTCCTGAAGAGGTGAGTGGCGGCGCCATCCCCCAGTGCTCGCGCGTCGGGGGCTCGGCGGGCCAGTGTTTACGTGCTGGACCGAGGCAGCTGTGGAAGCCCCGGCAGTGCTTGGCAGCCGGCGGGGAGGTGGTTGTCGGCCGAGTGTCCCCCTCTGTCTTGTGGCTCCTCGCTACGTAAACACACACGATGGCCCAGGGGGGTTCCCCGGCCCCCACCCAGATGGGGTTGGGGCAGCGGAGGCAGAACTGGAGCCTTTCCATAGGGGGCGAAACTCTGGGTTGGTGGAGAAGGCTGAGGCTTCCAGCCCTGCATCCCTGGGATGTTTTCCTTTTTGCTAGCCGGCAGGAACGGCGTCGAGGATGGAGCTTAGTGGCCGGGGCAGTACCCCTCGATCCCCTAGCCCTAGAAACTGCCGTGTGAGATTACTCCCTGCTCGTGGAGATGACGGAGCGCATCTCTCTCCACTCTCCTCACTATCTTCCTTTTGCAGGCCCTTGTCCCCTTCCCACTTTGATACTTGTTTGGGGGATTTTTCTTTTGACCGGTTTTGCCCAGGGGTTGATTTTGGTGTAGTCTTTACTTTTTCAGCCCCAGATTTTACTGTTCCGAAGCTTTTCCCATCCCTGTCTCTGATCCCCGAATAATAATGTTTGTCAGTGTTCCCTTGCTGACCGGTAACCTCTATCCTCATCCACTGCTCATTTTCCAACTGTACCTACTTGCTTCTAACCTTAGTTTCCACTGAAGAGCATTTTTGCGTTTCTCTTGTTCTAGTCCTCTTGAGGGCCTCTACTCCATTCCACTGCTCCCTCGCCTTGTAATCTGTTGTTATCTTCACAAATCCTTTTGAACACTTTGGAATCCTGAACCCCAAAGCTGTCAAGATTCCATCAGGTTTCACTTGGCCCTTTTTGCTCCCTTGCACTGCTGGCGATTTGGGTTAGTCTTTCAGTGCACATTCACCCTTCGATTGATCTCCTTCGTGGGTCTTTTTGGTCTTTAGTGGGTTTAATTGATCTGGGTCTCTCCCATTTTCGTCCCTTTTTTTTTTTCTCTTTCGTGTTTACCTGTCTTTAGTACTTGGCTTTTGTTAGCTTGTCCTTGCATCATTCAACTTATTACATTGTCAAATTACTTAACTTATTCTCTTTTCTCTGTATGTAAAACTTGCTACATTTACCATTGGGGCATTGCATCACAGAACAATACCGTATTTTACAAACAGTTGACGAGAGTGACTTAATTTTGTTGATTTTGCTTAAAGATAAACCTGCTGCTTAAGTTTCCTAATTCTCATACTATCTCCTTATCTCTGCAATGTTCTTTTTCCTGCTTCATTATATTTACTTGGGAAATTCATCCACTACTCTTGATATGTTGTTAGCAGTCTGTTCACAATAATGTTTGTTTTCCACCTTTTGATGCCATCTCTGCCCAGAATGTGTTCACTACCATCATTTGAGCGAGCCTAAATTTCTCACTTTTTTTTTTTTAGATTTCTTAATTTGAAATAATTACAACTTTTCGTTTGAGTTCATGCTCAGGTCAGTTTCCACTTGCAGTCCTTTATTTCCCCCAGCTTCTTCGATTCCAAGGCTAACGCTCTCCCTTCATCCATTCCCTAGTTCAGTCTGTTTCCCTTATCCCTAGTTACCGTTCATTCTGTCTTGTTTCCTGGCTTTTGGTACTTAACTTGCTGAAGCTTCCTCTTGTCTTCCCCACACCTCCACATTCCTTCTTATTTATAAACAACTTTGTTCCGTTGACATGGAAATTTATTTTTAGGATACATTGTTTTTAATGGAGAAATGCTAGGGGTCACATCTGCTGTCTATTTTCTCCAGGAATCGGATATGCCTTTGTCTTATTAGGCACAGGTGTCTCTGGGCTTTAACTCTGTCTGTATGGTGTTCTTGAACTGTATAGCTGTGTGAGGACTCGGGTGGAAGTGTGGCCGACTTAATGGATGGGACTTATACAAGGATAACTCCTGGATGTGACACTAACTTGAGAACTTTGTTTCAGGGCTATTAGGACAGTTTGCACTTCTGTTTGGAAGATTTTGTTACTTACTTGGGCGAGCTAGAGCACTCGGATCTCTTACCTTGCCCTCCTCCCCCCTTCTTTCTGAAATAGTATTAGGGCTGTAACTTTCTGTTTGACACTTTGTAGGCAATCCCCATGTACCAGTGCATGAGGACCTCTAAGCTAGATGAAGTTAAATTAAATCACCAATAACTGAAGGTATGTTTGTTTCTCCTGAAATTGTATTCTTCATTTATTTAGTTAAAAGCAAATGTTTCCCATTGCCCCTTCTCAGGATTTAATGTTTGGTGATGATAAAAAGAAAAAAGATGACAAGTATACATAACAAAATAAATTCTTCCAGGAAGTAGTATCGTGTGGAGCCCAGGCTTGTCAGAAACTCAGTATGTGGCTGAGGCTGTCGTTAAAACTCCTGATCCTTCTCCCACTACTTCCTAAGTGCTGGGCTTACTAGCACGTGCCCTATACCCAGCAAGTTTAAAGTTAACATCAACTCAGAGGAAACTGAAGTATCCTGTGGTCTTTTTATATGAACTTAAAGGAATATCTTTAACTATTAAGTAGATGGAAAGATGAAAATTTGTGAATGTGTGTAATGACATTTTATTATAAATTTTTATCTTACCTGAGTTTAAAAAGATTTGTCAAAGAGAAATTTCAACTGTACCAAAAACTAATTAGAAAAGGAAAAGATACCCAGTATTGAAAAACTAGGGGAAAAAAAAGTACAAAAAGTGCCCACAATGTATAATTGCTATAAATATTTGCATGTGTTACAACTAGTCTTTTTTTAATGCTTGTGCAATACATTTTATACATAGATTTGTAACTTTTGAAATAATAGTACAGCAAAACTTAGGTGTCCCTAGATAAAATATGATTTAACTGAGAAGTTTTTTGGACATTAGGTTATTATTTTTAATTGCGGCTATCAAGCATCTTCAACATAGAATGTGGTACACATTTGTATGTAAAATTATGTTGGAGAATGAACAGATTTCCTGGCCTATTTTTGTATTACTGTATAGGTTCCCAAAATAAAATATTCTGATAAGTAACAAGAATTTACTAAATGTTTCAGTATCTTATAATCTTGCTATTAAGCATTTAATTCTTACCATCTATATTTCCTTGATGATACTTTCTTTTTGTGACCATATGGTATGGCATGGTACCTGGTATAATATTACCAGATGGTTAATAATAAATGCATGTATTATTTAAAATGTGCGATACCAGGGTGTGGTATTTATTACCTGTTTCTTTCATAGTGTGTTTTTAGAGAAGAGAGTTTCTTAAAACTATAATGCAATTAGAATTGTATTATTTTCTGTTTTCAAGATCTCTTAGCCAGTCTTGGCAAAGCTGTATAATTAGAATAATGCACTGGCTAGGGAATATTCTAGGATGGGATCTACTTTATAATGAGGCCCACTGTATTAAAATACATCTTTGTGAACCCTGCCAGGTTAGGTTGCATCATACCTCTGAAAAGTAGTATTCTCACTAAGGTAGGAAGGTGTGTGTATGCGCAGTAAGCTTTAGCTGTTGCTGTTAATACTTGTCTAGGTATATGCAAAGATTTCCTTTGGAGGGGGAGCTATAAAGAGGCCGTCTTCAGTGTGTTTACGTTCCTCCCCTTCTGAACCCTGACTTAACACCTTCCTTTAGGCATCCATTCACCCTTATATTTAAAAAAAATCCCTTGTGTCATTTGCTTATATATGCTGTCAATCTATTATAAGTCAACTAAAAGGAATGCTGGACTAGATAGTTGAATTATGGAATGTCTTAAATGTAATTGCAGATTTGATTTAATTGTGTTTGGAGGCCAGAAACACTACAGTAGTACAGCAGACTATAACAATCAGACTTTGCTTGTTTTTCTTTCCCCGTTTTACTGATCAGGACTAGTCTAATGGCAGCTGAAAAGCCATGTTCTCGAGTGACAAAGAAGAAAGTCCGTGTTGCTTTTGATGTGCTTTGGTGTTTTCTAAGACTTGTTACCTCCTAAGTCACACAATGGAGCACCCGCTCATTCTTCTTTCCCCATTATCTCCAGTCATATACTTGCTTTCTCCTTCAGAGCTGCAGAAATGCGTTTTGTTTCGTTGACAACTTAATATTGATTTAAGTGAGTGCTTCGTGAACTTCTTGTCATAATCCCCTTCATCTTAGAAATCTTGTTTGCTCCTATTCCTGGATTCCTATGTCAAATTCCTATTAAGATAAGCCTTTTTGTTAGCAGCTCTTGCTAGAGTTTCGTTTTCCTCAGGAGTTAAATTGTTTGCAGCCCCTTCTTCTTCCCTTTTGCCCAGTTCACCTGTGTTGATTCTTCTGTAAAGCCCCAGTTATAGATAGTTATAGAACTTCTGGATTCACAAGAAGTGGGCCTGTTTGAGAGCTTGTCTAGTTTTTTTTTTTTTTTTTTTTTGGTTTTTCGAGACAGGGTTTCTCTGTGTAGCCCTGGCTGTCCTGGAACTCACTCTGTAGACCAGGCTGGCCTCGAACTCAGAAATCCGCCTGCCTCTGCCTCCCAAGTGCTGGGATTAAAGGCGTGTGCCACCACTGCTTTTCTAGTTTTTGAGGTCATGCTGTGCTTTCTTTACCATAGAGCTAGAGATAACTTCATGTTAATAGAACAAGGCATGCATCCTCATTGGTTCACACTTTCCTTCTTTAAATATTTTGTGGATGTGTTGACATTCTAGAAGGCAGGGGTTTTTTGGGTTTTGTTTTCTTTTTCAGTCTTTATTAACCAATTTGCTAGCATACTTAATGAGCCACGATAGTCTTGAGCAACTTAACACAGTCCATACCAACTTTAGGTAGTTATTTCTTTCTCCCTCTATCTTGCTTTCTATGTTTTCTCTTGATCTTTATTTTTGGGTTTTTTTTTTTTTTTTTTGAGACAAGGAACTGTCCTGGAACTTGCTCTGTAGACCAGGCTGGTCTCTAACTCAGAGATCCTCCTGCTTCTGCCTCCCAATTGCTGGGATTAAAGGCATGCACTACCACTGCCCTGCTTTTTCATGATCTTTAGTAAATAAATAATTGTTACTTCCAATATCAAGACTATTGACTATCTAGTATCAAGAAATTGATGCCCAGTAATTTTACATCCTTCCTAGGCCCCGTGAATGCCCTTATACAGAATGTAAAAATTGTTCTGAACTCAATTAGCTTTATTTCTTCTGGAAGCTCAGTAATATCAAATAAAACCTCATTTTCATTCTTACTATGCAGCTATAGTTATTGACAGCACTTCTGGGGAAGATGTGCCATAGTATGATGGTTTTCCAATAACTCCAGAGTTATACTGGCTGACCAGCGAGCCCTTGGGATCCTTTTGTCTCTGCCTTCCAGCTCTGGCAGATGCTGGGAATCCAAACTTAGGTCCTGGTGATTGATGGAAAGAATTTTACTTGTTGTTGAGCTATCTCCCCAGCCCCGAAGTTACTTTCAGGAGTTCTTGATAGTACAGTTTTTGATAATGTATAAGGAATTTAATCTTCATTTTAAAATATCCTATTATCTATTGTGAATGCCAAATAGTTGTTTTTATAACTTTTTAGGTGTTGTTGTTAAAAGTACTATTTTGCTGGGTATGATGGTGCAAACCTTTAATCTCAGTCCTCATGAGTCAGGGTAGGCAGATCTCTTTAAGTTCAAGGCCATCCTGGCCTTCACAGTAAGTTCCAGAACAGCCAGGGCTATTTAGAGTGACCCTGCTTCAAACAAAGCAAAACAAAAATACTATTTTAATTACTCTCAAATAACTGGTTTCAGCTTTTGTTTCTTTGTGGGGTGAGGGGTAGAGGGGTAGGAAGGTGGAGGAATGAGGAGGGGGTGAACCCAGGGCTCTTTGTCAAATGTACAATTTGCCATGAGCTGTACCCACATCCTCATTCCCCCATCATATTACTTCCAGATGACATCAGGTAGGGAACAGATTACAATCCAGAGAATTCAGAAGTCCTTACATGGATGTTCTAAGCTGTAGGAAGTATCCATTTCTGTTAGTTTTTAGTGATTGCCTATATTTCATCCATAGATTCTTCCTACACATGGCTTCTCATATTAGCAGAAAGTTGCACAATTGCAACAAAGTTTCTTTATATGCATACATAATTCACTCACAGCAAGCCTTTTGCTGGCACCTCTTGATCTTCCCCCACGCCTCCGTATGCTGTGCACTGAGCTTCTGTTAGCCCAAATGTGGCTTTGAGAACTGCCATGAGAATAAAGCGAGGTAATAAATATGTCAAAACTGTCACTATTATTTTTTCTGCTGATTTGCAAGGCAAAAGTTACGTATAATTAAGATTTCTGACAGAAATCTTTGTTGTATATGTTTGTTTTAAACGAAATCCAGTAACAGACAACTTAGGCTCTAGTTATGAAATTTTGACAGTCCTTAGGATTGATCTAAAACTGAGTGTTGACTACATTCTGTTAATGTCCTAAAACTACCTTTGAATCCAAGAACCATAAAGTGGCAACATATTGTTGACTTACTGGATAACCAATTCAAGGATAAGAGGATAATGTGACCGTACAAGGACTAGCTATGTTTTTATGGGTAAGTGATAAACTGACTTTGCTTTGGCTTTTTTAAAACTATGCTCACTATTAGCTTTGCTGGCACCTAAAACTACATTGCTGACTTTTGCATTGAGTTATTTCATAGAACAATAGGTATTCAGATATCGAGTGAACACTTGAGTGTCTACAATATGTCAGGTAATATTTTATGAGTTTAGGAATATATTTCAAAACAAAAATCTGTACCCTTTTTGTCGTTTATTTTCTGGCAGAGAGGTATATGTTGGGATTTGTGGGAGAACAAATAAACCATAAGTAGACAAAAAGGAAATTTGTAGTCTGGCTGTGGTAGCGCACACCTGTAATCAATTTTGATGCTCAGGAGCTGGAAGTAAGAGGATCAGGTGTTCAAGGCTATCCTTGGCAACTTTAGGCAGTTTGAAACCAGCTGGTACTACGTGAGACTGTTTCAAAAACAAAATGAAGCAAAACAATAAACCCATCCAAGAAACAAAAAGAAATTATTTCTTTAAAAATTATTTTTTAGATTTATTTTATGTGTGTGAGTGATTTGCCTGCAGGTATGTATGTGCACCATGTATGTGCCTGGTGCTGGTAGGGATCAGAAGATGTGTTGGATCGCTTGGGACTAGAGTTAGGGATGATTCTGAGTTTTTGTGTGGGTGCTGGGAATCAAACCTATGTCTCTGCAAGACACAAAAGAGCAACAAAAATTCTTAACCACTGAGCTGACTCCCCAGACCCTCTTTTTAAAATGTTTAGAGTCTCATTATGTAATTAAGGCTATTTTAGAACGGTGCTCTGAACCCAAGCTGTCCTTGAACTTAAGATAGTCCTGCCTCGGCCTCTTGAGTGCTGGGGCTAAAGACATGCACCATCATGCCTGACTTCAAAAAGGAAACTCTATAGTATGTGTGAAGATAATAAGTTCTGTGGAAAACGTCAAGGAAAGCAGAGTAGGCTGGGAAGCTAGGCTGAGGTTTAAAACAAGGGAGAACAAGGCAGACCTCAGTTTTAGAAGGTGGCATTTGCACAAGTCGGAAGAAAGAATGAGAGTGCATTCCTGTAGAACTAACACTTGTGTGAAGAATGTACCTTGCTTATATAAGAAGTAGTAAGAGGCCAAAGTTGCTGGAGTAACTCAAAAGAATTGAAAGCCAGTGGGAGATGAAATTCCAGAGGGCTTGGGGCATGGCCAAAGACTGCTGTAAAGGAGTTTAACATTTTAAAGGAAAAGGAAAGTCCTAGTTAAGTTTCAGTAGCCAGAGCTGAGTGACCTGATCTCACAGGTTTGTGTGTTTATTTGTTGATGTGTGTATGCACGTGTGTGTGTGTGTGTACACATATGTGCTCACATATGCATATGGAAGCTGGAGGTTGATGTCAGCTGTCTTCCTCAATTTCTGTCTACCTTATTTTTTTGAGAGAAGGTCTCTTAGTGAACCTGGAACTAACTCATTTGGCTAGACTGTCTAGCCATCAAGTGTCAGGAATCCTCTCTATTATAAGGAGCTTTTCATCATGGCCAGTCTTTTACATGGATATTGGCAATCTAAACTTGGCAAGTACTTTGCCAACCAAGCCCCAGTTCTTCTCACACCTTAAAAGGAACACTTTGGTTACAGTATAGAGAATAGACTCTAAGGGACAAGGTAAGAGAACTATGGAGGACAGAGTAGTATCAGGAGAGCAGAGAAAGGGGTCAGATTTTGAATGGTTTGAAAGTAGATCAAATCTGATGTGTTTTACCCTGCCCCCAACAACAATGCTGGTGATTTAACACAAGACTTTATACATTCTAGCAGGTATTATACCACTGAGCCACTTCCTAAGCCCTTGGATTTGTTGATAGACTGAATGTAAAATGCTGGGGAAAAAAAGAGAGAGAGATGTCAATGAGAAAGAGAAGACCCAGGTCAGGAATTCATTGTAGGGGATGCTAAGTTAGAGGTAAATAGCAAATGCTGTCTAAGATTTTGAACAAGTAATTGGATTTGTGACTCTGGAGTTGAAATGAGGCCCTGGGGCAAATACTGTTCATGATAGCCATATTTTATTTCCCTTTTCATACACAGCAAGTTAGCATTTCTATTTAGGTAGGTATGTATGATCAAAGGATTGCATTCCAGCTAGTAGAATATGGACACAAGTGATGTGTACCAGTTCTAGATGTGGCACATATAAATAGCCTCCATTCTAGCTGGGCATAGGTGGCTCATGCTTTTAATTAATCCCAGAACTTGGGAGGTAGATGCAGGCAGATCTCTCTGAGTTCGAGGGCAGCTGGGGCTACAGAGAAACCCTATCTCAAAAACATTCGCGAACTTAAGCTGATAGACAATTTATCATTTATAACATGGCTTGGAATAAAGGTATACTAGCTATCATTCTAGTTCCAGCAAGGGAGAGGGGAACATGAAATAGAATGAAAGATATTTGTTTTGTTTTTGAGATAGGGTTTCTATGTGTAGCCCTGGCTGTGGAAATGTAGACCACTTTCATAACTGGTTGAACTACTTATTACTGTTAGAAAACCAGGAAATAGGCCTTCTTGCACTCCTTTTGGGCATTACAACAGCTGTGACACAGCAAGAGGACTATACCCGTACTCTGTTACTATGCCCTTTGAACACTCTGTCATTCAGAATTGTAAATCAAATAACTCATTTTACCTTAAAATTACTTGCCTCAAGTATTTTGTTATAGCACAAAATGAGTTAAGAGATCAAGAACTGGATTGTCACAAGTTAGGGAAATAGAATCAAGAAATTTTTTTAATTTTAATTAATTTAATTAATTTTGTTTTTTGTTGTGTCTATCCTGGAACTCAATCTGTAGATGAGGCTGGCCTTAAACTCCTGCCTGCCTCTGCCTCCTGGGTGCTGTGCGCTTCTGCCTAATTTTTAAAGGTTTTTGAGAGAAAGAATTGTTATATGGTTCAAATTGACCTCAGATTCATAATCATCTCTCTTATTATCCTAGGTGTTGGAATTGTATGCATGTGTCCCCATATGAGCCTCAAGCAAAAATAAATGTTGTTTGATGATGAAAATCAGAAAGTTGTAAGATGCTAGAAATGAAACAGAGCAAAACACCAAATATTTCAGGAAAGATAAGAACTGTTGAAGCAGTGTTTCTGTAGAGGCAAAAGGAAAACAGGTTTAGTGTATAAAGTAGGAAGGATGGCTTTCAGTCCGACACCTTATGATAAAACAGTACCACTGAGCATGTGACAGTAAGTGCAGGGAGAATGGAGTGCCGACCAATAGTAAAGTGGGGGCAGGGTTAACTTAGGAGAAGCTGGGCAGCGCTGGCTTCCTAACCTTCGGTGTCGCATCTGCACAGTTAAATGTAACTAGACAAGGCAGTTTAAAGGCTCGGTATGAGTCACTCTCATTTTGACTCAAATTAAACATGAATTATTACTGCATGAGGTATCTATAACTCTTCTGTCATGGCTTTAAGCAAAATTTTGAGAGATTTGGTGACTGATTTTTCTTTTTAAGAAAATTTCTCTGCTGGGCATGGTGATATATGCCTTTAATCCCAGCATTCAGGAAGCAGATGCAGGTGAATTTCTTTGAGTTCAAGGCCAGCCTGGACTATGTAGTCAGTTCCAGGATAGTCAGGACTACATAGAGACACTCTGTCTCAAAAAAGAAAAAGGAAAAAAAAAAAAAAAAAAAAGAAAGAAAGAAATCCTGAATTTTATGTAGAAAGGCATCCTTATCATTGCAGTTTGACTTTTATGCTGTGCAGTGAAGCAGTTCTCTCTGTACTTCTTTAACACTCCAAATTGTACTTGGTTTTGTTTACACTTACCTTATTGCCCGAAATATAAATCCCTCTCTGT
Organism: Uromys caudimaculatus; assembly: GCA_028551405.1. NCBI lineage: Eukaryota > Metazoa > Chordata > Mammalia > Rodentia > Muridae > Uromys > Uromys caudimaculatus. The sequence goes on from CM052700.1 coordinate 96,016,138, forward strand.
CCTCCAAACCTCCTATGCTTCAGTGACCTACCATCTATAGTAGCAAGGATCCTTCATCCCTTCCTAAGCCCGCCCAATTAGGTGCCTTTGCTTTGCTCTTCGACAGACTGCACCCTGTATCATTTTACTCACCACATTGCAAGTTTGTTTTGCTGTTTGTTTTCTCTTATCAGCTTTCTCTAAACTAACACTTGTCAGTCACTGTCAGACTTCCTATGATGTTGAAAATGTGCTTGGTTGCCCAGTGGTAGGCTACTGTTCATTCAGTTTGCCTGGCAGCACCGATGCACTAAATTTATGCAATTTTCAGATTAAACAGTCTCACATAATGAGTAGCTGTTCCATCAGCGATGTGCGAGAGCATTTGATTTCATTGCAGTTTTTTTTTTGAGGGGGGGTGTTTTGGGTTTTTTTTTTGTTTTTTTTGTTTTTTTTGGTCTTTAATCTCTCTCTCTCTCTCTGTGTGTGTGTGTGTGTGTGTGTGTGTGTGTGTGTGTGTGTGTGTGTGTGTGTTCCTCTGTGTGGCTGTAGAGGTCAGAGGACAACTTGATGGAGTTGCTCCGTTATACCTTTATATGGGTTCCAGGGGTTTAACTCAGGACACTAGGCTTGTGCACCAAGTATTTACCTGATCTCAATGCTCTTAATCCAGAGAGTTACCACTAATCTGGGATGTGCTAGTTTTCTTCTCCAAAGTTCTGGCTTTAACTATCGTTTTCCAGTTTGTAGTCAGAATTGTGTTGATTTATGCAGCTTTTAAGTTCTCCTGTAATGATTGGAGTTTTCTGCTCTGTTAGGCTTGAAAACTTTGTGTTGTAAGGGGTTCAGCTTTTATCAAGTGTTCTTTACCATTCTAAGCCTGTGTGTGACATATACCTGTAATCTTAGCAACATGAGAAAAATTAGGTAGGAGGATATTAAATTTTGTACCAACCTAGGCTATTACTAGCTCTTAAAATAGTATCTAGCTAAATTATCTTTGGAGTAGGATTTATAGCAGAAAAGTTGATTTCTGTTTTTATAATGATGGACTGGGCTCTGTTTGTTTTAGGCTCTGTCTCTTGTAGCTCACGCTTCCTTTCCTCAAACCCACTATGTAGTGATATAGCTTAAATTCTTTTGAGTGCTGGGATTACAAGCATGTGCTACCACCTTGGTAGGAATGTTATTTTAAAAGAAAAGAAAAAGGAGGAAAAATATGAAGATCTGAAAAGATAGCAAGAAATTTGCTCAGCCAAAATCTAGGAAAAAGCAAAATTCCCCAAAATAAGTAGATGGAATAGCTTTTGTCTTAGGGCAGTGTGCTGGTTAGTTTTTGTCAGCTTGACACACAACTTACTCAACTGAGAAAATGCTCTCATCAGATTGACTTATAGTTTAGTCTGTGGGGCTTTTCTTGATTGATGTTTGATGTGGGAGGGCTCAGTCCACTGTAGGTAGTGCCATTCCTGGACAGGTGGTCCTGGGGTATATAACAAGATAAATTGAGCAAGCCAGGAGGAACAAGCAAGTATGCAGCATTTCTTCAAGGCTTCTTCTTTAGTTCCTGTCTCCAGGTTCCTGCCTTGAGTTCCTTCCTTGGTTTACCCTGATGATGAGCTACAATGTGTAAACAAAATAAATCCTTTCCTCCAAGTTGCTCTTGCAGTAGAATAGGCAGTATGCATGTTTTAGCTTTGGTGTCAGTGGGCTTCATAAATTGAAGAGTACAAAAGTTAACACCTAAAGCTCGTATTAAGTGAGAGTCAAAGACAGGTTTTTTTAGGTAGAATCCTGAGGACTCCATCATTAGGTTTGCCTTTGAAGTAGAACTAGATTATCTACTATGTCTCACATCTCAGAAATGTAAGACCCTAGAGAAGGTTGACTAGAACAAAGGAATCAAAAGGAAAGTTAAAAAAAAAAAAATCTTTCAAATTCTGACTATAGTTTTTTCTTTCATACTGACTTTTTGTTGTTTGGGGCGTGTGTGTGTGTGTGTGTGTGTGTGTGTGTGTGTGTGTGTGTGTGTGTGTGTGTTTGCATGCATGGTGTTTGGTCTGAGTAGTCCAGTGGCTCAAAAGCTATTTATCATAGTTCCTAGTTTCAGAGATAGTACTCTTCCAAGATTTGGCAGAAGAAAAGGCAAATCACCTGAGTAGAAAAGCCTGCCTTATTAGGGAATTGTTACTAATAATTTACTTATTATTTATTTTTAATTTTCTGTATGTGTTTATGGTTCTGGAATGTTATACATGTGATATGTACCATGTGTAAATTCGTGCTTACAGAGACCAGAAGCCTGTATCAGACCCTCTGTAACTGAAGTTATACGCAGTGACCTCCTCCTACCCATGTGGGTGGGTATTGGGAACTGAGCTAGGACCCTCTGCAAGAACAGCAAGTGAATAAGCTAGTACATTATTAAAAGTAACCAAGAATAGTTTTTAAAAATTAGGCAAAATTGCATCTAAGAAAATACATATTCTGAGTCAACAAAAAGTCTTATTGCAGCATAATTTAAGATTTATGTAATTCTCCTTGAATATATATAAAGGTAATTAACAGAAAACAAGACTGTTCACTGTGTAGCCTGGGTATTCTGGAACTTGCTGTGTAGACCAGGTTGACCTTGAACTCAGAGATGCCCGTTTGCCTTTGCCTCCCAAGTGCTAGGGTTAAAAGTGTGCACTACCACACCTGGCTCCCTCAAAGTAAACTCTGAAAAGAAAAAAACTAATAACTAAGCATGAATTCAAATGCCACGGAATATGGGCAGTTACCAAATTTAAAACAATTGCTGATTCATTTTAAAATGAAGATAAACTATAAACATGACTTCATATATTTTTAGAAAAAAATAAAAATTCTGGAGATGAAAGCTATCTTGTATCAAATATATGAAAAGCTTAGCAGATTATTCTTAGGTGAAGAAAGATGTGGTTGCTAAGAAGATAAAGCTGAAGAAATATATCAAATTAAGCCTACAGCCAAAAAGATTGAAACTGCTGAAGAGAGCATAGAAGACAAGAAGCTTGGGAGGTGGGTTGGAGTCTAACATATTCAATCAGTGCTCCAGAATAAAATATTGCAAAGTTAATATTTGAAGAGTGGATCTGAGTGAAACTTTTCTAGATCTAATAAGAACCAGCTGACAGATGTAAGAAATGCACTGAATTTTTAACAGTATAAGAAAAAACAAGTCTATCTAAACAGATCACAGTAAAACAAGGAGAAATCCTGAAAGAAAAGAAGCAACTCTGGGGTTAGGGCAGTGGCTCAGCAAGGAAAGGTACTTGGTATCAAGCCTGAACTGAGTGGAAGAGGAGAACAGACTGCTTCCTTGGCCTCTGACCTCCACACACATGGCATGGCGGCACACTCGGCCGTCTACACACAAATAAACGTAATGAAAACATTTTAAAAAGAAACAACTAGGAACAAGCAATTGTCAATTTAGAATTGGTAAATATCAGGAGTACAAAAAAAATGTAGTTCAACAAATTATCAGCCTTTTGAAATTATGAAGTACATAATTAAAGTGAAACGTCTGAGGTGCAAGGCGGAGTGAAGAGTAAAGAGGAACATGCACTGAAGTAAGTGTTAATTGCATAAAGTTCTAGGGACCCTTAATGGAGATACAAATAAAGGCAGTGTTCTAAGAACTTTATTTGGGAGAGATAGCAGGTTTTCCAGAGTGACTACTTCTAGTCAAAGTTGCACTGTGCACTGAAGATCTTGTCCATTTGTAGGACCAAATAAACGAACAAACCGTTAAACAAACAAACAGAATTGGAAAGGTGGCAAAGCCTAGCCTGGGGAAGGCCCTGGGTTCAGTCCTGGCACCACAAGAGAACAGGAGGAAAGAGAATAGTGTAGATGTCTGCCCAATTGAAGATCGGAGTCGGAGAGAGTCTCAGTTTTTTCCATAGCATCTGCATCAAGTGAATTATCATTACTAGTAAGACAACTTCTTTGTTAAATATCTGTACTGTTGATAAAGATACCTCCAAATATGAAGCACAAATATGCTTTCTTTAATTTATGTCTCTAGTTCTACTATACTAATTTTGTTTTCTGGAATATCACAGAACAGTCTTTCTCTTCTAATCTCTTATTTTTGTCCTCTGATTATTTAATAGGTAGGCACACAAGCAAATCTTTGGATATTCTTTGACACTGGTTACTCGTAGGTTGCCTTTATGCGTATATGTATCCAGGTCACCCCAACTCCAAACTAAAAATACCTCTGCTTGACTTTGCTCCTGTCTTTTTTTTTTTTTTTTTTTTTTTTTTTAAATAACCATGGAACTGAAAATGTTCTACATGCCAGACAGGGCCTCTGTTGCTGCTTTGGACATCTGTTTCTGATTACTTAGTACCTGCACTTACCAAGCACTCACTCAGACCTTGACAGTCAGTCTGCATTTCTAACCACTTTGTTCTTTTAAACACCAGGCTACCTGTACACTGTAATGAATGTCTGCCTGCATTTTCTATATTTCTTGGTCTTTGTTATCTGAGTGTTTCACTGACATCACAAAGTCAGCAAGTCAGTTCTAAGCTCTGTTATCTTTGCCTTTAAGTTGAATCTCTCTTTGTCCTGGCAAACTTATCAATTACTAGAAGCTATGCTGGATGCTCCACAGTAGTATCTCTGTTCTGTGTTCCTGATTTCTCTACAGAGTAAGCACCCAAATCCTTTGACTTACCATCTGCCATGATGCTTCTGTTTTACTCATCTCAGTCACTCTAGTTTAAGCCCTGGTTATTTCTCTCTAAGACCCTTTTATTTTTGTTTGGCCCATAGTTTACTTCTATTTTTAATCCATTATACCTACTCTCGGTCAGTCTTAAGCTTTAGCTACTAAAGCTTAAGGGATTTAGTAACATAGTAACGCCCTGTTATTTACAAATTAATTAAAATGTATTCACCTTCACTCCCAAAACCTTCCTGATCTAATAATCACAGTCCTGTCTCTCTTTGTCCCTTCTTCCTGTGTTTTTTTCTGGGACAAACAATAATAACTTTAGAGTTCTGAACATACTGAGCTCTCCTGTGATTGATTTACTTTGTTTTGGTTGGTTGGTTTGGTTTGGATTTTTGAGACAGGGTTTCTCTCTGTATCCCTGGCTGTTTTGGAATTCACTCTGTTTCAAGGCTGGCTTGAAACTTAGAGATAGATTCTCCTGCCTCTGCCTCCTGAGTGCTGGGATCACCGCCCAGCAATTTTCTTTAGGCTTTGCTAATATTTTTAACACAAGGAAGACTAGAAGTAGAGTAATTTTGCTTAAAATAAATATTTCATAGGGTATTATTTGGACTACAGATTTGTTATTAAAAGAGAAGAGAATCTGCTGCTGAATGCTCCTCAGCCTCAGCTGCTCTTGGGGGAGAGGGATGATGATCTAAAGGATCTTATGGACAGAGGTTTTAAAGTGTAGCCTGTAGACTGTCTGAGAGGCTTATAAAAAGAAAAGGGACGATGGATACAAAATGGCAGATAGTATGCAGAGAAGGTTTCGGATGGACTTTATATGCTCATGTAGGAGTCAGTGGGTTGACCATGCTCCATGGCAAATTAGTTGGGGAAGGGATACTAACTTTCTGGGACAGTTGCCTACTCTAAGGACATGGCTGAGCAGATAAGGGCATTTTGGGATACCACAAAGTGACTAAAGAGGACCAATTTATGAGAGTTGTCCTCTGACTTCCACACAGAGTAAACAAGCAATCACAGAACCTTCCAACCCCATTTCTTTACTTAAATATTAGCTTCTGGTAGATTAAATTTAAAAAAGGCAAATCTGAAAGAAAATCTTTTACAAAATTAACAGAGTTAAGGACTGAAGGAAGAGATGACTCAGGAGTTAAGAACACTAATTGCTCTTCCAGATAACCTGGGTTCAATCTAAGCACCCCAATGGCAACTCACAACTGTCTGTAACTCCAATCCCAGAGAATCCATTGCCCTTCTCTGGCACCAGATATGCATATGATGCACAGACATTTATGCAGACAAAATGCCTGTGCACATAAGTCTAATCATTTTATTTTTAAATAAGAGCATAATTTTATAAGCTCAAGACATTCTTTTGGTTTGTAGTGCCAGAGATAGATTCTTAAGGCCTTAAGTATGTGCTCTACTGTTGAGGCACATACTTCTAGCCCAATAAAGAACTCTTAAATGACTCAAAACCTCTACCACACACACACAAAAATTGATATATGTGACCACATTTAAAATAGAGGGCTAGAGAGATGGCTCATCAGGTAAAGGTGCTTGTTGTGCAAGTCTAGGAACTTGAGTTTGCTCTCTGGAATCCAGGTCAAGGTAGAAGGGAAGAATGGGTTCCAGACGGCAGTGCATGCATGTGCCCATACACGCCAAAAGAGAGAACATAGAAGCTTCTGTTTATAAATATCTTATTAAGGGGCCTGAGAGGTAGTTCAGTGCATAAAATACTTGCCTTGTCTGGTGTTTTAAATAGGAATGGCCCCTATAGACTCATGTGTTTAAATGCTTGACCATAGGGAGTGGTCCTATTAGGAGGTGTGGCCTTGTTGGAGGAAGTGTGTCACTGTAGAAGTGGGCTTTGAGGTCTCATATGGTCAAACTAGGACTAGTGTGGCAGTCTCCTGTTGCTGCCTGCAGATCAAGATCTAGAACTCTCAGTTCCTCCTTCTGTGTCTCTCTATATGCCACCATGACAATAATGGACTAAACCTCTGAAACTGTAAGCCAGTCCCAATTAATGAAATGTTTTCCTTTATAAGAGTTTTCTTGGGACTGGAGAGATGGCCCAGTGGTTAAGAGCACTGACTGCTCTTCCAGAGGTCCTGAGTTCAATTCCCAGCAACCACATGGTGGCTCACAACCATCTGCAATGGGATTGGATGCCCTCTTCTGGTATGCATGAAGACAGTGACAGAGTGCTCACATACATAAAAAACAAAACAAAACAAAGAGTTTTCTTGGTGTCCCTTCACAGCAATAGAAACTCTTAAGACACCATGAGGATCAGAGTTTAGATTCCCATCGTCCATATAATGCCTAATGGGCATGGCAGTTTGCCTACAATTCCAGCTTTTAGAAGGTTGGCATGGAACCTCCAGAACAAGCAGGCTAGCTAAATGAGCAATATTGGTGAGCTCTGAGTTCCATTGAGAAAGATTCCTGAGGTCAGCCTCAGGTCTCTCTCTATATACATGTACCAACATACATGTGAACAGGCATATATACAGGCTCACATACCACACATATACTCATGCAGAAACAACCCCCCACCTTATTAGGAGACTAAAAGACAATGTACAAGATATGTGAAGATTCTTGCAACCCACCTATATTAGTTAATAAGTTCTTCCAAAATTTAGTAGCCCTTCGTGTTTCCAAAACATAATAAAAATAGCAAACAGGTCACAGTTTCTGTGGGGCAGGAATCAGCAGCTTAGCTGGCATAGTTCTGGCTCTAGGATCTCATAAGGCTAGAGTTACCAAGGATGTAATCATTCAAGTCTTGATCCAGTGACAGTCGTTTCCCATGTTTCCTCACATGGATATAGCAGACCGCAGAAGACCCACTTCCAGATTTACTCACAGGGCCTCTTCATGGTACAGCAGCTGACTTTACACAAGAGAGTGAAAGTTTTGTTTTGTTTTGTTTTTAAGATTTTTTTTTTTTAAATTTATGTAGGTACATTGTCGCTCTCTTCAGAGACACCTAAGGAGGGCATCGGATCCTGTGACAGATGGTTGTGAGCTACCTTGTAGTTGCTGGGAGTTGAACTCAGGACCTCTAGAAGAGCAGTCAGTGCTCTTAATCTCTGAGCCATCTCTCCAGTCCATTGTATTTTTATGGCTTAATCTTGGCTGTATTCTGTTAGAAACAGGTTAATAACTCTTAAACCTACACTCAAGGGATTCAGATCATTAAGGACATTTTGGAGGATTCTACCATAACAAAAAGAATGGACTAACATGAAAAATATACATTAAAAATGTATAAAATTAAAATAAAATAGCAAACAGGAAGAAAACAAAGCAAAAACTGAAGAAGCTAACCCCAGACAGTAATGTAATGCATGTGGCCTGAAAGCAAAGGCAGGGACTTCTAGGGAGGAAGGGGGTCAGCCACAGGGGATCAGGGGCGTGGGGAAAAGCAGTGAAGAAAGCAAGTGGGTTGGAATAAAATAAGGACTCAATTATATGAAGATGCCATAGTAAAAAGGGCTGGGGGTATAAATGCTCAGTGAAGAGTGCTTTTCTTAACCTGTGGGAGGCCTTGTGTTCAATCCTTAATAATTGAAACAAGAACAAACAAAAAACTTAGGACGGTAAGCTGCCTGGGGAATTTGGGGCCAGACCCTGGCTCAATTAAAGCCATTACTTTGTATGCTGACTTACTAGAATTTTTTAAAGGAACTATGTAATTATGCATAAGAAAGAAACCCTAAGCATTTGCTGTGGGGTGTGTGTGTGTGTGTGTGTGTGTGTGTGTGTGTGTGTGTGTGTGTTTGTGCGCGCGCGCGTGCTCCTGGACAGCCTTTATGAAAGCTGGGAGGTATGCCTTTAGAGAGTTGTAAACAGACTCACAAGGAGATTGTTGAGCAAATTTTCTAAGTTCTTCCATCTTTTGAGAATGTGTAGCCTAGAGAGACTCTTTTCAAAGAAACATACAGCATGATTGAGGGTATCCTACAACTTGTCAGCCAGTTTGTCTCTATTAGAGAATATTGTCTGCTGCTCAGTGGCCCAAATGCTTCTGGATGTCATCAGAGCTGATGAGGAAATCAAGTGCTCTTAACTTCATTTGCAGAGGGCTAAAGGGGTAAGTTTCTTGCTCAGCTGTTTGTTGTATTGTTTTCTGTTTTGGGGACTGGGTAGTGCTTTGTAGCCCTGGATGGCCTAGAACCTTTGTAGAGCATGGTTGTGAGCTGCCATTTGGGTGCTGGGAATCGAAACTGGGTTCTCTCAAAGTAGACTTTAACCACTATTTTATTGTATTTTTAACCACTCTTAACTGCTTATCCATCTCTCCAGACCTCTTGTTCAGCCATTTAAAAGGCTAATGAGAATGTTCACCAATAAGTAGCAAATTAGCTATGCTAATTCTAATTATCACTTACTATTATCTTTACTTGAAAATAATGTTATTGGGTTTATATCTCTATAAATCGCTATAAAAATTTACTATAAATGTAGCCAGGAGAAATGATGGCAAGCCTGTAATCCCAGCCCGTGGAAGATCGAATTGAAAAGAATGTGGATTTATTGGAATAGTAAGACACGCCCCAATCCCCACTCTGCATTTATCAACAAAAGAAAAGAGAAGAAAAGAGAGAGCCTGGGGAGATGGCTCAGTGGGTAAAGTGCTTGCCATTCAAGTGTGAGGTCCTGAGTGAGTGAGTTTAGTTCGGTCACACAGCGTTTGAGAGTGGGGGAAATAGATGGATCCCAGGAGCGTGGGGGCTATCTGGTGTAGCTGAAACTGAGAACTGTGGGTTCTGTGAGAGACTGGCAAAAACATAAGGTGGAGAGCAATAGAAGACACACAACTTGCGCCGGGCAATGGTGGCGCACACCTTTAATCCCAGCACTTGGAAGGCAGAGGCAGGCGGATTTCTGAGTTCAAGGCCAGCCTGGTCTACAGAGTGAGTTTCCAGGGCAGCCAGGGCTACACAGAGAAACCCTGTCTCGAAAAACCAAAAAAAAAAAAAAAAAAAAGACACACAACTTGATCTCTGGCCTCCACTCAAATGCACGAGCACCCCCCCCCACTATACACAAACACAGACACACAGGCACACACACACTACATACACTACATACACAAAAAATCAAAAGTGGTCTTTACATCTCTTCACAGTTACAAAACAAAAATCAAAAGAAAATGCAGTAGGAAGGTAGATAAGATAGAAATATGGGAGGACATGACCGATAAACATTTGGAATGTTCTTTAACTTCAGGAACAATCAAGAAAATTAAAACAATAAGACCATTTTATGTAGAATAGATTGGTAGAAATGAAGGCATCTGACAATATCAGATATTGGTGATAATATGGAGAAGTAAGAGTTTCTTTGATTTCTAGTGATAGTGTTAAATTCGAAAACTCACTTTAGAAAATAATTAGGTGGGGGCTGGAGAGACGCTCAGCAGTTAAGAGCACTGACTGCTCTTCCAGAGGTCCTGAGTTCAATTCCCAGCAACCACATGGTGGCTCACAACCATCTGTAATGAGATCTGATGCCCTCTTCTGGGGTGTCTGAAGACAGCTACGGTGTACTTACATATAATAAATAAATAAATCTTTGGGCCAGAGTGAGTGGAGCTAGAATGACAAGAAAAAAAAAAAAAAAAAAAGAGTCTGGACTCAGCTAATCAGACTCCTTAAAAAAAAAAAAAAAAAAAAAATTAGGTGACCTACAACAAGCAATTCTTCTGGTAACAGTTATCTTACTCCAACTGTTTTCAAGGTTGAATGTGCATAAGAATTAACATTGTTGCACTCTACTCCTACAGTTTCTGATTAAAGGGGAGTTGGGTGGAACTGATAATTTGCTTTCTGAGTTCCTATCTGATGCTGATCCTGCTCTCAACTCCAGAATCCTGCTTTGCCATTCAACCTTTTCCCTAGAGCAGTGGTTCTCAACCTTCTAATGCTGCAACCCTTTAATACAGTTCCTCATGTTGTGGTGACCTCCAACCATAAAGTTATTGTGTTGCTACTTCATAACTAATTTTGCTACTGTTTTGAATTGTAATATAAATATCTGGTAAGTGACACCCCCCCCCCCCCCAAGGTATCATGACCTACAGGTTGAGAACTGCTGCCCTAGAGAAATGGAAGCATAGATTTAAGAAGGCTTATTGAGGCCAGGTGGTGGTGGTGTACACTTTTAAATCCCAGCACTTGGGAGGTAGAGGCAGGTGTAGCTCTGAGTTTGAGACCAGCCTGGTCTACAGAATCAGTTCCAGGACAGCCAGGGCTAAACACAGAGAAACCTTGTCTCAAAAAACCAAAACCACCACCACTACCAACAAAGAAAGTTGATTAATATTAGCCACCAAATACAAAAATTTAGCATTCATTAGTAGAATAAATACATAATTATGTATTTAATTAGCTAAAGTGTGTGTGTGTGTGTGTGTGTGTGTGTGTGTTTAAGCCACGTATGGTGATGTGGGTTTGTAATCTCAGTGATGGCAAGATGGAAGGCAGAGATTTAGGTGAATGACATCTGGAAAGGTTAAGGCTAGGCTAGTTGCAGAGTTGTAGTCTCTCTCAAACAAAGGCACTATTTGAGCACTCCAGACGCTCACTTGCACCTACCTCTCTGCACACATTTATTTAAAAAAAAGTTCAAAACAAGATGGAATTAATGATACTGCTTAGGAATGCAAATATAGGTACTAGAATTACAAGAAACAGATTGTCAGAAAAGTGTGTGACAGTAATCAACTCATGGGAAGCAAGATCGGCAGTGTCAGTTTAACTGGTACAGAGGGTTTGTTTTACAATTATTTAAACTAACATTTTTATAAACTAATGATTTCCTTTTTATTTCCATCTCTGATAACTTCTAAAGATAAATTTGTTTTTGTGTATTAGCCTTTGGATTTTTTTCTTTTATTATTTGTGGACATCTTAGGTTGAGCTTTTTGTTTTAAAATTTTATTTTGAAGGAATGGTTTATTGTAGACACAATATAACTTATTTGTCTTTTTATTTAGAGTTCTTTTTTTTCTTTAGAAAATTTGCTCCCTAGTGTTGCAGAATGTAACTCTGTTGCATCAGATGAATCTGAGTTTACAAAATTATGGGTTTTTTATTTATGCAGTCTTGTGAAGATATGAAGCTGTCTGCGGACATGTAATTACCCTAACATCATGTTTGCATATGTACATGATTTTGTTCTCGTTGATTTGTGAAGCACCTTGAATATATACCAGATTCTGTTTGTCTCTAATAGGATCAAGTCCACATTACTATTCCCTTTTATATAGTGTCTTGGTCTTTGCTAATGCCAGCCTCTTTGTTGATTTTGTGCAAACCTATACTAACTTACTCTTCATAAGACCATTAGAATTAAGTTGTGAAGATCTACACAAGCCCTTTTGGGATTGTCTTAGGGTTTTATTACTGTGAAAAGAAACCTGTGACCAAGGCAACTCTTATAAAGGAAAACATTTCATTGGGGCTGGTGTACAGTTTCAGTAGTTCAGTCCACTCTCAGCATGGAGGGAAGCATGGCAGTGTGCAGATAGACATGGTGCTGGAGGAACTGAGAGTTCTATTTCTTGATCTGCGGGCAGCCAAAGGAGACTGTGTCACACTGGGTGTAGCTTGAGTATAAGAGCCCACCCCCACAGTGACACACTTCCTCCAACAAGGCCACACCTCCTAGTAGTACCCCCCTCTATCAGCCAAGTATTCAAATACATGAGTTTATGAGGGCCATGCCTATTCAAATTATCACAAGGATTTTGATTGTGATTGTATTGACTGTATATTCATATAGGTTGATTTGCAATTATAATTCAGAGTTTCACAACTCATGAACATGGTTTTTATCAGGTGTTTATGGTTTTTTTCTTAAAAGGTTTTACTTTTCTATACAGTGTTCTTCACTTTGGAGATTGAAGGGGTTAGATTTTATTCTTTGTATCATTTTGTGCTGTTGTGAATGAGATGCTTTAAATATTTATTTTTATTATCATTTGTATGTGTGTGTCTGCCATGTGTGCTCAGATACCCAAGGCTGCCAGAACATGGTGTCAGATCTCCTGGAATTAGAGTTACAGGCAGTTGTGAGCTGTGGGATGTGAGTGCTGAGAACTAAAATCACTTCCTCTGAAGAGCAGCAAGTAGTATTAATCACAGAGTCATCTCCAGTCTTGATAAGAAATAAAAAGAAATAATAAATGAATAAATAATTAATTAAAAATAAAGTTGTATGGAAGAAACTGTTGATTGGTTCGTGCTTGGATTTTATTTTATTTTTTAAAGATTTATTTATTTCATGTATATGAGTACACTGTAGCTGTCTTCAGACACACCAGAAGAGGGCATCAGATCCCATTACAGATGGTTGTGAACCACCAAGTGGTTGCTGGGAATTGAACTCAGGACCTCTGGAAAAGCAGTCAGTGCTCTTAACCACTGAGCCATCTCTCCAGCCCTGGTGCTTGGTTTTTATATCTGGTTCTGATACAGTGCTTAGTATTTTTCAAGTTCACTATTAGATTACCAGAATTTTAAAATAACGTTTACATGTACAAGTAATGGTTGTTTTATGTAGTTATTATTGTTCTAATACATTAGCTAGGGCCTCATAAATAATATTGGTCATCTATGTTTTTCCTTTCTTAGAAATGTGTCTTAGGGCTGGAGAGATGGCTTGGTGGTTAAGAGCACTGGTTGCTCTTCTGGAGGACTTTGGTTCAATTCCTAGCATCCACATGTAACATCCCCAGTTACAGGGGCTCCATCACACCAGGCATGCGTGTGGCACACATCTGTACATACAAGCAAAATACTCATACATGTAAAATAAGCAAATCTTTTAAAAAATGTGTATTCTTAGTGACTTATTGTAAATTTCTTATAGATACTCTGTGAAGCTTTAGAATGTTTCTTGATTTGTAGTTTGCTGTGAAGTTCTTCTGAATCATCATACGTGAATATTGAAATTTTCCACACACTCCCATTGTTACTGAGGTGATATCAACTGTTGATATAAATGATTTCATTTATAGGCATCCATTTTTGACTAACTCTTGGGTTATTAGATATATTTTATTGCACTATTTTTAACTCATTTTGAAGAAAGTGCATGCAGAATGAGAGGAGAGAAAAAGTGGAGAGACCAAAATGTCTGGATTATATATAGAAGAGCCTCAAGGTGGGGGAAGGGCAGCCCAGTCCATGGGCTGGAAAGTTCAGTGTTGGGGGTGGGGTATGCCAGGTAGGGACTGAGGGATGCCAGGAAAACCTGGAGGCCAGGTCTGCTTTGGTGTGTAAAATAAGCACCTCGACTATTTGTTCCAGGGTCTGAAACCCCAACAATTAGAGCTGATAAGCCTTTCAAATCTGTCTATATCTTGTACAGTTTTTATTTTAGACTAGAGAAATATTTCTGTTTGTCTCTGTCTCTCTGTCTCTGTCTCTGTCTCTCTTCCCCCCTCTCCCCCCCAAGATTGAGTCTCACCGTATTGGTCTGTCTAGATAGCCTGGAACTCAGTATGTAGACTAGCCTGGCCTCAAACTCACAGAATGTTCCTCCTCCTGCTTTCTGTGTGTTGGGACTAAAGGCATTCGCCACCTTTATGTTTCTTGACTGTTCAGTGGGCTTTAAAAGTAACCTCTGAGCCTACACTTTTCTTTCAACCCTTTACAGTGATTTTTAGGTATAGATTTTTTTCCCTTAAGGCTTATTTGTATGTGCTTGTGTGTGTGTGTGTCTGTGTGTGTGTGTGTGTGAGAGAGAGAGACAGAGACAGAGACAGAGAGAGACACAGAGAGAGACAGAGACAGACAGAGACAGAGACAGAGATACAGAGAGTGCACTAATTTGCCAGAAAGCAGGTATATTATGGTGAAGAGGCCATGGAGGAGCACTGTTTACTGGCTTGCTCAGCTTGCTTTGTTATATCCAGGACTGGCAACCAAGGAGTGACAGTACCACGGTAAACTGGCCCTCCCACATCAAACAAGAATATGTACCACAGGCTTTCCCATATGCCAGTATGACAGGCCAGAATGACCCTAGCTTGTGTCCAGTTGACAGAAAAATAGCAAGTACAGGCAGTTGTGAGTCCCCTAGTGTTGGTCCTGGGAACCAAACAAGTCCTGGAAAAGCAGTAAGTGCTCCTAACTGCCAAGCCATCCCACCAGTCCCAAGTTAAAGAGAAGAAAAGGTGTGTGTGTGTGTGTGTGTGTGTGTGAGAGAGAGAGAGAGAGAGAAAGAGAGAGAGAGAGAGAGAGATAGAGAGAGAGAGAGAGAGAGAGAGATCACATGCTATGATGCACTTAAGGTCAAAAGGATTACTTGACTAGCAAATATGGTTTCTCCTTCCTCCATGTGGGTTCCAGGGATTGAACCCAAGTCATCAAAGTTTTGCAAGCAGTGATTTACATGCAGAGTCTTTTGAAATAACTTTCTTCTGCTTCCAATGTTTGGACCAAGCTATTTTATTCAGAAGGATAAAGAGTCCACCCAAGGAATAGATAGGCGAGGCTTCTTGTGAGATTTGACTTTAGAGATGTGTTTAATGATTTGATACTTTATTTTCAGTCTACTCAGCTGACTTAATTTCTTTTCTTTTCAGCATTTATTCTTACTAAGGAACAGGTCACTACCAGAACTGTACTCGTCCATCCTCTTCTGCCAACCCTCAGTCTTTATTTCAGGGTTTCCTAAGGTGGAAGCATTTAGGAATGTTTCATTATCATGAATGGGGGCTGCTACACAAGTTAGGGAATGCCACACACTAGCAGTCCTTCATGGCAAGAATTGCCCACTTCAAAATGCTGCTTACATTCTCTATGAAGAACCTTAAACATGGAACTCAAAATTTTTCTTGGCATCTATCATCTATCTACTTTTGAGGCAAGGTTTTACTTTATAGCCTAGTCTGACTTTGAGTTCATGATCTCTGCCTCAGTCTTGAGAGTTCTGGGACTGGAGGCCTATGCCACCATATCAGACTTCTGAATTTATTAACTTTAAAAACTGTTGTTGTGTGTGTGGGCACATTACTGTGTGTGGGCAGGCCATGCTGTGCTTGTGGAAGGACAGCTTTGTGGGGTCAGGTCTCTCTCCACCTTTGTGTTGGTTCCAGAGCTTGACCTCAACTCACCAGGCTTTCACAGCCTTCGCCCTTGGAGCTATCTGGCCAGCCCCATTAACTTTGTTCTTATTCTTTAAAGTTTAGTTTTGGGGCAGCGAGGTGGCTCAGTGGGCCAAGCCACTTGCTGCCAAGCCTGACAACCTGAGTTCAGTCCCTGGGTCCACAACAAGAAGACTGGAATTTGACCTCTGATTTCCCCCCCCCTGAAATAATAAATAAACAAATGTAAATAATGATAATAAAAATATAGTTCTAGCCAGTCATGATGGCATGTGCCTGTGATCTCAGCACTCAGAATGCAGAGGCTAGCAGATCTCTGATTTTGAGGCTGGCATGGTTTATATAACAAGTACTAGCCAGTCAGGGCTACATAATGAGATCCTGTTTCAAAAAAGCAAAAACAAACAAACAACAACAACAAAAATCCTGATCATCTTTTCCAGATGTATTAATCTTACATCTTCCTCTCCTTTCTCTTCTCCCATCCTACATTCTTCCTGTTTGCCTGGTACTATCCTAAAATTTTTATGTGCATCTATATTACTTGAAGTAATTATGTTGACAGTATACCTGTACCTTACTGTGAGCTCAGATTATTGAGGCAGAGACATTTGTATCCTTGGTCCATGGTATATGTCTTTTTTTTTTTTTTTTAATAAATGTATCTCACAGATATGTCAGTGGGTTAGTTATACAAACAGAAGTGAGGTGAGGCTCTTAAAAAGCCATGCTTTCTTAGAGTCCACTAATAACCGTGCGCAGGTATAGTGGTGGGAAGTAATAAAGGACTCCTTTAAAGTACACTGCATGAGTCATGTCCCTCACTGCTGTTATTTAAATGCCCAACAGTTTAAAGCAGTTTAAGGCTGGGACATAGTAGTGCTTGCCTTCAATCCCAGCACTCTGTGAGTTCAAGGACAACATGGTCTACATAGTGAGTTCCAGGACAGCCAGGGCTTTGTTGAGAGACCCTATCTGAAAAACAACAACAATCACCACCACCACTAAATAAATAAACAAAACCCCCAAAACAAACAACAGAATCAACGTAAGAAAGGAAGGTTTTATTTTGGCTCACAGTTTGGGAACAGTCCTCGAGGCACAGGCTTGGTGGCAGGAGCTTGAGGCAACTGGTTTCATTGCTTGTGTGGTCAGTGTGTAGAGACTGAGGAAGGCTGGAACTCAGCTCTCTTTCTCCTTTTTATTCAGTCCAAGATCCTAGCCCATGGAATGGCGCCACTCATATTTACGGTTACTTTTCCCACCTCAATTAACCTAATCTAGAAAATCTTTCACAAACACACCCAGGGGCTTGTTTCCATGTAACTCTTAAGCCCCATCAAGTTGACAGTCAAGTTTAGGGGATTGAACCCAGAGTTTCTGGCATGCTAGGTATCACCAGACACACACCCCCGCACACACACACCCAGTCCTTTTAATCAGACAGAATTAGAACTGACTTTTATGCAGATATGTATAGCAGATTTTTAGAGTGTATTTCAGATTGATTTTGAGTGCACATTAAAAATACTTTTTTAAAGTAAAAATAATATGGGGACAAGACCCACTTTTCAGCATGAGGCCCTGCTCCTACACCTTTTTAAAGCAACCAGATTATTTATTTTTTTAAGTCTGTAGCTAAGTGAAAAACCTCAATTTTGTGAAACACTAAAAAGTAGCTTTTTGAAAATTCAGTTAACAGAGTGGGAATTGCTAAATTATTAAAGAATAATGGAAGGAGTCAGAATTTTTAGACTTAGAAAAAAAGACAAACTAGAACAAGCCTGTGAATTCCTGAGGTAAGGAACTTGTGAGCATACTGTGGGCATTTGGTAATAAATATAGGGTGAATAAATGCATGCCATCATCAGGTGCTTCAAAATAGTTGCTGTAGTATGAAGGACCGGCCTCGGCTTGGAGAGGGGTTCCTGAGAGAAGAGGTGTTGAGAGCAAGAAAAAACTGACTTGAAGTCAATCGTGGGGTACAAGCTGATCTCCAGATAGCTCATCCAGATAGCTCAGCTCTTGCAGACCAAAGCCCAGCCTTTTATTCACATGTCAATTCAGTCATTTACTCCAGTATCCCTTTTGATTATTCCATGCATCAGCATTCTATGTCTTTAGCCCCTTGATTCTTTTTTTTTTTTTTTTTTTTTTTAGTTTTTCGAGACAGGGTTTCTGTGTGTAGCCCTGGCTGTCCTGGAACTCACTCTGTAGACCAGGCTGGCCTCGAACTCAGAAATCCGCCTGTCTCTGCCTCCCATGTGTGGGATTAAAGGCATGCGCCACCACTGCCCGGCTAGCCCCTTGATTCTTACAAGAAGACAGCAAGCACATTTTTTTAAAACGTGGCAAATGAATACAGAGATCTACTTGTCTTTGTAAGCACAGACAGTAAACTAGCTGGGTGGGATCTGGCTCTGAGATCACCATTCCTGCTAAGCCTGGAGCTAAACTAACTCTGTTCCAGGCTGACCTTGAGTTTAGGAATCTGCCTGCCTTTGTAAACACAAACGGAAAAAAAACCTTAGCTGGGTGGATCTTGCTCTGTGATCACCGCTTCCCAAACTGCTTCTCCTCCTTCTTTCATACCTTTCTGACTGCTGGCTCATAGTGCAGCTGCCTGTTTTCTTTTAGATCTGTGACGCTCTTCACATATTTCATCTTTACATTGTGCATAGGTGAGGAATTATACATTATTTTTATTTTTATTTTATGTATTTTTTTTTAATTATACATGTTTTCAGAGTTCTTTCCCACAGCCTTAAGGGCTGTCCTGAAGGTCACAGCACTTAACCATTTTGTTAAGGACATAGACAGATCCTCACCTCCCAGATTATTATGGAGTCATTAACCTTGGCAGAGAGGACATTTCCCCATAACCTTGGCATGAGAATGCCTCCTGAAGGAGGAGCATAAAGAAAATATGTGCATTATTATGCAAACAAGTCTCATACCTGGCAACCCATGAACACTCCTGGAGGCCCATGCTCTGCTGACTCTGTTCCAGGGGCAGAAAACCATTTTACTCTGTACCTTTTAGGCCATGCCAGACTCAGCATCATAGAGCTGCAGAAATCTTTTAATACACAGAAATGTTTTACAGTGATAATGTGTTAACTTCATTTTATTATTAGTCAGATTGATGAATTGAGTATTTAATTCAGTTGTATTTCAGTTTCTAATTTATTTTCTGTTAGATACTGAGAATCTTTCAAATTAGCTCTATGAAGTTTGTATTATGCATGTATTATGCATGTCACACATGAATAAAGATTGATATGTCAAAAAACCTTAGAGGAAGTACAGTGGAAATTGGATGATGCAGCAGACTAACTTCTCCAGGGTCATAGAGCTAAGTGGATAGAGTCTAAATCTGGAATTAGAGATTTACAGCCTATGTGCACTTATATACCAAATACTAAATTTTTCTCAACAACTCTTGAGAGGTAGATATTATAAATTCTGTTTTGTGGGTGAAGTTTGTTTTAAAAGGTTATACAACTGGTCTGGGGCACACTGCCTCTTGACCATATGTTCATGTTTCGCTGATACTAACCCCAAGTGAGATTTAAATTATTTGAAGAAGCTGTGGTTTATTTGTGTAATCAACTGTGAAAAGGTTTATATTAGTCCAATACTAAATAATTTAGCTAGCTAACATCTCAGCAAAAGAGTATCTCAACTTGAGTATGTACCCATTATGGCAGTCATAATATTAAAAAAGAAAACTTTGACTCTTGGAATTGAAATCGACCTAATCAGGTTATGTTAGTTGTCCAGTTGAAAATATATTTTGCTGTTAGGTTAAATGTCAGTCATATTTAATGGAAGATCATTGACCCTAAGAATTTAGAATGTTTATTTTACAGTTTTAATGTTTCATGTGTAAGGTCTGTATTTGCTTTTTTTTTTTTTTTTTTTTCATTTTGCTTTGGTTTTTGAGACAGGATTTCTCTATGTAGCCCTGACTATCCTGGAACTAGCTTTGTAGACCAGGCTGACCTCAAACTCAGAGAACCACCTGCTGTTGCCTCCCGAGTGCTGGGACTGAAGGCGTGTACCACCATGCTTGGCTTGTGTTTACATTTTTTGCCATGACCTGATTTAGTTTATCAGCCACCAGACACAACCTGCTGACTGAAGGGGCTTCTTTTACATTCACATCAGGGGTGGGCTTGTGATGATTTATTTTGAAGTTGGGATTATAATTTCTCTTAATAGTCTCGGTCATCTAAATGCAGAGCTGAATTCCTACACAAAATGTTTTTACAGTTCCCCTTTTGGAATACTTGCTTACCCTGAACCTTGGCTGCTTCTTTGGTGCATTACAGGGTTGTAAAAATATTAAATCTCCCAACAGAAGTTTAGACTCTTACTACTTTTCTTTTTGCTGCTAACCATAGCATGCTTTTAATGCAATTGCCTCCTTTTTGTACCTTTATGACTTATTAGTTAACCTAAGCATTATTTCCAGAGTAAACATTATAAAATATAATCCTGACCAGGTCAAAAGCCACTTTATAACAGTAAAAGATTGCATTAAATACTTTTATTGCATGTGCTTGGGCCTACGTGTGGTCTCTGCAATAAGATGGCCATAAAACACATTACAAAAAAATACATATACTCATATGGATTTGAAATTGTGATACATTCCAAAGGAGAGTTTAATGAAGATTCAGTATAGATTGAGATGAGAAAGGGCCCTCTTAGGAAGCCAGAGTTAAATTTTTTTGCTTAATTTGGAAAGCTGCTGGGCAAAGAATGTTCCAGGAAAAAGGAATTGCATTTATGAATTGTGTGGGTAAAAGAGATAAGGGAACAGTACCTGGTGAGACAGAGTGAGGCAGTTCTTCTAGTTAAGAAGTATGGATTTGTTTCTTATCGGGCATCTACTAAACTTTTAAGCAAGGGAAGTAAAGTGGTGAGATGTGTTCTAGGGATTTCCTTCTGGCTGGAGAATGGATGGGTGACAGCATGAAACGAAGTCTACAGAAGTGGGACTGCTACCTTTGTAAATATTTTAGAGAGAGACAGGATAATAGGGGTTTTTGTTTTAAACTAATGACATGAAGCAGGGTAACCCAGGAAATGATTGGTTGTCTCAATTAAAAAAAGAAATGTAGATTTAGAATAAGTAGGCTGGGGAGATAGCCCAGTGGTTTACAGTAGTTGTTGCTCTTGCAGTTCCCAGCACCCACATCAGATGGCTTACATTGCCTGTACCTCCAGCTCCGGTACTTCTGGCCCCTATACACTTGTACACATGTCTACATACATAGACAAAGGCACACATACATATAAATAAAAATAGTAAACTCTTTAAAAATTTGTTACATATCTCTTTTACCCGTATGTATCACTTGAATGCTTGGTGCCCAAGGAGGCCGGGGAGGAGGTTGGAGCCTGGAATTGGAGTTACAGGTGGCTGTTAGCTGTCATGTAGATTCTGGAATCACACCCAGGTCCTCTGGAAGAGCAGCTGATACTCTTAACCGCTAAACAAACTCTCAAAACCAAATCTTTTTTAAGACAAGATTTGGAAGCCAGATGTGGCGGCACATGCCTTTCATTCTAGCACACAAGCAGAGACAGGCGGATCTCTAGGAGTTTGAGGTCTGTCTGATGTATGTATACAGCAAGCTCTAAGCCAGTCAAGGCTACAAACAAACAAACAAACAAAAACCAAAACAGCAACAACAAAACGTTAAAAAATAAGAACCAAAAAAGGGGCCAGAAAATTGAATCTAGTTGTTTTAGATATTTGGTATTTGGCTAAGATTTTAAATTGTATGGATTTTGGGTGGTGTTGGTTATATAAAGCATAAATTGTTTTTATCTTTATTTGCATCACAAGAAAAATAAAGAATATTTAATAAATGTTCAGAATATTTTGACTTAGGAAACTTTGATAGAGATTTCACTGACTCTGTACATTGATTTTGGTGAATGGCCATGTTCACAGTATTAATTCTGTCACCCCATGAACATGGGAGATCTTTCCACTTAATTGCCTCAACTTCTTTTTTCAGTGTCAAGTTTTTAATATACAAGTCTCTCACTTCTTTGAGTTTCCTCATTGTCTGTTGTAATATGCTCCTTTCGTCTCTAATTTTATTGATCTGAAACTGCCCCCTCCCTCTGTTAAATTTGGCTAGAGGGTGGGTGCTCTGGCTAGGCAAATGCTTTACTCCAGAGCTATATCCCTAAGCAAATTTAAACATTTATTTTGGATGCTGGTTAAATGAATGTGTACCACAAAAAGCACAATTTTACTCTTTCAATTTGTACTTTTTCTTTCAATATTTTAAATTTGTACAGGTATTAACACTTCTCTGAGATATTAAGAGAATTTTTTTTAATTTCCAACCTATCATATGATAAATGTTCCATTATCTCAGCATGTTCTTATTAATTAAATCCTTGCCTGAAGTTGGGGAGATTAAGTCTGAATTTCACTGTAAAATTGCCCAACTGTGTGTATCAACTATTTGCTTCATTGGTGGTAACTCTGGCTCCTTAACACCTGTCAACCTTGGAGGAGATGAGATGAGATAGCCCCATCACCCAGTTGCTCCAGAGAGGTTGTGGAACCATCAACCCTGCTGTTTCCTTTGGATTATCTTTGGCTAATTTTTAACTTCTTTACATGTTCATTGGCCTAGTTATGTTTTTCATCTTTGCTGAGATGATTTTAGCTACATACTTAAATTTTTACAAAAAAAAATCTATGTCAAGTGTGTTTTGAATTTGTTAAGTTAAAATTATTTATAATACTTTTCTGGTCATAAGACTTACTCTTAAGCTGGGCTACAGTTATTTTACCCTTGTGATTCCTGGGCTACATTTTTATTGTGGTTTGTTGAAACTTTTTTTTTTTTCCCCCAAATCAGGGTTTCTCTGTTTGGCCCTGGTTGTAGCCTTCTCTGTAGACCAGGTTGGCTTCAAACTTAGAGAGATCTGCCTGTCGCTGCCTCTGTCTCCTGAGTGCTACGATTAAAGGTGTGTGCCACCACTTCTAGTTGTTTACTTACACTTTCAAGGAACTGATTGATATTTTCACTGAGAAATTAATGAGTCACAGAAATTCGCTTGATGGCGTTCTCTCTTTTTGCTTTAGCTGCATTCAGGTAAGCAAATACTGACAGGAGCCTACTTAAAAAGTACAGTAGAGCTCTCCCCCAGAACCTAACACAAAGGAGAGTCTCACTAAAGCTTTGGAAATATAACTCCGTCAGAGAGTTTCAGATGATAGAATTAATTGCCTGGAGCCTGGAAGCTATGTTCAGTCTGCAGTGAGGTTGTTAGTTACAAAGACAGGAAGAGTCTAAAGAGTTAAGTACTGTTTCTGTTTTGTTCAATAGAACTTCATGTTTTACTTAATTTATTTTTATACTGTTCATTTTAACTTTTTTAAAAATTAATTAATTTATTTATTTTTGATACTTTATTTACATTTCCAATGTTTCCCCTTTTCTGGATCTCCTCTTTGGAACCCCCCTATACCCTCCCCCTCCCCGCCTCTGTGAGGGAATTCCTCCTCCCACCTACCCCC
>CM052700.1:96040032-96115698 GCA_028551405.1 Uromys caudimaculatus
TCCTCAAAAGTTCTAAGCCTTCCTAGCAGTGAAAGGGCTTGTTTTGTCCTTGGTATGTTTTTTAACTGATAAACATATTTTGGTTTGATTAGCACCACAGTTAGTAGTAAAAGGTACAACCTTCGTAAATGGCCCTGGTTCTTCACAAGTTAAATTCAGTTTGTCTAGGAAGCACTTTAATTCTAACATTGTCTTTACTCTGAGGCGTTTTTAGGGGTATAAGGGTCCTCTTCTTGTTTTAGTAAGACTGTGTTGTAAGCATAGCCTATCACACAGTTTTCCTTAAAAACAAAGTAATTGGTCTAACAGAGCTGAAAAAGAGTCAACGTCAAGATTAATTGTCCTAAAATCAAAAAACTATGTCTTAGTCAGGCTTACTATTCGTGTGATGAAACCCCATGACCAAAAGCAACTTGGAGAGGAAGGGGCTTTTACTTCCACAGTACTGCTCTTATCATTGAAGGAAGTCAGGACAGGAACTCAAACAGGGCAAGAACCTAGAGGCAGGAGCTGATTACAAACTCCTCATGGTTTCCTCAGTCAGCTTTCTGACAGAACCCAGACCCACCAGTCCAGGGGCGGCATCACTCACAATGTACTAGACCCTCTGCATCAATCACTAATTAAGAAAATGTCTTACAGGTTTGTCTACAGTTGAGTCTTACAGAAAGAAGCATTTTTTTTTCAATCGAGATTCCTTTCTCTAAGATAATTATAGCTTGTATTAGGTTGGCATAAAATTAGCCAGGACTAGCTGTATATTTAAAATTGTGTTCAAATCTACGTATTGGTTTGCATATGAGTCCTATGCCAGTTTACGTAAGGGCTGTTTCTGTTTACATATACCACAAGCTTGCTTATGCACCACCAAGCTGACCATGGTACATGTTTGTGATCTGCAATACTGGGAAGCAGGAAGGACAGGAGTGCAGATAATTCTTGGGTACATAATGAGTTTAAGGCCAAGCTGGGCTATATGAGATCCAGTCTCGAAAAGAAAAAGAGAGAGAATTACAATATCACACACATACTATTGTACTAGCACAAATAATTCAATGTATGACATTTTTGATGTCCAACCAAATCTTAAAGTGACTCCTTAAAGTTTTTTTAAAACGTACTATAGATCTTAAATGTGTGTAAAAGTACTGACTTCCCATGGATTCTTAATCAATACTCATTTCAGGGGTTTTTAATTTTTTATGGTAAAGTTTGAACATAACCATTATGTTCAAGTGTAACTTGCCCTGTGGTAAATACATATTCAGACATATATATATATATATTTGTTGGCTCAGTAACATGAACTCGTGGCTATTATCCCTATGGCTGAGGCCTGAATTAAGTTTCCCAACACACACACACACACACACACACACACACACACACACACACACACACACACACACACACCTCTTCCCTGCCTGATGTATTACAGCCTTCACTGGGCTTAGGAGCTCTAAATTGCACTTAAGTACTGTGCTGGGAAACTATCTGAAACAAAAACAAAAAGCACATCCGTGTATGTAGCAGTGAGTGGGCTGTGAATAGGATCCAGATTTGTATTCTGAAACCAGAAAGGTAAACTGTTACTTTGTTCAACCTTAGCTACATGAATAGGTTTTCACTGATCTTCATGTATCCATAAAAGCAATAAAGGTTTTGATATTTTTAGTGAGTAGACAAATACATGCATAATTCTCCACAAATAATGAGAGTTGCCTGTATGTCTAGTTATATCTTGAATACTTAGTTATGAGACCCTGTGCCCTTATGACAAACTTAAGATAGGGCCTCACTCTGTTACCCTGGCTGGCCTGGAACTCACAAAGAGATCCTCCTGCTTTTGCCTCCCAAGTGCTTGGATTAAAGGTGTGCACTACCACACCCACAATAGTTTCAGTGATACTAAACTGTGCTTATTATTTCTAAACACAGGTTCTAACCTAGTAGCTTAAAGTGATTGAAGTGACTGTAGCAGTAATCTTACATTACCTAAAACATCGCCTCCTTCTAACTTCCCTAATAAAAACTGTAGTCCCTTCCCTAGAATCTTGCTGCTTTTCTTTAGTCTTGCAAATTTGCCAGGTGGGTGAGGCATGGGAAGGGCTTAAACACTAGGATTAACTGTTTGCTTTGCCCTCTCCTCCCAATGTTATCTATACTTCTCCTTATATTAGCTTTGTTCTATCAATGGATATTGATATCTTGTTGATATTAGTGTTCTAGGAAACAAGTATTCAATTGGCACACTCTTTTTTTTTTTTTTAATTTATTTTATTTATTTTATGTATATGAGTACATTGAGCTGTCTTCAGATACACCAGAAGAGGGCATCTGATCCCATTACAGATGGTTGTGAGCCACCATGTGGTTGCTGGGATTTGAACTCAGGACCTCTGGAAGAGCAGTCAGTGCTCTTAACCGCTGAGCCATCTCTCCAGCCCCAATTGGCACACTCTTAACTACAGTAAAAACAGGAGCATCTCTCAACCAATGTATCTCACTTCAAATAAGACTCCGGTATAATTTAGGGGGTCATATATCTAGTCCTGGACCTGTTAATATCATAAGGAACTAAGCAGCTGATTAACATGTTGTCTTAGTTAGTGCTGTGAACTGACATCATGAGCAAGGCAACATTATAAGGACAATATGTAATTGGTGCTGGCTTACAGGTTCAGAGGTTCAGTCCATTATCATCAAGGCAGGAGCATGGTAGCATCCAGGCAGGCATGGTTCAGGCAGAGCTGAGTGTTCTACATCTTCATCTGAAGGCTGTTAGTAGAAGTCTGACTTCCAGGCAGCTAGGGTGAGGGTCTTAAAGCCCATGCCCACTGTGACACATCCACTCCAACAAGGCCACACCTCCGAATAGTGCCACTCCCTAGGCCGAGCATATACAAACCATCACACGTGTACATCATCAATTACCAGAAAAAGCTATTGATAGCCTCAACAGTAATATGAGATTCTAGAGAAGAGCAAGTTCCCAGATAGAGACACTAGGGAAGTAAATATCAAATCTCAGATTAATGCCTGTCTCTGTGTGTGTGCCTGCCTGCCACCCCCTCACCCCTCCACCTGTCTTTCTGTCTTGGATGGTGGTGCATATGCATGTGTGTGTGCCTGTGAGTGCATGCACTTGTAGAGATTAGAGATCAATGGCAGTTGTCTTCATCACTATTCACCTTGTTTTCTGAGACAGGCTCTGTCTTGTGAACTTACTCTTCCTGCCAGTTGGCTGACCAGTGACACAGCCCTCCCCCAGGTCCACACTGGAGTTAATGATGTGCACTGCTACACTCAGCTTTTTAGTGGGTGCTGAGGACCCACCTCAGATCCTCATGTTTGTGCAGCAGAACTTCACCCACTGAGCTCTCTCTCCAGCCTCCTCATATATCCTAAGACACATATTTTCTTCTGCTTTGTTTAGAGTCAGTAAGGCATCTCTTAATAATCATCAGTGTAACCAAACACTTATTATACAGCTTTCACCTTTGGTCAAAATTGATTTTACATCTAGACATAGTAACATATACCAGTGTATGCTTACAACAGTTGTAAGGCTGACATAGGAAAATCTAGAGAACCAGACGAGCCTGGGCTACAACAGGCACTATCTCAAAAAACAAACAGTAAATTTTTTTATTTTACTTTGAGTGTTGTTGACCTTTAAGTATTTTCAGTGGTGGAACCACTATATTGGTGTATGTAGTGTAGTGGATATTATGTTTTCTATTCATGTATATATGTATGTAATTTTAATAAAAGACTTACAGGTCTTTCTTTTTTTCTTTCTTTCAAGTTGGTAAAATAATAGTTACTTGCTATAATTTCCTTTGACTAATGAATAAATTATAGACCCAAGGACTCCATATGATATTTTTAAGATGTTATAAGGTAAATGACTGAGTTTTAAGAAAGGATCTGAAAGAAAACCTCCTTCATTTACCTCCTGCATGTGTTTCTGTCATAGGTACCTGCAAGATGTGGTGTTACAGTCCGAGACAGTCTAAAGAAAGCCCTGATGATGAGAGGTCTCATCCCAGAGTGCTGTGCTGTTTACAGAATTCAGGATGGGTATGGTTTGTATGTGTTATGTCATTTTGTTTGAAAGGAATTTAGACATAAAGCTCTGGGTTTCTTTTGTAGTCTTTATGCAAATCTCTGGAATTGAGAATTAACTCAAGGACTGGAGAGGTGGCTCAGTGCCCACATTGCAGCTCATAGCCATCTATAATTCCAGTTCCAGGGGATCTAAAACCTTGTCTCCTCAGGTATGCATGATGTGCACAGACTTATATGCAGGCAAAACACCCATACACATGAGAGAGAGAGAGAGAGAGAGAGAGAGAGAGAGAGAGAGAGAGAGAGAGTATTTTTTACTAAAAGATGTAGAACATTAACATAAAAAAATTGTACTAATACTACTCTTGAAGAAATCTTGAAGGCTGTTGATAATTTATGTGGTTAGAGTTTATAATTTCTATAATTTGTAAACAGTTAGAACAGCAGTTCTCAACCTTGGGGGTCAAACAACCCTTTCGCAGGGCTCTCCTAAGACCACCGAAAATATAGATACTTATTTACAGTATGATTCATTACAGTAGAAAAATAACTCTTCTGAGTATCAGCATAAATAATTTTATGGTTGAGGATCGCCACAATATGAAAAACTATATTAAAGGGTCACAGCATTAGGAAGGTTGAGAACCACTGCATTAGAATGCGATTTGTTTAGATAATGTACGTTTCTATAGTCTTCCTTTTTAAATACAAGCTCAGAGTTCCACAAAAAGTCTACCAAAATTTACATTTTATATTGAAGCATCTTTTCATAAAGTAATATTGTTCCAAGATGGTTATGTTTTGAATCTACATCTTCAGGCATGTTGTTCCTTGGATGGTCTTTTTCTCTGAATTGGATGATAAGACCATACCTGTGTCCTCATTTGTTTGTTTGTTTGTTTTTTAAACCCCAGGAACAATTTAGTTTTGACTGTTGTAGGCTTTTCTGGACCAACTTAAGAGCAAATAATATTTATACTGCTCTTTGTTTGAGAGTAATACATTTATTAAAGTTAAACTTAACAATTAAGACTTAAATTTCTAATGATTGAAAACTACAGAGCCTAACTTCCTTAATATTAGCTCCTCTGTAACCATATTTGTCTACACACATATACATGTACACATATACATATACACCCACACACATACATATATATTGGTAATCAAGAAAGTTTTTGCGTTCATTTTTTTCAGAGAGAAGAAACCAATCGGCTGGGACACTGACATTTCCTGGCTTACTGGAGAGGAGTTACATGTTGAAGTACTAGAGAATGTTCCACTTACAACGCACAACTTTGTATGTATCCATTCATATTTGAATTGTCAAAACTGGTCAGTTTCTTTTTAATTTTTTTTATTTAGGAATATGAAATATAGATGAATAATTTTGTGATTGATAATTGGCCTAAATTCTGTTCTTTAAAAGCTTGTATTTAAAGAGTTAATATTCGTTCTTCCTTTATAATTTAAAAAACATGTACTATGTCTCTTAAAAGAACAAATGAAAGTCTATTAAAATAAAATTTTTCTAGAAGTCATCATTTGTATAGATGAGTAGGTAATCGTATAGTTATCTGTATACACGAATGCATGGCATAAGCAGTTTACTTGCTTTTGACTTCATTACTTCCCATTCCTCTCTCTTTCTTAAGTGAAAACTGGGGCCATGCTGTGTGATAGTCTTCCTTTTAATGCTCTCCTCAGGAGGACTTGTGGGTGTTACTCTGTTTCAGTACAGTTAGCTTTATTCTTGTTATGATTGCCTAGTAGCCTATAAGAATAGAAATCTGAGGCCTTTTCTCTATTTTTATTTTTATAAAATGTCATGTGTAGAGTTAGACTGCCTATGTCATGACATACATACTGTTCCCAAAGATTAAGGGGATGGATGAGAAAGCAGCATAGTTGGGTATTGAGGTCTTCCTGAGACTTTATCTTAGGTTTTTTGCCTTTGGTAAAACCTAGCTTAAGTTTGTCACCAGCCTGCAACAGCCTCCTCACCACCCCTTACCCAACTAATACATCTTTAGATGTGCTTAGATTCTTTCTAAACTGTGCATAAGCTATGGCTAGAAGAAATAATAGATCTGTTTGGTCCATCTTTATTCACAAAGGTATCTTTCAGACATGGTTTGCATAAAACCCATACTCAAATGCCTACTCACTACCTTTGACCCTTCTGTTGTTCTGCTCTCTTCTCTAATTGTCCTCCTCTCCCCTGCACCACCCAACCCCAGTGTCCCCCTGCTCTTTGCAGGATTATACCCCTCTTTCTCCTCTCTTCTATCTCACTGTTCTGTTTGAGAACTGAGTTTAAATAAGTAGATCTCTGTGTCCTGCACTGTGAGCACTAGCCATCGCTTTCCTTGGCTTCCTTCTCTGTGTAGGAACGGAACGATCGCTTTGGTTTTCCTTCCTTTCACCTCTAGCTCTTCTTTTTGTACTTGTACAGTTTTATGCTGTCAAGCTTGAAATCAGTTATTCTTTTTAATTCAGTTTTTAAAAAACTTCTTGAGAACATCATGCACGAGTCCCTTTAAGTGTTGCTTGTTGTCCATTTGAAGTCGGATAACATATCAAGGTCTCAGTTCTTTTATTTGTTGTATGTCTTGATTTCTGAGGTTTTATGTTGGATATTAGGATGAGATAGTATTTCAAATCCCCTGGTTTTAATATTGTATTTTGATGTGTGACTTTTTATGATATAAATATACTAAAAATTTGTTATTTTAAGTAAGCGAGTGAATGTGTTGTTTATAAAAGGGAGTCTTGCAAGTATCTGAAACCCTGTATGGTTTTCACTTTGCAGGTACGGAAAACTTTTTTCACCTTAGCATTTTGTGACTTTTGCCGAAAGCTGCTTTTCCAGGGTTTCCGCTGTCAGACATGTGGTTATAAATTTCACCAGCGCTGTAGTACAGAGGTCCCACTGATGTGTGTTAATTATGACCAACTTGAGTAAGTAATCCACAAAGAACCTCTTTACTATTACTTCATACTTAAATTTTCATAATATGGAATTAGCGTACGTTGAAAGTCATGAGGGATGTTTTGCCTGATGCAATTGTTAAAGAATTTTTAAAGGAACAATAGTCCAAGCAGCTCTTCTCCCTCAGATGAATGAGCACTGGCTCTGGTGCACATAAAGTTTTCACTTCATGCTCTTTTTTAAGTAACAACTACTAGTCCTTAGAAATCACTTTTATATACTTTGGGGTAGATATAGAATACTGTTTCAGTCGAGTTGACTATTGTCTTTCTGGACAATGAATGTGATTCTGCAACCTATTTTACCAATTATGTTGATTTTTCTCCCCTCACTCTTCACCTCACCCATGTCTGTCTGTTCCATCTTATCCCTGTTCCATTTATTTAAGGGAATACTTATACACAATTTATTTCTTTATAAAATTTCCTTTTTTCTTTATTTTATAGTATGTCTAATAGATATACTAAATGGTATCTATTGTACAATAATCTTTCTCTATAATTCTTTTTGTTGCTGCTGAAATGGAGTTTGACTTTAAAATTAATTATAATGATATATCCAACTTAGCAGCTACCGAGGAGGCAGAGGCAGGTGGATCTCTGTAAGTTCAAGACCAGCCTGGTCCACACAGTGAGTTCTAGGGTTACACAGTGAATCTGTCTCAGAAAAAACAAAAAGGATAATCTAACTTACCACTAGATATTTTCTTCCAGTTTTAAACTAGATCAGTTTCTCCCTGTGATATATAGAAATTGACTGAAAAGAACAATTAGTTTTTGATCTGAGCATGCCCTTGAAAGTACAATATAAAATTTTTTAAAGAAACCTTTCAACAAAAATATACATAATTGAACTTTAACAGTTGTTTCTGAAAGTAAAACTTGATCCCACATTTTCTCACTACTTCTGTGTTCTCGTGTATTGAAGCTTCTGGGTTTTGCACAAGTTAGGTTTGTTTTGTTTTGTTTTGTTTTTGCCTCACAGTTTGCTGTTTGTCTCCAAGTTCTTTGAGCATCACCCAGTACCACAGGAGGAGGCCTCCTTAGCAGAGACTGCCCTTCCATCTGGATCCTCTTCCGCACCCCCCTCAGACTCTCTTGGGTATGATTTGATTCTTGCTGTTTAATGATATGCTAGTTGAACTGCCTTTCTTTGGTCTTTTGTGTAATTGTAAACCTTTTCAACACTGGAACTGTTAAATTATAGATATTTCCCCCAATAATGTATTTTATCACTAATGTGTATTATCACAACATTGAAGCATTGACATGCATTTGATACAGAGTGGGATAAAAGCCTGGCATTAGAGTAGGTCACACCTTTGATCCCAGCGCTCAAGAGGCTGAGATAGGGAGATCTCTGAGCAGATCCTGACCTACAGTGACTTACTGTCTTGAAACACACACACAGTCAATCAACCAATCGATCAATCAATGGAATTAAAACTGGTGTAGACTGTTTTAAGATCAATTGTGAAGAAAGTCAACATAAAATTCTTATGCCTTGTCTTTTATTCACCATTTTATCGGTAATGCTATGACTTCTCCTTTAAAAACATTAACATATGAGTTGATAGTTTTTCAAAACTACAAATCATAATAGAGTATATTAAACTTTGTGATAAGAACATAATTTTTTTTTTTTTTTGGCTTTTCGAGACAGGATTTCTCTGTGTAGCCCTGGCTGTCCTGGAACTCACTCTGTAGACCAGGCTGGCCTTGAACTCAGAAATCCACCTGCCTCTGCCTCCCAAGTGCTGGGATTAAAGGCGTGCGCCACCACTGCCCGACAATATTTTATATCTATAGAATGCAAGGAACTAGGATGTACTCAAGAAAGCTTAGTAGAGTTGTGATTTGAACTGGTCTTTAAAGAATTGCTGGCTATAGCCAGGGCTGTTAACGGAGAAACTCTGTCTAAAAAGAACCAGAGAGAGAGAGAATTGGGGGAGAGGGGAGAGAGGTGGAGGGAGAGAATTAATTGCTGGAAGCTAAATGAACTCAGGGAGTCAGAGCAGGTGTTATGGTCCAAAGAAGAGAGCAGGATTCAGAGCTAGTCTCATGAAGCTTATCTAAGTTTAGAAGTGGTATGTGAGAGACTGATAGGATGCACACAGCTAAAACCCTAGCACTCAGGAGGCCGAAGCAGAAAAGTGGTGAGTTCGAGTACCTTTGCTACAGAGTAAGACCATAATCTCAAAGAACGACAGAGTTGGAAGAAGGGAAGTGTCACACGTGAGAGCACACAGTAGAGAACCTTGACGTTTTGGCTGCTGTTTACTTGAGAAGTGAAGATGTGGGAAAATAAAGGTTTTCAAACAAGTTACCAATGTGATAAAAATGATTTTGAAGAGAAAATTTACTTAGCAGTGAAATAGAGATGGACAGGGAAAGCCTAAGGTGAAGAAGGAGAAGAAGAAGCCTACAGATGAGGGGAGGCCATGTGCAGAAAAGCAGTGCATTCACAAGGGACAAACGGATAGTAGCAGTGCTGTCAGTTTAGAAGGGAAAGCAAGCATTTACTCTAAAAATAGCTCCAAGGCATTATATTCATAGAAAAAGAGACAAATAATTTAAATTGGCTCTTGAATATTTTTGCATAGGTCTGTTAACGCTTTTCCCATTGTGTTAAGGCAAGATTATCTATGCTATGTCTGGAAGTATGTAGTTTTAAAAAGAAAAGTTTCTCTGGGTGATGGCAGCACCTTTGATCCCAGCACTCTGGAGTCAGAGGCAGATGGATCTCTATGAGCTCAATCAAGGCCAGCCTGCTCTACAGAGCTAACTCCAGGATAGCCAGGGCTACACAGAGAAACTCTATCTTGGGAAGAAAGAGTGGGGGATGGGAAAGGAGGGGAAGAGAAGTTTCCAGCTAGCATTCTGACCTAGAATAGTTCTGAAATGTTTAGTGCACAGGTATTTGTTTTACTATTACCTTCTTCCTCCTATTCTTCACAGTATGTTATTTCTTTAGGCCCAAAAAAATTTATCCCTTCATTCCTTCATTCATTATTTATTTATCTATTTATCTACCTATTTATTTATTTATTTATTGTGTGGCAGTGATATGTAGGTGTTTGTGTATGTATGATATACCATAGTGCATGTGTACCTCAGTTCTCTCCTTTCACTTGGAACTAGGGATCACTTGGTCAGTCAGCTTTCACGACAATCACACACATGGTCATCTTGCTAACCCTTCTTTCTTTAGACTTATACCTTAAAGAATAATAACATTAAGTTGATACTTATAATAGACCTGCAATATTTATTGCAGGCTTGCAATCTAGTTGAAAGAACTTGATTTCCAGCATCAAGGAGAGACCCTTCCTCAAATAAGACAGAAAGCAATAGAGAAGGCTACCTGGTGCCCTCCTCCCCTGCCACATATAGAATTGGAATGTATGTGAGATGAGATGGCTTAATAGGTAAAAGTGCTTGCCATAGGAGTATGTAAATTTGACAAAGGCCAAATGTGGTGTAGCTGTAATCCCAGCATTCATATAATAGGATGGAAGATAATCACATCAACAAAAGTCTATACAGCATAGCAGTAACAAGAGACCTTCCTCAAAAATAGGTAGGAAGAGAACTGACTCCAAAAAATTTGTTTTCTTGCCTCAATGTGTGCATCATGGCATGCACACACCTGCGAACAAGCAAATAATAATAATAATATAAAGCATATTATCTTTTTATATCACTAGAAAATACAACTATGTAGTGTTGTCAGGTTGTAACAGTTATCTCTGATGGCTCTGCCATTAGTTGTATGATTTTTTTTTAGATGATCAAATCAAAATAATGTTGTTTGGGATTTTAATTAGTCCTTTGGCTATCGTAATTATCCTAACAGAATCTATAGATCTGTGATGCTTTTCTAATGACAGATGCCAGTTCTGTGAACAGAATTACAGAACATTAAATTAGCTTGGCCTCTCTGAAGGGTCATAATGGTAACAGTACAGATTGTTTTCTGTTTCTAAATTAAGAAAGCATTTGCCTTTGCCACATGTATTTTTTCTTAACAGGCGTGAAATGGATCTGGTCTTAAAAAATGTGCAAACTTCTCTACAAGTTAATTTCCCAATGCTTTTATGTCACTGTGTAAAATTATCTTTGTAAAGATAGAAGCCAATTAGTCAAGGATCTCTAGAGGAACATAACATATATTTATAGACACACACACATAAGGAGATTTACTAGAATGACTTAAAGACTATGGTCTAGCTAGTCTAACAACGGCTGTCTACGAATGGAAGGTCTAACAATCAAGTAGTTGTTCAGTCCATGAGGTTGGATGTCCGTACTGGTCTTCAGGATCTGCCAGAATCCTGAAGAAGTAGGCTCTAATGCCAGTGAAGGAATGGACTTGCTAGCAATAGTGAGAGCAAGCAGGCAAAAAGAGAGCAAGCTTCCTTCTTCTATGTCCTTTATCTAGGCTGCCAGCAGAAGGTGTGGCCAGATTAAAGGTGGACTTGTCATCTCCAAAGATCTGGATTTAAAAAGTGTATTTTTCTACCACACAGATCCAGATTAGAATGGGTCTTCCCACTTCAGATAGTTTAGTTAAGGAAAAAAAAAAATCCCTCACAGGTTCATTCCAGATGTAGTCAAGTTGATAACCAAAAATAGACATATCAGTTATGTTCAATATCACATTTGATTTGTTACTTATTAGTGCAATTTTAAAAGTGATAGTATTTCTTTTTCCTGGCTAGCTCGCAAATAAATGAGACAAACTATAAGATTTATTTAATCAAGCTTTACAGCACAATAGCTGAGTATTTATTAATCTATTTTAATCCTCTAAGCTAATCTGGCTACCTTCTAGCCAAAATCCCCAAGACACTTGTATTTTATTTTCAATCTGACTCTCTCTGCTCCAGGTGTGTTCCCATGGTGACCCCTCAACTCTCCTCTTGGCTGAATCCTTCCTTCTTCTCTTTCTTTTCCCCTTCCCACTCTAGAATCAGAAGTCCAGCCTTACTCTCTCCTCTGCTCAGCCATTGGCTAATCAGCTTTTATTGACAAATAAGAGGATAAATGGGAGCAATGTTTATATACACTGAGTCAGGAGATACTGAGAATAAGCATTACAGTGCCATGTCTGGATTGCAGCCAAACACGGGGACAGAGAAATCAGTATTTGAATAATAACAAGAATAATCTTTACACAGTGCTCAATAACTTGCCTACAGTTCCTAGTTCTGACAACAGCTTTAACAGTCCTAAAACAAATATGGACATACCAAGAAATTTTGCAAAAGTAATACATTACCCAGTTTAGAATATAAAGAGATACTTTCTTTTTGTTTATCACTGAACAGAAAGTCACTTTGCTTCAAAAATTTTAAATAGTATAACCTAAAACTTAAGCCTAAATTATAGTAGTTTTCTAAAGAGTATTAGAATTAAAATTCTGTAAGTAACTTAACAGTTTTTATTTCTGAATACTTATTAACTAATAACATTTTTGTAATTTTTAGCTTTTTGAAAATTTATTTATTTGCTTTATAAAGCAAGAATAAGGACAGCTTTCACAAAAACTGAGAATTTCTCGATAACCAGATGGAACATAACTTCCCTCAAATCCAGTTCCATTAATTGTAATTGGGTTTATGCCCATTTCTTTTAGAGAATAATGTTTATATCCTGTTCATTTAAACAGACTCATAGAGTTAATATGAATCCCCTAAAGTAAATTCCTTTCCTTATCCGTATATCATGAGCTCTATATTCTCATGACATTTATTTAGAAGATTTTTGTCACTCTTAAGCTCTGCGCTCCAAATCTTTATTCTACCCTTTTCTATTTTTTATTAACTTTTTAATTATATGTATCTAATATGACTGTGTGTGTGTGTATGTGCGCTCACGTGCATGCTGAGACCCCTTTGTCAGAAGACAGCTTTGGGGAATAAGGTCTCCTCCCACCATCTGGGTTCCAGGGATCAGTCCCAGGTCATCAGGCTTAGTAGCAAGTACCTTTTTATCCATTGTGTGATCTCACTGGCTCCTCCTACTATATTTTCTTACCATTCTTTTATAATTTTCCTTGTTATCTCAACATTGTCTTTCTTGTCTAATACCGACTAAATACTGCTGGTTAGCTTTTATAATATGGGGTAAAATGGTGACCAGTATGTGAAGAGAACTCGGTCCATGTTGGACTTTCATGGCCAGTTAAAGCTTAGGCTGAGCCTTACTGTATCCTCCCCAGGCAGTAATCACTTCCCTGCTCCTCAGAACCTTTCCTGAGGGGGCTACAATCTTTATAGGAGTTTATAATCTAGCCTCAAATTTCTAGCAAGAAAAGTTAATTAGCCAGGCAGTGGTGGTACACGCCTTTAATCCCAGCACTTGGGAGGCAGAGGCAGGTGGATTTCTGAGTTTGAGGCCAG
Source organism: Uromys caudimaculatus (assembly GCA_028551405.1). Classification (NCBI taxonomy): domain Eukaryota; kingdom Metazoa; phylum Chordata; class Mammalia; order Rodentia; family Muridae; genus Uromys; species Uromys caudimaculatus. The sequence goes on from CM052700.1 coordinate 96,053,499, forward strand.
CCTGGTCTACAGAGTGAGTTCCAGGACAGCGAGGGCTACACAGAGAAACCCTGTCTCGAAAAAACAAAACAAAACAAAAAAGTTAATTAATAAGTCATTCTGTAACCTATGAAAGAATTTTAATCAAAATAATTTTAGGGCTAGGAAGATGACTCAGTGGCTAAAGTCCTTGTCATGCACGCTTGAGGACTTGAGTTTGGATCCCCATTGCCCACTAAAAAGTTGGGTTGTGACTGTCGTTGAAACCCATGACCCCAATGTTGTAGGATATTTGATCACACTTTGAACCCAAAAATTGTGTTATTTACTGGAAAAAAAACTGTTTGTAGTTGTGGTTTGGCTCAGCCCTTAGCACACTGTACCTTTAATCCCTCTGACTAGAATACAGAGGCCCCCTTATGGCACACCTTTAATCCCAAACAAAGAAGATAAAGTTAGTTTGTAGCAGGAAGCACCCACTTTTCAAAGTGTTGTCTAAGTGGTAGACAAAGTAATGAATCAGAGAAAGATTTGACAGAATAGAATATGCCCAACTTGAGACATTCTTGCCTAGAGTCCCCAGTTTCCTGCTTCAACAGTGCTTGAACAGAACAGGGTGCTCAACCCTTGTGACCCCAGTTGGCCTCTTTGAGCCTAAGACCTTTGCAACTTTGTTGCCCTGCGGCACCTTGCCCTGCCGCTGCCATGACCACGCTTCTCCCTTGAAAGTGTTGCCAGAACTATCACCAGGATTAGGAGTCTGCCATTAACCGTCAGATCAATGTGGAGTTGTATGCCTCCTACATCTATCTGTCTTCTGTCTTGCTGATTTGACCGGGATGGTGTGGCTCTGAAGAACTTTGCCAAATACTTTCTCTACCAATCTCATGAGGAAAGAGAACATGATGAGAAACTGATGAAGCTGTAGAACCAATGAGGTGGCTGAATCTTCCTGCAGGGTTAAAGAAACCAGACCGTGATGCCTGGGAGAGTAGGCTGAATTCAGTGGAGTGTGCGCTGCACTCGGAAAGAGTGTGAATCAGGCACTACAGGAATATCACAAACTGGCTACTCAAGAGTGATCCCCACTTGTGTGACTTCATTGAGACGCATTACCTGAATGACCAGGTGAAATCCATCAAAGAACAGGGTGACCATGTGACCAACTTATGCAAGGTGGTAGCCCCTGAATCTGGCATGGCAGAATATCTCTGACAAGCACACCCTGGGACACAGTGATGAGAGCTAAGCTGACTTCCCCAAAGCCATATGACTGTACTGGTCACTGAGGCTGTGCATATATGTCAGGCTGTCTTTATCTTTTCTATAAGTTGCACCAAAACATCCGCTTAAGTTCTTTAATTTGTACCATTTCTTCAAATAAAGAATTTTGGTACCTCCTCCAACCACCCCAAAAAAGAATATGCCCAACTTACAGGAGACAAAAGGAGGAAACAGAGGCAACTTAAGAGAACAGCACCAAGAGAAAAATGAAGGAAGGAGGCAGTTTTACCAGGACAGTTGTAAAGTGATAGGTTGCAGAGAGAGAACAACAGAGAGGTGGCAACAGAATGAGCCAGAGAATGAGAAGGAGCCAGAACATTAGAACATTTTGCCAAACTTAGTATGAGTCCAAGCAGAGCAACTCAGGAGAGGCCGAGAGAGAAGCCAGAGTGAATCAGTCAGCTTGGAGAAAAGTTTTGAACCAGAACACCTGAATTGAACCAGCTAGCCAGAGTTCAAAAAGAACTAGGAAGGGGAGTGAGCTTATTCAGCAGTAAGTCTCAGAGGCTGAATACATTCCAGGCCTATATAAGATTGTACGGAGGCGAGAAGCTTCCACAACTAGCCCTAGGTTAGCAGACTGAGGCAGTGAGCCTCAGAGACAGTTTCTTCAGGAGAACAAAAGACACTTTTACACCCAGATCCTAGGAAGACAAAGATAAGATTTTTGGAGTTTGCTGGCCAGCAGTCTAATCAATTGTGAATTCTAGCTTCAGTGAAAAGACCCTGTCTCAAAAAAATAAGGTGGAGATGAAGCACTTGACACTAGTTTCTGGCTTCCATGTGCACCTCACAACTACAATACCCCAAATTTTTTTAGTCATTTTAAATATTTGCTTCAGTGTTTAATATTATATGATTCTCTTTTTTTGTCTCTGGTGTTAATAATTAGACATGAAAAACATTTTGAAATATGAAAGATAATTGGCACCATATAGATTATCTTCCAAAATTTTGGAGATGGTATTTGATATTATAAAAATTTCATTCAATACTGGTATTAAGTAGCAATTCTATCTTTAGGGTCCTAAAATGTACAGGTAAATTCTCAAAACTATTTGTAACTTCCTAACTACCTTCTTCAAATTTTTATTTGAGTAACTTTAGATTATGAAAAATAGTATATAAGAAAACTGTATTTTATCAGCTAGTCCCTACCTGAAGCATTTTAATTCTATATAATTTTAAAGGATAAGAGCTTCTACTGATTAACCACAGGTAATTTCTAGCCATTTGTAGATTTCTCCGGAGTTTTCTGGATCAGAATCATTATTCTTATTATTTATTGATAGTCCCTGGAAGGTCTGCTTTTGAGCAGTTTTTTGTAAAGCTATTACTACTGGAGTTTTGTTTTTCAAAAGCTTATTTTAAATACAACAACCTTCTAACTTTCATTTTAAGGATTATTATTAATATAATTGCTCCAAATCTTACCTTCACAATGACTTGGTTTTTCCAGGCCCCAAATCCTCACCAGTCCATCTCCTTCCAAATCCATTCCAATTCCACAGCCCTTCCGACCGGCAGATGAAGATCATCGCAATCAGTTTGGGCAGCGAGACCGGTCCTCCTCAGCTCCCAATGTTCATATAAACACAATTGAACCTGTCAATATTGATGTAAGTACTAGCATTGCTAGAACTAAACAATTTGAATGTGTTTCTCTGGTTTTCTATTGTACTTATAATATAGATTGCAAGTAGATGCTACTTTTCATTTATCATGTAAATGCTAGGCTCATACATTATCCATCCAGACATCTATCATGTTCTTTAATAATAGTAAGAACCTCACTAGTGCCAAGTTGCAGTTATTTTCACTTTTTTCTATGACACTATCTCTGAAAACATTTTAAATTAAAATGACTTTATTTTAATTTAAATTTAAGAATTTGAATTTAAGAATTAATAGATACCCTTGGGAATTTATGAATTCTCTAAGATTTTTGTGCAATTAATGTGTTATGAAATGACATTAAGAATTTATATTTGTTCTGTCATGAGTTTGGCATTAGACAATAAAAACAGTTTTGAGTATATTTTTAAAAATCTTTCAGTTGGAACCATAACTTAAACTGTATTAACTTTCAAAATGCTTTATTATAAATTTTATTTAATTACCAAGATAAATCATGAATAAAGGATTATAAAGTCAGACTTCCTAGTTTTTATTAGGTTCCCCCCTATATTTTGGAGAGTAAGTTCATATAAGTAGCTTTTTCTTAGTACCCTCTTTAACTAAGGCCTTTCTCTATGTAGACCTGAACACACAGGAAGAGAGAAGTGGGAGAGGGAGATATGGGAGGAAGGAGCTTGGAAAGTAAGAGGCACACGGTATCCTTAGGTTAGGTGTGTTCTCGGTGTGTTCAAGCTTGGAGCCTGCATCTTTATTTGAAACAAGCAGCCTTTTCAGCTCTTTCCCCTTTGCTCTGCTTGTGACTGTCCTCCTGGTTTCTTGGGCTTGGCTAGTTGAAGAATCACTTTATGCCTTACTCTTTTATCCTTTTGATAACTGCCATAACTGTTTTCTTTCCCCTTTATGTCTCAGACTCTGCTGACTTAGTGATACCACCATTTGCCTCCATATTCCTTCATTTGAATATCTGAATGCATTTATTCCTACCATTAATTTTTCTCTACCCATTTCCACCCTGATGCTCTCATCAGGATAATTTTTTATAATACTTTTATCATCTGTTCTCTTGTTTGGAAGCTTTTAATGACTTAAAATTTTTATTCATATTCAGTCACTTCTTATTATCTCAGTACACGATTTAATGAGAGACACATGACCAAGATAACGCTTACAAAAGACAGTATCTAATTGGGGGCTTGCTTACAGTTTCAGAGGTTTAGTCCATTTTCATCATCATGTGGAACATGGTGACATGCAGGCAGGTTCCAAAGCAGTAGTTGAGAGCATTACATCTTGATCTGCAGGCGGGGGGAGGGGGGGAGGGTGCAGGAGGGAGGGAGGAAGGAGAGAGAGAAACAGAGAGAGAGAGAGAATGAATTTTGGTGTGTGCTTTTGAAACTTCAAAGCCAACCCCCAGTGACATACTTCCTCCAACAAGGCTACTTCCTGGTGACTAAGCATTCAAATATTATGAACATATGGGAACCATTCTTATTCAAACCACTACATAAAAAAAAAAAAGAAACAGTACATAGAAGCCAACCAGGCATTGTGGTACACACCTTAAGTCTTGGCGCTGAGAGCTAAAGGCACTAGAGGATCAGAAGTTGGAGGGCAGCCTATGATACACAGTACCCTGGAGAGGAAGGAGAAAGTGAATGAATTTAGAACTTACAGCTGATGCTACTTGTGCAGATGTTCATAGATAACAAAGGTATTGCCAGAAGTTCTTTGGATTCTTCTGAATCACAGGGATGACAGACAAGGGACTAGAAGAGATTAGGGACCAGTTGAAATAGTGTTAAAATACTAGAATATCCTATTTAACCTAGGTCAGATAGATAGATAGATAGATAGATAGATAGATAGATAGATAGATAGATAGATAGATAGATAGGGAGCTTTAGGAACACGTGAGATTGAGAAGTGTAAACGTGTGTTGGACCTGGCAGGAGTTTCTAGGAGTGGGAAAGCCACATTTAGCTCATCTGTAGGTGTGTGGGTTCAGAGCTAGGAGAAGAAACAGGAAAGGGGTGGAGCCTTCTGTCTAGAAAGCCCCTTGCTTTTCTACATGCCTGTCTACTCTTCACGGTCCCGACTCAGGTTTCTTCAGCTGCTTCACCAATGCCAAAATCCTAGTGTCATTTCTTTTGCACTATAGTCACCGATTCTCGTAGATCTGGAGGCTGGAAGCCCAGTGTCAGATTGCCAGATCATCATAGTCTTAATGTATGTCACTAAAAGTCTTGTCAATACCACCACTTTTAAAATTGTAGTAAATTATAGCAAACTGATATATCTCTCTTTTATTCTTAAACAGTTACTTATTTTTCATGTGCCTACATCTCACAGTGTGTTTGTAAGCTCTGAAACCAAGGAAAGGTAGTGAAACCACCAAGACTTTTGTGTGTTGAAGGTTCTATGTAGTACACCAGTAAAGAATTCACTCTTTATTTTAGTAAGCAAAATGGTGCCTATTTGCAACTAACCTTTTTAGAGACATTTGTGGCCTTTCAATTCCTCACACTTAAGTTAAACTGAGTAAACTAATCCAGGTTCTGTAGACTAGGATCCAAATTCCCTTACCTATGGAATTTCTCCTCCTGCCAACATTACTGTAAAAGCTGCATTAAATAATAGAGACCAGTTTAAACAAATTCCTTATTTGAGCTATTTTGATCTCCCCTCTTTTTTAATGTTTCTTACTCAGCCACATTTTTATGGTAGTATTCAGTGTGCTCTTAATTTTGTAATTTTTATTATGTAAACATGTTTCATGTTTTAAGTTTCATAACTGTTTGGTAACTGTGTACTACTTCATTAAATTGATACACCATAACCATAATATGTCAAAATGCCTATCATAGGGAAATAATTATTTCTGATTTTTGGTGTGATGGATAATGCTGCACTAAACATCTTTGTGCATATCATTTTTTTCTTCTGAATTATTTCCTTAGGAAAAATTCCCAGAAGTGGAATTACAGGATCAAAGGGTATGAACATTTTTATGGCTCTTAATATGTGCCAGTAGAATTTTCTTTAAGGATTTATAAAGCCACTGAGTGGCCTGGAATGGATTTCAGCATTTGACCAGGACTAATAATTCTTCATGTAGGTCTAGGTTGGCAAGTGCTTCAAACTTTAGTGTTTGTCATGTACACTAGCTAATTTAATAGTCTTTGCTTTGTGAAATAATTATAAGACAGGTATTGTTTTGAATTAACCCTTATGCTTATGCATAGTAGAAAATTGGTTGTTATTGTTGTTGTTGTTGTCATTACTTTTTTACCATGTACTTTGAATAAACATATTTTACTATTTGTTTGTAGGATTTAATTAGAGACCAAGGGTTTCGTGGTGATGGAGGTAAGTAGTGATTTTAGGGTTGTTAATTTGTTTTGTTTTGTTTTGTTTTTGTTGTTGTTTTAAGGCAAAAATGCAATTGCTTTGCTGCTTGTCTCCTTTATGGTTGCTTTTTTTTTTTTTTTTTTTTCATGAAACAGACACAGAGAAAAATGTGTAGAGAAAACCAAATGGGTTTTTGGGGTTTTTTTGTGTGTGTGGTTTTTTTTTTATAGTAGTTATCATTGACTTGTAACAGAATTTAAAATTATCCGTAATCCATAACAAGGAGAGAAAGTGAGAAGACATGGAAGAAAGTCTTAAATGCTCCCCTTCCAATCTTAGGTACCCCACCAAAGCGGGTCCTTAATTGTTTTGTCCACTTTTTAATTTCTGCTGCCTCCAAAGCTGGAGTCACTAAATTTCTTTTGATCTATACCAAATACTCACAGATAGAGCTTAGAATCAGATTAAATGATTCTATATCATTCTTTGGGATTGCCTGCCACATCTCCCCAGTTTGTCAGACTTTATCAAGCATTTCCCATCCACTTTCTAGATCTATTTGAAATATACATTTATTTCATGGAATGGACCCATAATGGAAAAATTTAGTCACCCCCTTATTGGTATAGTAAAGAAAGTATACAAATGAGAGATTATATTAAGATTTCTTACAGAACTTTCATCTAGCTTTCCCTCTAGCAAAGATAATATTGTTTTCAGAAAATGCTTTTTGAGCCAAATGTGATAGCATATGTCTGTGATCCTAGCTGAGGCAGGAAGAACATGAGTTTGAGGCTGGCCCAATGTACACAGTGTGGCTCTCTCAAAAAACAAAACAAGCAAACTCTGTAATAATGTGCCAATATGATTCTGAGAGATAGCATTTGAGACTGTCTTCACATTTTCTTGCAAGAGCTCCTCTGTGCTTACCTTCTCAGCTGCCTTCTGTCTTACAAGGAAGACTGTATTAGCTGTACACCATGCCTAGAGCTGGGTTCTTCACTGTGACCATCTGTATCTTCAAAATAGGTCCAAGCCCAGACTCAATATTTTTATACTGAGTAAACATTGTAAGTCATATTTTGTCATGGTTCTATACTCCTGTGAAGATACCAGATAACAAGCCTAAATTACGTACTTAATATTGACTTTATCACATAGTTATTCAAGAGTTTGTGTTGTTTGTTATTCCGTGAGCCTGCCAATTAATGTTGCTGCCAGTTTGACTTTCATATGTCTTAGTAACTGTGGCTGCTGTGATTTGCCAAATACATCCAGCATTTAAATGTTTCCATCATGTTAGTATCACAGTTAACTTAGTAGTAAACAGCCTGCTTAGTACCTAAAGTCAAGTGGCATTTCTTATTCTTGTTATGAGTCACTTTGAAAAATTCATTGGGGTTTTTGTGAAAATATAAGCAGATTTTTAAAATATCATCCAGAATTATTTTGTGAAGCAGGCTTCAGTTCATCTAATTTATTCCCCGTGACTTCTTTCATTTCTTCTGTGTGTCTGTCTTCCTGTGTTTGCCTGCCCCTCTCTTTCTCTTCTAACAGCCCCCTTGAACCAGCTGATGCGCTGTCTTCGGAAATACCAATCCCGGACTCCCAGCCCCCTCCTCCATTCTGTCCCCAGTGAAATAGTGTTTGATTTTGAGCCTGGCCCAGTGTTCAGAGGTAGTTGGGCTCTTCTTTCTTGTTCTCACCCAAGCAAACTAAATATAAGTTACAGACTCTGTTTGTGCCTCACCCTCACAGCGTGTGTTTGTAAGTGTGAGAGTTTTAAGTACTAAATCTCTGCTTGGCCTGGCTGGAATGCTCTGAATGTGCTTCTCACATCCTCACTACTGCAAGCTTCCTGTATGCTGTCTATTACAAATTTTTAAAAGCAAGAAATTTCTGAGTTGGGATTTCCATCTTGCTTAATGTTGTCTTATTTCTGCTTGGTCTTGATAACTTCTTAAATTCTGGGAGACACAGGCAGGATTCTTTTTATTTTAGTGCATTGGATGATAATTTTCAATTCAGTAATATTAATATTGTTTAAGAAAATAAAAATGTATATGGAAACCCCTATGAAAAAGTTTTATATTGGGCATATGGCTCACATCTGTCACCTCAGCACTTGAGATGCAGAGGCAGGAGGAAAATCACGGCAGGTTTGAGACCAAGAGTTCTTATGAGACTTTGACAGTGTTTTGAAATTTAGTGACATTAGTAATTTTTGTTCTATTTTTCCCTTACGTATGATATATATTTTAATTAATCTATAAAGATGAGTTCAGAAAAACTGAATTTATGTGTTGACTTATGCCCCGCACGTAAGGAAAGTTAATAATCTAATTGCCTGTATTTTACCATGCCATATTTTAATTTACTATTAGATTGACTTAAGTTTTAAGATAAAATTGGATATCTTTTTAAAAATATTTTTACAGTTATTTTTACTGCTTTGATACACTTAGTGACCTATACTTAATGTAACGATGGTGCTTTATAGTTTTCCATCAGCCCAGATATTTTTCAGACAAGCCATAAATATAGTGGAAGTCATTCAGTACTTAGTGATATAATGAAACTAAATAATCCAATAAATCAGAGGTGTGCCTGAGGCCTGGGCACTTTGTTACTGCTTCATAATATGGAAAGTTATCAGTGACCAGCATAAAACAAATTGTGCTCTAGTTAAAAGAAATTCCAGGTACCATTTTCTTTTAGAAAATTGCGTATGCAATCATAGAACTTTCATATGGTGCTGTAACATGATAGAGTGGCTGTAAAAGATCTGTCCAGATTTAGCATTTAAGTACTGTCATTTATATCCTTGCTGTTTGAAAGAGCCTCTTCTTTTACCCTTGAGAATAGTATCTTTTAGAGGTTTTTCTCAGCTGAATATGAAAATTCTACCTAGAAATCTTAGGCATATTCACTGTACAGTCTGGGGAGTCATTGCTTTAAACTCCTCTGTCCCAGACATTGGACATATTGCTACTGAGTTAACTGGATGTTTACGTATTAGAAAAGTTCCATTTCTGCTAATCTGAGCCTATTTACAAGGTTCACTTGGCATATAAAATACTAGAATATATCTGAAATATGGGTGAGATGCCATAGCATTTACTTGCTCACCCTTTAATACCAAGTTTTCAGACAGTCTTAAAGCCTATGTAGTGGGACTGGGTGATGGCTCATCAGTTTACAAGCACTGACTGCTTCTCCATAGGACTCAGGTTCCCTTCCCAGCACCCACATGGCAGCTCACCACTGTCTGTCATTCTGGCTTCCGGAGTCCTGACACCTTCACACAGATACACATGCAGGCAAAGCACCAATGCACATAAAATAAAAATAAGTTTTCAAAAAGAAAGCCTACTTAGTTTTGTTTATATTAACTTTGCAATAAAGGTAACAAATAGTCTACATATAATAGAAAAAAAACTTCAAGACCCACTGACACTGCCCACCATCTCTTAAATAATAGAACTTGTAGTTTGGTATCATATATAAATGTAAGGCTAATAGGAAAGAAATATTTAACAGGAAGGCCATTGAAATATTGAGGCTACTGAAATAATACAAAATAAGTTTGTTTTGTAGAGATTTGCATTGATTTTGTTGTTGGGTTTTTGTTAGTTTTTTCTGTTTTATCACACAAGATCTTTGTATTATGTGGCTCTGGCTATTCTGGAATTCTCCCTGTAGACCAAGCTGGCCTCAAATGCAGAGATTTACCTGCGTCTGCCTCCCAAGTGCTATGATTAAAGGTGTGTTGGTACCATGCTTGTGCATTGGTTTTGATGTTTTCATTTTTTATCAAAGGCACAGGAACTTGGGAGTGAATTTTAGAAATTGTGTCAGTTTAAAGATTGTATTTTTCTAAACTTGTTTATTATTATCTATTTTAAGGGTCATTAAATTGGAAAAAAAAAACTAAAAAAAAATTACTGTAGTAATTACATATCATGCCTCTTTTGGCCTACCCTTTGTTAAGGGCCAATATTTGAACATGCACTCCATTTTAAAGTAAGTCTAGATCTCCCCACTTTCTGCCCCTGTTATATGGATGTATTTGCTCCTCCTTAATGCTTACTCCTCCTTAATGTGGATAATTTCCCCTTTTTCTAATTTAGGGTCAACCACAGGCTTGTCCGCCACCCCACCTGCCTCATTACCTGGCTCACTCACTAACGTGAAAGCCTTGCAGAAATCTCCAGGACCTCAGCGGGAAAGGAAATCGTCCTCATCCTCATCCTCGGAAGACAGAAGTCGGATGGTAAGGCTCTGTGCTGGGCTCCTCCTGTCACGGGACCACTTAACTGTAAGAGCACTGTGGGACACAAGGGCTCCCATCACAGTTAAGAGTTAATAGGTTTTTGCATAAAGTATATTCACACAACACTGACTTTTGCTCTGGTTTCTAATATAATTTTTGAAGCCATTTTGAAAGGGAATTAATGATGTTCTGTTTCTAAAATAAGGGGAATGAGAATAAGCCAGTACTGAGAAGGCATGAGTAAGCATTTAAAGCACGTATGTTCTAAAAGCTGGTTCAGAATTCAAGTGTCTACCACATGACATTCTTCCAGATTTGAAAAATGATTTTCTACTTCTACCTTACTGAAAGACTTGGTTGGTTGGTTGGTTGGTTGGTTGGTTGGTTGGTTGGTTGGTTGGTTGGTTTTGATGGCCAAATCAGTTAAGACATGTAAGGAAATCTAGCACCAATAGTTATAATATGTTAACTTAAATTTTTGGGACTTGAAGCCAAAACTAGCCACAAATATATAGTTATTATCATGCTTCTGTAGTTCTCCAAATAGTTAAAAAGCCATTTTATTTTAAGAGTAACAGTATATATTTCTATACATAATAAGTTATTTCTATTTTTAACTTTTTAATTAGTGTTCTTTTGTGTCTATGGGTGTCTGACTGCATGTATAAGTATAGCATGTGCATGCCCAGTGGTGAAGGAGGTCAGAAGAGTGTAATGGACCTCCTGGAACTAGAGTTATAGATGACTGTGAGCTGTCAGGTGGGTGCTGGGACTCGAACCTGGGTCCTCTGGAAGAAAAGCCACTGCTCCTAACTTCTGAACTCTCTCTCCAGCCCCAATTATTTCTATTTTTAAGTAATTATTCCATCCTTATATCGACTCATTTTAAATTTAATTTTATATTTTGAGTCACGAGTATAAATATTACTTCTTCAACATGGATATTTTGTTTTCTTTCTTTATCTTTTTTTTTTTTTAGAAGACCATGCTCTGTTCCCAACTTCCTGTCAGGCAGGTCAATATATTTAGCATGAAACATAGGTTTTTCTCTTTTGTTTGCCTTGGCTTGACTTTTGCACTATATTTTTCGAGAAAACACTTGGTAGAAGAGACTCAAGTGATGATTGGGAGATCCCTGATGGACAGATTACAGTGGGACAGAGAATTGGATCTGGGTCATTTGGAACTGTCTACAAGGGAAAGTGGCATGGTATGTATGTAATATGGTGCCATTGGCACATGTGGGATATGTTAAGAAATGTTTATTTTAAAAAAAAAAAAAAGCCAAAGCTGGGCGTAATGGCAATATCCTTAACCCCAGCACTCAAGCACAGAGGCAAGCAAATCTGAGTTCAAGGCCAGTCTGGTTCACAGAGCAACTTACAATCCAGACAGGGCTGCACAAAGAAGTCTGTCTTGGGGAGGAATAACAGGCATGGTGACACACACTCATGTATTCCCAGCACTTAGCAGGTGTAAACATGAGGATTAGGAATTCAAGGACATCCTTAGCTATGCCGAAAGTTCAAGGCCAACTTGAATGACAAGAGATTGTCTCAAAAACAAATATGAAATCAAAATATTCACTGTTTGCATCATCAAACTGTTTTTATCAAATGCAGGAGTCCTCCAAAGGTTTCTAACAAAAAATTGTTGAACATAAAAACTGGCTTAATCCCAGCACTTGGGAGGCAGAGACAGGTGGATTTCTGAGTTCGAGGCCAGCCTGGTCTACAGAGTGAGTTCCAGGACAGCCAGAGCTACACAGAGAAACCCTGTCTCGAAAACACCAAAAAAAAAAAAAAAAAAAAAAAAAACTGGCTTCAGTGTGACCAAGATTGCTGTTAGTACTTTACAGTAATGATTCATAAAGATGAAGATCGTCGGGCTATTAGTCCCAAAGGAAGTTTGTTTTTCTTTTAAAAGTATTCCTTTTGCTGATTTTATGGGCATTATAAATCAGGTAAACATAAAAAGTGTTCAGCCTCACTAGTTTTCTAAGAATTACAAACTCAAAAGATAGAAGTCATGACTTTCTTTGAACACAGATTTTTTTTTTTAATTGATCATGTGAAGATTGTGATTATAATCCTGTTTATTTTATGGAAATATGAAAGGTTGGCGGTATGTACAGTGAGCCTAAGCAAGTAATTGGACAGCACGAATAGGTTGATGTTTGGGAAAGCATACTCACTAGAGGCACAGCAATAATAGGAAATGAAAATAACTTGAGTGCTCACTAGTAGAAGACTCAGCTAGCACAGAGACACATCCATATATGGTTATATAAGAATCAAAATCATATAATAGAGCTGCATTGATATGGAAAGGTTTTTAATATTTTGAGTTGTTTGAAGCAGCATGTGTAATGCCTTCATATTAAAGATCTATATAAAATGCATTTAACAGTATAAAAATGCTGTCTGAATCTCTCAAGTTTATTACTTCATATGCATTCATAAGTTTTATACTGTATACATATATAAGCATGTATATATACACATACACACACATAATATATTATATATATAATATATACACACACACCAAGGTTTATTTCTGAGTGCCATCTATGGGATAGTAAGCATTTGGGTACTTACCACTCTGGTACACTTCTGAATGATGCTGCTATGTATATTCTTAGTATTTGTCTTTTAAAGAACATGTGTGTATATTTTTACTGGCTATATGCCTAGGAGAGAATTTTAGAACAACACCATATGCATACTTGCAATTTTATATATACTCCCATCAATGCTGCCAAGTAATTATACCAGTTTACATATCCACTAGGAGTGTGTAAAACACTATAAGTGTTTAAACTATGATTATAATTTTAATAATTTTCCAGTCCACATAAGTAAGCCATAACTTTTGAAAAAAAAATGACAGGCTTTTATTTAAGCCAAGTTGCATTGGAGCTGTTCTGTTGTCCATGGTTGGAGCACTCACATGTTTTAGGTAACCCCCAGTCATCATCGTTAAATCATTAGGAGAGTTCTCAAGGACTTAATTACCTAAGCTGTAGTCCCAGGGCGAGGAAGTTCACTATATTTTAGCATATATTTTCAAATAGTAGTATAGAAATATCATTGTTAGGTGCTTTGGGTGGGACTAAGGATGTATGTGCCCCATAGTATGTGTTAAAAGAAGAAGAAAAGTAGCTTTTACTAGGTAGTTAAATATAATTTATATACAGTTTAATAATGATACAAATTTAAAACTGACAACTAGCCAAAACCCAAGGATAAATATTTCTTTACAATTTGAAATTTTGGAGTAACAATTTTCTTTCAGGCGATGTGGCAGTGAAAATGTTGAATGTGACAGCGCCCACACCTCAACAGTTACAGGCCTTTAAAAATGAAGTAGGAGTACTCAGGTGAGTGCGGAGATCACAGCTTTCCAATGCATTGACTTAAAGAAGCAAAATATGTACTTAGAGCTTATGTTTATATTGTTTTCCTGATATGCAGTATCGTTTGATCCTGCATCTAGAAGGCAAGACTGAATGAATGGAAATAAAAATGTCTGATTGTGTATAATAATAGTTCCTTTTAGGAAAGTAATACTCTAAAACTTCTAGATATATCAAAGCACATTTAAAATTGTATTTAGTCCTAGGCCCTAGGACTTGAGGGACATTGACAAATGAGAATAAATCCATGATAAGAAAACTTCTATAGAGAAGATTCCGTGGTTGTAATTTTATGTGTTCAACAGAACTGAGGTTTTAACCCAGAGAAGGCTGTTGCACTGAGAGGTGCACAGCTACTCTGACACCGTAAAGAACAGACAAGGGAGCTAGGTATGGAGCTAGAGGAAAATGGCTTGACTTCCACAGAGAAAACTTCCTAATGAGTTTGGAACGACTTAACCTCCTCACGCGACACACATTGCTGTACTCCTGAATGGAGCTGGCGGTTAGACTTGAGAATACAGGCCAGCCTTGCTTTGTCTCTGGTACTTTCCCTGAGGGCATCATCGACTTGGCTCTCTTTAAGGAATTGTTTTTTACTCATTGTCACATTTCTTCTTGGCAGGAAAACGCGACATGTGAACATCCTCCTTTTCATGGGCTATTCTACAAAGCCTCAGCTCGCTATTGTTACACAGTGGTGTGAGGGCTCCAGCCTCTATCACCACCTCCACATCATTGAGACCAAATTCGAGATGATCAAACTTATAGATATTGCACGGCAGACTGCACAGGGCATGGAGTAAGTTCAGTGCTGTTAAATCTTCATATGTGGCTTTCGAAATCCACTTAAGGATACTTTAAAGGTCCTAATGATAACCTCTTATGGGTTGCTTATTAAGTTTCTGTGCAAAGGTACTAACTACTAGATAACACTGGCATATTAAAACTGTTATTTCTCTAGTTCAGTCTTTAAAGTATACAAGAAGTAAAGTACTTGATGAAAAGTTTATAATTGCAAATGATGATTAGCACTCAGTGATTTATGTGAACAGTGGAAGTACAGAAAAGCAGGAACCCTCAAAAAGGAAAAAAAAGCCCACTACCACTAAAAAAAGCCATTAATAATTAACAGGAAATATATGACTATTATTTGTTGCTTTTAAATCATTTTTTCTTACATGCCCACATTTTCTATCGCAAGATGGCAGTTAATAAAGTTTTAAATGAATATCTATATTTTAATCCTTGTTGAGAACTTCAAGTTATAACAGGTATATCTACTGAATTTTACTTTGTAACTCAACAGATGCTTTTTTTAATGATTTATACTGGTTAAAATGAACCAGGGCTGGGTGAAAATGAACCAGGGCTGGGTGCGGTGGTGCACACCTTTAATCCCAGCACTCAGGAGGCAGAGGCAGACAGACCTCTGTGAGTCACAGGACAGCCAGGACTACATGAAGATACCTTCTCTCAAAAAACACAAAAAAAGAACTGGCTTAAGACAAATTTTGCATAAAACTCTTTAAGTGTAATTGAACAGGGCTGTAGGTGTTACTTAGTAGTAGATCACTTAAACGCCATTCACAAACCCATGGTCAGCCCCCAACATAAAACAAAAAGGAGGAAGCACATTTTAAAGTGCTTAGCTGAAGCCAGGTTTGGTGATGCATGCCTTTAATCCCAGTATTCAAGAGGCAGAGGCAGAAGAATCTCTGTGAGTTTTAGAACTAAATGGACTCTGTTTCAAAAAAATAAAAAAGTACTTAGCTGAAAAACAATAAAATATAAATTTGAAAATTCTATGAATAGTTTAAAAGAATGTCTTAATTCTTCTGTGTGAATGGATTATTATCTCATTTAATCTTTAAAATGCTTTAAAGTAGCTATTTTAATTTCCCTGTTACTGGTAAGGAAACAGGCTTTTAGTGTAAGTAACACGTTAGGTCACATATTTAGCAAAGTTGTCTTAAAACCTGTTATGATACTTTTGCATTATCAAATTGGAACAAAAAGGTAAAAGTGAATACCTGTCCTAACAACTCTTGTCTCAAGATCAGTTACAGGAAATAAATAAATAAATAAACATATCACCTTCCTTCATTCAAAACTGGGTAATAACTTGCAAGCCTTTGTTCAACCAAAATGCTTTATCAGTGTTCTGTTGCTGTGAGGAGACACCATAACCAAGACAACTGCTATTAAAGCAATCGTTTACTTTCAGGCTTGCCTGCAGTTCCAAAAGCTTAGCCCATTAGCATTACGGCAGGGCACATGGCAGCAGGCATAGTACTGGAGAAATGGTTGGGAACTACACCCTAATCTGTAGGCAGAAAAACTGGCCTGGCCTGGCATGAGCTTTTGAAACCTCAAAGTTCACCCCAGGTGACACACTTCTAAAGAGACCACACCCATTTTGACAAGACCAAACCTAATTCTTCTAATCCTTTTAAATAGTGCCACTCCCTATTAGCATTCAAGTGTATGAGTCTATGGGGACTTTCTTATTCAAAGCAACACACACACACACACACACACACACACACACACACACACACGGCAAAGTATTAACTTATCCACTAACCAAATAATCTCAGCCTTTCAACAAAGCTAGAATTTTAATGTACTAAAATCTAAAAGAGTGTATTAAAATCTTGAGAAGAAAAATCTCTGGCAGAAACTGTCAATAAAAAGAAGCAAAGCTTCCTCATTTTCCTCCGCCCTGGGCTCTAGCACTTGTGCAATATGCTGAGCCCTCTCCCCTCAGCATCTCTGTATCTGCCCTTTTTCTTTGGAATACTCGTACCAGTACCACAAACACTTCTCTTTAAAATTCTTTGTTGCCCCACTAGATACAGAGTGGGTAAAAGCAGGGGCTTTGTTTTGTTCATTGAATTATGGCTATTGCCTGGACTAGGCCCTGGGCTATGATGGATATTCAATATCTATCAGCAAAATGAAGAAAAGCAAGGAAGGCAAGCAGACAGACAAGACATACATGCATGATTATACAAAACTGTGTATTGTTTATTGTCCAGAAAGAAAATTCAAATTCTGCTTGTATCAAAATTCAGAAATGGTTTAAAAATTTTTTAAAAGAGAGAGGGAATGACAGAAACAATCTTTTGATATGAACAGGCAATAAAAACTAGTATTTATAACAATTTTGAAAAGAAAAGGTAGTGGAGTGACAGGGTTAGTTAAAACAAGGTGTGGGGCTGGAGAGATGGCTCAGCAGTTAAGAGGGCCGACTGCTCTTCTGAAGGTCGTGAGTTCAAATCCCAGCAACCACATGATAGCTCACAACCATCTGTAATGAGATCTGATGCCCTTTTCTGGGGTGTCTGAAGCAACTACAGTGAGCAAGTGGGGCCAGAGCAAGAAGAAAAAGTGTCTGAAGACAGCTACAGTGTACTTATATATAATAAATAAATAAATCTTTAAAAAAAAAAAAAAAAACCAAGGTGTGGCCATAGGGAAGAACCTATGAAAATGAGTAACTCCATAGTTATCAAGAAATAGGTGACACTTTCCCATTATTTACAGTTCAGGATTACCAATGTACTCTTATAGCCGGCTCTAAAACACTGCTTATCTGCCGGTGCTTGTGTGAACATCACTCTATCAGACTTGTCCTAGATTTTCATAGCTGAGAAAGCACTATTAAATTTTAAGCCCTCTAAGAGAGTTTACTTTTTATTATCAATTTAAAACTAATAAAGGATAGCATAATGCCTTTCCCTTTTTTTTTTTTTTTTCCTTCCAGTTGAGATGGTAATTTGCATCTGCTTTGTACCAATAGACTAAACTAATCAGGATGACAGGAAGAAGACAGTAGCAACATTTTGAAAGTTGGGAAGCAGGTGGAAAACTGATTATAGACTTTAGTAAAAACCACAAAACTAAATTATTAGTTGCCAATGGAAAAATGAAAACCATCATGTTTACAACACAGCTTTTAAGAGTCTGTGCAGACTATTTAGAGGTGTGGCTTGTTGGAGTAGGTGTGTCACTGTGGGTGTGGGCTTTAAGACCCTACTCCTAGCTGTCTGCAAGGCAGAATTTGGCTAACAGCCATCAGATGAAGATGTAGAACTCTCAGCTCCTCCTGCGACATGTCTGCCTGGATGCTGCCATGTTTTTGCTTTGATGATACTGGACTGAACCTCTGAACCTGTAAGCCAGCCCCAATTAAATGTTGCCTTTATAAGGGAAAAAAAAAAAAGGAAAACTAATTTTAAAAAAAAGAGTCTGTGCAGAGATTAGCTTCAGAAATTGGCAGTTCCTGTTATGGGGGAGGCTATTTTGTTAATCTCTCTCCTAGCAAGTGCCTCTGAGCAACTGGCAGAAAAACTGGAAGTTTTCTGGAATGTGGGAAATGAGTATCTCTGGCTGGGGAATTCTGCTGTCTGGGATTTGGACACCTTACCAAAACAGTGGGATTATGCAACTTTTCTTATCAAATAATGTTCAGCTGTGCTGCCCATCTCCCAGCTTTTTGGGGTTGGAGGAGGCAGTGTTCTGGATTAGATCTAGGGCTGATCCCTAGAACAAGTATTGTGCCACTGAGATACAGCCTAACCCAATCGCCTTTTGATTCTCAGAGGCTAGCAGCCAAACCTGACTTGTCCTACAAGACAGTCTTAGGAATCTTCACTAGAGAATCTTCCCAGACCAGGAGGAAGAGAGTGCAGGGATTCTGGTCTGTGTCACCATACAGTTCACAAACAATAAGCTGAGGCGTTTACTAGTCTCCCACTTAGACTAGTAAAAGACACATTGTCTCTGATCATCAAACATTAGAGAAGTCTGATAGAAATGAAAGGTGGTGTGCACTGGAAGAAACAGATCCAGTGAAAGAAGGGATTGCCACTCTCACCAAGAGCAATTGTATTAGTTTCCTTGGCGAGGTTAAAAAGACTGCTCAGTATGTCGGCACACACTTTAATCCTAGCACTTGGGAGGCAGAGACAGGTGGATCCCTGAATTTGAGGCAAGCCTGCTTACAGAGGAAGTTCTAGGACAGCCAGTACTACACAGAGAAATGCTGTCTCAAAAAACATACAAACAAATAAAAGACTTTTTCATTAAACAGTGGTTTCTTAAAAATTTGTTCATAGGCGTGGTGGCACATGACCCCAATACTTGGGAGACAGGTAAGATAATCATCTAGTCTACACAGATTGTTCCAAGCCAGCCAAAGCAATGTTCTACCTAAAAGACGTTACCATTGAATATCAAAACCTTGTTTAATGTTGATATTTGTAGAGTATTGGAAATGGTGTCCTTTTCAAATATTTTAACCTTTAAATGTTGATTTAAAATTCACAAGGAATCATATAGTTTGTTAGAATTCATTTGAGTTATCTTCCGCAAAAGAAACTATTATGCAAGATTTTGTTTTTCTGGTTGTGGTGGCGCATACAGTCTGGGTCCAAACCAGCTTGGAGTCTATGGTAACTTGCCTCAAAACAACAGCATGCTATTGGGCTTAATAGTAATTAAACCCGCCTCTGCCCCACTAGTGCTGGGCTTAAAGGCATGCAGTACAACACACCTGATCCATATTTGCATTTATAAAAGTGTTGAAATATGAGTATTAAAACAGGAATCTCCAGGTTTACTAGTGGTCATCTCCAGCAAGGAAAATAGAGAATTAGTATAAACTTTAAAAACTGCGGAAACTAATGTGTAAATCTCTTAGGGGCATTTATTAGGGTAGGAATATGAATGATTTGTATACTATCTTTTGGGATGGTTTGTCTTAATTTCAAAGTAAATTTACTACAAAGTAATAGAAAATGATTTGGAAAAAAATAAAACACAAATACATGCCAGTAACTTACCATCCAGATAACTGCATTTGATAGCTTAATGTGTTTTGTGTCCTTCATAATTGTGTATGTTAATACTGTACATAATGGTTTTGTTATTATTTTGTAACTATAGAATCAGAATTTGCCTTCCTTTTTACTCTTTGCACACCATTACTAGTTAGTCAGTATTATATTCTGATCACAGCTCTGCTGCATACTATTTACTCAGTGGCTCCTTATTTTTTTTAAATGCTAAATATTTTGTGGTGTTTCAATATGGTATTTATGTATTAGCAATTGCATACATTGCTATATGTATGCATTTATTGATCTTTATATTTTATATGTGCTTCTCATTTATTCTCGATGATCAGTAAGTCAGTGCATATAGAAAGGTCATATAACGTGTTCCCATGTGGTCCTTTGAGCCTTGGACTATGTTACTTCTCCAAATAATGCAAGCCTTGGTCCCTGATGCAGCTCTTCTTGTAGTTCACACTTCATTTACTTGTCTTCTCTCCTAGACACTGCCACACCTGTCCTGAGACCCCCAAACCTCTTCTCTAAGAATACCATCTAATGATCTTGCTCAACATTTTATTAAGAAAAGGTGTTGAGCAGGAAGTAGTGGTGTGCACCAGCTTGGGCCACAGAATGAGACCCTGCCTTTTTAAAAGAAAAAGAGAGAGTTCCTTAGACTTCCATGCTAGATCCAGTGGTTAAATTCTCTTTGTCCTCTGCTTAATCATATTCTTAATCTCTTGTTAGTCAGACTTTGGTCTAATTAGCATCTAGCTGGGAACTCTTAGAAATACTAAATTTTAGACCCTACCTCAGATCTTCTGAATTTAATCTGCATTTTAACATGATCTACAAATAATTCACAAGCATATAAATGTTGAAGAAATGTACATCAAGGCATATTCTTCTGATTGTCCTATTAGTAGCTGTTCCTCAGCTGGTTGTCATCCCTCTGGGACCTCAGTTAGTTTCATGGTGTGGGAAAAATCACTTTAAAATCAGTTCTGTACCGCCAGGCAGTGGTGGCGCACGCCTTTAATCCCAGCACTTGGGAGGCAGAGGCAGGCGGATTTCTGAGTTCAAGGCCAGCCTGGGCTACACAGATAAACCCTGTCTTGAAAAACCGGGGGAAAAAAAATCAGTTCTGTACCAACCTTCAGCTACTTCATGTTACTTGTACTTACAACTCCTATCAAACTATCTGCTCAATGTGTCCACTGTCTAATGGGATCTCATGTGTACTGTATCTAAGGCTCTGCTGCTGAACTTTCCTCCAGCCTGTTCTTCAGGAAAGCTCTTCTGTCAGCTGCTCATCTCAGACATGAGACAGTGATCCTACCACACCTACTCTGTTCCACTCCCCAACGCTATTACTGCTCAGATCATCTGTGCTTTCCCTCCAGTTGACTCTATGTCAACTTGCTGGTCTGTGTATATGGGAGTCACACATCTGCCATAGGGCTCTGCTTTTTTTCATTGTCCTCGGTATAGTCTCACCCCTTAACAGTATACACTATCTTACCTTCACCAAAGTCTTTCCTCAGAACGTCCTATGAAAAGGCCCTCTTTAGCCTAAAATTACAGCCCTGCAGCACATCCTTCCCTATCCTCTATCCAGGTCCCCACGCACACCTGGCACAATTAACAGTATGCAGTACACTGTAGTCTTAATGATTTGTCTTTTTCTTGTCTGTCTTCTTCACTACAGTGCTAAGTATCTTGCTTTATCTCCAAGACCAAAACCAGAACAGTTTTTGGTTAGCACATAGTGGTTTTTCATTAAACATATAAAGTAATTTTTAAGAATACATCAAAATATACATCATCTCCATGTTACTACAGATTAGTAGTTGAAAGATTGTAAAATGTTCCTAAGGTGAGTAACACAGATGGAGTTTAAACCCAAGTCTGAATGCTCAGAACCATTCCCCTTTCCATGTCTCTTTGCTCATTTCGCTTATGCTCTTCAGTTTTCCTCTCTGCATGGACAGAACTATTGCGCCTTCACCTGCCTCACTAAGAAACACTTCAGATTATGCAACCAGATTATATAAAAATATTATAAAAACATCAAACTATCTCACATGTGCAAAGGTAATGGTAGTTCTCAGTTTTCTTATAAAAATGTATCATTTTGCTTTTGGTCCACTTCAAATGACTTGAGTCTGAGGTCGCAGTTGAGGCTCTTTTCTTTTTCCTATGTGAATATCGAGTCATTCTGGCAGCATTTGTTGAAAAAGACCACCTTTTCCTCCATTTTACCTTTTTTTTTTTTTTAAATAAATAGTATGTCTCCGGTTATGTTTCAGTCTGTGGGTGTTTGATATGGATTACAAAAATGAAAGAATCGTACACTTTTTGCTTTCCCACCAATATTATAAAATTCTATAGTTATATACATATCCATTTATTTTGTTGAGACCAGTTTTCTGTTTTTTAGAAGTGAGTAAAGTATTTTCTAAGGGGCATTTATTACCCTCTCTAGGAAATGGAGGAAATACAAAATTATCATATTGGTGTATTAGAAGACCCAATATCACTAAGTGCTTAGTTCTTCCCAAGTTGCTTTCCACCTGCAGCACAATGCCAGTCACAGTATGAGCAGATATAAGTTTAGAAGCTGGCATACTAATCTGGTTATTTATATGGAAGT
This sequence comes from Uromys caudimaculatus, assembly GCA_028551405.1. Taxonomy (NCBI): domain Eukaryota; kingdom Metazoa; phylum Chordata; class Mammalia; order Rodentia; family Muridae; genus Uromys; species Uromys caudimaculatus. Next base: position 96,075,932 of record CM052700.1, read on the forward strand.
AGAGTGGCTAAATATTTACAGTCCCTGACACTTGATGCCGGGTATGGTAGTACACACCTATAATCACAGTCCTCAAGAGGTAAAGTCAGGAGGGTCAGGAGTTCAAGGCCAGCCTGGGCTACCAGATACCCTGTCTCAGGAAGGAATTTTAGAAGATGGAGAAGAGAAAACAAAAAAAAAGGAGGAAGACGAAAATAAAGAGACAATTTTGAAGAAAAAAGAACAAAGTTGGAGTTTAGTTGGAGAGTTCAAATTTTACTATATGACCATAGTAATCAAAAGAGTGTAGTATTTGTATAAGTATACACATATAAATCATTGGAAGAAAAGATATAGCTTAGTATAGCTATAATTTACATATTTTCTTCATTTGATTTTCTTTAAGCAAGATGCTAATGTAATTCATGAAGACAGTTCCTCAACAAATGTTGCTATAATAGCTTGATATTCATATAGAAAAACTAAGCCATTAACTGTTAGATGGCACAAAACAAACATTTGAAGTGGATTAAAAACAAAAATATTATTTTAAATAGCAAAGGAAAAAAATCCTTGTATAAAGACAGGCATTGATTTCTTAGACCACAAAAGGTAAGGGAAAGAAAGAAAAGAAATGGTTTGAAGTACATCGAAATTTAACATTAGTTTTCCTCCAAAGACACTGTTAAGAAAATAAAAATATGTCTGGGGATATGTACTACCAAGCCTGTGTGAATCCTAGGTTCAGACCCCAGGATCACAGGCAAAGATAGATGCACAAAAGAAAATGAAAGGACAAGTTACAGTCTTGGAGAAGACATTTGAAAACATATCTGATAGAAAGTCTTCAAGGTATATAAAGAACTGTTAAAGTCAATAATAAAACATAGGGACTGGAGAGATGATTCAGCATTTCAGAGCCCCAGATGCTCTTTCAGAGGACCCAAGTTTCATTCCAAACACCCACAACCATCTTAGCTCTAGTCCAGTATATCTGAAACCCTTTTCTGGACTCCTCAGACACGAGGCATACATGTGATGTGCAGGCATACATGCAGGCAAAACACCTATACACAAATAATAATAACAACAACATACCACTGAATGAGCCACAGAAACTAGATGTGGTGGCACTTGTGATCCCTGCCCTTCAGAGGCCAAGGAAAGAGGATCAAGAGTTCGAGTCTGTGTCAGCATTATAGTGAGATCTCATCACAGAAGAAGTATGAGTTCAAAACACTTTCTTAAAGGTGTTATATGTATGGCCAGTAAGTACATGCAAACATTTCACAGCTACACATCAGGAAATGGCACATTCAAACTATGATGAGAGCTAACAACACATCCCCATCAGAATACCCCATTTTCCAAACCTGCAATACACAAGTCTCAGTAAGGATAAAGATCAGCCAAAACTCTTACCTTACTGGTAAGATTTGGGGAAACAGTGATAATTTATTCTAATGTTAAACTTAGCATGTTAGCAGATCTAACCCTGCCTAAATACTCAAATAACAACAGGAATCAGCAACAAAGGCTTATACATAGCTACTAAAACCCAAGATGACCCATATTCCAATCACTAAACGTACATTCATACTACACATGCAGCCATCATATGGATTTCATAATCCGTAGGCTGAGCAAAATTAAGTATCTCTTTAATTTCTAGTAAAGACAAAACTAATTCATGCTGAAAGAAAATATTTTCAGTAGTTACCTCAGTCTAAAGGTAGGTTTTAATTGCAAAAATGAAGAAACTCCTTTTTAAATTTTTAGCACATGTATTCATTTTTGGTAGGTGTGTGTACTCCACAACTTGTAGCAGTCCGAGGAGAACTATGAGTAGATGACTCTCTTCTTTCACTATGCACAGTCAACCTAAAGCAGCTGTTGTAACTTGAGTTCTGCTAGGTTTGCCCTAGCTTTTACTAACCAGTCTGTCACTAACTAGTTAGCAGTTACATGTGTCTTGATCAATATCTACCAAGTTCCTGACCCTAAATTTTCTCTCTTCAACCCTTCAGTTAAACTTTACCTACTTTGTTCTTGCTATGTTTCTTTCAATCAAATTTCTGCTTTGCTGCTCCTCCTGAGGACCCAGGTTCAGTTCCCCAAACCCACACTGGGCAGCTCATAACTACCTATAACTGTAGTCCAGGGAATCAGTTTCCTCCAGCACCTTCTTTTAGCCTTCACAGGCATCTGCACACATGCATACACACAAATAAGAAATAAAGTAAATCTTTAAAAGGTTAAAGCAGATGAGACCTATAAGTCATCTCTGATTTTCTTCTGCTGTTAATGATGAGTGGAAGCACAGCACTCAGAGTCATGACAAGATCATTTAGATCATAATCAATGTTGTGAAAGAAATAGCATGAAGTGAGAATAATGGATGAAAGGGGTTACTTTGGAGACAGTAATTTAAAATGAAATTTTTGTTCAAAAAAATAGTTGCAGATCTTGATGTCTTCCTGGAAGAAAGAGGACATCTTATAAAGATAGGAAGGTGTGAAAAGTCTGAATTATTTATAAATGTCTAGTTTTAATAGTACTCATGACATGACTTTGATTTTATATCCTGATTTTAAGTCAGAACTCAATGTGGTCACTGTTGGATTTCCGAAGTCCTTTATATCTGTTTTCTCTAGTAATAAGACAAATAACTTGCACCTGTTGTAGTTAATTTGCAGCCATGTATTGAGTACTTCATACCTGCTAGACCCTGTTCCATGCATTGGAAATAAATAGAAATAAAGTCTAAAACTAAAGTAGTTTTTAAGGATAATTTAGGATAAGTACAGATAGATGACTTATCGTTGACAGTAATATAATGTTGGCAGGTGTGCTGGTACACACCTTTACTCCCAGCACTCAGGAGACAGAAGCAGGCAGATCTCTGTAAGTTCAAAGCCAGCCTGAGCTATGCAGTGAGTTCCAGGACATCCAGAGCTATCTAGTGAGACCATATCTCCAAAAAGACATCATCATCATAGTAATAGTAATATGTCGGTATGAGAAAATTTCTTCCTCACTAGTACTAATAAGTTTTAAGAATATATCATGCCTTCTTTAAAGTGAATTGTCTTTATCAAACTTTCATAGTCAAGGGAGTTTGCATTCTAAATAGAAAGCAAGCATGGGCACGTGAAAAACAAAGCAAACAAGGATCAAACTATCGCACTAATTACTCCATAATTAGGCAAAGAATGATTACTTCCTGTTAGGTTCTTTGTTTGTTTGTTTGTTTTGGGTGGGGTTTTTTTTGGTTTTTTGAGACAGGGTTTCTCTGTATAGCCCTGGCTGTCCTGGAACTCACTCTGTAGACCAGGCTGGCCTGGAACTCAGAAATCCTCCTGTCTCTGCCTCCCAAGAACTGGGATTAAAGGCGTGCGCCCGACTCCGTTAGGTTCTTTGTAAGAAAAGAAGTTTTAGAGTATGAATAGGTGGAAAATAGAATGGAGTCTAATTTGGGAACATTGAAAGAGGTAGGATTAAATATCAAGAACATGAATAAGCAGACTTGACTGAGTGAAAAGTTTGTATTTTTAAGTAGTAAAAGATAAAGCAGAGTCCTTCTATACAATACAATTTGGACTGTATATAATAGTGTGTGTTTCGATAATCCTAAAATTACCGTCAATTATTATGTAAAGAGGTTATCACAATATATCAGTTTCAGTTGTTTTGTTATTCTAAATATGTCTGTATACCACTATATTCTGTAGATTTTGAGGCCGGAGTCCTACTCAGTCTTACTCAGGTTAAAATGATGTTTTGTTTTTCAGTTACTTACACGCCAAGTCAATCATCCACAGAGACCTCAAGAGTAATAGTATCCTTCCTGAAATTGTTCTGCGAAGTCTGAACCACCCTGACTTTTTTCTCTACATTTTGTCTTCGTGTTATGTAAAACTAGTTTCGTGCTAAGTTTCATATGCTATAAAGAAAATGAACCAATTTGCATGAGAGTATAATAGAGCAGGATACAGCCTAATTGGGTTTCTGCATGACTGGGCACTGTAGGAAAGTCTGTCAAAAGTCTTTATCATAGCAGGGCTTGTTGTCTTGCATGTTTATAGTTTATGTGCCTATAAAGTGGATATTTTGTGGCAACTGCTTGAATTCATCTAATCTGGCTCAGTAGTAGATGAGATTTGAAACCGAAGGTTCAAAATTATTTAACAGTGACAGAGGAAAATGATTTTTCTTTTTGTCTCTCAGTCCACACAGCTCCTTTCTGATATCATTGTATTCTAATGAAGTGCCTGTGTAGCTCTCCCAGCAGAGTTAAAGTATATCTGGGCCAGATCAAATTAGACAGTTCCTAGGACTCCCATAGGCTTAGGAAGGTATCTTAACCTTATGCTCACATATTTCAGGCCTGGGACATCTTAAAAGTAGGTCATATAAGCTAAATAAAATGAATTCTTGTTTAAAACATATTTGTTGACTTTCAGGGGACATATGAATCACTATATTTTAAAAAGAAAATATTACTATAGAGTTACAGAAAGTAGCTCTTTTACCTGAAATCTTCAAAATTCTTTCTTTAGTAGGAAAATGAGATCTGTTTTTTTCCTTTACTCACTGCACCTCAGATATATTTCTTCATGAAGACCTCACGGTAAAAATAGGTGACTTTGGTCTAGCCACAGTGAAATCTCGGTGGAGTGGGTCCCATCAGTTTGAACAGTTGTCTGGATCTATTTTGTGGATGGTAAGAATTGAGGATATTTCTCAGTTGATCGCATTCTTCAATCATAAACTAGTGACTGCTTACTAGAAAGTCACGACGAGTTAACTGCAGTATTTACAGTTCCCACTATTCACAGGGTTAGCATTGTAAGCCAGGCATAATGGCATATGCCTTTAATCCCAGCACTTAGAAGGCAGAAGCAGGTAGATGTCTGTTAGTTTGAAGCCAGCCTGGTCTACATAGTTCCAAAATAGCCAAAGCTACAAAGTGAGACCTTGACCCTTATTTTTGTGTTAATGAACTTTGTTCTTGTCTTTAAAAAAATTGTTGCAAAACCAGTTTCAGTATATTTAAACAAAATATATATTATAAATTGTTTAAATGTTATTAAAAATTGTTTAAAATACTTTGTTTGCTGGGTTTGGTGGTGCACACCTTTAGTCCCAACACTCAGAAGGTAGAGGCAGGTGTGTCTCTGTGATCAAGACCAGCCAGAGTTAGGTGAGACCCTGTCTAAAAACAAAACCAAAAACTTTATGTTCAAATGGTCTGTGTATCCTGCTTCTTTTTTTTCTTTTTTTTTTTTTTTTTAAGGTTTGCAACTTAAGGCACATCTTAGAGACCTATTCTGAAAAGGGGGGGACATGGGGGAGGGAGGGAGGGAGAGAGAAGGAAAATGCTATTCATAACAGAAAGGCTCTCTCACACTTTTATTTGAGCCAAAATTAGAAATAGACCTTCTTCACACTAGAAAGAACTTCATAATTATGGGCCAATTGGAAAAGGAAAGACAAAAGAAAAAGAGGATATTTTTAGTCATCCTGTGCTCTCTGCACAGGTCTGTCTCCTTTCTGCTTTGTAGAAGAGAGTCTAAAAGATGAGAACACAGTTCCTGCAGCAGGCTGGTGAAGGGTATTGCCGGGAATCCTGCTGTGGATCCACAGTGCTTCCATGTGACCTTTCAGAGGTCCACAGATCTCTCCTTTGTGAAACCAGTTTTCTTCCTGTCCTTCAGTCAGAATGACACACTGCAGCTGGTTGAATGGAAAAACAAACACAAGATTTCAAGCCTGTTGCTGTTAAGACAGAGTAGAGAGAGTTGTAGCTCTGTTGTCATTGAACTTTGTATTAAGAGTAGGTATTCTCTGCTAGTATCTGTTTAATATTTAGATGAATTAGTACATGATTTAATAGTCAGTTGAGTTTTAATATCTTTAATATTCACAGAGGTAGTCCATATAGACAAACACTGTATGATCTTCAATTATATTTGAATAAAAATCCTGAGTCCAATGAATTTTGATATATCAACTCTGAGCTGAATACAGGTGTTCTAAACATCTTTGTGCAGCTGGGTTACCCTACTAGAAACAGAACAGTTAGACGGGCTTTCAAGCCCATATTTGTCTAAAAATACCCAGAATAATATGTAGCTGTCTCCAAGAAGCAGATTCTCCAAATAGTAGGGATAGACTGAGTATGATTTCTGACATCAGGGATGAAGTTAGTACAAGTGGCAACGTGGGAGAGAAGAAGCTGCCCTTCAGCAGTGGGCAGGAAAGCTGTCCTCTGGCCATTAACTTCGTTACCTAGCCTTCCTTGAGTCTCTTGATCTGAAATCTTAGGTCAGACCAGAGGAAGGCAAGACCCTTTCTTAGATTCTCTATTACAGTTAGATCAGTTTCTTTTTAAAATCCTTTGATTATATATTTAACTGTTTTATCGACTTGGAAGAGACTACTTCGTTGTAATCTGGCTTTCAGGAACCTTTTAGGCACATGATTCTAACAAAGATCACAGTGTGTCCCAGGGAAATGGAGGGGGAGGGGCCTTTTTGATTCTGAAATTATAGAAGCAAAAAATTTAAGACAGATATTCACATGCTTCACCAGTATATTTAACAATAGTGCAAAAGTTGGGCTAGGTCCAGTCTCCAGGTTTGTTCTTTTTCAAAAGCCTTAGTTTATAGAGTTAGTAGAGTATTAGACAAAATGTTTTATATTTCCTTCTGGTTACTTTTTTGTTGAGACCCTGGATCAATGAGTTAATCTTTTATTCAATCATGCCGAAGTTTTTTTAAGAGAACAAGAATAGCAGCCAATAATGCACTTCATTGTTGAACAAATCTTTAAGGTTGATAACTGCCTTCAGAAAAAAAATATGGGAAGCTGTAGAGATTGCTCAGTTGTTAAGAACGCTGGCTGTTTCAAAACACTTGTGTTTAATTTCCAGCACCCAATGACAACTCCCAAGTGTCTGTAAACTCCAGTTCTAAGGGATCTGAAGCCTTCTTCTGGCCTCCATAGCACAGACATCTATGCAGGCAAAACACCCATACACATAAAAATTGAAATAAATAGACTGGTTGTGGTAGCACATGCTTTTAATCACAGAGGCAGAGGCAGGTGGACCTCTGTGAGTTCCAAGACAGCCCTCTTGAGAGGGTCTACATAGTGAGACCCTCTTAAGTTTTTGAAGGTATGGAATATTCATAACTTGAAAAAATAATTTGGTCATAAACCAGATTATGTGGCCCTCTAAATTATTGCAATAGTCTTTTGTACTTTCATTTATATCTTAGAAGATAAATAAATTTATGTGAAAATTTTAATAAATTAACAAATTGAAGATCTATCACACATTTCATTTAAGGAGATGGCATGCAACTGTTAGTCTAGCCATCTATCAGCAGTAAAAGCAAACTAAAATTTAAAAGACAGTTCTTCAACTGATCTAAATTCTATCCCCCCAAAAAAATTACGTGTTCATCTTCTCACAGTTGTATGTAAATTGCTTTGTACCATATCACTGAAATAGCACCTATCAACAACATTCATAAAAACAAGTGGAGAAGTCATTCTCCTCCACTGTCGCCCTTTAACACTCTCCAGGTTTCCCACAGGTCTCCATCATTGTTTCTTAACTTTGGGCAGACAGCAGAATCGTGTGTAGAACTCTGCATAGCAATGTACGGGTCCCACTTGTAGCTTCAGGTGTTCTGTATCGGACTGGAGTGTAGTAAGCACTGAGTAGGCTCCACAGGCAATCCTGATATAGTTGAGTCCTCTTATTCCTCAGGAGAGCTGCTTCCTTGCCAAGAACAAGAACATTGAATTCCTGCTAAATTTGCCAAGTTTCACTAATACCCTTTGCCACTTCTTCAGTTCCCTTCTAACAACATGGTATAAGAAATGCAAAGCGAAGGAAGAAACCCTCTTTCTTCACCAGTCATTCACTGTATTTCAAATAAATAAGAAACTGAGTTGTACAGCAGAGTGACTAAATTATGTGAAAATCTGGTGGATATGATTTGATTTTTGTTTGCCTTAGAAGCAGCAACTAAAAATCAGGTTAACAAGTCAACCTGTTATATCTTACTTTTGTTAATAAAGCATTTTTTATACTACACATTTATGGTGTAACTTGGAAGGATATTTGAATTTATCAGCCTCTAAATTCTACCATTAAGTCTACCTCTAAATTCTAACATTCCCTGAGTTGAGGAAAATCATTTATACCAGTGACAAAACTTAATTCCTTGTACCTACTCCCAAGTTTTTTTATAAGTGCAAGTCTAGTATTTCTTTGCCAGTCAAGACTAGGAAGTGGAGACTTGTTCTGATAGGATGGTCTTGAGAAATGGCCACATGGCAATGATGATTTTTGTTCAGAAAGAGGGTTGCTGATAAAATTATAAAACCTTAGTAATGCATCATGAAATCTCAGCTCAAACCAACTCGTTCAGAATTTTTAAACCGGGGTTTTCCCCTTTATCTTTATTTCTTTGACCATTAGGAGAAGAATTACATAGTAGATGATTTCTTTAAATAAGGTGTTACTCTGTGGATTATCATTTGTATTTCAGTCTTTATTCAGCTAAAGTTAAACTAGAAATTTTTTTCTTATATTTTAACAGGCACCAGAAGTAATCAGAATGCAAGATAAAAACCCATATAGCTTTCAGTCAGATGTGTATGCATTTGGGATTGTTCTGTATGAACTGATGACTGGCCAGCTACCTTATTCAAACATCAACAACAGGGATCAGGTAAATATCTGTCATCTCTAGGAGCTATTTTAGTATTTCTCTTAAGGCTTTGGTTCTTTATAGGAAGGAGGTATGGAGATGGAGGTAAATATGAATGATAGAACTCCTGATCTCTCCGATCAGCTTTAGAAAATGTTTGTGTGCTCTGGACGGGATTGAAATGTTAGTCATAAATGTTATAATGGAATGAAATCCCCAATTTTGTGACTAGAAATTAGAAGTATAACAATACAGAATAGCCTGTTTCTTGGCTAAAGCAGAACTAAAAGAATGAACTCTGGAGCCTGCTGTCATGGTGTATGCCTTTAACACCAGCACTCAGGTGGCAGAGACAGGCAAATCTCTCAGAGTTTGAGGTCAGGCTGGTGTAGAGTTCCAGGCCAACTCTGCCTTTTTAAAAACAGAAAAAGTTAATTTTGCTGTGATCACAGGTATATTTTTGTCCTTTGATTGTATCACAGGTTGTATGTACTGTCAGAGCAAGGGCTCAGCTATGAACATATTTATGTCACATTCTTCCAGAATTATTAAGATGTTTAAAACAGCATGAGGGGCTGGAAGATGGCTCACTGGAAGTGCTTGCTATATAGCCCTGAGGACCTGGGTTAAAGTCATGTATACACATAAAAAGCTAGCTGTGGCCATGCCGATACCCTCAGCTGGAGGGAAGAGACAAGTGGAACCCCAAAGCTCTATTTGCAGCCAGCCTGGTGGGAATATAAGTGATACATTGTAAATAACAGTGAGGTAGAGCAGTGGATAAAGAAGACACCCTGATGCCCACTTCTGGCTTCCACATTCGCCCAGGCCAGGATACCCACATGTATACACATGTGCGCGCACACACACACACACCAAAACTGTGAAAGAAAGTATGAAATGGCTGTTACATAATCTTGTGGCTTGTCCATAATGAAAATTCTACCAGAAGGGTACATTTTTACTTCTCCCTTTCCTAGGTTCTTACTCTCTGTTCTTCCTTCCAGAAGATACCAATAACACTTCACAAAGCTTTGTTCATCTGTGTTTTCACACTGAATTCCCTTAGACTTTCCCTTCTTTATTTCCTTCCCTTATCCCACTCTCTCTTTCAACAGAATAGTATTCTGTTATCTAAGCAGGACTTGATCTTCTTGACTTCATGTCTAGAATATTGGGAATTATAGTTTGTGCCATCGATTCCAGTTTACTAATGCCAAAAAGTGAATGAATTGTTTTTACTAAAATTAAAATGATGCCTCAACATTTTTTTAAAAGTGTGTATGTAAAGAGGAGAGTAATAGCAATTAAACACCATTAAAAAATAGTTACCATGTAAACAGTAATTAAAGAGTATTTATGCTATATGCTATGGTTTACATCATAATCACATAAAAGACTGCTTTGAAATGGAGATGCTAGGGACCGGAAGAGATGGCTCAGCATTTGAATGTACTGCTCTTGAAGTTCCCAGAACCCAACATGGGTGGCTCACAACCCTCTCAAGTGGATCTGACACCCTCTTCTGGCCTTCATGGGTAACTGCACACCGATCAGATGCACAGTCACACATTTAATTTAAAATAAAGTGGAGATTTTAGAGCAGACTATGATTCCATGGGGTAGAGTCCAAGCACCTACACTTTTTTATGCTTCTGCAGTCGTTCTGATACAAAGCAAATGTCTTACTTAAGGTTTTTATTGTTGCAATAAAACACCATAATCAAAAAGCAAGTTGGGGAAGAAAAGGTTTTTTCAGCTTACTTTCCACATTGGTATTCATCACCAAAGGAAGCCAGAACAGAAATTCAAACAAGGCAGGAACATAGAGGAAAGACCTGATGCAGAGACCATGGAGAGATGCTGTGTCCTGGATTGCTTCCCATGGCTTGCTCAGCCTGCTTTCTTATAGAATCTAGGACTACCAGCCCAGGGATGGCACCACCCACAGTGGGCTGGGCCATCCCACATTGATTCCTAATTCAGAAAATGACTTACACCTAGATCTCATGGAAATCATTTTCTCAACTGAGATTCCTTTCTCTCTAATGACTCTAGCTTGTATCAACTTGACATACAAAACCAGCCAGTATACCAAAGATAAGAATTATCATTCCAAATTTTAAAAGCAAGCAAATAAAATGATAGATTTTATATGTCACTATGTTCTTTCATTGAAGGGATTTTTAAATGTTATTTTGTAATTGTGTGTTTGTATAACGTGTATGTGCATATGTAGAGATCAGAGGACAGTTCTGTGGCCTTGCTCTCCCTTCCACCTTCATGTAGGGTCTAGATATTGAACTCAAGTTGCCAGGCTTGTGTACCAAGAGCTTTATTCAGTGAGTTATGTCTCTGGCTCAGTATGTCAGCTTTGGTCTATAGCTAAACTCTCAGTCTTTTTGTTGATAATCTGACTTTTAAACTTCAACTGTGATATGGTATAAAAGAAGTGTGTTCTAAGTTAGTCTGTACTTTATGTAATGATTTGGTAAGGGCTTACAGGTTCAGTGATTTCAGTCTGCTGTTCATGACTTCATTGATTCTGAGCCCATAGTAAAGCAGAACATTATGACTTCAAGAGCATGTTGAGAAGGAAGCTATTCACCTCAGCAGACAAGAATACTGAATCTCTGTATGACCTTCACCTGACAAGGATCTTGATTCAGACAGACAGACAGAGAATTGTTTTGTTTTCAGATTTGTTTGTTGTTGTGGCTGAGTGACATGTGAAGATCAGAGGACAGTTTTCAGGAGTCAGTTCTCCTTCCGTATGAGTCCCTAGGATCAAATTCAGATCATCAGGTTCAGTGGCAGGTACCTTTGCCCACTGAGATATCCTGCCAGTCTAAGGTTTAAGGCCTTGTATTAAGGTCATGGTTCACTATGAATTAACTTTTGTTTAGGGTGAGAAATTGAAGCATCCCAGAGTGCTGAATTCAGCTACTTATTGGCATTTGGAGGTTATTTGTCTTCCCTGAGAGTATAATAAATTAAAGTAACAAAAGGCTTGTTCTCTTTGAGAGAACTGGTGACCAACAGAAGGATGAGGCCTTCGTCATTTAATTTTTCCTGGCAGTATAGTTGAAGTTCCTAGAATTTTCCAGTCTAAAGCCAAGTTACATATTTACAAACTGTTCCTTCAGAACTATGCTCTCAGATTAGACTTCTCTTTGAGAATCTGTGAATTTTCTTCTCTGACATGGGAAGTTAGAACAATGCTTTTTTTTTTTTTTTTTTTTACTGTGCAGTGTAGATACCATCCATCTGTACTCTCGTCCTTCCATAGTTTGGGGTGTATGTTTTGCATGTAAACTCAAAGCAAGGCTCTGGTTGGGTAATGGTGATACAGTGGCAGGCCTTGGACTCAATACCTGTATCAACTGGTCATCTTACTCCAAGGTTTGTTTTTTTAATCAATTATGAAAATAGGAGATTGGACTAAAGAACTTCTAGTTCTAAAAGTCACAGGGACTAGGAAGATGGCTAGGTCAGTAAAGCATGTACCAAGGAAACATGAAGCCCTGAGGTCAGATCCCCAGCACTCATGCAGAAGTCTTTGCGTGGTGACAGATAGCTGGAATCCTGGCCGGAGAGACAGAGACAGAAGGTTCTCTAGAGTTCGTTGGCCAGCCAGGCTGTCAAAATCATGAGTTCCAGGTCCAATAAGAGACCCTAGCTCAAAAAACTAAGGTGAAGATCAAGTGAGGGGGTTATCCAACATCAGTCTCTGGCTTCCACGTGATCATACACCAGTATGCATATGTGCATACCCCATACTTAAAGACACAGACTCAAAGATAAATAGAAATCAGATTATATATTAAAATAGGCCTCTTGACTTTCCAAGAGAGAGCCACTTTTGTGTCTGTGTTACTTTGTAAAAGAGTATTCTGGGATTGGGGTTTTTGGTGTGTGTGTGTCTGTGTCTGCATGTGTGTGTGTCTGCGTGTGTTTCTCATTTGTGTGTGTGTTTCTCATTTGTGTGTGTGTGTCTGCATCTGCGTGTGTGTGTGTGTGTGTGTGTGTGTGTGTGTGTGTGTGTGTGTCTGCATGTGTGTGTGTCTGCGTGTTTTCCTTAGTGCTGAAAGTCTGAGGAAAATTACTTCATTATTTCAAAAGATTTTTTTAAGCTAGGCAGTGGTGGTGCATGCCTTTAATCCCAGCACTCAGGAGGCAGAAGCAGGTGGATCTCTATGCATTCAAGCCTGGTCTACAGAGGGAGTTCCAGGACAGCCAGGGATATACACAGAGAACCTGCACCACCACCACCACCAGCCCCAAAAAAAGATTTTTTTTTTTAAATTTTATTTTTTATATGAGTAATTTGACTGCATATATGTATATGCACCATGTTCATGCCTGGTATCCAAGAAGATCAGAATATAGCATCAGATACCCTGGAACTAGTTATGGATGGTTGTTAGCCACCATGGGTACTAAGGAACCAAACCCAAGTCCTCTGCAAGACTATTAAGTGCCCTTCCACTGCAGTTACTCTACAAAGTTAAGATTAATACTGTACTCATTTAAACCAGATGTATAGACTGTGTATATCCTTGTGCCTTTTTTTTCCTTGAAACAGAAATTCTTACACTTTATACTACTGATGTGGAACAAATCACTCAGAATATAATGGCTCAAAACAGTTAACAGGTCTGGAGAGATGGCTTAGCAGTTAAGAATATTTGATGTTCTTCCAGAGGACCTGAGTTCAGTTCCCAGCACCCAGACTAGTTCATTCACAATCACTTGTAACTTAAGTTCCAAGGCATTTGAAGCCCTCACTCACATATACACAGACACATTAATTTTAAAAAATAAAGTAAGGCAAGCGCTAGGTAGGGAGAAGCAGATGAATCTCTTTGTTTTCAAGGGCAGACTGGTCTATGTAGTGAGTCTTAGGTCAGCCAAGACTACACACTGAGACCTGTCTAAAGGCAAACAAATAAGAGATGCTGGAGAGATGGCATAGTGGTTAAGAGCACTGGTTGTCTTCCAACTGAACCTGGTTCAATTCCCAGCACTCACATAACAACTCACAACCATCTGTAACACCACTCCCAGGGGACCCTTTTCTGGATTCTGAGGGCAGAGCACACACGCATATAGGTGAAAAACCCACACACAGAAAATAAAAATAAAGATTAATTTTTTTTAATTAAAAAAATTAAAGATCCGTAATTTATGCTGATCTCAGAGGAATGTATATCTGTTCATATTGTATCTGCTAGAATAGCTTGACTAAGTATTAAAAATGTTTGCTTATCAAGTAACTTGCTCATATACCTGCTACGCTTACTTAGGTTACTAGAGGCTTACTTAGGGCCAAAGGATAGGTCTCTCAGTTTTTTTCTCTACATGGGCCTTTCTGTGAGACTCTTAAGCTTCTTAGGGTCTCTCTGATGGCATGATGGCTGGTTCTATGAATAAAATCTCAAGAAACAGAATATAACAAATAGTGTCTTGCCAGTAGGCTTTTTTTTTTTTTTTAATAGCATCTCATGTAACATGAGCCTAGACTGGCCTTGAACTTCTAGCCCTCCTGCCTCCACCTCCAGAGTGCTGGGATTATCTGTGTGCTCCAACACACTCATTTTTTTACACAAATTATTTTAACAACAAAAAGTTATTGATATCTACCCTAAGCAAAGCACTGTGGAATATCAAAGGATTCAGAAGTAGAGCAGAGGCAGTTCAGAGGGTGATGCTAAAAACAGGCAGCATGCATTTCCCCTGGTAGTTCTAAGGCCCAGAGAGCAGGAGATGCCAGGAGATCTGAGGATGCACTGAAATAGTCTTCAGAATTTCAAACCGAGGTGTTGATTTTGTCATCGTTGTGCCCTGTGACTCCATCCACAGATTGTTTTCAGGCATTTCCCTTTTTCTTTCTTGCTGTTTCTGAATCATTCAGCTTCCCACCAAGGAACAAACCAACACTTGCTTTATGCTTTGTACCAGCTAAATTTTGTGGGGCATATAAAAATGTGAATTATCTTCATTTTTCCCCTTGCATCCCTTCTGAGAGAATTTTGAAAAATGTATACCTCTGTGCACATTTTTAAGTTGCCATCTAAAATGTTTTCTTACGTGTTAAGTAACTGCAAAGAATGTCAATTTCAGTCTAACTTGGTTAGGGTTTGAAAGTACTCTTGGAATGTATCCAGTAGAATCTAAAAGCTATCCCCGTTTAAATATATAAAATGTCCACATTGGCATGGTTCCTTTCTTCTCTTCAAGCTATTTGTAGTGTTCTCAGGCCCTCACCAAAATCTGTCCTAATATAGCATACTCTTGTGTGTGCTTTTAAGTCTTCTTATTATGTATTACGTATCTGCAAGAAAAAATATGAATAAGTTTAAATTTGGAGTTCTAATATTATTTTCTTATGACTTTAAACTCTGATGGGTTATTTTTAAATGCTTGTTTCTGCCATTGTTACAGTTTTTCATGTATAACTGATAAATTTTATTACATAAAAGGTAAAAATTTTTATTGAAAGTATGTAGTTTTGGCTTTTTATTTGGTTTTGTTTTAGAGAAAGGATCTGCCGTGTCGCCTAGCCTGACCTTCCACTTCTGACCCCTTGCCTCTGCTCCCCAGTACTGGACTTACAAGCACACCTGTTTAACAAAGTGGGGGCAGCCCAGAGGCTGGGGGCAGGCTTGGATACCATTCCTTAGGTGCTGTTCACTTTTCTGGTTAAGACAGGATCTCCTGTTGGCCTAGACCTAGCTAATTAATTAGGCTAGCCCTGCTGCTCAGTAAGTTCCAGGGATCCACCTGTCTCTACCTCCACCAACTGAGCTATCTCCCTAGCTCCAAAAGATATATCTTAATAAACACCGTGGTATTTTTCATTTTCTCTTCAATTTCTATATATGTGGATGAATACAACTTATTTATTTTACTTATTTTTGCTGGAATGATTTAGGGCTTAGTATTAATCTTTTCCTTGTTTTCTTTTCAAAGAAGTGAGTACTGAGAAGATTTACTCAAGTAATAAGTAGATGGGAAAGATAGGTGTTTGTTACAGCCATGTGCAGAGTTTAATGGTCCCCAAGACAAAAAGGGACTCAACTAAAAATCTACTGGAGGCTGTTATACTCACAGCTCTGGTCTGGCACAATGTAAAGAAGACAGATGAATCAGCCAAAGGAAGAAACACGTGGAGCTTCCAGTTGTTTTCTCTTAGTAGAGTTATACATGGTGCTAAATTCTCCTAGCAGAATATGCAACAATAACATGGAGTATTGCCAACCAGGAAAGGTCTCCAACCTTTTGATTAAGAATTAGTCTTATAGGGGGCTGGAGAGATAGATGGCTCAGTGGTTAAGAGCACTGACTGCCCTTCCAGAGGTCCTGAGTTCAATTCTCAGCAACCACATGGTGGCTCATAACTATTTGTAATGGGATTTGATGCCCTTTTCTGGTGTCTGGAGACAGCTACAGTGTACTCATATACATAAAAGAAATAAATCTTAAAAAAAAAAAAAAAAAAAAGAATTAGTCTCATTGATGTGGTTGGCTATTTATGGCTGGCCTTAGTCTCCAGCTCCTCAAGAAGTCAGACTGATGCTACATAACCCTAAACCCTTCTATATAACATTTCGCTGATAGCCCAGGGGTGATCTAAGATACCACATAAAACGTCCTGAGTGAGGGCTTAGAAGAGGGCCTCTTAGTAGCCACAGGGAAAGGCCAGCCCTCTCTCTGGGCAAGAATATTCCTTTACAGCATACCATGCTTCTCAGTTACTTGAACTCATTTCTATGGTATATAAAAATTATATTGTAATTTGTCATTAAAAAATATTTTAATGGTCAGCTGAAAATTCTGTTAACTGTTGAAAGAATTAACTGAAGAATAGGAAACCAAGGAACTTTGAAAGGAGTTTGTTATAGTTCATTAGAGCCTACTTAGACACTCATTTTTAGAAATGTCTTCTTGATGTCCCATCATTTTTGTAACCTGGAATGATATGTACTGGAGTCCATACTGGTAAACTGTAAAGGCCTTTTGTAAAATAGAGGTTAGGTGCAACAGGGAAAATCCTTGACACATACACCTCAGTGGTTCTCTGGCAAATTAGTTTTAAGATTTATTTTATTAGTGAGTACACATGCATATAAGTTCCCACAGAGGCCAGAAGCCAGAGTCACAGGTGTTTGTGAGCCACAGGATATGGGTGCTGGGTCTGACTTAGGCCCTCTATAAGAGCAACAAGTGTTCTTAACTAATGAGCCATTTCTTCAGCTCCTAGATTTAAAAAAAAAGAAAAAGTACATACGTGACAGACACAACCCTGTTTTCCAAGGACCACGTGTCATTAGAGGATGTAGATGAGACAGATTCAAAAATGTTAATAATCAGATAAAGTAGTAGATGATGATTACAGCTGTTGGTGGAGAGAACAACATCATCATGTTTAAACATGTGAAAATCTAGAAAGGAATATGTGACGAGCCAGGGTTTGGGTTAGGCGTTGCTTTATCCAGATTCCTGATCAGCCGGAAAGAGCACAGGAAGTCATTGCAGGCAGAACAGGATTTGTATCTGCATGGTCTCCTCCCAGTTATTGTTGTTACTTAATTAACTGTATTATTTTAGGCAAGTCCCTTGGTTTTTGGTTTTGAGCATCTAAAACATGGGATCAATTCCTACACCTCGGAGAATTGTTTCTAATACCAAAATAGATTATATATAGTCCAAAAAGTCCAAGGTTTTTAGCCTTCCAGGCTTTTTATTTTTTATACCTTTCATACCTTTTCTAGGAATATAAGCTATCTGAACTGCTGTCCTGTGTGGATGGCAGGCCAGCTTCTTCCTCTCAGTGAAGACTTCCTAAGTGCTTAACATGTTCTTAGTTATTACGTATCTCCTATTGCCCCTGTCTTCTTTAACTTGTATCACAGAGACAACATTGAAGTAAAGCTTTACTACAGGTTAATAAATGAAATTCTGGCATCAAACAGGAAATACCTTTCAGATATGACCATTTCTAAAATCCATCAGCCCTGTCTACAATGGAGTTCCGCCTTTTTCATGCTAGCCTCTAATCTGCCCCTCTCAAAATCCTCTCTCTCGAGCCCTCTCTTCCCTCAGACACAATTTTTTTTTTTTTTTTTTTTTTGGTTTTTCAAAACAGGGTTTCTGTGTGTAGCCCTGGCTGTCCTGGAACTCACTCTGTAGACCAGGTTGGCCTTGAACTCAGAAATCTGCCTGCCTCTGCCTCCCAAGTACTGGGATTAAAGGCATGCACCACCACTGCCCAGCTCAGACACAATATTCTTAACCTAGCTCTGCCCACCCTCAAAAGAGCCAAAATTTTAATTAGAAATTAGAAAAACTCTACTGAAGATAAGCCTTTTACCTTACAAAACAGGAGATTTTAGTTTCATCTGTCTTGACCTCCTCTCTTCTGGAGGATGCTCTGCTTCTGATGGTGTAGCTAAATGGCCCAGGTGACTCTCTAGGACAGAAGTGCTTAACTGCAGTTGCCAAATGACAGCTATAAAGTGCTTAGCTGTTTTGTTCCCTGCTACACATGCCTAAAGGACTTACCAGCCATGGTGCCCAACAACAAATGGTATCCAGTAATCTTTTGTAAAGGAAATAAGAAGTACCGTCTCATCCGCATGTCTCTGCACACTTTGTCAGTGGACACCACTGGGGAAGGAGTGGTACCAGCACCGGGGATTAATTCATTAGGAGGGTTTGCCATGGGCCTGGGGCCACAAACAAACTTGCATCTTGTTGATATGGGTTCCCAACAGTTTGTGATGGATTAGAGGGCCAGGCATTAGCACTGTTTTTTACTTCAGCTTATCAGAGTTTAATGAACATATGGGAAAGCAAAAATGCCATAAATATATAGTTGGTTAAATTCTCATTGGTTATAAATTCGCATTTATTAATAAGAATGTATGACTTGCCTGTTTCCCTTCAGATAATTTTTATGGTGGGCCGAGGATACCTATCTCCGGATATCAGTAAGGTGCGGAGTAACTGTCCAAAAGCCATGAAGAGGTTAATGGCAGAGTGCCTCAAAAAGAAAAGAGACGAGAGACCGCTCTTTCCCCAAGTAAGAAAGACACCCTGACACCAGTCACTCACTGCGTAATCTTCATGTGCAGCTTTTTAGTGCGATGCAGAGGAGTGGGGGATGCAGTTTGGGTTTTGAGTTGGGACCCTGCAGACCCCGATGAGCAAACAGGGCAGTGACTGAAACAAGGCTGCAAGAAGTTTGGGATCCCAATACAAGTTGCTCTTTAGCAGGACTTTGCATATTTGTCCTGCAGTTCTCAAACTCTTAAAAAGTTATTTTATTTTACTTTGTGTATGGGTGTTTTGCTTGCATGTGTATGAGTGTTCAAGTCCCCAGGAAGGACAAAAGAAGGTATTAGATCCCCTAGAGTCAGAGTTTTAGGTTTGTAATTAGTTTTAAATGTTTACTTACCATTCATTTCAAGACTAGCAAATGCTCTGAAATACACGCAAACACTAACTGTGAGTGACTTACTCATTCAGCTGTGTGCGTACATAACCGTTGTTACTGTGCTAGCTAGCTTTTTTATTTTGTGCTGATGGGAAAATACCCAATTTCTCTTTGTTCATTAATCAAACTGAAAACAATGCTCAAGTAAAATCTCATTCTAAGTATGATGAGCTCTTAAAAATGTTTACTACCAGATTTTTATTCTGCACTCTGCTTTTACTTGTTTTCTGTTTTGTCCTCTCCCCCACCCTTTCTTCTTTCTTACAGATTCTCGCCTCCATTGAGCTGCTGGCCCGCTCATTGCCAAAAATTCACCGCAGTGCATCAGAACCCTCCTTGAATCGGGCTGGTTTCCAAACAGAAGATTTTAGTCTGTATGCTTGTGCTTCTCCGAAAACACCCATCCAAGCAGGGGGATATGGTGGGTTTCCAGTCCACTGAAACAACCTGAACGAGTGAGGCATTAGAGTAAGGTAGCAACAAAAACAAATGAACGGTTTTCCTTATATTTAAATTAAGTAGGAAACTCTGTAACTTACAGGTGAGCCAAAGAATGTTTGTGTTTAAAAACTTAGAAATTGCTTTCCAAATGTTAAAATTATGCTGAACATTGAATTTTCAGCATCAATGCATAAAAATGCACAAACACTGCTAAACATTTTCAGCGCCCCTTCCAGAGTCGTTACTTCCTATTCTGAATTTGTTTTCTTCACTTGGTTGTCCAGTTACTAAGCCCGAGGCTTCTCTCAGTTTGCTCATGCAGCTCTCGTTATTAACTGTCACTTGTCATAGGGACTCCAGAGGAAGGCTTCTCTCTGCATGGCCTCAGGTGGGAAGGACACAGGAGGTTAGCCTCTGTCAGCTGTGTGAACTGACAGATAACAACCAAATAATCCTGGGCTTATCCTTTATATTTTCCTATAGGCATTTCTTTTTACTATAGTTTAGAGCATGTGGAAGTTCTTTATTTCCTTGAAGCACTAGATAATTTCTTTTAACAAACTGTGGATGTGAGTGCCAAAAATATCACAGTGAGCATTGACTTAGATAAATGACTTAAGGTTGGACTCTAGTGGAGAAGTCCAAGTTAAGGCTCTTCTTACATGATATTTATATGTTAAAGATGTCGTACATGTGTAAAGGTCAAGTTTCTTTTGCAAACGCCTTGCCCTTTAGTCTCCCTTCCTGCCCCAAAAGAAAACTTTACAAAATTATGAGGATCTTTAAGGTGTTTGATTTTGTTTTTGTTTTACTTCTTTAGATAATTGGTTGCCAAACAAGCAAGTATGGGCTTTTAAGTTATTAGGTTGTCCTTACCTTTTCCGTGTACTTAGAGCAGTCCCTGAGCCTGTGTCTCATAAGCTTTCTTCCTGATAGTCTTTGTCCAGGAAGACCCAGCCATGGTGAATAACTGATACTCTCTTCTTGCATTCCACAGTGTCATGTACCTCTAATGTTTACATTTTTTTGTATAGAAAATGAGTGTGATACAACTGTGATGGAGTATAATTTTCCTGTGACTTGGAAAGAATCTAAAAGCAGAAAAGTAGAATCATGTGGTCTTTAAAGATATTTAGTTACTCAATTTAGACTTGTAATAATGCTTAAATACAACCCAAAGCAAAATTACTCAATAGACAGATCATATTTGCGTACATGTTATCCTCCTTTGAAAACAATAAAGAAGAAAATTGGGAAAACTTAATTGAGTTTGTAAGTACCTCAGATAAGCTTATTAAATATTTGCTTTACCTGCACTGTTAGATTTCATGTAAGGAAACTTTATATTGATTATTAACTATGATTTATCATTTGTCCCTCATTTGGATAAGTAAAGAATGCCGTTGTAATCTCATATGTTGATTCATGATTCTAAATAGAGAATCTTTCTCATATAAAAACAAAAAACAAAACAAACAAACAAAAAAGCCAGCTCAGGGGAATTAGGGTCACAAGTTCAGAGCAGGACTGGCTACATAAAGACCCTGTCTCAGAAAACTTAGGACTGGGAGATAGCTCAGTGGTAGATTACTTTATAGAATGTGCAAGTGTTTGCATAGTGTTTGATCACCAGCATGGGAAAAGGAAATGAGAAAAAAAAGAGATAACACAATGTAATATATTAAAAACCATCAAAAGTCAGGATTTCTAAATCTTTGGTGCCATAAAGGTGAGTTAATTAGTAGGTGGTGTTGTGTGTAGCTAACAAAGATTTTACAAAATTTACTTGGTCCATAGAATACTCAAACATTTTAAGCATATGAAACACAGAACATGGAACGATTTCTTTAATGGAGCTCTTTCTCTAACTGCCAGAATACATGTCTTACTAGTGCGTCCCTGTCCTCGTCCATCGCCTCCCTCCTCAGCCCTGCCACCACACATGCCCTACCGTCTAACTCCCAGCATACCTGTCTTACTAGTGTGTCCCTGTCCTCGTCCATCGCCTCCCTCCTCGCCCTGCCACCACGCAGCCCTACCGTCTTCACATGACTCACTCACACCTCGTCCAGCCTTCGCCTCCTTCCCATCTCCCCCTTTTTTTCTCCTTTCTTTATTAGCTTGTCAGCATTGGCATGTCTAAGCTCTCTCAGCTGCTCAGAGCCTCATGTGCTGTCCCATAGGCACCCGAGCATTACCCCATAGAATGCATAGTAACTGATTTCCCTTCCCCATTTGGCTCACTGGGAAAGCCAAAAGGATATTAAAATATGGCAGATAAAATCTGTAGGTAACATGGATACAGAGAAATTGGAAACACTAGAGTTAAATCACTTTCCCTTTCTGTGTATTTTTGTTAGTGGTGCTATTTTTGTTTTGTATTGTTTTGCCAAGAGTTCTAATTTTTTCTCATAAAGGATTATTCCCTAATGTTCTGTTCTAGGCTTTTTTATTTTTTATTTTTTTAAGTTGTGTGATTTTGGGCAAGTTTCCTGACCACTTTACAACTTGCCCATTTGTAAAACAGATTCACTGTACATCCCAGGCTGGCCTGGAACTTTGGATATTCCTACCACTACCTGCCAAGTGCTGAGATTACAAGTGGGAACCACTATGCCTAGCTTCTTTCTTTGGTCTTTTGGCTCAACAGTACCTTTGTTAGTTAATCATTAAAAAGAATCCTTGATGAAAAGAGATAGTGTGACTGTCTCTAGCCAGTTAGTTGTATTCAGGTTAGGAAAGCAAAACTGAATTATTAAACTTGATTAGAGATCTGAGAAAGATGGTAGTCCTGTAATCCCAGCAGGGGCAGGAAGACAAGAGGGTGGCAAGGTCAAGGCCGTCTTGCTGATCTTCTCAGCATATACATCTTAGGATTCAGCCCAACGGTCATGAGCAATCTGCTACATATGAGACATGCCAACATTCCCTAGCAACCAGTCCAAATCTGACAGAAAGTAAACACTGGAGAGGTTATTCCTAGAGGAGAGAAAAATATCAGTTGTAACCATATTCAGGAGTCTAAGGCAGAAGGCCTTGAGTTTGAGGTCATCTATATTCTTTAAAATAAAAAAGCCAATGACAGGACTTACAAAGTCAAGTAGCTGGGGCTAGCAAGATGACTCAGGTGATGGAGGGGCACACCTTTTATCCCAGCACTTGGAGACAGAAGCAGGTGGATCTCTGTAAATTGAGGCCAGCCTGGTCTACAGAGCTAGTTCCAGAACACCCAGGACCACACAGAGAACCCCTGTCTTAGAGTCAGGCAGGGTAACACAAACCTATGATCCCGGTGCTGAGGCAGCACAGTAGGAAGATCACTGTGTGTGAGGCCTGCCAAGGCTGCGAATTTGAGGCTTGACCTGCAACATGATACCCAGCTGTGACACTCCCTGGAGTTTGAGATTTTCTTGATATGGCTGAACTGTTCTTTTGTGGATTCCAATGACTTGAGGTTTAAGCTAGTGACTTATGTTACAAGGTTTGTAATATATTTAGCTGATCAACTTTCAGTGAGATCCAACCTAGGCTTTTCTGTCTTGAAGTTCTTTCGAGATGACTTTTTAAAATCAGCTCTTGTCCTCCCTCTACAGGAGAATTTGCAGCCTTCAAGTAGCCACTCCGTCACGGCAGCATCTACTCTTTATTTCTTAAGTCTTGTGTTCATACAGTTTGTTAACATCAAAACACAGTTCTGTTCCTCAAATTTTTTTTAAAGATACAAAATTTTCAATGCATAAGCTCATGTGGAACAGAATGGAATATCCTATTCAACAAAAGAGGGAAGAATGTCTTAGGAACCAGAATTCTCTGCTGCCCGTGTTTCTTCTTCAACACAAATATCACGTGCATACAAGTCTGCCCATTCCCAAGAAGAAAGAGGAGAGACCCTGAATTCTGCCCTTTTGGTGGTCAGGCATGATGGAAAGAATTCGCTGCTGCAGCTTGGGAAAATTGCTATGGAAAGTCTGCCAGTCAACTTTGCCCTTCTAACCACCAGATCAGTTTGTGGCTGGTCATCTGATGGGGCGATTCCAATCACCAAGCATCGTTCTTGCCTGTTCTGGGATTATGTTGTGGAGCGCTTTCCCTACCCACCACCGTTCTTTTCTGAGGGATGGAGTAAATGCAGCATACCCTTTGTGTAGCACCTGTTCAGTCCTCAGCAAATGCTATCACAGTGAAGCTCTTTAAATTTAAGTAGTGGGTGAGAGTTGAGGAGAAACTGCCTTGGGGCAGAGAAGAGGGGATGCTGCATCTTCTTCCTCACCTCCAGCTCTCTCCCCTAGGGCTGCCTTGCTCACTGGGCTCCGCCTAACCACTCAGGCTGGTCAGTGCTGGCACACATTGCCTTCTTTTCTCATTGGGTCCAGCAATTGAGGAGAGGGTTGGGGGATTGTTTCCTCCACAATGTAGCAAATTCTCAGGAAACTACAGTCTATAACTTCCTCTCAGCTCTTCCAGTCACCAAATACTTACGTGGCTCCTTTGTCCAGGGCATAAAACACCATGGACAACACCTAATTAAAAGCCTACAAAACTGCTTACTGACAGTTTCGAATGTGAGACATTTGTGTAATTTAAATGTAAGGTACAGGTTTTAATTTCTGAGTTTCTTCTATTTTTATTTAAAAGAAGAAAATAATTTTCAGGTTTAATTGGAATAAATGAATACTTCCCACAAGACTATATACCCTGAAAATTATATTTTTGTTAATTGTAAACAACTTTTAAAGAATAATTATCCTTTTCTCTACCTAAAATTATGGGGAATCTTAGCATAATGACAATTATTTATACTTTTTAAATAAATGGTACTTGCTGGATCCACACTAACATCTTTGCTAACAATCCCATTGTTTCTTCCAAGTTAACTCCTACACTACATCCTACATCCTCTTTCTAGTCTTTCTCTATAACATGCAACCTAAAATAAAAGTGGCGGTGTCTCCATGCATTCCTCCTCTTCCTTTTTTCCCCAAGCCTGGTCTTCAAAAGGTTGAGTGATTTAGTAGCTGAGTTCCCTAGGTAGAAACAGAACTCACAGGAACACTGGAGTTGTAGGAAAGTGTGAGGCCTGTCCCCACTTGTTCTTACAGAACCCTAAATCTTTATCTTTGCACAGATCAAAAGTATAACCTAGTCACAACTTCCCTTGGCCTTTACTTAAAGGTAATATAAAAATCATCATAGTAGTAAAGAAAATAACTGGATGTATTGATGGCCAGTACCTCTCTTAGCCAGGAGTCTTGAATCTCCAGGATTTAAACGTGCAAATTAAAGGAGATGTAATAGCAACTTCAAGAAAAGAAATTCAAAAACAAAAACTATCCAATCTAAAATAAAATGGAATTTTGAATTATTCTTAAATTTCAAATTATAATTGATACCACTATGTATTTAAGCCTATTCACAGCAGTTAGATGACTTTGCTAAACTCATTGCCAGGTGGTGGTGGTGGTGATGTGCGCCTTTAATCCAAGCAACTCAGTGAGATGTATCTACGTGAATACAAGGCCCACCTGGTCTGCAGAGCTAGTTCCAGGACAGCCAGGGCTACACAAAAAAAATCCCTATCTCAAAAAATCAAAATTAATTAGTTAATTGATAATAAATTAAAAAGTAAAAACTAAAATGTCATCAAGGAAAGGCCTACTAGAAGTTTTATATATTCCCAGTAAATTGGAAAATATTCTGAAGTTGTTAACCAGTTAGCAACAGTGTGTTTTTAAGTCTTACATAAATAGAGCAAAGTCTTAAAATTTTTCAAAACTTCTCAGATACTGTGCTTGATATGAAAAATAGCCTGTCTATATGACGTGCCACACTGAAAGGTGTCATTACCCTTTTAAATACTTTTTAATGTGGCCTTGTTGCCTTTACCCAGGATTAGCTAGAAAGAGCTAGGCTTTGGCTACAGATGCACACTCAGGTCCTGCTGAGGAGTGAGAGCCTTCAAGGCTTGCCGTGGTG
Organism: Uromys caudimaculatus; assembly: GCA_028551405.1. NCBI lineage: Eukaryota > Metazoa > Chordata > Mammalia > Rodentia > Muridae > Uromys > Uromys caudimaculatus. Next base: position 96,101,552 of record CM052700.1, read on the forward strand.
CAGGGCCACCTCAGTGCTGGAAGATGGGGCCAGCACTCAAGGAGGGAACTTAGCATGTGAGCAGTCTAGACAAAATGTAAAGGGACAGACTTCCTTCTTCCTTTCATTTTAGTATAGATTGATGTCTCACTTGAAAAGGGAAAGTAGAGTTGATATTAAATGAAGCTGTGGCCAGAAACCAGGCTCAGGGTATTGAGAGATTTTTTTTTTAAAGTAGAGAATATAAAAGAAATAAATATTTAAACCTTACTTCATATTTTCTATCAAATAGTTTTTTCTTATCATTTACAAACAACATGAAAAAGGTTTCTTTTGTGGGGTTTTTTTCTTTCTCTTTTTTTTTTAATTTTCTTATTTTTTTTAGACTGCAGATAATCTTGTTGAGCTCCTCAGAAAATACAAGGAAGTCCTTGTTTGTGCAGAGCACTTTACGAGTAACTGTATAGAAAGAACGTGGCTGCTTCACTCATCCCGCAAGGCTGTAGCTGTCGGGCCATGAAGTGGCTACAGTGCCTCCTGCGTGCATGAGATCTGTTTTGTTTTGTTTGGACTGAAGTCTTTGAAACGTTTGAGTGCAACTATATAGAACTGTTTTTAAATAAGTAGTATTCCTGATGGATTTTTTTCACTATTAAGCTACAGGACCCAAACTATACCACTGAGATATTATTAACCTGAAAATGTAGTTTATAGAAGGAATTTGCAAATAGAATATCCAATATGCTCATACCTATATGCATCTTCAACGAAGATTCTCGTAACTTGTCAGATTCTGGTTCCTGAACAGTCCGTTTCTGTGTTTGAGGCCGGGGAGGGCACAAGGAGGCATCCTAAAAGACAATCTGATATAAACTGTGTGCTAGACTTATGCTGGTATGGGAGAAAGCATTCTGTAAAGACATGGTTTAAGACTTCAACACTGTCAACCAGAAACCTTGTAAATACTTCCTGTCTTGGTGCAGCCCCGCCCCTTTATCACTGATGTTGTGTTGTACTTGTCAGGCACTGTCAGAGCTGCTGTCCGTCCCTCTGCAGATCTCACCTGCCCCCACCGCACACCCACCTCCAGCCTCTTGCAAACCTCAGCATCTAGCTTTAGTTGGAAACATAGTTCAGGGTTCAGGTGACCTCTTCAAAAAAACTACCTCCTCAGAATGAGGTAATGAATAGTTATTTATTTTAAAGTATGAAAAGTCAGGAGCTCTAGAACATGAAGATGACTGAAGATTTTAACTTTTCTGTGTACTTGTAGTTGAGCACTCATTTTTGTCCTAAAGGGCATTATACATTTAAGTAGTGATACTGTTTAAAGGTGTTTTTCTTTAAAGGTGTAGCTCAGAGTATCTGTTGTTGGAATTGGTGCCAGAGTCTGCTTAATATGTTTCAGAATCCTCACCTTAAGTCAGTCACAGGAAGTAGTTATGGTAACACTTTGCTAACCATGATAAAATTCTACTTTTCAGTAGTAGGTTTGACAAAACTATGCCTTCAAAGTGAGCTGGCCACAACTTTGTCACATGCAGATGCTCACCTGAAGAGATTGCCCAGCTAGGAGGGTAGGATACCCTTTTTTCGTAAGAGTCTCTCTTTGTCCATGTTGGCATTAGTACTAGTATATCAGCACCTTGACCAGCAGATGTCAACCAGTAAGCTATTTTTAAAACCATAGCCAGAGCTGGAGAGCTCACTGTGAGTAGAAACAGCAGGGAGTTTACAGGAGTGAGACAGTGTGGGGAGGCTCCAGAACAATATCTTGACAATTTGCCAAATGATCTTACTGTGCCTTCATGATGCAATAAAAAAGCTAACATTTTAGCAGAAATCAGTGATTTATGAAGAGAATGGCCAGTCTGGTTTAACTCAGCTGTGATAATATTTTTTAGAGTGCAATTTAGACTGCGAAGATAAATGCACTAAAGAGTTTATAGCCAATTCACATTTAAAAATAAGAAAGTGGTAAATTTTCAGTGAAATATTTTTTTAAAGCACATAATCCCTAGTATAGCCAGAAATATTTACCACATAGAGCAACTAGGCTGAAAATACAGTTCAGTGACATTTCTAGAGAAACTTTTTCTACTCCCATAGGCTCTTCAAAGCATGGAACTTTTATACAAAATGTTTGACATTTTAAGATAACTGCTGTAGTTTAGTTTTGAAATAGTGTGTGCTGGGCAGCAATCATGTACTAACTCAGTGAGAAAAAAAAAACCAACAAATTTTGGATCTGATTTGTTTTCAGAGAAATGCTGCCAACCTAGATACTGAGTTTTCAGAGCTTCAAGTGTAAACTTGCCTCCCAAGTCCTGTTTGCAAATGAAGTTGGCTAGTGCTACTGACTGCTGGAAGGCAGGGGCTGTCTCTGAAGTGTCTTCTGGGAGGGGACAATGGAATAGTGAGAGACAAGGCCAGTGTGTGTAAGCTGGACACTCCGTGCTATGGTACTTGCATCTTCTCTCCTCACCATCCCCAAGAAACTCAGTGTGCTTTCCCCAGTTGTCTTTAGTTGTCACTCAGACACCAAGATGAATCACTGATGCCAGAAGGGGCCGAAATGGCCTGTGTGTTTGTGGCGGTATATCAGTTCACCGGACAATAACTTTAATAGTTTCAGATAACTTATCTTTACTTCTATTTAGACATCGACATTTAAATGGAAACTTAGTCCTAACCTTTATCATTTGAAAGGAAAAATTAACAGTTCCTATAAGGTACTTTTGAGGTAGAATCTGATGTCCTAATTTTTTTTTTTTTTTTCCTTTTCACTGGGTTTGCAGTGAGGGTCTTGTATGCACTAGGCAAGGGTTCTACCACTAAACCACATTTCCCAGTAAATAAAATGTTAACAGTTCAAACATACACATACAAACGCCTGATTACCACCTTAGCGAAGTGAGAAATGTGGGCCCTTTGTTTCAGTCCCCACAATTCCAACTGTCCCTTTTATGAGTTACTCAATCAGTATCACTAAACTGTTTACTTTGATTTACCTGTTTTGACTAATTGCAGCTATATAACCAGTTGTGCATGAGGACAACAGCCAGTGTGTTGTTTTTTTGTGGTGCATTTTTTTGTAAAGAATTCTGTAGATTGAAGTGCTCTTTGAAAACAGAACTGAAATATATTTATTCTTGTTAGTATCAAAAAACATTTTGTGCAAATCATTTGCTTTTCCTGGCAGGCTGAGTACATTACCCAGCACCCATGATTGCTGGTTCCCATCTACAGTGTCCACAGGGGAGACAGACGGGAAGCACTTGAGGGGTGTGTTTACAGAGCTGGAATGGGGGTTGTAGGCGAGTTACGTAGTTCTATTGTTGCCTTGGAAATCACTTGTTTTAAGACTGTTGAACCTATGTGCGTTTGGCTGGGCTGTGAGTTACATGAAGAAACTGCAAACTGGCATAAGCAGACAAAGCTCACAGACTAGGCACAAATGGAAGAAAATGGACCAAAATAAGGCAGGGTGACACTTAAATCTAGGGCTTCAGAGAAAACTAAGGGTGGAAGATGAACTGTAATCACCTGAATACAGTGTAAGAGTGCAATAAGTGTGCTTATTCTAAGCTGTGAACTTTTTTTAATCATTCCTAATACATTTATGTATGTTCCATTGCTAAAACCAGCTATGTGAACATAGGCCTTTTTATTCGTGTTAACTACCAGTTTAAGTGGCTAACCTTGATGTCTTATTTATCTTCATTTTGTATTAGTTTACATACCAGGTATGTGTGTGTGCTGTACTCTTCCTCCCTTTATTTGAAAACACTTTTCACTGGGTCATCTCCTTGGCCATTCCACAATACAACATTGGTTTGGCTTTCAATGTCACCTTATTTGATGGACTGTGTCCCAGTAACAGAATTTATGGTATTCCCATTGCTGGGTGTACTTCCGATCCTTTGCTTCTACAGCCCTTGTCTCTCCTAAGATAGTCAGACAAGTAACTGATAGGGGATGGATTTCACCATTCATCATGTCTCTTCAGTTCTATTAAATAGACCACTCTTGGGCTTTAGACCAGGAAAAAGGAGACAACTCTAGCCATCTACCAAGCCTCACCCTAAAAAGGTCACACGTACTTCTTGGTCTGAGGGCAAGTCTCCAGGAAGGGAGAGGGAAGGCAAATGCTTCCTGTTTGAACTGTGGTGAAGGACTGCGGCTCCTGTCTCACCACCCGCACCTATGGCAACTCATGTACATTCCTCTTGTCTGTGACTGCCAAAGGTTGAGTTTGTCACTTCAGTTCCACTCAAGCATTGGAAAGGTTCTCATGGAGTCTGGGGTGTGCCCAGTGAAAAGATGGGGACTTTTTCATTATCCACAGACCTCTCTATACCTGCTTTGCAAAAATTATAATGGAGTAACTATTTTTAAAGCTTATTTTTCAATTCATAAGAAAAAGACATTTATTTTCAATCAAATGGATAATGTCTCTTATCCCTTATCCCTCAATGTTTGCTTGAATTTTGTTTCTTCCCTGTACCTACTTCCTAATTCTTTAGTTCTTTCCTGCTCAGGTCCCTTCATTTGTACTTTGGAGTTTTTCCCATGTAAATTTGTATAATGGAAAATATTGTTCAGTTTGGATAGAAAGCATGGAGAATTAAATAATAAAAAAAGATAGCTGAAAATCAAATTGAAATTTATTTGTGTAAAGTTATTTAGAAACTCTGTATTATATTAAAAAAAAAAAAAGCCCCCCCAAAAAGTGCTATGTAATTGATGTGAATATGCGGATACTGCTATAATAAAGATTGACTGCATGGAGAAACCTTAAGATTACTTTTCTAGCATTGCCATCCAATAATGTGGATTACTGCTTGATGGGTACAAGTTACAGTTGGCCAGATTCCTGCATGGTCGAGCCAGGAATAGACTTTTTCTCAAACATTTAACAGTGTTGTGACCATCTTTGGTTTAAAGTGTTCCCAGTGAAACCACACAGTTGAAAGTCTAATTTAAAATTTAAAAGCAAGTGGATGTGTAGAAATCATCTCAGAACTGGTTTTTTTCCCCTTGTGACACAGCTTGTGGTCTTCTATAGTAAAACAAAGATTTCTGTCCACAAATACATCTGAGAGTGAACTGTGTTCACTCAGTGCTGGTTAACCCATACAGTTTATGCATTTAATTTCAGAATCTCCTTTATTTTGAAAAACACTTGAAATAACTTTGGACAAAATATACCAAACTACTAGACAGTTTCCAGAGAAAAAGATGGTGGCCTTAAACCTCCATACTTGGAAGCTCTGAGAACAGTATGAAGGGCATCTGGCAGGCGGGCATGGGCCTGAGGGAGCCATTTCTGACCTTTCCATTGTATGTGCCTCTCCAACCTAAGCATGCCGTTGGGACTTAGCATTTTCTGAACCATGGTTTCCTCAGCTGAAGAAAAAATTATCCTATATTTACAAACTAGCTTCCTAAATGACCAAGTCTAATTATAAGAGTTATTTTTCAGTGTGTCATACATGGAGGTTTTCCATACAATTTATCTCCAGATTATGAATGTTTTACTTATCTTTCAAAATGCTTTCACAAAGATCTCTACCATGCCAGTTCTTCTGAAAGGGCTGTGATCATTGTATCTTACTGTCTGGATTACATATAATCTCCCAAACTCACAATACTGGTTGAGAGTCATTAAAAAAGAACCCTCATCCCATGAAACTCGAAGGCCGTGCCTTCCCTAAGCGTCAGAACCCATCAATACACAATTGAGTTTGTGATAAACCCTAGGCTGTTGACTTTACAGAAGTGAGCACAGCTGGAAGAGGGTGCTTGCCAGACAGCGCTGCTCTTGCACTTGCTGTCTATCAGGTAAGTCACTGAAAATGACAGGAAGTGGAAGCTCCTTAGGCAGGTCCGCACAGCAGCTTGGGCTACTCATGGCTCCCTGACAGTACATACTTGTATCCTACAGATGGCAAGATAGTAGAAGAGCCATCCTGTTCTAGAGAAAAGGTTTAGGGCCGGTGGGGCTTTCCTGTGAAAGTCATACCAGGATTCCGCAGTAATCAGAAACTAGTTGCTTTTATTTAGAGTAGTGGTTCTCAACCTATGGGTTCTCGACCTTTGAGGGGTCAAACAACCCTTTTATAAGGGATCACCAAAGACATCGGAAAGTTCAGATATTTGCATTACAAATCAACAGTGGCAAAACTACAGTTATAAAGTAGCAGTGAAAAACCTTTGTGACTGGGGTAACCACATGAGGAACTCTAGTAAAGGACTGCAGCATTAGGAAGGCTGAGAGTATTTCCTTCCTGCTAGGCATTGTTTTACAAATGAGGAATAAATTAAGGCACAAGATTAAAGTTAAGTACTTTCCCACACTAACAGCAAGTAAAGCACGGACTTAGGGCCAGACCTGGCTAACTGACCTCCAGAGCCTGAAGTGCTTTATCTACCCCTCAGATTGTACACTGAGACCCACAAATAGGTAGTTAAACCACTTTGGGATGTATCTATCCACTGACCATGTTTTGTTGTTTGGGTTTAGCTTTTTTCTATTCCAACCCATCTACCCATAACTCCACTTTTTTTTGTTTGTTTGGTTTGGTTTGGTTTGGTTTGGTTTGGTTTGGTTTTTCGAGACAGGGTTTCTCTGTGTAGCCCTGGCTGCCCTGGAACTCACTCTGTAAACCAGGCTGGCCTCGAACTCAGAAATCCACCTGCCTCTGCCTCCCAAGTGCTGGGATTAAAGGCGTGCGCCACCACTGCCCAGCCCCATAATTCCACTTTATCTAATACAACAGAAATAATACTGTGAAGATTGAATGAAATACATGGTTATAACAGTCTAATCTGTGCTGCAATTTGCTGCTAATTTCCATTGTATGTTACCATCAATAAATGCTGTGCTTATTGTCTCTCTGGGACCCTTTTCCACTTTAAGGTATTTTCTCACATGCTATACAACCATGTAGAAGGCATTTCTTTGAGCAGGTTGAGAGTTTCCAACATGGAAATGAGGATTCTAACATTCTTTTAAATAAAAGAATGTATTTAAAGTTACCTGTTAAGTAACTCTTTGCTTAAACTCACTGTTGTGGACTTTATTCTAAGGGGCTCTACTGCCATAAGGAGTGAGAGGGTAAAGACCAGAAAAGAACCTCTCTGTTGGTCTTTAAAATTGTAAAGCCTTGCCGCGCCGCGCAGTGGTGGCGCACGCCTTTAATCCCAGCACTTGGGAGGCAGAGGCAGGCAGATTTCTGAGTTCGAGACCAGCCTGGTCTACAGAGTGAGTTCCAGGGCAGCCAGGGCTACACAGAGAAACCCTGTCTCAAGAAACAAACAAACAAAAAAAATTGTAAAGCCTCTGGATTGGTTAAGCTTGCTCGCACTCACACAGATGTGAATACAGCCCCACGGAAGTGCCCCTAGTGCTACAGCTCAGCCTCTGTGGCTGCCAGACAGAAAGGCAGCTGTTCCTCTTCTATCAGCTTCTACTGCCACTGTGGCCTCTGTGGCAACCAAAGAAAAGGAAGTAGATATCTATGTTATAGGAAAACCTATCATATTCCAGCTTGAAGCCTGCCACAAGTTGGTTGGAGATAATGACAGACCCAAGCTTACAATAGTTAGCACCTCATCCCATCCTCTCCTTACTCGTTCACAGCCACATCAAGCTGTCTCTCAAACAGAACCTCATCCTCCCCTGGACCTTGATAAGTCATCTTGTTCTTAAACATACCTCCTATAGACCCTACTTACTCAGTACAGCTAAACCATCTGTGATTTGAAAAGATTTGACCCCCCATAGGCCCTTGTGTTTGAATGCATGGCTCATGGGGAATGGCACTATTAAAAGGTGTGGCCTTGTTAGAGGAAGTGAGTCACTGTGAGGGTAGGCTCTGAGGTCTCCAATGCTCAAGCTACACCAGTGCGGCACAGTCTCTTGCTGCCTTCATATCAAGATGTAGAACTCATAGCTCCTCCAGCACTTTATCTGTATACTGCCATGCTTCCCACCTTGATAATGGACTAAACCCCTGAAACTGTAACCTAGCCCCAATTAAATGTCTTCCTTTAGAAAAGTTGCCTTGGTCATGGTGTCTCTTTACAGCAGTGGAAACCCTAAGACACTGCCTTACCACATCATCCAGTGGAGTTCTTTCACAATTCTGATTACTGACTTACCACCTGTCAGTCCTTCTTAAAGTCTTCTAAAAACAAAATCCTTTTGTCTGCGTGACTTTGAGACAGGTCTTATTCTGTACCCCAAGCTGTCTGCAGCAATCCCCTGGCCTCACTCTCCACAAGTCAACTCCATCCCATCCCCCAATCCTGGCACTGTACTCCAAAGGCCAAAGTGATCAAAAACCTGATAAGTACTCAAGCTGCATCACACAAGACTTTTCTCTGTAGATGGAGGAAAATTCTGTCTTCCTCATCACTGTTGTGGTACCACAGAATGTGGAAGGGTACTCTGGAACAAAATTTTGGAAAAACTAGAAAATCTTAACCTTATCCCCATTCCTAAGAAATTCTAAGTCAGGTGTGACTTATGAGTCCTACAAGAGGCCACTTGAAAGCAATGGACTCTCCTGACCCCTAACCTCTGGGGCAACAATCTCTGGAGCAGCTATATGGTCACATCACCTGTCAGCACACATGAGGTGGAGGCATGGTACTTAAGTTATGCATAAGCTTTGGAGTCACACATAACCTAACCATGCACCAGTGTGTGATGCTAAGCAAGAAACGATCTTGTTCCTTGATAGCCTCAAAGAATACCTACCTACATCATAGGAGACCCAAGAGGATCAGCTGAAAGGGCACAAACCACTTGGACCAGCAAGCAGTTAGGGAATAGGAAATAAAGGACAGTTGTCATCAGAAACAACTCAGTTCCTCATTTTTGGCAAGCCACTTTAATTTACACTTTAATGAGGTCTGTAATTTCTTGAAATGTCTCACCTTGCTCCTGTAGGAAAAGAAAAGTAGTTAAGTTTTAAGAACTATTACATTTACTATTCCAAATGCATAATCTCATTTATCCAGTTAAGCATTTTTTGAGCTCTGAGTAGCCTTTCAGAAGAGAGAAGCAAAATCACCCTTTCTACTGCAGCCATTAGAAATAATTCCATCTTCCCATTTGAACGGTGAGAGCAGGGCATGCTTTTGCAGCTACATACTATAAACTCTAACTGTAACTCACCACTGTATTTCAGGAACCAGAACTGTTTTGTTACTGCTGTTGTTTAGTTGTTTCATTTTTTGAGACAGGGTTTCTTTGTGTAACTGTCCTTGGAATATACTCTGTAGACCAGGCTAGCCTGTAACTCAGAGAATCTGCCTGCCTCTACCTCCCAGTGGCTGTTCCACCACCCAGCTGTTCTTTGTGGCAGGGTCTTATCTAGCTCAGGCTGGCCCAACTCTGTAGTACTGTTGTCTAGTCCTCTTGCCTCCACATCCCAAGTGCTGGTATTACAAGACAGGACCAACAAGCCTGGTCCTTTCTGTTTTGTTACACTTTATTTTGTGCTGGCAACTGAACCCAAGAACCTACCTATGCAGAATTGACCTGTCTTTATTCAATGGGTGGATAGTATTCCAAAACTATAACCTAACATTAAAAATATTTTTTGGGGGGCTGTAGAGATGGCTCAGTGGTTATGAGCACTGGCTGCTCTTCCAGAGGTCCTGGGTTCAATTCCCAGCAACCACATGGTGGCTCACAACCATCTGTAATGGGATCTAATGCCCTCTTCTGGTATATCTGGAATGTATTCACATACATAAAAAAATAAATAAATCTTTTTAAAAATTTTTTTTGTTTTTAATATATGATAAAAAGAAAGACTAAAGGGGCACAGGCTAGCAAGCTTCATGCTGCTGGGATATGCTTGTTTAAGGCCATCAAGAGTGCAAAACAAGTCAGAATTTAAAAAGACTTCAGAGGCTGGAGAAATGGCTCATCAGTTAAGAGCACTTGCTCTTCCAGAGAACCTGATTTCAATTCCCAGCACCCACACAGCAGCTCACAACTGTGCATGCAGGGGAAACATCAACGCATATAAAAATCAATGTATCTTTAAAAAAACAAAACCAAAAACTTTAGGGCATACCTACTTGGGGTTTTTTGTTTGTTTGTTTGTTTTGTTGTTGTTGTTGTTTTGGTTGTTGTTGTTTTTTTTCCGAGACAGGGTTTCTCTGTGTAGCCCTGGCTGTCCTGGAACTCACTCTGTAGACCAGGCTGGCCTCGAACTCAGAAATCCGCCTGTCTCTGCCTCCCAAGTGCTGGGATTAAAGGCGTGCGCCACCACTGCCCAGCCTGGGTATACCTACTTTGTAGTACAGAGAGTTTACACTGTCAGTCCTCATCATCAGGAGGGATTCCCAATTCTTCATCTGTCCACTGTGAAGGATCTGGATATGAAAAGTGACCCTGATGACAACGGAGCAAAAGAAAACAAGGTCAACGGTCTGTACTCATAAATGCAGCTAGTTAAGTTTCAAAATAAATCTTCAAAGAAGAATAAACAATGTAATTACTACAGCTAACACCTGCCATACATAGCATGAGAACTATCCTCCCTTAACCATTGGCTCAACCCACTTCAATCTGCTCATTACACAGGGGCTTGGATTCTTTTAGAGGTAGCAGCCTAAGTCAATGAGGATTTTATGATGACATATAAGAAGTAGAGGCCACAGATTTCATATATACTCCTCATCTCAGCAATGTCTCACTGTCATGGCAAAACAAATGTTTACAAAAACCTTCCACTCCTGCTGTGAGCTTTGGGGGCCTCACGTGATGCAGTCTTATCCCGACCTGGAGCCCTAGCTGCTGCAGTGTGGTCCACTGCCCACAGCCTAATACGGCTGACCTACAGTGACATGCAGATGTCTCCAACAGGAAATGTGCAGCCAAGAAGCTCCTTCCCAAGAAGCAAGGGCACAGAGAAGTCCTAAGAGGACAGAAGCAGAGCACCCTAACAGTTCTGAACCGATAAAACTTTGTGTAGTGTCTTTGTTTACATTTCCTTATCATGCAGGTGGCCGTATGCATGCCTACATGCCACAGCACACCTTGGACAGTCAGAAGACCATCAACCTGTGGGGTCTGTTCTTTTTCCTTTACGAGGGTTCCAGGGATGGAACTCAGACTGTCAAGCCCTTTACTTGCTGAGCTATATTGCCAGCTAAAGGCAGTTTTGTTACTGAAGAAGAAGCTATTTAAATTGGATTTTTCCCACCTATCCTGAAAACAAACCTAAATTTACTAAAATTCAAAGTGTCCTAGATTCATAAATTTCAATGTCCATCTTTTTTTGGCTTCTTTTAGTGCTGGAGATTGGACGTCAGGGGACTCATTCTTGCTAAACATGTGCTCAACCACCAACCTCAAGATTTCAATGTCTTAAAGATGTAATTTCCTAGAAAACAAGAGTCTATGTAAATGTGACAAGCAAGAGAATAACAGAAAGTCACCAATAACTCCCTTTCTCAAGACAAATATCTTCTATCTAGTACACCCAAATCTAGTTACTCTGGGCCTCTGGACAGACTAGAGAATGTTAAGTATTTAAAAGAACTTAGTGCTGGCTGTGGTGACGCCTGCCTAGTGCTTAGAAGGCAGGGATGGGAAGACTTGGAGTTAAGGGCCAGTCCTACCTATATGGAAAGTGAGCGCAGCCTGGGCTACAGACTACCCAAAAACTGTTAACTCACCAATCCGAGAACTACTTCTAACCCCCCTTCCTCTCATGGCTACCTAATGGACACCACAAATCACCGATCCCGGAATATACACTGTCACATAAACAGGTCCGAAGGTGACAAGTTTCACTAGGTAATATGACAATGTGGTAGTAAAGCGATATACCTGGACAGAAAAAATCTCCAAACATAAGCTAAGCTATCCATGCACCCCCCCCCCAGCTCTCAAATCAGGACTAGAACTATTCTCCTGTACTTACCAGAACAGCATCCGAGTCATGCCAAAATCGCCAAAGAATCCAGAACCACATGAGCGAGCTTAAGAACTCGCCCTGGATCACCTGGGACCGGGTAAGCTGGGGAAACTCCCTGTACCGGGGCTGAATATGTACCCCATCGCCAGCACTAGAAGACAAAGCAATACGGAAAATGGCTTCTTACTCCGTTTTCAGAAAAGTCATCGCAACTTTCTGCAGCATCCTTAAAACTGAAGCTAGCACACACATCCCATCACAAAAATACAGACTGGCAGGCTCCCGCTGCCTTTACATAATGGCTTTTCATTTAGCTTGTTTTAAACACAGGGAATAGGAAAAGTAGCTGACCTGACAAGAGGCCAATGTATGGTTTCATTTAGTGAATAGTCACCATTTTGCACCAGAAATATTAATGATGATTATGGGATGCTACCCCAAAAGTTTTATATGTAGGACTGTGAACTTGAAGGAATAGGTAATTAACTTACCCTTCCCTGAAAAAGAAAATCAAAATTATTTAGTTCTGTGTACTTTCTCTATGTACTTCAGAGACTATACATCCTGTGCCCTAGTGCAATCTTTATCCAAAGACTATCACATAGACACCAAGCACTGGAGCACAGACCTGTAGTCAGCATTTGGAGAGTAAAGGCAGGAGACAGTTCAGCATCAGCTACAGAGAGTTCAAGGTCAGCCTGAGCTGCAAGAGACCTTATCCCAGGAAATGAAAAAAATGTAAAAAGACTATCATATGGGAAAGTAAATGAGAAAATCTTTTTTAAAACTCTAATACCTCTGAAAACAAAGAAGCTGCAACAGTAAGCCTGACTAAAATCAGCTCGGTGTCATTTAGGCATTTATTAGCAAGCTGTGGCACACAATCCATAAGGGCTAGACATACTCAACTGGGACTGTGGTGAGTATAAGTTGACTCTAATGTAAATGGTGTAATTTATACTTAATGCAGGTATTTCTATGACCTATTCAGCAGCAAACCATATGCTGATGAATAGAACCAGATATAAAAATTTCGACTGTGCCTATATAAAATATGTTCTACAATTTCAGTCCAGCATAGCATTAAAATTTCCTGTAGGTTCCTGTAGAATTTGTAAATAGCAATATTCCTATGGTTCTTCCCCAACCTCTGCCCATCTTTTGTCCTAGAAGGGGGAGAGTCTTGCTCAATCACTTTCTACCACGTTCCCTTGAGATGGGACCTCTCACTGAGCCTGGGGCTGGGCCCAGGGTCCTCTTGGCTCTGTCCCTACAGCACTGGAGTTATATGTGCAGATGGTAACTTTCAGCTTTCCTTCTGGGTGCTGACTCAAGCTCTGCTGCTCCTGTCCTTACCCACTAAAACCAACTCTTCAGCCCTGATGACTGTTGACAAGCTGGGACTGTTTTTATTATTCTCTCCCATTCTGAAAGATTGCTGGGTATTTGTTCAGTATTCACCATGTGCAGGTACTATACTGGACTTTATGACTGTTATCTGCTGTCTTAACTTTATGAAACAGATGCTGTGACTTACTGTTACAAATGTGAACACAAGCATTTTGATGACAAAGCCCAAGAATGTTGCCTACAAGCAAATAACATTAATAATTTTGGTTTTGTTTTTCATTTTATTAACCCAAGACCTAACTCTTGTGCTTGGGGTATAGCACAATGATACAGTACTTGCCTAACATGGGTTTGGTCCCCAGTGACACAAAAAAAACAAAACATAACCCTTCATTGAAATTCCAACAGCCTAAAGCCATCTTGGTGATAAAGACCTATTTTTGTGAAAGTGTTTCCCCAACCTATAGCACTTTCAGTTGGAAGGCTCTGAATGAGATCTTAGTTCTCATGGTGTGAAAGGTGACTTTTAATGCAGCAACCTTGATATGTGGCCCAGGCTGTCCTTGAAGTCACTATTTAGCCCAAGTTGGCCAGGAACTCCTCATCCTTCTGCCTCTACCTCTTGATTGCTGAGATTAAAGGAATGCTATCACCATGCGCTCTGTTCTTTTAGAGACAGGATCTTCTTGTGTAGCCCAGGCTGTCCTCAAACTCCTGATCCTCTGGCAAGGCCTCCCCACAGCATGCTCACCTATTATTTTTAGCCACTCTGTCAGGTGTCATTGCTTCACAACTTAAAGAACACAGCAGAGCTGCTTCTGTAATTCCCTTGTGTGCCAACTGTATTTAACCGTTATTACTCAAGATCTC